>CM048745.1:338823257-339441257 GCA_026315105.1 Locusta migratoria
AAAATTACCATTAGGTATTAAAATTATGTAAGTGAAAACAACGAAACAAATGTGCCCCACCGGGATTCGAACCACCAACCGATCGTTATGAGGCCAGAACCCTATCAAATGAGCTACACGGATAAACGCTACAATTGCTTTAATTACTGATTCTTCAATATACTTACTAAACTTAAAATTCGATTTTCTCGAGAAATTTTTAAGAGTTGCGTCGAATGGCTTTGGCTGATTGTTATTTAAATTCTGAACTTCACGTACCATAAACATAAAAAAATTGTAAAATCCGATATCCAAATGGTCTCCTTGTGAAACCAGTCAACTATTATGAAAACGTAACGCTTGTGCAGCTTCCGTTGTATTGTTTTGTCAGCGTTCACTAAACCTACACAACTTCATTAGCTTCGATAAGAGAGTGAAATACTGAGCTGCTACTAGGGGCCGCGGTGAAATGGACGAGCGCTCTAAGGCGCCTTGCTGCGGAGCGCGCGGTTGCTCGCCGTCGGAGGTTTGAGTCCTCCCTCGGCATGGGTGTGCGTGTTGTCCTTAACGTAAGTTAGTTTAAATAGTTTGTAAGCTTAAGGACTAATAAGCGCAGCAGTTAGGTCTCTTAGAATTGAAAAAAAAAAAAAAAAAAAAAAAAAGCTATTGTGGAAATTAAATATTTGTGTTGGTACAAGATTTCTGTGCTAGATCTGTTAAGAAGAAAGGGGTGTGTGTGAAGTGAAGGGGGTAAAAGAGGAGAGGGGTTATTGCGTCAGACATGGGTCGAGGATGAGAGGAGAATAGAGGTCATATTTGATCCAGAATCGAATGTGTATTCCTGTAATTCTGTAGATGTTCAGACATGTATGAAAGACGAAAGACGTTTTCTGTGTACAACTAAATTTTTAGTCGTGTTTAATAATTTAGTTATGAAAGTGGAAAAGATAAAATTAAGGGAGCTAATCGCTATGTTCAGCTGGTGACCAGCTCGGTTAGCCGTGCACTCTAACGCCCCACTTTCCGAGACGGGGAGGCGTCCCGGCCCCGGTTCGAATCCGCCCAGCGGATTAACGAAGGGGTCGCATTGCCGGTCAGGATGGATGTGCTTTTTACGCGATTTTCCACATACACAAGGTGAATACCGGGCTGGTACCCAAGTATCACCTCACTTACACGATTCTAAAACATTTCGTAACACTTTACATTTTCACAGATATAACACTACTTGCAGCCATGTGGGGTACACATTTCCTTCTGGGGGGCCTGGGGTGGCGACAGAAAAGGCATCCGGCCACTCCGTAAATATTAACACGCCAAATCCGAATTTAATAAAAGCCAACCCTGCATGTGTGGCAACATGGCCAAAGAGAAAGGAAGAAGATTGGCTATCTACAGCTTCTACTAAAACCAGAGCTTTAAAAGGACTTGGAAGGGGTGGGATGGTGTATAGTTTATGAAAAAGTTTTAAATCTGTATGTTAACGAAAAAGTAAAGCGAACCAAACAGATATTTGGAAAGGAAACTAACGTTCCTAGGGAAAAAAATTAAAAGTAATATATGCCGTTGACATTAATTCTGTCTAACCGACAAAGAGAAGAGCAGCTGAATGGGGTAGATGATGTTCTTAAAAGCCATTGTCAAATACAAAGTGACAAAATTAAAATGAGTATAATATTGTATTCCCCAATCATGTCATATTCAAATGGACATGTGTATATGGGATTGGTTGATTGCTTTTTATTTTACTAACATAGAAATTAGTTTTTTAATTAAGAGACAGCGACATTCCAGCTTACGCTTCAGTTAATGTAAGTCCAGGTGAGTTTTAAGTTTTCATTTATTTATGAGGGAGGTAGACCTACTCCATTTAAATGCTGCTAGCCTAACCCTGTTCCTGCTCTACAAAAATTTTAAAAATTCCAATAATTCAGATGCTGCTTTAAAAGCCTTATTTGAAATTATCCACTTTAACAAGCAGGTGAATGAGGACGGCAAACAAAATATAAGATAGAAGAAGATATGTTTTTTATGTTAGCTATTTACGTCTAACCGGAGATTCTCTTTGTCATGACTACTTAAAATTCTAAGAGCATCTCCAGTGCATTCCAGCTTCATGAAATTTTTCTGCTCGGCAGCAAGGACAGCAGCGCACGGTTCTCATTAGATGTGTTGATAAAAGCGTGGCGTGCTCTGAGAACCTTTTTCCAGTAAGCTTCCTGCCGCTGCGCAGTTTTCCTAGAAGACTGATGGTTATTACATGAAACAAAGGCGCCCAGCTAGTAAAGCCTTTCTTTCTTTGTGTTCCGCTGACGTAAAGCCCGTCACTCTCAGGTACTACCTGCAACGAGCAGGTCGGGACGGTGGTGACGTCAGCAGGAAGAATTTTGCGAGACAGGGAAAGACTACATCAAAAATACGTGTCGAAAGTGACATGAAATTCTTAACACATGTATCTCAGCGTTATTTCCAACGAGTTATTACTATGTGCAAATAACAGCGCTGAGATGTAGGGAGTAGAAAGTACTGATTTAAATGTCTGTTGTGGCAGCTCATAATTCCTCACAACCGTTCACTTACTATTTACTAACGGACACTTTACACTACCAGAAATTATTATTCCAAGTTGAAATAGTAATAAGTACCGGAATTATCACAACAGCAATGAAACAATAACGGAACTCGATAGTAGGGAATTTTTAACTGTTTCATAAGCTAGACGTGCAAGCAAAAATATCACCTTTCATTATAGTGTCCTTCTCAAGCTTGATTCTGCATTCGTCTTTATCCGTTTATTTAAATCTACACAGTAGTTCAAACGTTTGTTAAGCTTGTGGGACTTAACTATGGGGTCATCAGTCCCTAAACTTACAAACTACTTACGAACTACTTATACTAAGGACGGCACGGACGGCACAAATATCCATGCCCGAGGGGAGATTCGAACCCCCGACCGTAGTGGCCGTGTAGACTGTGACTGGAGCGCCTCAATCCCTGCGGCCACCGCGGCCGGCTACATAGTAGTCAGTGGTGTTTTTATCGCTTCATTTCGCTGCAGCAGTATCAGCTCTTTTTTTAGCATGATGTACGAGGTTTGGAGCTTACATAGTGGCTACTATTTATACGCAAACAATACAAAAACGTTACATATTTGCACCTGTTATTGTTCTTCCAAGTAGTCAGCAGCGTTGTGTAGAACCAGTTACCAGCGATATGGAAAGCGTAGTATACCGTTATCAGAGACCGTTCTGTTGATGCTGCGAATGGAGCGGTCTACTACCTGTCGAATCTCTGGAACAGTTCTGAAGCGAATGCCACGAAGTGTTTCCTTCGTTTTTGGAATCAAATCAAAGTCAGATAGACTTAGGTCCGGGGAGTATGTGGGATGGTACAGTACTTCCTGGTCCCATCGAGCGAATAGATGAGTCACAGGTGGCGATGCATGCGTCCGCGTATTGTCGTGCAAAATAAGATCAGGAATCGTCTGGCCTCCATCGCTGTCCACTAACGCGCCAACGGTATGCACTTCTTCTCCAGAGACGTTAGAACGACCTGCTCGATGCATATCTGCCACAGTTTGCCGTCCTCCGTTGAAGGCTTTTATCCAACGTGCAACTGTTCTATACGGCAATGCCGATTCCCCGCACTTGAAGACCTTGATGACACTGTCGTTCTGTAGACCTGTGGCACATTTAATCTTTATCCAACACCGTTGTTCCTGTTTCGAAAACGTAGTGACACCGTTACGTTAGACTGCTCGCTCACAAGTGACTGAGTTTCGCTCGATTGTGCGCACGCCGGTGACGTGAACGGGCGAGTCCTTTTGCTCGGAACCACAGACATTGGCGAGGTGAGGTGGCTTGCGTGTTGCAACGAAGAGGAGTAGCAGCCTTTTCAGTAGTTTTCAGTAGTTGGCATCGCAATATTAGCTAATGTGGCTTTGAAACACAGTTACTGCGAATGGCTGAATGCTAGGGAAACTATTTTTCCCGAGGACATGCAGCTCTACTGTATGAATATATGATGATGACAACTTCTCGGGTAAAATATTCCGGAGGTAAGACAAAACTGGTTTCCTACGGATCGGAGCGTGGAATGTTAGATCCCTTAATCGGATGGGGAAGTTAGAAAATTTAAAAAGAGGAATGGATCGTTTGAAGAACATCAGTTTAATAAGTTATGCTTGCAAAATTTTAACACGAATTATTTACAGAAGGATGGTAAAGCTGGTAGAAGCCGACCTCGGGGAAGATCAGTTTGGATTCAGGAGAAATGCAGCAACACGGGAGGCAAATCTCACTTTACGGCTTATCTTCGAAGATGTGTTAAGGAAAGGCAAAGCTACATTTCTAGGTTTTGTAGATTTGGAAAAAGCTTTTGACAATGTTGGTTGGAATAGATTCTTTCAAATTCTGAAATCAGCAGGAATAAAATATAGGGAACGGAGGGTTGTTTACAACTTGTACAAAAATCAAACAGCAGTTATCTGAGTTGAAGGACATGAAAGGGATGCAGAGGTTGTAGCCTTTCTCCAGTGTTAATCAATTTGTACATTGAGCAAGCTATAAAAGAAAGCAAGGAGATATTTTTAGACGGTATTAAAGTTGAGGTCGAAGGAATAAAAACATTGCTTTTACCGATGACATTGTAATTTTGTCAGAAACAGCAAAGGACGTGGAAGAGCAGTTAAACGGGGTGGACAGTGTGTTGAAAGGTGCATATAGGATGAACATTAACAAGAGCAAAACTAGGGTAATGGAGTGAAGTCTTAGAAAATCAGGAGATACTGACGGGATTTGATTAGGTAACGAAACAATGAAGGTAGCAGTTGAGTTTCGTTACTTGGGCGGTAAAATAACTTATGGTGGTCGCATTACAGAGGATATAAAATGCAGTATGACAATGGGAAGAAAAGCGTTTTTAAAAAAGAGTAATTTGTTAACATCGAATATTAATTTAAGCTTAAGAAATTCCTTTCTGAAGGCATTTGTGTGGAGTGTTGCCTTGTATGGCAGTGAAGCATTGACGATAAACAGTGCGAACAGGTAGAGGATAGAGGCTTTTGAAATGTGGTGTTACAGAAGAATGCTGAAGTTTCGGTGAGTGGACCGCTTAGATGAGGAGGTTATGAACAGAATTGGTGAGACAAGGAATTTCTGGCATACCTTGATTAAAAGAAGGGATGCTTTGGTAGGTCGCATTCTTAGACGTCAAGGAATCGTGGATTTAGCTTGGGGGGGGGGGCATGTGGGGCAAAAATCACAGAAGGAGACCAAGAGATGAATACAGCAAGCAGATTCAAGTGGATGTAGGGTGCCGTTCTTATGAGGAGATGAGGCTTGATCAGGATAGAGTAGGTGGAGGGTTGCATCAAACCAGTCTCCGGACTGATGACAACAATGACAACAAGTTAGGTATGTCAACAACATATGCTGTCAGTGACAATAGTAAATTCCATTGCATAGTGTCTCTACAGCACCCTCGTATATTAAGGTCGCCGAGAAAATAAGATTTTTTATTTGTGGAAACATATATATATATATATATATATATATATATATATATATATATATATATATATATATGTTGATGAAATTGATCCTAAATAATCCTTCACAATGTAACAAGAATTATAACCATTAATTCACCAAAATTGTGAGAGGCTCACATTTCATAAGTGAAACTAAATTACGACGTATTCATAATTGTTAAAACTAAATCACCCATCCTGTAATCTGAGTTGTTCTACCTCATTTTGATAAACATATCGTTCAAATGATCTGTGATACGTGTAACTGACTAACTAGCTCCGAATTTCGTTGATGCATGCTCCTGTCAAAAAGGGCATTTCATACACAAGCATTAATTTTCAGCACACGTTTCCATTTAGAATCCAGTTATTTCAATCTACATGTATTGTTGGTGTAAGGAACGCTCCTATTAACAGAATATAAATCAATAATGTTTTTGTGATGGCACATTTTATGAGATACATTTATCACTGAAGTCTGCCGCCTTTTTACTACGTTTCTGCTGAATTTATTGTTATATGTTGTGCACGTACTCGTACGTTTGCTTTGTTGCGTAGTAGTGAAAAATATAATTTACAATATGTGTAAGAACCAAGCAGGAATACTAACAATAGAAGACAGAGAAGCAACTTCACGGATGAAAAGGTGTGTGTGCAGGGTGGGAGAGGGTGGGGGGCAGGGATTGTAAAATAAAGAAGCAAAATTTTCCCTCTTGATCATTATGTGCATAGAAGAATTATTCTCAGACATGAAAGCTTCAGCAGTGGGACTGAAATTCAAGGAGAAAGAATTCCAATGATGTTTACTGAGACGAGAATGAAGTGCAGGATATGCAGAATATGGACTAATACAAACCGAAGTGCACGAATTCTGCTTTTATGGAAACAAAATACTGTACTATATAATGGACGGAGGAAAGAGGACATAAAAACTGACAAGCGAAGCTAACAAATATTTCTGCCGAAACATAAGTTCATCCAACGACTGTAATGTGAGGAAGAATATGGATGCACATTTGTAGTACAGTATAGAATGCTAATGAGGTGTGGAATGTGGGAAAGAATCTCTTCACTGCGATATCTAATAGGGTTGCCAGAAACGTAAACTTTCCACGTCGAATTCGATACACTTCAGTGATTAATTTCAGTAATGGATCGTCCGTTTCTTTGCCTCTGAAAATGCAGCATTTTCTGTTGCGGTTTCCCCTCCTTTGGTGAATGCGCTTCCGCTTTGAAGCATCGGAGCGCTGCTTTTCACGGAATGCCGTAGCTTCGCCAGAGCACTGGGCCCCTCTGGGTTTCTTAAGAGGGACGGAGGCTGTCTGCGTGAAACGGGCAACCTTTGTTAAGATCATTCAAAACGACCACTTACTGCTAACTGGAAGAGACAGTTTATCATTCTTCACTAGCATTTACAAGTTGCACCCAGTTAAATCCTTACAGACGGTTCACATACTATTTATAGTTGTCTGTGTTACGGCCTATCAATATCAGAATAAAATTAGTATTGTGCTCCCCGTAGTATCTGTCAGCGAAAAATACGTTACCATCTTGAAACCCTTAATTTAACTTTCGACGTGACAGCTTGATTATCATGTTCTGTAATGATTGCTATTCAATTTTTTTAAAGATTTTCAGTTGAAGGGATACTATAATTAAGCAGTTTAACCCTTTCAGACCTGATTTTTTTCTGTAGGAACGAATTTTTTTTCCTTGCTGTATTCCTGTTAAGTTACGTTTTTAATGATTTTAGAAGCTAGATTTACGCTGTTGTATGCATCCATTTATATACTACAAAATTGCATATGCTGAAAAGCAAGGCTTCTTTTTATGGACTAAAATAATTAATTTTGTAGCACTATCTTTTGTACTACATAAACTGATCATTCAGTAGTTGCCATGCAAAGTAATTACTACTTCTTTTCAGTTGTACAGCGGAATACAAGTAACCCACAACTTGCGTGTTCTTTGGAGTTCAAAGCTGCTGCGCAGTGCAACACTGACTACTTAGTATTTTTATAGTGATATTCCGCAGTTGACAGTAAGTGTGCACGATGAAAAGGTTGAACACTCATAGTCATATACATATTGTTTCAATTGAGAAAAAATGTTGCTGATCTTAGACACTGTAGAAGTTATGTACACAATTGTAACCAGAGGGTCTGAAAGGGTTAAAAGACTTGGATTTTACATACCATTGTTTAAGGAGAATCAGAACACTAGCATTTCAGAAGGCGAGTAAGGAATAGCGCCATAGATCTTTACCGTAACCGAAACAATACGGCACTCGACTTTAGAGAATTACACAGATTGGGGATTTATAGTAATCAGTACAAAGTATCCCCACGTTGTATACCTGGTGACACACTATCCTGGAACAGTGCTACATCAAGAGAATGATCGCCCCCCCCCCTCCCACACACACACACACCAATTGTGTTCACGGGCTGCCAACTGCGTATTGAGGTCCTCTCGTGACTATCAAGATCCCTAGATATCTTCGAGGACGCCTGAGATGACACTGGAAGGAGCCTCTTTCGTAATAACAACCCGCAGGATCCGCAGGGACAGCTGCAACAACTGTGGATCAACTGGCTTGAGGGAAGCATCCAGAAGCTGTTTGACAGTACTTCGAGCTGTGTAAGGGCATGCTCTGCGCCTACTGACGTAGTGTCTACGTTCCACCTGTAACAGCCAGTCGCCTTGTCTCTCATATTGATATTGTAATCCAATAAAGTCAAATGACCTTTCACCAAATTTAGGGTTTCATTCATTTAAAAGCATTCATTCTGGGTGCATCGCGATTTTTTGCCAGACACTGTATTATTTGCAAAACTGAAACTGTCAACAAGTAAGTGGACAGAATATACAGAAAATTACAAAAACAGTTAATACACAGGCATGAAAATTTCAGACACAGCGAGATGAAACAATGCACACAACAAACCAAAAGACAGTAAGCAACAAATGACACATAATGTCCTACAACAACAAAGTCACACACGGAATGGGCAACATAATTTAGAAACAAGGACTGAACATAGGATACAGAACCACCAACACAATATAGAATAGACTAGCGAAACATTCCACCAACACAACCAATCAGGAATATACAAGTTTACTTGCAGTAACTGCCAATCCTTATATATGGGTCAGACATGCAGAAATTTCGAAACAAGGTACACTGAACACCTCAGAGCACTAAAATGTAGGAGCTGTCACCCAACATTGGATGAACGTTTAATAAAACAGAATCACAGCTTAACAAACATATAAACTGACCTACAAATTCTAAAAACCAGAAACAGCTTAATCAAAAACCTAACAATGGAGAACAACTATCACACCCAGAAAGCAATAACCCAAGGTAAGAAAGTACTTAACGAACATACACCATTATGCAAAGCCCTCTTTGAGACCATGAAAGAAGTATCGGTACGTAAATAAATCTCATCACCACTTTACATCTGACAGCTGCCCTCCCCCCCCCCCCCCCCCAAACATACACACAATATTCTCTCTCTCTTTCACACACACACACACACACACACACACAACATCGCCATTTCAGAACCATTCAAAAATTGTGCGTGACAACAGACACGCCACACACAAATGAACACGATACAGCCACCACAACTAATAATAATAATAAATGTTTGTTAAGCTTATGGGACTTAACTACGGGGTCATCAGTCCCTAAACTTACAAACTACTTATCAACTACCTTATACTAAGGACGGCACAAATATCCATGCCCGAGGGGGGATTCGAACCCCTGACCGTAGTGGCCGAGCAGACCGTGACTGGAGCGCCGCAGTCCCCTCGGCCACCGCGGCCGGCCACCACAACTAGAAAAATAGCGATGTAAATAGTTCCAGTTCACAACAAAAGCGCGCTAAACATAATGAAATGTAATACACTCCTGGCCATTAAAATTGCTACACTACGAAGATGACGTGCTACAGATGCGAAATTTAACCGACCGAAAGAAGATGCTGAGATATCCAAATAGCTTTTCAGAGCATTCACACAAGGCTGGCGTCGGTGGCGACACCTACAACGTGCTGGCATGAGAAAAATTTCCAACCGATTTCTCATACACAAACAGCAGTTGACCGGCGTTGCCTGGTGGAACGTTGTTATGGTGTCTCGTGTAAGGAGGAGAAATGCGTACCATCACGTTTCCGACTTTGATAAAGGTCGGACTGTAGCCTATCGCGATTGCGGTTTATCGTATTACGATATTGCTGCTCGCGTTGGTCGCGATCCAATGACTGTTAGCAGAATATGGAATCAATAGGTTCAGGAGAGCAATAACGAACGCCGTGTTGGATCCCAACGGCCTCATATCACTAGCAATCGAGTTGACAGGCATCTTATCTGCATGGCTGTAACGGATCGTGCAGCCACGTCTCGTTCCCTGAGTCAACAGATGGGAATGTTTGCAAGACAACAACTATCTACACGAACAATTCGACGACCTTTGCAGCAGCATGGACTATCAGCTCGGAGACCATGGCTGCGGTTACCCTTTACGCTGCATCACAGACAGGAGCGCCTGCGATGGTGTACGCAATGACAAACCTTGTTGCACGAATGGCACAACGTCATTTTTTCGGATGAATCCAGGTTCTGTTTACAGCATCATGATGGTCGCACCCGTGTTTGGCGACATCGTGGTGAACGCACATTGGAAGCGTGTATCGTCGTCGCCATACTGGCCTGTGGTGGTTACGACTTCAGAAATCATTGATATATTGATGAACGACAGAAAAGTTAAGGTGCGTGAGATTGCTATTGCTGTAGGCATCTCTAATGAACTGGTAGATAATATTTTGCTTAAACATTTGGACGTGAGAAAGCTACCCGCAAGATGGGTGCCTCGATTGGTCACGTTTGAGCGAAAACGAAATATGTGAATAGTTGCAAGGAAAATTTTCAGCTGTTCAGGAAGAATCCGCAGGACTGTGGATAAAGCATGGATACCAAAGAACAGTCTTAACAAGGGAGAATCTGCACAAAAAAAAAAAAAAAAAAAAAAAAAAAAAAAAAAAAAAAAAAGGCGAAAGCCGATCCTTCGGTCGGAAATGTTATGGCGATGATCTTTTGGGATAAGCAAAGGGTAATCCTCATCTACTATCTGGAACATATTATTCATCGTTATTGCACCGTTTGGAAACCGAGCTGCAAGATAAATCCCGTTGATTGAAAACGAAAACGTCCTCTTCCTTCACGAAAATGCACCAGCACACACCTCAGCAATTGTGATCGCAAAATTATTGGAAACAGGATTTCAATTTATATCACCCCCCCCCCCTTAAAAATATTCTAGAATAGCGTCCCTCGGACAATTTTTGTTCCCCAATTTGAAGAAATTGCTGGCGCGACGAAGATTTCATTCAAATGAGGAGGTGATTGCAGAAACTAATAGAACTTTTGCAGGCTTAGACAATTCGTATTATTCTTAAAAAAATCAACAAATTAGGTTGGTCAAAGTGTATAAATCTAACAGGAGACTATGTCGAAAAATAAAAATTGTAAGCAATATGAGAATAAAAGACATTACCATATGTATATTGTGTATGATATCTCACCTGATCCCCTATTTTTTTTTGAGTAGTGTATTTTGTTTATGGTGTAAATAAGCAACAAGCTTTAAAAGAGTCTCGTGTCAGTGGTTTCGCAGCGTATCATTTCCCAACCCTGTTGACGTTTATTAATTACAGGAACGCGTAATGCGTGGCACGTCGCGTACATTACAGGCACCTGTCAACAGTATTCATCACAATAATCGTCCGTGTGTAACACCACACATTCTCTGCATACCTGTCCTTCAATTGGGGAGCCAACCGTAAAACAACAGTTGGCTTTATGGCAGATGAGTAATTACAGATTTCGCTCCAAAAGTTAACAAAGATTACTAAACTTGCATACGCCATCTTGCGTTTCATAATTGAATCAAAAACGTAATTGGATGAAAAACATAACTGACTCAAAAACACTTCGTCCTAAGTACGATTAATTGTAATCTGGTGTTTTGAAATGTCATATTAGCCGTTAAACCCTGCAGTTATTGGTCAGAAGAAACAAGACATGCTGTGGTGTGCGCGGCCGTTTTCCGTCGGAGGTTCGAGTCCTCTATGTGTGTGTGTGTGTGTGTGTGTGTGTGTGTGTGTGTGTGTGTGTGTGAAGAAACGCTTCTCTTCCCATGGCTATTGTGCATTTTATATCTTCTTAACTTCGGCCATCATAAGTTACCTACTATCTTTATTATACCGTTACCTAATCTAATTCCATCAGTATCGCCCGATTTTCTGACGTTACATTGCATTACCCTCGTTTTGCTCTTGTTAATGTTCATCTTATATCTTCCTTTCAAGACACTGTCCATTCCATTCAATTGCTCTTCCAAATCCTCTGCGGTCTCTGACAAAATTACTATGACCTCGGCAAACCGCAAGTTTTTTTTCTTCTCCTGAACTTTAATTCCCTCTGCAAGTTTCTGCTTGCATTCATTGCTTGCTCAGTGTACTGATTGAACAACATTGGGGAAAGGCTACACCCCTTTCTTACTCCCTTCGCAAACTCAGCTTCCCTTTCTTGGCCTTCGACACTGATAACTGCTGTCTGGTTTTTGTATAGGTTGAATATAACTCTTTGCTTCCTATATTTTACCCCTGCTGCATTCAGAATTTGAAAGAGAGTACCAGTCGACATTGTCAAAAGCTTTGTCCAAATCTAAAATGCTAAAAACGTAGGTTTCCCTTTCCTTAGCCTATCTTCTAAGGTACGTCGTAATGTGAGTATTGCTTACCGTGTTCCTACATTTCTCCTAAATCCAAACTGATCTTCTCCGAGGTTGGATTCCGCAAGCTTTTCCATTCGTCTGTAAATAATTCGTGTTAGTATTTTGCAACCATGACTTATTAAACTGATAGTCCTGTAATTTTCATATTTGTCTGCACTTGCTTTCTTTTGAATTGGAATTACAATATTCTTCTTGAAGTCGGAAGGTATTTGCCCTGTTCCATACGTCTTGCATACCAGGTGGAACAATTTCTTCATGACGGGCTCACCTAACGATATCAGCAGTTCAGACGGAATATCATCTACTCCAGGGGCCTTCTTTCGAATTAAATTCTTCAGCGCTCTGTCCATTCAGCCCGCAGTATCGTATCTCCTATCTCATCTTCCCCCATTTCTAGAATACTGCCTTCAAGTTTATTTTGTTTGTATAGGCTCTCTATATATTCCTTCCATAGTTCAGTTTTCCCCTCTTTGCTTAGTACTGGTTTTCAGTCCGAGTTCTTGATATTCATACACCTTCTTTTCTTGCCTCCAAATATCTCTTTTATTTTAGAGTATGCGGTATCTGTCTTTCCCCTAGTCATACATTCTTCTACGGTTCTGCATTTGTCCTCTAGCCACTCCCGCTTAGCCAGTCTGCATTTCCTGTCAATGCCACTTTTTCAGACGTTTGTACTCCCTTTTGCCTTCTTCATTTGCTGAATTTTTATAATTAATTAAGTTCAGTATATCCTGTGTTATATCCTGTGTTATTCAGGGATTTCTATTAGGCCTCACTACCTTATCTCTCAGAGCTACCCATTCTTCTTCTACCGTATTACATTGCCTAATGTTCCCCCTGAAACCCTCAAACACCTCTGGTTCGTTCAGTTTGTCCAGGTTCCATCTCCTCACTTTTCTACCTTTCTGCAGTCTCTTAAATTTTAATCTGCAGCTCATAACCAATAAGTTATGGTCAGAGTCTACATCTGCCCCTGGATATGTCTTACAGTTTAAAACCCGGCTTCTAAATTTATCCCTTTCCATTATAATGTCAATCTTCCAGTGTCTCCTGGTCTCTTACACATATACAACCTTCTTTCATAATGTTTAAACGAAGTGTTGGTAATCATTAAATTGTGCTCTGCACAAAATTGTACCAAGCGATCTTCTCTTTCATTTATTTTTCCCAGTTCATATTTACCTACTACATTTCCTTCTCTTCCCTTTCCTACTACCGAGTTCCAGTCCACCCATCACAATCAAGTTTTCGTCTCCCTTAACTTTCTGAATGATTTCTTTTATCTCCTCATCATCGGCCGAGCTGGTTGGCATATAAACTTTCACTACTGTGGTCGGTGTTGGTTTTGTGTCTATCTTTGCTACGATAATGCGTTCACTATGCTGTTCATGGTAACTTACCCGCATTCGTATTACCTTATTCATTATCAGAACTACTCCTGCGTTACCACCAACCTCAAATGTTCAAATGTTTGTAAATATATCTGACAAAATGCCTGGTCATCATTCCGTAACTTACAAACTACTTAAACTAAGTAGGGAGGACTTGAACCTCCGACGGCGACAAACTGCGCGCTCCGCAACGAGGCGCCTTAGACCGCTCGGCTACCCCACCGCGGCTGCCACCAACTGATTTTATATTTATAACCCTGTACTCACCTGATCAAAAATCCTGTTCATCCTGCCACCGAACTTCACTGATCTCCGCTATATCTAACTTTAGGCGATCCATTTCTCTTTTCAAATTTTCTAGCTTACCTACCCGATTAAGGGATCTAACATTCCACGCTCCGATCCGTAGAATGCCAGTATTGTCTTTCCTGATGACAACATCTTCCTGAGTAGTCCCCGCCCGGAGTTCCGAATGGGGACTATTTTACCTCCGGAATATCCTACCCGAGAGCTGCATGTCCTCAGGAAAAGTGACGACTGTAGTTTCCCCTTGCTGTCAGCCGTTCGCAGTAACTGCATGGCAAAGCCATGTTAGCTGATGTTACAGGGCCACCTCAGTCAATCATCCATAATGTTGCCCCTGTAACTACTGAAAAGGCTGCTGCCCCTCTTCAGGAACCACACGTTTGTCTGACCTCTCCACAGATACCCCTCCGCTGTGGTTACACCTACGGTTCGGCTATCTGCATCATTGAGGCACATAAGCCACCCCATCTCGGCAATGTCTATGGTTCATGCGGGTGGACATGTTCACTAAATAGAACAAATTCACTTTTAAGAAAAAAGCTCGCACATTTAAGAAGTCTATACATCGCCGACTTTAATTAATAATAATACTCAAGGTACGTACATGTACGCCACATCATCACGCCTTTATCCACAGCGCTGCAACGACCACCTGTCTAACTTTTCTCTGTTTCTGTTTACCATAAATGCCAGGAGTTATGCGCCTATACTGCATTTGTTAACTCTAGTTTACAGTTCAACGTACTAAAAACAACGTGTTTTTGTACCTCTTCAGTGCACCATTACTTTGAAAATACGAAAAGGAAGATGCTGTCTCTCAGGAGAGGACTTGCAGTTGCACCGAATAAACCTCGGAATGTTGTAAAGGAGAGATTGGCTTCGTCATTTTGACGTCACTTCTTGGCTCGTTGCAGTAGCCTCAAAGCGCTCAGTCGATATAAAACACCGAAGATCGAAACTGGGCAGATATACGTCACGCACAAGCCCCTACAATCCCGTAAGCAGCCGACCGCGAACAGCGGGCAAACTGAAGAGCGCGTCGGCGGCCATTATGGTGGCAAATGTTCGCACGAACTTTACATGTGCGGAAGACTCTTTTGATTAGGGGGTGTCTTCATTCGAGTAAAGTCGCGAAAACTATGTCTCATTTAAATGAATAACAACATAACAGCTTCAGGCTCTCTGAATGTATTGCAACTATTGGATGTGTGTAAATTTATTACACTTACGGTGTAGAAATCGGACACAAACGTTTCTTCTTTCTAACTAAACAGAATTATAACGTTTAGTTTTTTAGCGTTCTAAGTGCAGTATATGGACGGAATTTATCGTCAGACACGAATTTCTGGCACTTTCTGAGTATATTCTACGATGGTGAAACCTTTGTACAAACATTAATTTCGGAAGAGTTTCACAACACTTTGCGTCTTTGAGTGCCTGCTGTATTCTCTAACAGGGTACTTGAAACAATTGATGTTAAAAATTTACTTTTACTCTGAAAATGAAATATCCCATCAGATACATAATTGTAAAATAGCGTCATACCTAATGAATACAACAACTAGCCACTACCAAATTCTTTTAAGAACACGTAGTATGTTATAACTTTTTCTTAACTAAGTGAATTGAACGTTATCATTAGTGCATCTAGCACATATATTAGCATTCTTAATGCTATAAGCGAAATACCTTACAGTAGCATGAACTTCTCAAAAGTCAGCATCTATCGACATTGGGTTCAACTTCACAATATGCATCCTGTGTGGCTGTGTCATTCATATATGGAACTATACACAGTTCTGCAAACCCCTTTCAGTATTGTACCTATTTGTAAATCAGATGACCTTGAAATTACATGTTACAAGTTGCTAATATTAATTTCATAAACAAAAATTCGAACTGCAGTGAGGTAACTGATCTCGAGCTTCCAATAGTTATTTTACACAATCATAAAATTAAGCTTTTTGAAATTCCTGTACACCAGTACTATCTAAAGTAGCTCGTTTTTGGAGCTACCAGTATTGTAAAAGCCTGTTATTTATTTTGTTCAGTCCTATATTGTCTTGAATAACAGCCTGTTAAGCAAGAGTAACTACCATCCGCGACGGGTGGCCGAGCGCAATGAGGCACACCGATACGCGAGGCCATTCCCCGTCGGGGGTTCGAATCCCCCCTCGGGAATGGATGTTTGTCTTTAGTATAAGTTAGTTTATAAGTAGTTCGTAAGTTTAGGGACCGATGAACCCACAGTTAAGTCTCACAAGCTTAACAAACATTTGAACATTTAGTAACTATCTCTGAACATAACTAGTAGGGCTACTTGTATTCTTGAGAAATATAAATGGGAAGACAGTATTCATTCTTTTTATTCCTTTCTTAAATCGATTTATGCAGTTAAACGCTGAGCAACACTTCAACGTCGTGTTTCATGTGTACTGCAAAAGTCATACAGTACAGACTACCAGCTGAGTATATATACCGCTGTAGCTATTTAAATACACAATTTACCTGTTAACAACACTCGTAATTATCTGATGCTTGCCACTATCATGGCGGCCGACCGAAGGTTCAAATTATCCCGCGACAGCAGCACCGTTGGGGAGTCTAGTTTCTTTTACAGGGTCTTTGATCACGCAGTAAAACGATTGCGGTGGACCCAACGAGCTTAAATTTCATAGAGTGGTGATAGGTCCGCCATGTTTGAAGCAAATGGAAATGGCGTCTGCCATGTTATTTGGGGTATCGGCTGACAGCTGGTATGCCACACCCATTCCAGATTTTACCTATTTACAGTTTCACGTTTTAAATAAAGATTGACTACTGAATATGCATGTGCATCAAGTTCCGTTAAACTTTTTCGAAGCTGCGTATTGATGAGCCAGGTAGTAAATTTCCTGAAATTGCGGCAATGAAATATCACGAACCTGTCAGTATTACAGCTCCATTTCGAAATATAACAGTTAGATGAGTTTTGCTACAACAACGAAAGTGCCACTGCGAAAATATTTGTGTTAATTCTAATGCAAGTACACGGCCTAAACGAGCTGCGAAACAGATAGTGAGCAGTAATTGTAATGGCGAGCAATCATGAACATGGATTTGCATTTTTTGTCTAGTACACACTTGTCTGGTGTTTAGTAAACCTATTAAGTCAATAGACTTGTAAAATTGCTGTTAAAGGGTTTGGTTGTAAGCTTTGATAGAATTTTAGTATAAAGACGAAAGTGACAACAAAATACTGCAATTAAAATGTGCCTAGGTCATCTGCTACAAAAGATTTCCACGTCGAAATAAGGTGTCATTAATAATTTCTTTGTTGCCATGCTGAAGCAAGTAACGTTTGGTACGTGAAATTTGAGTACAAAGACGAAAGTGACAACAGAATATCACAATAAAAATGCGCCTGGGTCAGCTGCCACAAAATAATCATTAATAAGTTTCCTTGTTGCCACGCTGAAATAAGTACATATTTGTTGTAAAATGCCGGAATGGTCAAAATTACTTAAAATTTCCGGGCTGTTATGCCGTGGTCTAGAGCATTTACTATTAAAACCCAACGTTTCGTCCCCGACTGCGGAGGACATTCTCAAGGGGGATCATGGCACTTTTGGATGTCCGATTCACAAAAAAAATGTTTGTTAAGCTTATGGGACTTAACTACGGGGTCATCAGTCCCTAAACTTACAAACTACTTATGAACTACTTACGAACTAGGACGGCACAAATATCCATGCCCGAGGGGGGATTCGAACCCCCGACCGTAGTGGCCGTGATGACCGTGACTGTAGCGCGTCAGTCACCTCGGCCACCGCGGCCGGCTCCGATTCACACCCTGGCTCGCTACTCGCTAGTTTTTTACATATTTGTTGCAAAGAACATTGACATATACAAGTCAAAAAATTCTGGTTCTCACTACAGCATCAATACTTTGAACTGGTTGCACGTCAATCATGCTCGCTTAAGTATTATCAACAACAAATGAATTTTTTTTTAAAAGGTGTAGACACTCAAAAGTGTGATTTCAATAACAACAGGAGCGACAGAAGAAGAAATATATCAAAAACACACCAACACTAACTAGAAAACAAAGCATTTTTTTATCGTGTACACTTCAAGGGACTTGCAGGATAGGTCATCGGAAGCTTCACTCTTAGGGCAGCTAAGTGCCATTAGCTAGGAATTATTTTTTTTTTTAGTGTAGAGAGACTGAGATCAAACAAGGCAAAACATTTGGTGTTCTTGCACGAACTACTTGTCGTTTTATCACTTCGATTTGTGTATTTCAATGCAGAACACCCGTTAGGCATAGTTCAGCAGCAAAAATTATATAGACAGTACGCACTAAATACAATATATACTAAATACAACACTTAAAGCTCAACAGCAATAGGCAGACTACTCTCAAGTGTACTGACCACCAAAAATATGGCGGCCGAGTTTACAGAGGTTGCCGCAAAGAGCGCTGTAGCTCTTGTGTTGGCCACTCTATGAAATTTATGCTCGTTGGTGAAGTTCTCCCAGTTTCCAGTCAATCCCGAATCTTCAGCTTTGTAACAATTCGGTTCTCTTGTTAACATTCTGGACCATATCTGTGGCAGACGATCTGTCTCTAAGGTTGAGTAAAACAAGCCTCGTACGGGAGCCCCTGCTGTTCATCCTCTTGCTGTAGCCTTTTTGTTCTTTCTTTCTTCCACTTGTGTCAACACAGAGAGCAGCAGCGGGCTTACGTGTGGTGCCTCCCCCTCTTTCTCATTCTCTCTCTCTCTCTCTCTCTCTCTCTCTCTCTCTCGCCGCCTTGCTGACCCCGGTCACGCAGCCGGCCGCTGAATCCCGCTTAGCCGCACAGACTCGCAGCCGCGAGCCGTAGGATAGGACGGCGCCCAGCAAACCACAGCCTTCTCTCAGCAGGCATGCCCGGATTACTTTCGGTAACCAAGCGCTACACACTGCTGCCAGTTGCCGTAGAAAAACACTCGCCCGTTCTTTTTGATCGGAAAACTGCCATCTCTGCACTGTTCAGTATAATCGTGGCTGTACTGAATAGCAATGTTCTGCACACATAAAAAGGTGTTGGATCACCACGATTCTAGGGGTTCATGACCCTTTACATAAAAATGAAATAGTGTCGTATCCTAACAAAGGAGACAGGAACGGGGTCAGTATGCTAGTCCCGAGCGGAAAACAGTAACAAGTAATAGGCGTCTACGGGAGATGCGGATTTCGGGACTCGAGGGGATACTTGCTCCGGAGACTTTGGAAACTCATAGGTAAATGGAAATGTATTTATTGCATCATATCTACTAATACTACCACTGACGTACCAACCTTTGAGAAAGGGGGGGGGCTGTCCAAAACTGCTCTTTAGAAAGGAAACGATTTTTTTCTCGTAACGTCGTTCAAAGCTATAACAAGATAACACCGTTAACACCAACAAAATCAATCTACACTTTTGCATAAGACAAATGAAATGTACGTATTGACGAAGTTATTTATGACTAAAGTAACAAACTTAAACAGTAAGTAACTGTGTGTTATTACATTATTGCACATTTCCGACACTTTGATATTTAGTTGTAGCTGTGTGTCATCAGTTCGTGTACTTAAAAAGTCATAACTTTTATAGACGACTTATTGTTAGTGCTGACAATAGCTGTAGCTTTTGCACTAAAATTTTTTAAAGACATCGGTTTTAATATTGACGGTTGGCTGCAACTTCTGTGTCACGGTGACTTTCCTGTTTTAACGGTTATATGAACATGATGGTGTAGCTATAGACCACGAAATCGGCAGTGCCTGAATGAAAATTGGTTCTAGTGAGAACTGTTAAGTGGTTTGAACTTAAAAAACAAACAAAAACAATTTTGATATTTTTAATTTCTTCTGAATCACGATGAACTCTCATTGTAGCAAAATCAGAAAGTCTCATCTACCATTTTATTTCTAATGTAAGGTCTTGACCCTTTTGGAATGAAAAAAAATTTTTTGAGGACTCTGGGAGTTTATATATACAGTATATAAATCATCTTAGTCAAAAGGAAAAGAAAAAACTATTCACCACACTGTCCAATAGCTATGATTGCAGCGGCAACTTTTTGTTCCAAAGGTTTCCAGTGATTATGCTATATTTCACATTCATGCTGAACTGCTGTAGTTACATTTTTGCAAAAATAAATAAATAAAAAAAAAATAAAAAATAGAAATAATAATAAATAAAATAAAGAAATAAATAAAATAAAAATAAAAAAAGGAAAATATACAAAAGAAAATGATGATACCTTTTTAATGCTTCCTTTTGTGCTGGATTCATTAATGGCTTTCTCAGGATCGTTTTTTCATGACGTTGAAAACGAGCAATGATTTCTGGAATTATATTTCAATAGAAATACTGTACCACAGTAATATGTCAGCATTTCTGTTTTTTTATGTTACCCTTACTGGCATTTGGTGGTAGTTCATCAACATCTATGTCACTAATCTGGTTTACCTGCTCTAAGTAGATTTAAAATTCACTTTAATTCCTAATGATTTGGTTTTCATTGTTTTTGTATAACTGCAATTTTTAAACAACCCCACATTGGCCTTCTACATTACTTCGCCTAGGTTCGCTATTTTGGGGATTTTTTTAAAAGTATAATTAAAGACACGATTACCTGGCTATATTCAAAGGCAGTCTTTAGTTGGCATTGTTGGAAGACGACACTCTGTTAGCAGCATCTTGAAGTGCTCCAAGTTTTGGACGCACTACAGCAATCAGTTTCGCAAATATTGTTACAACCACAAACTTCTTCCGTCCATCGTGTATTACAAAGTGAGAATAATGTTGAACATAAACTCGTGATGTTACAAAAATGTAAATATTAAATACAAACATTGTTTGTATTTTATATTTCAATTTAGTAATTGACGCGTTTCACATCATTACGAATTCTCGTATTCATGATCTATGGAACAAGTATTAATTTAATCCAGTCTGAGTCAGCGTGATCCGAACATTTCTTCAAAAGATAGTTATCTTACATGAATCCAATGCGCTGTCACTAAATTAAGAACTTGAGCCATACAGTGTATGAATTGGGCTCTGAGGGATTGTTCTGCAGTTGTTATCACTATTCATTACTGCAGCCCCATGAAAGCTTTTCCCAATCAATTTATTGGTGTCCTCTTTCGAAAAGTGCAAGAAAATCGTTCCTGATAATTGATTTCTAATGTATGTTTCTTGTAGCTAAGTTAAAGTGGAGTTACTAAATAAATACAGATTCCCGAAATTACTACACCAAACGTGACAAAGTAAAGATTCTAGGATTCGAAAAAAATGAAAACCTGGTGACATGAATTAAATAGAAGTAGATATTCTAGATGTTGAGAAGCGACTGAGATCACTTAATAGAAGGTAAGTATTCTGGTCCAGAGCCGCGTGGGAGTGGCCGAGCGCTCTACGGATTCATGCCGCGGAGGCGCCGCTGCTCCCCGTCTGAGATTAGTCATCCCTCGGGCATGGGTGTGTCTTTTGTCCTTAGGATAATTTAGTTTAAATACTCTGCAAGTCCAGGGACTGAAGATTACTGCAGTGTGGATCCTTAGGTATACAAATATTTGATAATTTCTTGTCTAAATTGCAAGCAAATTAGGTTCCTTTCAGAGACGGCAATACAACAGCTCCGTCAAACAACTATCGCTCCATTAAACACCAGTGCCTAGAGTCTGGCACATTTCACACCAACACTCAAGAAGTGAAGTACTGAGTCGGGCATGTAATTCAGTGGATTACTTCTCGCGTCGGAATGTTGTAGGATTTTGCAGCTTATACTGGCTTGCACATTATGATCACCTTCAAGGAAACGATCTGTTCCGGCGCAACCAATAAGAGTTGAGAAATTTTTTTCTTATGCAACGACTAACTCTTATTTTTAAGAAGTAATGAAACATGTAATCTCAAATTGATTCCATATTTCAAAATTTCCAGAAGGGTTTATACACTAACAAAGAATTTTCAATCAAATTGCGTGCCTACGAAATATCGTTTCATTTGTGTAACTGGATACATGACTTCCTATAAAGAATTTAGAGAAGGCTAATAGACGGAAAATCATAATGTTTTGATATATAGTATCATACGTCCTCTGCTTCTCATAATGTATAGGAATGATCAAGGAAATAATCTGAGCAACGTCTTAGGTTGTCTGTGCATGATGACGATGATTTTTACAGTCTAGTAAAATCATCATAAAATCAGTACCACTAACAAAACTTTCTAGACAAGGGATCTGTATCATGCAAAAATCAGCAACTGGCGATTCATTAACCAAAAATATCTAACTTATTGGTTTCACAGTTGTTTCAAATGTGGCAATTGAACAGTTAAACAGGAGTATCAGATAATTTAGAACTCGAGATATTTTAAAATGGGTCCACGGCCAAAATCAGGACTGTGATATAATAAATTAATCAATACAGTCAAATGGCCGTAATCATGTTATGCTCAAATGTTGTAAAGCTTATGGACTTAAATGTGGGGTCATCAGTCCTTAAACTTACAATTTGCTTATGAACTAGCTTGTACTAAAGACGGCACAAATATCCATGCCCAAGGGGGGATTCGAAACCCCGACCGTAGTGGCCGTGCAGACCGTGACTGGCGCGCAGCAGTACGCTCGGCCACCGCGGCCGGCGATGCCGTTGCTGTTCCAGAGTTTTGTGGGTAGTGTTGCCAACCGTAGCACAAATTTGTTACGCATAGCGTAATTTCTTGACTGGGCGGTTTTGTGGCGATATTCTAAAATCACCACAAACGCAGCGGAATAATTAACATCCTTTAACTGAATCCCATAAATATCTGTTCAATTGAATTCCATAAATTTCTATTCCAAAATACGAATAGTGTTTAATACAATATTTTGTTAATGTTAAAGCATTAATAAATGCAGTTTAAATATGTACTGAGCATATTGCATACGATAACGTGTAAATATTACGAGGAATTTAACGATCTGATAACATGTGACATGATAACATTTAAGATAACACATGTACTGAAGAACACCAGCCGGCCGCGGTGGCCGAGGTGACTGAGGCGCTCCAGTCACGGTCAGCACGGCCACTACGGTCGGGGGTTCGAATCCCCCCTCGGGCATGGATATTTGTGCCGTCCTAGTTCGTAAGTAGTTCATAAGTAGTTTGTAAGTTTAGGGACTGATGACTCCGTAGTTAAGTCCCATAAGCTTTACAAACATTTGAAGAACACCACCAACAGCTGGAAATCGGCAGTAATAACCGAAACTATAAAACGCCAATTGACGCGGGCAATACAGTATTAAATCAATCCATTACAACAAGTCGTGTAAATCGGGTGTGTCTTGTATAGTAACGTTAGAATAGTAAGGCAACTAGATAATGGGAGCTAGAAGTCGATGTTAAACACCGAACAAGTAAAGGAAACAGAGACTTGAGCATGTATGAGACGAGAAAAAAAATCGGTCACACATTTATTGGTCTTTGCAAAATGGTAAAAGAAAGAGTTTTTCAGAAACACTGAAATATGTCACGCGTAAGGCTAACAATTCCCCCCTCCCTCCCTCCCTTGCGGATGAGTGCCATGGCTTATACACTCACAAGTTCAGATCACACACAAAGAAAAAATTACATATTGCATCAACCTTGCAGCGACCTTGTCAATGATCCACGAACTTCCAGTTCACATCGCTGACGTGGATCATGTCGCTGATCGCCAAATGGCCTAGCCAGAAATGCACGCGATATATTTTATTATAAGTGATCCATTTGTATTGCCTGCATTATTGGTTGTATGTTGTAGTGGAATTTGACAATACTCATAGCGAAAATTGGACTGGCTTCACTGTCCACGTATACCAGTGATTTAGTATTGGTCCCATTCTTGACTTCACTGCGTAACTGCAATACTTTCATGTTACTTTTACAGGGAGCCCGTAGATCTCATAATGAAATGCTACATCTGGTAACTAATAAACAGTCAAAATACATGGTGTAAACTGTGTAAGTCGCCACAATTATACAGATGGTACATCTCTGTGTGACTGACAAAAAAGTCTGATGAAATATTGTTGTATTATGTACTTTATTTTTGTATTCGTAAAAACCAATATTTGTGTGATTGATGATAGGCGTATTTCTGTTTACATTGTCGGCTGACGATACACGAGAGAGTATAGTGATGCCGTTGTTTCAAATGATGTGTTTGTATAACTCATGGGACTTAACTACGGGGTCATCAGTCCCTAAACTTACAAACTACTTACGAACTGGCTAACACTAACGACGGCACAAACATCGATGCCCGAGGGGGGATTCGAACCCCCGACCGCAGCGGCCGTGCTGACCGTGACTGGCACGCTGAAGACCGCTCGGCCTCTGCGGCCGGCTTCGTCTTACACAATACCATTCTATCCAACATTTGCTTCTTGCATTTTTTTTTGTCACGAACTGTTTGACGATACTGGCTGTGTATAGACGAGTGGTTTCTTGCAACTCGAACATCCTCCATACTGGCCGGATTATCAATCCTCCAAACTTCTTCCGACTCTAATTACTTTGACAGGAAAGGTATTTGACGATGTTCCTGACATCAACGAAACGCGACGAGGCTTTTTGGGGAAGACTGCGAGCAAAGTTTCCAGGACATGAAACTTCTTGGCAGGAAGTTTCCAGGACATGTATTGCAGAGCTCAGCAGTTCATCAAGTGAATATTTCGAAGCACAGTAAAGTAACTGTAGTTCATAGTTCACCTACGTTAACCTTTAGCCCGTACACTGGTCTCTTAGACCGGTGCGCCCCCTTCTCTCCTCTCCCCTTCTCTCTGGGTGTGTATCAGCGCTGTACCCTGCACAGTAGCCTCAAGGCCCTTTAAGAGGAAGTCGAACTAAGTCTTTTTTAATTCGTTGTGTATCTGTCTAAAGTTTTGTAATTAACGAATTGCACTCTCCGCTCCCGGTCAAAAAAGACCGAAGTGTACGCTGAATGTCTTTATTTTCCCCGATCCAATGTACCCCATGTACCCTCAAGTCGTGTGTTTTTCGTTTCACAGTCAACTGCAAGTCTGTAAAATTGAGAAAAACCTACATATACTATGGGGGAGGGGGGAGGGGGGTGTATGTTGGGGAAGCGGAAGAACGATTGGTGCACTAAGAAGATTTTAAGAAAATTAGATAGTAAAAATGCCGAAAGAAACTGAAGGAAACGGCACCCCGGTGTACGCTTTCGGTACCGTAAGCAGGTGTACGGGCTGATGTTGCAGGACTATTCACCAACTTTATTTTCAGATGTTGTAACTGAAATACTGCTTGCAAAGTTTTCAAAAAATGTTCAAATGTTTGTAAATCTATCGAACCAAGCTGCGTAGTCATCAATCTGCAGCTTACAAACTACTTAAACTAAGATAAACAAACCTAAGGACGACAGACACACCCATGCCCCAGGGAGGAATCGAACCTCCGGCGGCGAGCAACCGCGCGCTTCGCAGCGAGGCGCCTTAGACCACTCGGCTACTCTACCGCGGCTACAAAGTTTTGTGAGTTTATAAATCAAATCGAATGTTTATAATCCTATGGGACCAAACTACGTTGGTCATCAGTCCCTAAATTACTTCAAGCAAGTTAAACTAATGTAAAGACAGCACACACGTCCATGCCCGAGGGAGGATTCGAACCTCCGACGCGAGAGGCCTCGCGATCCCCAACGTGACGGTCCAGATCGCTCGGCTACTCCCGCGCGGCAGTTTACACACCCATATATTAAAGTACAACAGTTGGGAAACTCCACGAATGGTTGTGTGTGTGTGTGTGAGTGTTTGCGAAAGCGCAGCTCCGGATATATCCACAACTTTTCAAGAGCTGATTTAAAGTTGCCCGTAATTCGTTCTGGCAACACGGTTTCCTGTCGCGGTGTACTTTGATTACCCTGGAGACCCGACACTCGCACAGTGAGCGAAGTTGTGCCAACCTTCCCGACAGAACGCGTAATCTGGCAGCTGGGACGAGTGGCGGGAGTCCCGTGGTCGTCCGCAGGCGGCCATTACATTCGATTAGAGCCCCCCCTTCCCCTACTCTCTCTCTCTCTCTCTCTCTCTCTCTCTCTCTCCTCAGGGACCTCTCACGGGCTCATTCCGCGCAAAGCTCTTTATCCGCGGAGAGCTATATTGCGCCTTAACGAAAATCCAATACCGCGAAAACAATTTCGCCGCCTCGGAGGCGCCAGATAGGGCTAATCCGCGCCCGTCTCTCGCCTCTCATTACACGCCGTGACGTGGATGAGCGCTCGTGTTTGTGCAAGCGGCTGCCCGCGCAGCCTGCGAAACACTTTGCCCTGGAGGACTTATTTGCTGAAAACAATCCCTGACAATTATAGTGATACTGCGGCAGGGGACGATGAGGAAAGACGTAGTAATATTCCTGAAAATATGTTCAAATGTTTGTATAGTCTATGGGACTTAACTACGGGGTCATCAGTCCCTAAACTTACAAACTACTTATAAACTACCTTATACTAAGGACGGCACAGATATCTATGCCCGAGGGGGGATTCGAACCCCCGACCGTAGTGGCCGTGCAGACCGTGACTAAAGCGCCGCAATCTCCTCGGCCACCGCGGCCGGCACAGAACTATCTAAAGCTGTGGTGGAGGTAGCTTATCAATTTGTGTTCTGTCATTGGGCCCCTGAAAAGAGGTAAACGTACAAAGTACGTAAGGACTATTTGAAGTAGAATAACTAGGGACTAAAGGGGTATAGTATGGAAATGAATAGAATGCTTTTTATATGGTAAAACTCACCATAACAGCAGAGGAAACACTGTTGCGGCAGGTCCACGTTTTTAATTTTTTATTTTATTTAATTTATTTTTAGCTTCCCAATGGTCTATATCAACCACAGAAAACCCATATCCTGACGGCAGGCAATCGAACTTGGGACCCCCAGAATGCGAAGATAGCGTGCTACTTCTGCACTAAGCCAGCTCGGTTATAATTGACTGTGAGATAGGGCGTGGGGTAAAAAGAGGTGGCCGGTACTAGAGTCTTCTAACTGAGCCATAGTTTAGCTGACCATCAACGGCGGCTGGTGCTTCAGATGACTGGGAGTTCACTTCTTTGAGCGCCAATCTTGATAATGGCGTTCTCCCCCAATCGTCGTCCAAAGAGACGCGGAAAGCGTCGCGGTTTGAAGCCCCCCCCCCCCCCGTTTAGGTTTATTTTCGCTAAAAAGATCTGCAGAATGTCTTACCTCGGCTTGTATGTGCTTGCTTCAACTCGAGCTGAGGTGTCGGCCTACCGAAGGAAGGAAGGAAGATTAGGGTTTAACGACCCGTCGACAGCTTGGTCATTAGAGACGGAGCTAAAGCTCGGAGTTTTGGGTAGGAATGGGGAAGGAAATCAGCCGTCCCCTTTGAAAGGAACCATCCCGGCATTTTCCTGGAGTGATTTAGAGAAATCACGGAAGATCTAAATCTGGATGGCCGGAGGTGGATTTGAACCACCACCCTCCGGTCGACCTACTAAGCTTCTTTATTTTACAATTTTTTTTCTAAAAGATACTGAACGTTGTTCATTTTTCATTGATAATAAACACCAAGAGCGAATAATATGCACATGAACACTAACACACAGTAAGTAGCTGATTACACTGTTAAGTGATTGTAACAAAATGAATCTGTTACGATAAAGAGACTGTAAGATGCACCCCCTCCTAACCTTACGCATAAGCAAAAGCTACTCTCCGCCAAATCTTTTCAAACAAATCTTTGTTACAACGAAGAATGTAAATGTCGTTTACCCTCAAAATCGCGACACAAAAAACGTTCAAATGTTTGTAGAGCTTATGGGACTTAACTACGGGATCATCAGTCCCTAAACTTACAAACCACTTATGAACTAGCTAATCCTAAGGACGGCACAAATATCCATGCCCGAGGGGGGATTCGAACCCCCGACCGTAGTGGCCGCGCAGACCGTGACTGGAGCGCCTCAGTCCCCTCGGCCACCGCGGCCGGCATCGCGACTCATTTTTAATATAACGTCCAAAGATTTGTGGCAAGTAACAATACAAAAGCCGTTGTTACCGTATCTGTTAAAAAGAGGATTGGGCTTAGAATAAATTGCTATCAGTCAGGCTCGAACCCACTACCTTTAAAACGTAAGCACCGATAACTACACGGCTATTCTTGCTAGGTGGAGAGTAGCGACTTCATTATTATTCATGTTCGGATCTTCTGAAGGCTTTTACAGTTGATGCGTGTTTAATTTATAGTTATAAGATATTTTACAAAATATGGCGTGTTTTGATGAATCTTGAATGCGCCAAACACATATATGAATGGCTGATTTCGCCTTCATGGAGGACTTGCGCATGCGCAAATCGAGGTGCGCATTAGCTCCATTGTCTTGCATCGGGACCATTCGTGCGTTACTGCCGAAGTTCGAGTAGCCAGGAGCTAGTGTCTCTATCAGCTCCAACGCCAATGTTAAAAGCGGCGTTACCCCTCGTTCCTTCCTGCCGTGGGAGCGCCCATATGCTGCCTCCAGGGGGTTCAGAATGTGAACCTCAGCCGCGCATGCGCATTGCAACGCTGCGGCCACTGCCGCCTATATTAGGCGGCCACGCTACGACTCGTATACACGCTGTCTCCGCGACGTAAAACGCGATAAAAATACTTTGAACTTGCATGTCAAATGATCTGATAGAAGAACGAAACGCAGAATGATAGTTTTTAAACATTTTTTATTTTATTTATTTATTTACTCTTTTTCACGACGATCTATTTTCCTGGGGTTCACTCAACCAGTGCACGCGTAGTACGCACCGCCACTGCTGACCATAAATGAATACAGCTATCTACAGCTGTGCTTTTATTTGACTTCCGCGAGATGAACGTTCCTCATCTGTGATACAAAAATCACGTTCTTACGGCTCTGACGTACTATTTTTACAGATCCTCTATCAACAGAGGTTTCGAGTACACGCTATTGCCGTAAACTTGTTTGCTGTGCCTATTTCTATTTACTTGAGATGTTCAGAGAGTTATCACCAGAGAATCTGTTTGCAATTAGTAATTTTTGTATGTCAACGGTAAAAGAAATACTTTTGAATTCTAATTTTATCAAAGATTTTCATGAGGTATACTTTAAAAGACACAGATTGTTACCTAGTTTGCTACAGTTTAAATTAGTTTAACAACCTGAGAAGGTCATCAATAAATAGAAAAAAGGCTAATTACATATATTTTGTAGAAAAAATACTGTACTTAAAAAGTTCTTAAACTCAGAAAATTAATCAAGTTTGCTTAAAATCTCAATAGTTAACTGTTTGATTTTTCAAACTTATTGGTTTCGAAAAATAATAAGCTTTTTCAGCAATTTTCTAATACATCCTGGCTTAACCAATACACTTTTTCTTACTACAAAGATATTTACAAAAAGATAGAAAATTGTAACGAGTTACATTCACCTCTTATTTAAGAATTTTGGAGTTACAGCAAAATTAATTAAATTAATCTCTATAACACTTTACTGCAAAGTGAGGGCGCAATGAAAGACAATATGTATGAACATTAACGATTTTTACTCACGACTCACAGATCGAGGAAGATTCATCTTAGAGATATAAAGATTTTTTTTCCGTAAGTTACATACTTACCAGAAAATTGTATCTGGAATAGGACTATTGTCCTTTGCAGTTTACATTCATCTTTGTGGTAATAGGTGTAATCGCTCTACGACTGACTGTCTGATGTAGAGAATATCTATTGTTTCGCAATTTGGGTGATAATGTCTAGTAAACATGGCCTCTAAAATGCATACCTTAAGAGCTAAAAGCAACTAGTGGAAGAGACGTATTTCACAACATCGAGGTTGAAGTACCGGTACGTCTTAAAATATTTAGTACACTGTTTCGTTGCTGTTTTGGTCCATAGTAAATCTTCCAAAAATATGGAAAAATGAGAGATCGCATATAAATTTATTTCACTGCATCGAAGACGAAGTACGCATACAGTCGTGCGATGACGTTTCCGGACAAAACAGTATTAAGTTTCCTTCAAAGTTCAAAAAATTACTAAACATTCTCGAGCACCCTGTAAGGCTCTCTACGATGGTGCACAGAAATCAGTTCCGTGATTTTTACCTTTTTGAGTCAAATGATATGGAAAAAAAGGTTTAAATTTCAACCATGGTATGAATTTTAGTGCAGAAGGATGTCATGGCTTGGCAAGAAGACTTTAGTTTCGATGCGTTAATTTACCTAGAGTTTACAGATTACAGATGATTACAGATGTAATCATTTTGAAACGCCTGGTATTTCTGAGTCTTGGCACATACGTTCCTTACGTAATTATCATCTCAGCCGCAAGTCTTACTTGTGAAGCTGCTTCACACTAGTCAGGTTTACTGACTATTGGTTATGTATAGTGCTCAAAGTAATCTGTGGGCTGATGAGTAGCCAGCCTTCACCTAGATTGCTAAGTTCTCTGGGAAACCCGTCAGGCTACTGTAATTACCTCGTATTATTTCTTAATGAAGCATAATCTCGGCTGTTTTACGGAGCCGGTTGATAATTTTTAGTTTATTACGTCGTAATACTTCCAGTTTTAGTACCAGCCTGGTCATGTGTACCTCTAATCCGAAGACTGACAACGCTCCTAGTGTCATTATGAGTAGTTTCTTATGAAAAGTTGTTACTGAAGTATCACACTGAATGCAAAAATAAGGAAGGACATCTTGCACTATTTGTTGCAATAGTCACGCAATTAACCGAGCAAAACACATTTTTAGCAACATATCTTAATATACAGAAGATGCTCTCCGTCACACGTACGTTCTCTGTCAAACCTAACTACTGGATGTATAACATTTGGATGCCGTGGCGATAAAACTAGGTAATTAACAATTGAATACCTCCATGGAATAAGTATGTAACACACAAATTTTCGAAAAGTGTGATTTCAGTAGAAATAGGATGTATCTGCATGCCTCTATGCTGTGGTGCCATCTTGTGTCAAATATTTGAACATCAAGCTGGTTTGCAACCAGCTGAACGTTTCCCTCCATGGAATAAGGATGGAACAGACAGCATTAGAGTTTAACAATGTGACTTTTTGAATGTGATTTCAGCATACCAATGACACTTCAAAATAAATTAAATGATGATACCTGCAAACCACAATAACATTGTAAAAATCATGACTAAAATGATGTTTCAAATCTATATTCTGAAATATTTTGTTGTGGTAGTATTTTGTTGACATCTTCATTCACATTGTTATTTTATTTATTATTATTTAATTTGAATACTAAGTGCATGTACTACATTTCTCTTATGTTACATGTAAGAAATACTGAAAAATATATTGCTGATCATACATCCTTTTTCCATTTTTTATTATGTTATCTGTAAAACCTTAAGTTACAACAATAAAATATTGCTTTTAATAGCTGAACACATTTGTACACTTTCATATGCAACGAGTTCCAATACTGTATATCACAAAATAGGCCCCAAAAACAATTTTCCTCTCTCCTGAAAACTTACTGATTTGATGGTTACATCCTTATTCCAGGGAGGTATTCAATTACATAACTACGAGTAAAACAAAGAAGTATCGACAAATTGGAAAACAAATGGTGACGGTATTTTCTTTTGCCAACATCATCGTGGCTCCGATGCAAACCGTTGCGTCATATAAGAAAACCAATATTAAGAATTTCAGAGAATTTATAATTCTCTTGCATCCAAAAATTTAGCTTTTGGTATATAATCTCGACTAAATTAGTACGTAAATAACGAAATAAGAGCACTTAATAGTTCAGTAAATATTATGGTTCCCTTGAGAATAAAAAATGGATAACATAATAAAACGCATACGTGTGAAAGGATAATTAAAAGCTACTCTTACTTATGGACAAATTTATTCATCTGTCGCCCCCCCCTTCCTCCTCATCAATGTCGCTTTTAAAAAACCAAGCCATTATCATCCCCTTTACGGTCAATTCTAGGATTGAATTGGCAGCAAGTCTGAACATCTTTGTGCTTTTCTCTTCATATCTTTATAGGTCTTGCATCCGATATCTCTCTTGACAGGGGTGTTCAAATGAAAAGGTACGAAAAGACACTCTAGGCACAACTATCCCACTGTTTAATGAACCGAATGATTTCCTGTACCCGGAATTACAGTGGCTGAGACAAACGCTAGTCCTCTACGGTGTCCTTCAGTTCGTCGTCCGATTTGAAGCGCTTCCCATTGAGTTTTTTTAATTTATTTTTATTATTATTTTTTATTTCTATTATTTTTAGCAGATCAAACAGATGGAAGTCACAGGGCGACATGTCCGGGCTGTAGGGCGAATGCTCGACGCGCGTTGTTATGGAGCAGAATCGCTCCCTTACCTAGCAGCCCAGAATGTTTGCTCTTGATTGACTAGCGTAGGCTACGGAGTGTTTCACAGTACACATCACCGCTAATAGTTTTTCCATGCTCTGGGAATTCGATGAGTATCGGACCTCGGGCGTCGAAAAAGACGGTGAACATGACCCTCCCTGCTGAAGGTACAGCCTTTAACGTTTTAGGGGGAGCTGATGACGCATGCTTCGCGTCCCTAGATGTCGCGCTACGGTATCTCAAAGCTGCATGTTCAAATTTCAACCGGTTTGATTGTTAATATGTTTCGTACCTTTTAATTTGAACACTCCTCGTATTTTATGCTTTCCATTCTGCACATGTAAAGTACTTTACATTTGAATATGGCACACATAAAGCTGCCCTTTCAGTCACAACAAATCCGCGCGAGAGTGGCAGCGTGATCTAAGGCATCACGCTACGGACTGGGCGGTCGCTGACGCCGGGGAATCCAGTCCTCCTCTGGCATGACTGCCTGTCTTTCCTTACTGTAAGTTACTTTAAATAGTTCGTTTGTCTAGGGACTGCTGACCATAGCAGTTTGGTCCAATAGGTTTACAAACATTTGAACATCTAGAAACAAGACATAGCTCTCTCGTTTATTGATACTGTGTAGGTACAGGTCCGCGCAGATAAGAAAAGTGTTATCCGCATACGCACGACATCCGCAACCGCACCCGCGGCACTTTATCCGGATCCGCAAGTCGTTATCCGCAGTCGCAGATATTAAAGTTTTGATTGGGTAATAGATAGAAGTATTTAAAACCATGGAATGTAATGATATAATTGCCGGCCGCGGTGGCCGAGGGGACTGAGGCGCTCCAGTCACGGTCTGCACGGCCACTACGGTCGGGGGTTCGAATCCCCCTTCGGGCATAGATATTTGTGCCGTCCTTAGTATTAGTTCATAAGTAGTTTGTAAGTTTCGGGACTGATGACCCTGTAGTTGAGTCCCATAAGCTGTACAAACATTTGAACATTTGATATAATTATTGTTTACCATTTCTGAGACAATTTAACTAGTTTTGACTTATCGAATCAGTAGCGCTTCAGGGCCTGTGTGGTCGGAACACTACGTCAGCTGTTTAATACAGGCATCTTCTTAAATTTCAGCGGTTAAACTGGTCGGCATAAAAGAGAATTTAATGTGTTTACATAAAAAAAAAAAGAAACGCTTCTTTCGGAGTTTTACAAAAGGAACATTTTATTTTCGCCATATTAGCGCACAAGAAGTTATGTGACACAAATCAATTTTCACCATGCAGATATCGTGCAGTTGCTTTTGATCGTCTGGTGACTTTACTAACCAATAAATAACGGCATCATTTGCGAACTGTCTACCCAGAGTGTCTCCTAGATCGTTTATAAAACTAAGGAACGGCAGGAACCTATAACAGTTCCCTGAAGAACGCCAGAAATCACTTCTGTTTTACTCGATGATTTTCCATCAATTCAACGTACTGTGTCCTCTGTGAAAGGATATCAAGAATACAGTTGCACAACTGTGGCGATATTAAATTAACACGTTGTTTGATTAGAAGAAGCCTGGAGGTACAGTGCCAAAACCATTCGGAAATCTAGAAACACGGAATCTTATTTGAGATCCCTTGTCGATCGCACTCATGAGAACGATACTTCACTAACTGACTCTTGTGCAACCAGTGTGGACATGTATACTGTAGATACAACTTCATCATCAATGTTTGTATACAAATACTCCATGACAAATGTAATGAAAGGATATAGGTAAAAATGATATAAGATATGGCATTGTAAAATATAGGAGATCAGAAGATGAAGCCTACACGTCGATCAAATGTTCAGATGTTTGTAGAGTCTATGGGACTTAACAACGGGGTCATCAGTGCCTAAACTTACAAAATACTTATGAACTAGCTAATCCTAACGACGGCACAAATATCCATGCCCGAGGGGGGATTCGAACCTCCGACCGTAGTTACCGTGCAGACCGTGACTGAAGCGCCTCAGTCCCCTCGGCCACCGCGGCCGGCCTACACGTCGCCGCGATCTTGGCTGGAAACATGTATAAAAAGACTTACTTTTGGTAAGTGACTGAAGTTGCTTTAATACTCCAGGCTATGTGCTTGAAAATCGCCGGCCGCGGTGGCCGAGGAGACTAAGGCGCTTCAGTCACGATCTGCACGGCCACTACGGTCGGGGGTTCGAATGCCCCCTCGGGCATGGATATTTGTGCCGTCCTTAGTTGTAGGTAGTTCATAAGTAGTTTGTAAGTTTAGGGACTGATGACCCCGTAGTTAAGTCCCTTAAGCTTAACAAACATTTGCTTGTAAATCACGTATACCGGCAGCTGTTCTTGATACGAATTCTGGAGTACTGGAGTACTTGCTTCGTCTTCTTGGTGACGGAGTTTCAGAATGCTCTGTTAAGCAATTATGCTTCAGCAGAATTGTCGCCAGCAGCGTCACCGTTGCTGTCGTGTTGTGAATGCGTTGATTGTGTTTTGCCATTACTTTACATTCGTCCATATTTTCTTACGATTCTATGTCAAATTGCGTGACAGGGTTTCGTTGTGGAATTTGTTAAAGCTTTTTGCATTGAAGTTTGAGTTAATTTCGAGTTTCTGTAAAAGCCTCCCAGTCTTCAGGATTTTGTGTCAGTTTAGATTTCGCATGCTTTTTTGTTTGCTTTTGCAACAGTGATCTAATCTGTTTTGTGTTCCACGGAGGGTCAGTCATCTCTTTTGTTAATTTGTTTGGTATAAATCTGTCAGTTGTTCTCGATATTATTTCTCTGAATGTAAGCCTCATCTGATCTACACTTGCATTGTTCGTTTCGAAAGACTGGAAATTCTTACTCAGGATAGCGTTAATCGAATTTTTATCTCCTTTTTTTGAATAAATATTCTTTTCTTTTAATTTTGATGGATTTGGGAGGTCCGATATTCAGTTTCGGTACGACAATACTGTGTTCACTAATCTCTGTGTCTCTTTTGATGGTCTTTATTAGCTCCGGAATTTTTGTTACTAAGAGGTCAAATGTGTTTTCATAGCCATTTATTATTCTGGCGGGTTGATGATCCCATTGCTGCAGGCTTGCCTCCGGTTATGAACATGCAATTTTGCCAACAAAATTTTCAAATGTTTTTTAAGCTTACAATCGGGAAATCATATATTAAAGTTCTCTGAGACGGAAATTTTATCTTCTATGACGAATTATTATCCAAGGTTGTATACAGAAGCGATTGAAATATGTAAAGATAATGATAATTTCACTCGAAAAGAAGAGACTATGAAACTCAACGATACATGGACTGTGGCTCTGAGGAATCGATGATTGTTTTTATCTTTGACATGGTTCGATAGTACAGCCTCTTCTTTGACACGGATCATCTCTGCTTATAACGTAGATCTTAGCGACGCCTCTTTTAAACAGTATTTAAGAAGCTCTCAGACCTCCGACCCTTCCCCCCGCGGGGGCGTCTCGACTTTTTATCTACGTGTTCAGTGCAAGTGCCTCCAGTGTCGTGTGTTTTACTCAGTGCCTCCATAATCGCCGTCCCCATGTTTTATTTTGTACGCCGTCCGCTGTCTTCATGTGTGAACTTCGTGTCTCTGCAATGTACTTTTAAACTTGTCACCGTGGCCGATCGTTTTTACTGACTGTGTGTGCGTCTTATCACTACCCGTCTGTTTTTTTGTTCTCTGCCGTATGTTTTGTCCTGTGTGTACATGTCCGTTTTAGTCTGTCGAAAACTCTGTATGTCAATGTTTTTAATTTCCGCAATTTTTGTTCTTCTTTTTATATTTTATCTCCTCTTTGTCAGCATTTTTGTATGTCACATGGCTGAAGAGCAGCCACCGCAGCTGCTGCCAGCCTGCCAGCTGTTTCTACAGCTGGCTTTAAAACAACAATAAAGGAAAAAAAAAACTCCGACCCGTCAGTCGGCATGACTCAACAGACGGACAACCTCCGAAGAAGTCCGACGCAGCATCGGACGAAACGTTAGGAAGCAGCAAGATTCCAAGAACACGGCCTTACAAACCCAGAAGATATAATACCTACAATGTCAACCGGTCGTGAAAACCTTCACTCTATCACTGAAAAACACAGTTTTAGATTCACAGTGTAAGTTAGGCTGCAAGGTGGCAGCAGGTGTAACTGCTCTCGTATTGCAGAAAAGGGGCGTGGCCAGGGCCAGCTAGCCTCGCAGCGCACGTCCGCCACTGCAGGCACATCAAATAGACTTATCGGGCGTGACTGGTATGTTCCAATACAAGCTGTAGATGGAAGTGTCTTTTTGTCTACGAGTGGAAACAAGGCAGCAAGGTGTAAGTTTGTATAGGAGGCGTGTCGAGGCAGACGGGCTAGCAGGTGGCCCGGCAGGGCAGCAGCAGCAGGCGTGTGGGCCACGGTCAGGGACACCGGGCGGCCGGCCACCCCGCCTGCCTGCTGCCTGCCTGCCGATGGATCGATGCTGCGGCCCAGACCTCGCCGCCTGGGCGCCAGACACGCACGCCACCCGTGGGGCTGCCCGGCGCCCAGTCACCAAACACGGCAGCTTTTTGAAATCTTCATTAAGCAAAGCTGTAAGGGACGCTTTAACACCTTTGATGACGGACGTACACAGCTGAGATGATACATCTTCTCATAAAGGGGTCCGCTTCAGCTGTTTTCTTTTTTAAAAACGACGTCCGGTTTCGCGACTTAAAGTCGCATCTTCCGTTCAAATACGGTTAAAACATAAAATAAGAGGCTCCCCAATACAAACAACAACAACCCCGGCTGTCAGAATACGTCACATAAAACATCACGCCGACAACCGTGAAACGTGTCCATGAAAAATTATTTTTGTAAGAAAATGTCTAATATTGTGCCTCCTGTTTTGTATCGAGTAACTTGCTTGCAAGAAAATGTATAATATCGCTTCTACTGTATGTATCGATATGTGTGAAGTTTCATCTTTGGCAAAGATCATGTATTGCATAGCATTGTAGCTCGCGCTGAGAGAGAGAGTAACACTTGTGGTTCAGCTCGCTTAAAGAGCGGTTGAGTTGTGTGTATGGCTCCGATGTAGAGCAGAGGCTGCTTTGCCAGCAAGTCAGAAGTTGTATTATGTAGGTAATGTAATGCTGATTATTAATAATAAGTAACTTGACCTTTCTTTCCTGTTTCATTTACGTAGTTAGAAAATTAACCTACTTCCTTCATCTGATAATTAGTTATTAGTGGATTTAAAGTGCAGTATTGATTTTAATAATATTGTTGAACAGATTTCGTTATTGGTGCCATAGTAAATGATAGTTAATGGCCTATGATACTAAATTTCAATAATCAGAAACTGATCTGCATAAAATTCTCACAGTCAAACATTAAGAAAATGGTTTGTGGCTTTTTAATATCTTTCTCGCAGTCAAAATTTTTCAGTATAGTCAGTGTCTGTTTCAAATGGTGACTTGCCACAATTGTTTTGTGTTTAAAATATCCGTTGCGCACATAATCAGTTATCATATCAGGGCCATAATTAAACCAAATTGCTGTGTTAATGAACATTTTGCTGTCTGATTTAACGATAGGTTCAACAACATCCACAACACACGCACAGCTTTTAACCGCCCTCGTCGACCAAACCACCAGATAGAAACAGGCGGCACGGACAGCGGCGTGGCTAGAGTTTACGTCCAGCCACGCCGCTGTCCGTGCCGCCTGGCTCTATCAGGTGTTTATTATCATGTCTGTTCCATGGAAACAGCAGACATAAATATATCCATGCATATGCTTCGCAAATCGCGAAATTTCCCGACGTCTGCTGCTCCTGTAAGATGGACAAACGATCTGCAAAACATGAAAATTTGTGCCGGACCGGGACTCGAACGCGGTTCTCGCGAAAAGCGGGAGACCCGGGTTCGAGTCCCGGTCCGGCACGAATTTTAATTTTTTGCAGATCGTGTGTCCATCTTACAGGACCAGTAGACGTCGGGAAATTTCGCGATTTGCGAAACATATGCATGGATCTATCTGGTGGTTTGGTCGACGAGGGCGATTGTCGCCGTGATGTTTTATGCGCAGTATCCTCACAGCCGCGGCTGAAGTTGTTTGTATTGGGGAGCCCCTGGTTTTATGTTTTAACCTTAATTGACCCGAAGATACGACTTTAAGTCGCGAAACAGGTCGTCTTTCTTTTGAAAAAGAAAACAACTGAATCTGACCCTCTTATCAAACAATGGTCACAAGTGGTGATACTGCTGTTATTTTACGCGTTTCGACCTTGTTATCATCAGAACCTAAAACATGTAAAGTTTCGTACACTTAAACTGCGCCAGGGCCCTCCTGTAATCCAAGCTACTGCGAGGCCTTAGTCTGGAAGATATATGCAACTGCAGATTCGGTCGTTTCGTGAGCTCAGGAACATCCGCGATACCCTCATCGAGTTCTGCAGAAACTCAGATGGCAGTGCGAAAACTTCGGCGGGTGGCGGCGAAACGGTTATGAGTTCAGCAGGGCCATGAAGTATAATTGCACGAAACTTTACCCAGTTTTTAGAGTCTGACGATGACGAGGTCGAAACGCGTAAATAAATAACAGCCGCATCACCACCTGTGGCATTTGTATTATTTTTTAAAGCGTACCTTATAGCTTTGTTTCATAAAGATAGCTGAAACTGGGCGCATACCTCATTGGTGACTAAATGTCAAATTTGGGATTTTTGAAATGGTGGCTAGCCTAGTTACATCAGGATCCAAGTGTTTTACCTACAAGTGGTCATTACACAGGGTGAAGCGAAATTCGCGCACTCGAGCTTTGTAGCGCGATTCCTCACATGCTAAGAAAAAAAAAAAAAAAGTTTGGCATGTTTTACGGCCCACTTTAGTTTTTCCTCTAATTGTATGATTTTATTACAAAAGGTCAAGCAATAAAATATAATATACAATTAAATCAAATCATGGACGATACCATTACTATTGCCATACTATCCATACACTCAACAGGTAATATTCTCTCTGGACGGATCTCCGAATCTACACCTACATCTAAATACATACTCCGCTATCCACCCAAAGGTGCGTGGTCGACGATAGTACAACTACTAGTTACTTGCTTCCGTCTTCCATTCCCATATACAACAAGGGAAAAGCGAATGCTTGTATGCATCCTTACGAGTCCTAAACTCTCTGAACGTATCTTTGTGGTCTTCACGCGAAACGTAGCTTGGCGGCAGTAGAATCGTTCTGCAGTCCGTCTCAAATTACGGCCCTCTAAATTTCTGCAACATTCTCGTAAGGAACGTCGCCTTTCCTCCAGCGACTCCCATTTTGAATTCCCGAAGCATTTCAGTAACACTCGCGCAGTGATCGGATCTACCAGTTACAAACCTAGGCGCTCACTTCTGAACTGCCTCTATGTCCTCTTTTAAACGGATCTGGGGATCCCAAACACTTGAGCAATACTCAAGACGGGATCGTACAACCATTGTATAACCGGCCTCTTTTACAGACGGATCACACCTTTCCGAAATCCTACCAATTACTCGAAGTCGACCATTCGACTTCCCCAGAACTGTCTTTATACTCTCGTTCCATTTCACATCGCTGTGCAGAGTTACGCCCAGATATTTAATTGACGCGGCTCTGTCAAGCAGCGCACTACTAATGCTGTACTCGAACTTTAGGAGATTGTTTCTCCTATTCAACTCCATCACCTAAAAGTTTTCTACATTTAGCGCTAGTTGCCATTCCTCACACCACCTCGAAATTTGGTCCAAGTCATCCTGCATCCTACTAAAGTCATTCACTGACGACACCCTGTTATACAACACAGCATCATCAGCAAATAGCCGCAGATTGCAACTCTGTGTGATAGATCATGTATATAGACAGAAAAGAATAGCGTTCCTATCACACTTGCCTGGGTCCCGTGACGATACCCTAGTCTCTTATGAACATTCGCATCGAGGGCAACATGCTGAGTTCTATTACTAGTAGCCTTCGAGCCACTCACATATTTGGGTTACGTATTCCATAAGCTCTTCGTTAGCAGTTAGTAGTGCGGTACAGTGTCAAAAGCCATTCGAAATTCGAGTGGCTGAGAGTTCTAAGGCGCCCTGCTGCAGAGCGCGCGGTTACTTGCCGTCGGAGGTTCGAGTCCTCTATCGGTCATTGATGTATTTGTGTGTGTTGTCCTTAGGTTAGTTTAAGTATTTTGTAAAACTAGGGACTAAGAACCGTATTAGTTAAGTCTCATGCATTCACAAACATTTGAACAAAAGCAGTAAATGGACTACGAACACTGAGGTTAATAAAAAGCACACTTACTTAAGCCATGATCACTAATTTATTAGTTTGCTGGCTTTTTACCGGTTTCGATGAGCTATATCATTATCTTCAGAAAAGTTTTTATAATCTTTTCCTATTTTCAATAAAATAAACATTGTAAAACTTTTTTTCTGAAGATGACATAGTTCATCGAAACGGCTAAAAAAACAGCAAACTATAAATTAGCAATCTTGGCTGAAGTAAGTGTGGTTTATACAAATTTTCGATCGCTCTCCATAGGCGTAATGTGCCACTTAACAATAACTGAGTTAATGGTGTTTGTTCCAAACATCAGTGTGTTTCAGACTTGCATAATTACATCAGCCGGCCGCGGTGGCCGAGCGTTCTGTGGCGCGCCAGTCACAGTCTGCACGGCCACTATGGTCGGGGGTTCGAATCCTCCTCGAATATGGATATTTATGCCGTCCTTAGTATAAGGTAGTTCATAAGCAGTTTGTAAGTTTAGGGACTGATTACCCCGTAGTTAAGTCCCATGAGCTATACAAATTTTTTTTAATTACACCAACAAACTTTTAGGTGATGTGGACGGCTTCTTGAGGAACATAAATGAACATAGAAACCCATGCCCCGAAATGTCATCCAACAACGCTACAGAAATTTTTGTAGGGGATGTCTAGCGGCAAGCGGCAGTGTCTGTAACTGGACTCTCCACAGCGTCGTTGAATGTCGTTCCCGGACATGGGTTTCGGTGCTCATTTTGTACTCAAGACGCCTTCTGTATCTCCTAGAAATTTGTCAATGTAACTGTGCCATTCTGAAACACACTGACGTCACACACCCATCTGAGTCTTCGACGTCAATTTACTGCCGGAAATATGTGCAGGACGAATTTCACACACACACACACACACACACACACACACACACACACACACACACACATATATATATATATATATATATATAATTATTGGCATGTGAGGAACCCCCTGCGAAGCCCAAGTGCGCGAATTTCGTTTCTCCCCGTGTACAACTATAAACAAATAATTTTTCGTGAAAATTTTATATATTGAAACTCTTTTTATGAAATTTCCGTCTGCATAAAGAACAAACAGTTTTACTTGTTATGTTTTACTAAAATTCTTTCCGAACGGGGCAGATACATTCACTTACAATTAGCCTTTTACTCTGGAGTGTCTTTGTATGATTCTTGTCGTCACCGACCCAGACTTTAGCAGATGTACTAAATACCAGGTCCACCTATATAAGATTACATTCAAAATAATGAAGGCAGGTTTAAACATGTCGTTCGCGGAAAAGCTAAAAAAAAAATCAAATGTTTGTTAAGCTTATGGGACTTAACTACGGGGTCATCAGTCCCTAAACTTACAAACTACTTACGAACTAGGACGTCACAAATATCCATGCCCGAGGGGGGATTCGAACCCTCGACCGTAGTGGCTGTGCTGACCTCGAGCGCCTCAGTCACCTCGGCCACCGCGGCCGGCACGGAAAAGCTGATCCCAGTATATATGATGCCCTAAGCGGTCAAAACGCTAGCAAGACAATCTTTTATTCAAGAAATACCAGGCCTGTTCAAAAAATTCAGAAACAGTGCTAATATCACACCAATGGATTGTTGGCGCTAAATGCGATTGACATTCCTGCACACGCTTAAGCTTCATTATGGTCTGACTGTTAGTTATTGTTTAGTGCTTATTTAGTAGAACGTTGTGCCCCACAGTTTTATCATTTCTAGATGGCCGAATTAGAGGAACAACGCGTCTCCTTGACTGAAACCCAGGGAAAACTATACAGAGACACACTAAATGAAGAAGGAAGCTTACGTTGATGACCGTTTAAGTCGTACTCGGTGTTATGAAAGATTCACGCGATTTGAAAATGGCCGGACGGTAGGTAATCCTCGTTCATGACGGCTCTCGGCGGCTACCGATGAAGCTCATGTCAGGAACGTTATCGAAATGGAGCGTCGTGACAATCGCATTGTTAGAGGCGTTGCAGAGGAAAATGACATTTCTGTTGAACGGTCTCATGAAGTGCTGACACAGCGTCCTGCCATGCTCCGTGTCCCCGCCGAGTTCGTGCCACGGCTCATGACCAGGAGGATGATCACCTCGCAATGTAAACATGTCACTGCACTCCAAAGTCCAGATCTGACCCTGTCGAATTTTATACAGGGTAGTGCAGGGGAACGGAAAATTTTGAACGTTACAGTTAGCAGCACTGTAGCGCCGGCAGATGTTCGAAACTTTGCACATTTGATGTGAACGCATTGCCATTTAGTATTAACTGAGGATTCGACTGACGCGGAACGTGCAGAGCGTTTTACAAGAATGGCGATAGTGCGACTGCCGCGCAGACAACATTTCGACAGCATTACCAGCTTGGACGTCATGGGCGTGTCCCATCTGCGCATGCGATTACATCGTGGGTGGCATTCCAACGGTTCGTACCCCAGAGAACATTGCAGCTGCTAGAGCTGCAATCGAGAGAAGTCCTCGCCGCTCCGTTCGACAGCATGCATCTTCGCTAAGGATTAAGTGACGGAGCTTACAGAGAATACTGCACGAATTAGACTTCCATCCCTATAAGTTGCAGATTGTGCAACAGTTACATGAACGAGACCCAGCGTCACGTATGGAGTTTAGTAGCCAGATATTGGCTAAAATCAACGAGGACGCGAATTTACTAGACTAGTCTGCTTTTGTATGTATATTGAAGAACATCTTCCATCTGTTCACGTGTGCACATGGCACGGAAGAGGTGCTAATCTAATGATGGTAATTCCGAAACGCGTCATTTTGAGAGCACGCTGTACATGAAGTGTGACCAATAACAAAGAATTTGCGACCTAACCAGCTTCACAGCAGTACTACCTAATCACTCAATCAAGGAGCTCTTCAATTGGTCTCACGAGGACTGAGTGCACCCCGCATGCGGAAAGCTCGCGGCAGACCCGGACTGTTACCCATGCAAGAGGTAGCCGACAGTGCTTAACTTCGGTGATGTAACGGGAATTATGAAAATACTGTTCGTATTTAAAAAAGCTGGTAATTTATGTACATCTTTTTTTAAGCCTTTGTACTTCCTGTATCTTGGGAGGACTTCAGAATGTGCTCAGGCCACCCCAAAACTAATCGCCAATAAAAACAACATTTTATGCAACTTCGACTGTTTCGAAATATTTAACATAAAAATAAAGAAGTTGAGGGTCTTCACATGTGCTCATTGCGTGAAGTGATATAAAGTTTAGCGGAAGCTAAGGATCTTCATATGTGCTCAATGATTACATTGCGTGAACCCCCTCTACCCCCCCCCCCCCCTCCCCAGGGGGCTCACGGTTCTTTCGTGAGTACGTGCGTGGCGAGCACGGGGCCCCGAGCTAATGCAGTCTTCCTTCCTTCTTTACTTCCCGGACTGCATTTCCTTTCCCCCCTCCCTCCTTTCCTACACTCACTTCTTCCCCTCCCCACCGGGGAACTGATAATCTCAGTAGTTTAGTTCCCCTATCCCAACCAAACAACCCAACCCAATTACATTGCGTAAACATAACAGTTTTTGTCAAACAGACAGCACCAAAACTAAAGACGTGAGATACATCTCTAGACAGGCGTATTTAAGCTTCTAAACGCGACATAGGAAATTTATGAATTACAGTTTGACTAATTATACCGTATAATTTGTCCCCGTAATTATGTAACAATATAATATGATATCTGTAACAATTCACTAAACAAAAACTGTAACTACTTCGAAACTGCACAAATAGAGATCAAGTTTTAATTGGAATGAACAGTTAGCGAGGAGGAAATGAACCGTGTCTTTTAGAAGGAAATTTGCCCTCAGCTATTCACTGAAAACACGGCTTGCCTAGAAAGAAGTTTTTGCCTTCTGGAATAATACTACGAAAATTTCATCTACAGCAGACAACTATTACAATGCGCTAGCTCCGCGCAATGCGTTCGGATCTTGCTGGAACACGGTACTAGGGGGCTGCACCGTCAGGGGCAAGACGTACAGACGCAGCTCTGCCGAAGCCGATTAGACATGACTTGAAGGCAAAATGTTCAAATGTTTGTAAAGCTTAAGGGACTCAACTATGGGGTCATCAGTCCCTAAACTTACAAACTACTTATGAACTATATTATACTAAATACGACACAAACATCTATGCCCGAGGGGGGATTCGAACCCCCGACGGCGGACGGCCACTCGCACTGCAACACGGCACTCCAGTACGCGCGGCTAATCCTCCGCAGCTGACTTGAATGCATATCCTATAGCTTCTCACAAATTGAAGCCAGGAATCACGCTGGTGTCACTCTCCTGAATATTGGCATGAAGTGGCCTCTGCCTTCGGCGCCACCAAAGAGAGACTCGATTGGTGATGGAGGATACTGAAATGCGGAACTCATCACTGAGGTATGATGCGCGCAATTCGCCCTCTGTCCATGTCTCCGAGGCGCGGTACCACTCCAGACGCAAGCTTTAATATTCTGGTGCCAATAAAGGCAGACTCGTGGGGCGGTAGAATCTCATTCGGCCAGACGCGAGTCGTCGAGACACTTTAGGATAACTCTAGGCTTGTTGTAGGGTCTGCAGTATTTGTTGGCGGATCGCGCCATACGACGGTCCTCACTCGCGGTGGCGTTTCTTTCTCGACCCAAATCGTCGCGACAGGACTGGATGCCATAACGTACCCAAAGATTACAACATCAGGCGACTGTGACATATAAATGAAGCACTTGAATGACAACTGCACCACACAACCACCACGTTTCTCGCAGACCGGTGCATTCAGACAGAGGACGACCTGTGTGCCGTGTGTGCGAGGCATCGAGAGTGATTCGTACTTTACGTAAACGCCTTGCTTCACTGTCTGACTCACGGGAGTTGACTGGTAACCAATGTTGCAAAAACAAGGTGGTGACATCATAAATGCTCTCTGGTGGGAATTCTAATAATTACATATCCGTGTAAACATAATCATTTAGTCACACGTCAATGGGGGAGTCCTAGGAACATCGTCGGGCAGTATATATTAGTCCCCACGGTGGAGATGAGGAATTTACCTGGTGGTTAAAAACAAAATGGAAGGGAGCGGAGTGTTCACCTCACCAGAGCCGTGTTTATATTCAAAATATCTTTCCCATTCACTAGTCAATATCTAAAGCCACAATAATTACTTTTTCAAATGATGACACGAGTATCTCAGTATCAAACGTGCCTATTCCCTAAGCGTACTGGGTGCAGAAAATTGTGTGTAAATCAGACACTGATGATCAATAACCACTTCCTTTTAACCATTTTGTGGAAACATCGTATGTAAGCTCTATCTGTGTAGAGTGTGTGTGTTTTGCGCTGTTAATATTACTTGAAGCAGAGCGTTTTAATACAGTATTGATTGAAAATGTAATGTTACACCTACGGGTATTAGTTATAATTTCCCATATGTTATACAGGGTGAATCTAAATTCACGCACTCGGTCTTCGCAGTGCGATTCCTCAGATGCTAGCAATAAAAAAATGGCTGTCACAAAATTTCGTCCTGCGCATATTTCCGGTAGTAAATGGATGTCAAAGATTGAGACGGGTGTGTGTCCCATACGTCAGTGTGTTTCAGAATTACACTAAACACCAACAAACTTCTAGGGGATGTGGGGGGGGGGTGTCTTGAGGAACAAAGTGAGCGTAGAAACCCATGCCCGGAAACGTCATCCAATGACGCTACAGAGCGTCGAAGTTGCTGGAGGGGATGTATAGCGGCAGGAGCTGGTGCCTTTAACTTGGACTCTTCGCGGCGTTGTTGAATGGCGTTTCCGGGCATGGGTTTCTTGTTCCTCAAGACACCCCCCACATCCCCTAGAAGTTTGTTGGTGTTTAGTGTAATTCTGAAACACACTGACGTATGGGTCACACACCCATCTCAATCTTCGACGTCCATTTACTACCGGAAATATGATGCAACGTTTCTGCTATGTTGCACGCTCCTTACAAAAAATCAGTTGCCAACATTACAAACACGAAATATCGTACACCTAAAATAAAACTTCGCTGCCGGACATGTATAATAGCACATTTTCAAGTTCAGTTTAACATACTATTAGTAAAATGCTTTTAAGAAACAGTACGTTGATTTAAACATAACTTGGGCTGTTCTTTTACGTAATTTTCAATTTTTAATACTTTCATAAATAATAGCTGCAAACACTAAAAATGCATTACACTTAGTTTCAGAAATTACTGAACCTATAAAGATACTATTTTGTATAAAAACAACAATATTGCATGTTATAACTACTGCACAACATGATTACATATCTACCTTTTGTTTAAATAAATTAGGGCAGACCATGTTTTATATATCACTGGATCCTAAATTAAATACTGATCATCTTTCATGCACTAAAATTAATAATCCGTTTGGTACTAAGAAGCTATCTTCGAAATTAACAAAACTACGATAACCGTATATATAGAAAATTAGACCGCAAACTGAAATACATTAAAATTCCATGTCTCAATAATAGTACGTCTACACAATATTGGCAAAACAAATGTGTGTGCAATTCAAAAACACAAATAATGTAAATAATTTGAGCACTGTAAACACTAGTTAAAGGATGACTTTAAATTTGTGTACCACATTAAATACAAATTTCATGAAACACGTACATACATTGAGATAAATAGTTCATGCTTAAATGTAATATTTTAATTTATGTATTTTGGCATATTTAAAGTAAAAGAATATTGGTTAATTGTGAATTATAAAAAATTGTCATTAGCCTTATTACGCGGTTATGCTGTAAAAGTTTGAGTGCGAGCCATGCTCTGGCGCTCGTTTGGTAGTCACAATGCTGTAAACATCTATGTTATCTGAGGCAACATTATAATGTTGCACAACAAAATAAATTTGTTTCCATCACAATGGAACTATCATCAAGAATGTCTGTGATTATTTAGTTCAATCTCCTGAAGCATATTCTACTATTTTGCTGAATGCTGAGCAACAACAACGCAGATGTCCGTCCTCAAGAACCAAGATAAGTAAAATATTTATGTTCGATCTTCCCCATCTAAAGTGAAGTGGATTGCTATAAATCTGACTGTTGAAATGAAATATGTATCCGGTATTTAGGAAACTTCAATTTAAACAGTTAAATCCGCGTTCCAGAAGAGATGGTGTTGTTAGAATGCGCAGCACGAAATTTTGTGACAGACCCCCCCCCCTTTTTTTTTTTTTTTTTTGCTAGCATGTGAGGAATTGCGCTGCGAAGCCCGACTGCGGGAATTTAGACTTACCCTGTATAGGGTGTGTCGAAAAGGATGACGCAAAGTTGTACAGTTGAAAGTACAGTCAACACGTGAAAATGTCCCAATAAACAATAAACATGGGTCCGTAAACGAGCCGTTTGCAACATAATTACGAATGTATGGTACACATTAATTTGAAATTTATCCTTTACTATTAGATTTACGTAGCATTTAGTTCACATTTCACTGAGTTCATTGTAAACATCGTCATTGTTAGTTAGATGGAGCTGCGGCACATCTTGCTGCTGCTGTGAGACGACATCTAACGCGCAGATATCGCAAAAGATGGGTAGGTTGAGATGGACCTGTACCTCGGCCTCCAAGATCACCTGTTCCAAATCCTTTGAATTATTGTGTCTGGGGTCACCTCAAAAGCGAACTGATCGGCACACCCGTTAACAAGGTTGAAGATCTGGAACGGAGAGTTGTACGCGCTTCGTTTGTTTGGATGCCATCTCACAACTGTATGAACTATCGCACTAAAGTTTCCGCTGCAGTTGTCACAATGTAAAAAAGTCCGAACGACATGTTTCGTAGCTACATTAGCCCATTCTCAGCCGGCCGCGGTGGCCGAGGGGACTGGGGCGCTCCAGTCACGGTCTGCACGGCCACTACGGTCGGGGGTTCGAATCCCCACCCGGTCATGGATATTTGTGTCGTCCTTAGTGTTAGCTAGTTCATAAGTAGTTTATAAGTTTAGGGACTGATGACCCCGTAGTTAAGTCCCATAAGCTTTACAAACATTTGAACATTTTTTGAGCCCATTCTCAAGTTCTAAAAAGAAGAAAGCCAAAGAAAACGTAATTTAAAACGAAAACACTAAAACCTTAAATACGATCCATGTCAATATAACTGTGTTCATCCTAAGACTGGCTTACCTTGAATTCTAAAACATATCTGCTCTAAGGCAACGTCAAGCGTAAAATACTTGCGGCATGTGCGCAATATCAACAGATAAACATTCCTCACAGTATAACATGTTGCTATTTGGAGGCACAGTTGTGGACTGCTAACTATCAACTCTGCTACATCAGAGATGTCTACACGCTACCCACTACCAAAGATAAACCTACCATATTGCTACTATCGAAAGTAAACCCGTCTAAAAACACAATTTAAAATCTACCCAAGAAACTTCTAACAGTAAATCAGCCAACCCCAACCAAAAGGAACCAAATGCGAGGGAAAGTTTCGCATTTGCTTCCTTTGGGTTGGGGTTGGCGATTGTACGCGCTTGTCAATAATTCCGAAATTATCCAGTGGTTTTCGAAATAATTTGAAATTCATTGTAGAGACGAGCACAGTATTGCATCTATATGCAAGGAAGACACTTCGAACACCTCCTTTTATAGGTAACCCATACGTGAAATGTGAACTAAATGCGATGTAAAACCAAAAGCATAGTATAAATTTCAAATCAATGTGCACTAACTAGGTCGATGTCAGTGGCGGCTTGGAACCAAAGATTCGTAATTATCTCGCAAACGGCTTGTTTTCGGACCCACGTTTACTGGGACATTTTTGCTTCTATTATCGTGTACTTTTAACCGTGTGCGCAATCCTTTTTGATACACCCTGTTAAAACGACCCCAGCCAAAATCCAACTTTTTTATGTAATGTTATTATAAGCAATGTTCGTGCGGGTCCAACAGTTCGAGGTCAAGTGCTCTCGTTCTCATTTACTGATGAATATCGCCTTCGTAACTTTCCTGCCTGCTGTCATACTATCGTAAGTTATATAAGGCCTGGGACCCCTCTCCGAAATTTTTGGACTTACACTACAAACAATGGAAATTTTCTAATACTGATTTTTTAATATTATTCATTCTTGATGTAGACTCAATGTCTAGTCTCTAGTGAAAGGTGTGAAAATGATTAAAAACTGCAAAGGAAGATTTACATAACTACTTGAGACTCAATACAATGGAGTATATATTTTATCCTCTGTATTTGCATAAACATTTACCGCGGAGTTGAAAACAGATAACCAAAACACAGGTTTCACCTAATTAACTTTCTCTGTCTCTAGTTTCAGTGCAACATTTAATTATCCAAGCGATAATTTGGTTGCCATATGGCTGTATCTGGGCTATTTCGCAACAGAAAAGAACTGTCTGAAGGTTAATATCTTTGTTTGAAAACTTCTGAAAGTAAACAGATGACTTACAAGTACAAAAAAATTGTTTATTTCTGGCGACTACTCACATGACTGAGCGGTGATGGATGGATAAAAAGTCGAAGAAAAAAGTAATCCCACCGAGTTTCGAACCCGTGACATTTTGCTCTCCCATTGAGTATGTATTGTCGCTAACCCAGACTTCACCATCAAGACCAGCATCGATTATTGGGTATTTACGTAACCCAAATAAAAACATTTTATTTGGAATAAAAGTAAATGCAGAATTGAAGTTGAGAGGACGGACCGTGAGTCGTGTCAGGATAGCTCAGTGGTAGAGCGCTTGCCACCTAACAGGCAAAGGTCCCAGGTCCGAGTCCCGGTTTCGGTACACAATTTAATCTGCCGAGAAGTTTCGTATCAGCGCACACTCCGGGGCAGACTGAAAGTTTCATTCAAGTACTATTCAGGTAAATAATCGAGATAAAAACATTCCTATGTTTTGTGTTGTGGCAAATCATGTACACTGTACAAAATTACATTAAGATCAGATGAGTATATATGAGTGCATGTTTTCGCGGCGATATCCTTTAATGAAATCTTCTCGGGTTACAAACCGCGTCATGTGGTTTACTGCCCACTAGCTTTCGACAGAGATCTCCTCTGCCATTGTCAAGTGCATGACTGTCAATTCGCGGCCGCTCCCGTGCTTATATAGCCGCGCCGCCACCAGTGACGTCACTGGTGCTCAGTTCCGTGACCATATAAGGTAATGTTTTGGTCGCGGGTACGCCGCGCCCGCTTCAACTCCGCAAGTACGGGATCCCAAGCCGTACTGAGCTGCAAGCCGCCGTCTTTATTGAGGGTGTTTTCTGAAATTTTTATCTCTACTGCCTCGTTTATTACGCTTTCCCAGAAGCTGTTGGTCCGTTTAATAACAGATGTCTTATCGAAAGCAATTCGGTGTCCGTTTTCTAAAGCATGTTCCACCACAGCTGATTTTTCGCTATCCTGAAAGTTGTTTGAAAATATAAAATGTTCAAATGTTTGTGAGGCTTATTGGACTTAACTGAGGGGTCATCAGTCCCTAACCTTACAATCTACTTATGAACTACCTTATACTAAAGACAGCACAAACATTCGAACCCCCGACGGGGAACGACCACGCGCATCGGAACATAGCGCCTCAATGCGCTCGGCCGCTCCGCCGCGGCTGTTTGAAAATAAATGTATTTGCAGTGTAGTGCTATGTGCCAGACTATAGATACAAATGTCTGCGGATTCAGTCCCTGGTATATCCTAGCATTTTTATTTGCTACTTATCACTTCTTTCCCTTCTGGCACAGTTGTGAGTAAAGAATTGCCGTGTTATTTGGCACGTTGACTGGGGGGCGGTCTAAATATTTTTCAATTGAGTAGATACAACATCTAAAGACTTGACAGAATATTTTAGTAATAAATTATCTTTATTAGTAAAATATGCGGTCAAGACTTTAGATATTATATCTACTCAATTGAACAAAATAACGAGTTGCTATCGTGGTTCGGGATCCACGCTAAGCTGTAGATTCCTCTATAACTGCCTGGGTAAGTCACTTCAAAGACCAAAGGAAGGCAACGGTATACCAACTGCAAAAATAACCGTGCTGAGTAAAGCATTGTGGTTTTCAGATCAGTCTTCGAACTGATGACTGCTTTCTTACTAAGTTGAAACTGGTAGTTAATGTAAAGCAGAAAAGTCACTTACTTGAAAGAAAATTGACAATGCCAATTACCAGAACATACCATTGTTTGAAAATTAAACTGGTGTCTGTTGGGCGCGAGCAGCCTTGAAGTGCGTTCGGGCGTTTTCAGGTTTCCTACACTTACGCCAGTAGATTATTAAATATTTCATAGTGAGGTGACCGCTTTTCAGGCAACTAAATGTGACAGAGGCTCCCCACATTTTAACTAGCAGGGGTGACTTATCTCTGCAAATTGCGTTTTGGAAACTTCTACACTTGCAAGTTCACTTCAGAATCGACACCCAAACTTATCATCAGTGAATGACGTAAACATGATTCCCCCGACTTGCAGCTGCTGCGTCCCACACTAAGTGCTGACACATGCGAGGCGCTGGCACACGCTTCGTTTGGAGCGACGGCAGAAACACGGGAAATCAGCGGAGAAAATATGCCGTGCAGTTATTATGCACTACTTTTACAGCAACAGTCATGTCTGAAGAAAAAAGTTGCATATCCCAGTGAACTGTCTACAGTAAAACATACGTATGCTAAATTTTTTATCTACATCTACGCGTACATACATACCCCGTAATCCACCGTAAGGTGCATGGCGGAGGGTACACTGTACCACTACTAGGCATTTCCTTTCCTATACCACTCCCAAATATAACGAGGAAAAGAGAATGCCAATATGCCTCCGTGCGAGCCCTAATTTCTCTTGTCTTTGTGATCACTACGCGAAATGTAAGTAGGCGGCAGCAAGATCGTACTACACTCAGCTTCAAATTCCGGTTCTCTAAATTCTCTCAACAGAAATTCACGAAAAGGACGTCGTCTTTTCTCCAGCGATCCCCAATTGAGTTGCCGGAGCATTTCCGTGACACCCGCGCATTGGTCGAACCTACCAGTAACAAACCTAGCTGCTCGCCTATGAACTGCTTCTATGTCTTCCTTTAAACTGATCTGCTGCGGGTCCCAAACACTTGAGCAATACTTAAGACGTGGTCGTACAAGCGTTTTGTACGCGGTCTCCTTTACAGATGAAGTACATCTTCCCAAAATTCTCCCAATAAACCGAAATCGGCTGTCCGCCTTACTCACAACTGTCCTTACACGTTCGCTCCATTTCATATCGCTCTGCAATGTTACCCCTAATATTTGAACGACGCGACTGCATCAAGAAGCTCACTACTAATGCTATATTCGAACATTATGGGGTTGTTTTTCCCACTCATGCGCATCACCTTACATTTTTCTACATTGAGAGCTAGCTGTCATTATTCGCACCAACTAGAAATTTTGTCTAAGTCATCCTGTATACTATTACAGTCAGTTAGAGATGACACCCTCTCATACACCACAGCATCATCAGCAAATAGCCGCATATTACAAGTTACTCTGTCCATCAGATCATTTACATAGATATAAAATAATAGCGGTCCTATCACAGTCCCCTGGGGCACGCCTGACGATACACTCGTCTCTAAAGAACACTCGCCGTCGAGAACAACATACTGCGTTTTATTACTTCGGAAGTCTTCTAGCCAGTCACAAATCTGTGAAACTATTCCATAAGCTTGTATCTTCGTTAGCAGTCTGCAGTGTGGCACCGCGTCGAACGCCTTTTTGAAGTGGAGAAAAACACAATATGTCTATTGCCCTTCATCCATGGCTCGCAAGCTGTCATGTGATAAAAGGACAAGCTGAGTTTCACATGAACGATGTTTCCTAAACCCGCGTTGATTCATAGAAAGAAGCTTTTCCGTCTCAAGGAAATTTACTATATTCGAACTGAGAATATGCTCCAAAATTCTACAGGAAACGATATTGACCTGTAATTATGTGGATCAGTTCTCTTTCCTTTCTTATAAACGGAAGTCACCTGCGTTTTCCAAGCTAAGTAGGGGGCCAATGCCGCAGAATACTCGTTGTATAACCAAACTGGTATTCCATCCGGACCAGCAGACTTTTTTGTATTTAGCTCTCTCAGCTGCTTCTCTGCACCGGAAATAGCTATCACCATGTCAAAAGAAGGGAAAGGTTCGATAAGTTGACGAGAAGTCTAAGATGACGAATTTTGAATTTCTCCGATAACTAAATAGCAGGTGCTACGTGCACTGTGGTATTACTTCCTTAACGCGCTCTGAAGGCATGTTTGTTTAAATAGAACCGGTGGGTCAGTGTGTTTTGTTGACAACAGAGGATCGGAAGTGGATGCTGTATCTGTAACAATCTTTCCTGCGGTTTAAATAAGTGTCATGCAAGTAATACTTTTTTTATTAATGTATATGAGTTGATTCCTCTTAAAACTTGTGGATTTACTGATGTTTCAATAACGGTTTAATGAATTTATTGTGTAAGACCTTGTGCATATATAAGTCTGAATCCAAAATGTCGACTATTAAGATGACGAATTATGCAGTTCATAAGGATGACAGAAATGGAGCAAGGAATCACTGAAAGAGCCAATGCAGCGTGTAAGAAATGTTAAGTTTGTTAAAGGCGCCGGTAGGAAGTTCAACTTACCTGAAGCTACATTAGGTCACTATGGAAAAAAAAATAATAATAAAAAATAACCATGTTGATGAAGTAGGCTCTGCTCAGTGTACGGGCTTAAATTAGAGGTATGCAAAGCAGAAATGTTAAATTTGTGTCTCTTTTCATAAGTAGATAAGCGTCAATAAAAGCCTTGTTTTCTAAATAAAATGTTTATTTAGTCATCTACCCTACCTGTAGGGCAAGTCAACGAATGATACTGTCACTAACAAAAAGGTCTAGCTAAAAAGTCTTCAGTGTTAGGAAACGTTTAAGAGCTTTATTAGAAAGGAGATACATTAAGCAATCGTTTTCCATAAATAAAACATCTGATTTCAACGGAAGAGCCAGAAAAAATATAACAGACGTTACTGTCGCCATCTTACCCGACATTCCCCTACAGGGTAGGGCGAAAAAATAAATTAATAAATAGATAAATAAATATATAAAGAAAACAAACAAACAAACTCATTTCAATAGGTTGTTACAGAAAAAATAAATATGATAAAGGAAATTAGTTTTATTTATGAAAAATAGATACTTTGCCATTTTATCAGCTAAATTACGTCCTCCATTGTTCATAAACTGACGAAGTCTTCCGAAAGTTCTCCATACATCTTCGTGTTATTTCTCTTGGAATGCAACAAATTATATATTGACTCTTGGAATGGCTGCCTCTTCATGGATAATGGCCTCTTTAAGTGCTTGAAGTGTTATGGAACGATGTTTGTACATTAGAGTCTTTAAGTGTCCCCAAATAAAAGGTCTCTAGCATGTGACAATAACGGTTTGAATTAGCTGTTTTTTTTTTTTTTTTTAAATACTGTGACTCATAAGTGGAACTGGGCCTCATCCGAAGAAATAAACAAAGCACCAGGTGGAATGTTTTGAAGAATTACCTCGCGCGTAACTCTGCGAGTTTCAAAATCTTTCACTTATTTCCTGTGTAAGCATGATTCTGAGGGATGCATATGATATTGTTTATGAAGAATTCTTCTTACACTCCTATCAGATAATCCAAGAGCAGCTGCATGTTTAAGTGTTGAACGCACTGGCGATTGTCGCACAGACACTTTCACACGCGCCACATTTTCTGGCGTTTTTGCAGTGCAGAACGGCCAGTAGGTTTTCTTTACAATGCTGAACCTGTATTTCTAAAGTTTGACACCCACCGATGAATAGTTTTCAATCAGGGACACGATCATGTCGGCCAAGTTCTAAACGTCTCTGAAACGCTCGCTGAGTACTAATCACAGAACCACTATTACCAATAATTTCGTCCACAACAAATGCGCGATGCTCACAAAGCCACGCCATGGCGCACACTGAAAATCGCAAAAACAATGCTTTCAAATAAAACACAACCATCGCCAATATCCTCACAAAAAGTCGCACGCAGGCTACGTCAAATGCGGGAGGTTTTTTGCCGGACCTTGTACAATCCACAGTATTTTTTATATTTATTTTTAAATTTTATTTCTTTATTTTTTATTTTTTTTTTTATTTTTTTTTCAGTGAACATAGCGATTGTGGACTGACTTACTCTGGACTCTTATTTTGACGTCTCTCTTTGTTCCAGATTATCTGCAACGCCAACCGGCCATTGGTTTGACGAAAGATTTTCAGTATTTAGGCCTTTCAGGAGTTATGAATGTCATCCTAACATGTATTTAATTTTGAAAAAACTATGAAAAGTGTCACAAAGTTGTACTGGCTTGCGGTAATGAAACTAACCAATAGGAAATGACATTATAAAGAAAGGAATGAAGCAACGCAGTAACATTGTCGTGAACAGATGAAGCTGAGCGCAGATTGATGCTCGATTATAATGAGGAGCTTAGTCTTAACGACTGTAAACTCACGGTGCTGTTACTGCAGCTACCATTTACAAGAACGAGTGGAAATGGTGGTGGACGTTGTTATCGTTGACATGAGGCTAAATGGATTAGAACGTAGGGGCATTTAAGCAAAGTATACCATTCAGAAAGATTTTAAATGGATAGGGGTTCATTACCAGGTGAATGGATTATTGTATACAGGAATTATGGGCAAACGACAGATCAAGTAAAGCTCGACGCCGAATACCGACATAGAAAACAAAAGAAAAATCTAAGAGAGTGCGGTGTACAAACGCAGAGAAAGGCGCTGATCGTTAGAGGGGTTACGTAAATAGCATACGCCGTCATCTCCGGAGGTAGAGGACGGATTCCTCTAAACTCGAATAAACTGTGAGGTAAAACCCTTACGCGCATTTATTTCTGTTACGGAATGTTTTCAGAAATGTTTCGAACGAAAAACTAAGGTAAATCAAATGACTTAACATTCTTCCCTGACCCGCTACTCTTAAGGTATCAGTACGTGCGAGGGAGCAGTGTTCGTTGGTAGTACTGTAGTGAGACGAGGTATGGTGCAGTCCTATGTAGCGCCTCAACTGCGGTGACAAATGAGCTTCAGCTTCAGAAGATCGATTGTAGTCGAGGGCGTTCTGGGACAATGGTCGCTGATTGCTCAGGCCGGTAGATGGCGATCGTGCACGTCATTGTGCTGGACGCTGGTGAGGCACTGTGATCAGATGTAAACCCAGAAACTCAATGTAACTACAGCGTAATACAGAGGAGTAAACATACATATTGGCCCACTTTAGGTTACGGTAGTAACACTAAAAGTGGGCCTTTGCGATCGTCTTTTGACAGCTCGAAATTTAAATGAAAATAACGACTTAACTATTCATCTGACACGAAAATTGAATAACCTAATTTGTAGAGGAGAAAATTCTCTACAACTTTGCTCTCTTGTGTTTTTTTCATATCTCGTAGCGTTTCAAAGATATTTGCAAAAATAACGGCGATTTTGGGATGTATATCTGTCTGTCTGTCGGTAACGTGTTCCCTGTATTTAACACGAACTGTTCAACCGATCAGCACCAAATTTTACAGACATGATTGTAGGCCTCCAGAGACCAGAACCTCCCTTTTTCAAAATTTTCGGATAAAAAATACGGTAGTAATACAAAAAAAGCCGTTTGTAATATAATTGTAATTGCGAACGAACCGTTCATCTGACACAAAAATTGAATAACCTAAATGGTAGAGGCGAAAATTCTCTACAACTTAGCTCCCTTACGTTTTTTTTTCATATCTCGTATCGTTTGAGACATATTTGCAAAAATAACGGAGATTTGACACCCTCCATTGAATTTACGAAAACCAGCCCTTCGGAGAAGTCACGTGACATTCCTCGCCCAGAACTCTCTCTGGCATCTTGCGTTGCGTGTTTGATGATTTTCTTATTGTAACTTACACGTCGTCATTTCAAAGCAATGGCGCACTGAAGAATTAACAAAAACACACAGTTCTTCGTACGATAATCTAGTGTCTACAAATGCCATATTAGCATCAGTTAACAACGGCCATCAATAGTATGAGATTAAAGGACTGAGCTAATGGATATGGTATCATGCTGAAAATTATGGTACAAATGTGACGATGGTTCAAGTCAGTAAAAAAGGAAAAAAATAGCACAATAGAAACAGAGAGAACAAAAAAGAAATGTGAACTGTATTACTCATGACCGCGGAAATTCCGGAGCACGGACGCATCAAAGTTAAGAGATGACAAACAAACTGCACACACAACAACACAGGTATGCTGTTCTAACAGTTACTTAAAAAAAAATTAACCCCCCCTTATCGAGAAGACGACCTTTGAAGCACTGTGCAGACGAAACTACCGTGGGAGAAGCATTTTTATTTTATTCAATTAAACTTTTCTCTTCGGTTTATCTTGCGTTTTATTTATTTATGGAGAACTCCAACATTTCTTTTGATTTTCTTATCGGGCAGGAGCCCAATTATTTTCTTCAGAAGTATACGGCCATCTGTTGTGGGAATAAATAAATGCAATGGAGACGAAACTGCAACAAATCCTTTTGTACGAATGGAAAACATTTATTTACTTTAAATCCAAGGAGATGGATGATTTCAGTTACGGGCAATGAAGCCTCGCCAATGAAGGCGATCATGGTGAGCGAAAGGCTGGGCTAGAAGGGGAGGTTTGGAGGCCCATTAAAAAAAAGAAAAAAATAGCCTTAGCGGAGTGGGTAAAGCGTTGGACTATGACGCTAAATGTCGCTGGTTCGAAACGCGCCACTACCTAATTTTTTTCCTACAAGGGTTTCAGACACTCTTATTAATTAATTTTTTATTGTTTAGATTATTATTTTTGGTCCAAAATGTTTGCACAAACTTATAAAACTACAAATCTAAAGTGGGCCGTAAAACACGTCAGTGCGATTTTTTTTTTTTTTTTTTTTTTTTTTTTTTTTTTTTTTTGTGCTGTGGAATCACTTGTAGTCGAAAGGCATAGCAGGTATTAGAGTGACCACTAAGCTTCGAAACCAAATGGTTGCCAGCAGAATTATAGGGAAGTTAGATGGGCATGTACCCGAAGTTGAAGTGAGTAAACTGCTAGGAAGTTATGTTTTGTTTAAAAATTTTAGTGCTCGCATGGGTCCTCAGAAGTTCGAATGAACCTTGTGACTTTATGGAAATATCTCCGTAGAGTTGCGAAGTTAGTATAAGTAATGGTATTGTTTTGAAAGATAAAGGACTGGCAGTACACTACGTCAAGTACTTGGAGCAGCTGTCAGACAGCCCAGGTATCTGTTATTTGTCCAAATAGGCAGAAAGCTGGGAAATGACCATACTTTTGACTCAGAGCTAATGAGGACTGTTAGCCGAACGTTTCTTGTGTGTCTGGAGGACAACTGTGAATTCCATACTCCAGTAATTCAGAATAAATTTGAAAATCTATAAAATGTCTTAAGGTAAACATTTAAGACATCTACGCTGTCTGATTAATTATGCACATCTCATGACTCTAAAAAAATTTCAATACCTTAAAAATGATAAATGTTTCTGACTACCAAATCAAAAAATAGAAAAAATAAGCTTAAAATAGCCAACAGTGCGTCATGCCGTTTCAACGAACTCTGGTTTTGATGATATCTTATTGTCTCCAGCTATCAGCTTGAAAGCGTCACTATGTATTTACTTAATGATTGATTTTTAACTGATATAAATTGATAATGGAAATATAAACAGATCATCACGTCCCCCAGTATCACTGAAAACGCGAGCAGTATGATTTACCTTCCATATATTTAATGTAGAATGTCGATTTAATGTACAATTTGCCAGTCAGTTACGTGAATATTTGTGGCATGAACGGTCAACTCATGAAAGCTATTTGTTTATTTCAGACAGTCCTTTTTTGTATTTAAATAACGTTATATTAGTAAAGAAGTGGTTTCAGATGGTCAAATTTACTTGAAGAAATATTTCATGTATGCGATTTTGGAAGGGGTGCAGATCGCATAAAGAGGAAGGGCCAAGCGACAGAACTAGTGGGGAGTGTGTGTGTGTGTGTGTGTGTGTGTGTGTGTGTGTGTGTGTGTGTGTGTGTGAGAGAGAGAGAGAGAGAGAGAGAGAGAGAGAGAGAGAGAGAGGTGAGCGAGGGGATGTGCGAAAAAGCACTTCATGTCTAGTTTCGGCAGAAGAAGAACCAACCCTCCTGGATGATAGGAGTGATTTCCGTAGCGAACGGTCGCTTATCGGCACTCTAAATTTGACGAGAACGTACGCCAGTGCAGCTGATATTTGTTTATGGTTTTACACAAGAACTTACTGTGTAGAAATGCTGCTCAGGAAACCTGCACTATTTTGAGCTGTTTACAGTTTCGTGTTGATTGCTCGCAAAATATACAGCGTTTCTGTGTTTCTTAAAGTTATGATTACTTAGTTGGGGAAAAGTGTTAGCAATTTCTTATCGCAGACAATACAACTGTTTAACATTTTATTGAATTTATGATTAATATTTCACCTGACCACTTCAAATAAGGAACCAATTTGATTGAATAAACGTTATTCATCTAAATTTCTGACTTTGCGGACATCATTTTCAAACGTTAGAATGTAACCCTTTTTATTAATGAACCAGTTATTTTATGTAATAATTATTATTTGTTTCGCAAACTACCACTTACGTTCAAAATGTTCAAATGTTTGGTAAGCTTAAGGGACTTAACTGCGGGGTCATCAGTCCCTAAACTTACGAACTACTTATGAACTACTTTATACTAAAGTCGAAACAAACATCCATACTCGAGTGGGGGGGATTCGAACCCCGACCGTAGCGGCCGTGCAGACTGTGACTGGCGCGCCGCAGACCGCTCGGCCACTGCAACTAAGGTGGTTGCTGGAGCATGAAAGCAGACAAGTGCAGTTCGACCTTAAGATAAAAATCGAGCCAAACTTCTAAATCAGAACTGTACATGACCCAATACGCAAGTTTTTTTCTGCGTATAGTCACACTGGCTTAAATATAGCAGTGATAAATGCGGTGAAAAGGAAAAGCGTAAAATCGCAACCTATCACTCAAGTTCCTGTCATGTTCACTAAGAACCGAGCAGTATTGTTTCTTGGAGATTGAGTGAATAATTTGACAATTTGTTGAATCGTGTCGGTCACTTTGTAACCCCCAAGTTTCTTAAGTGTAGTCAATTACATTGTCAACACTGAGAGAGTATCAGTTCATTAGGCTCGCTTTCTCGCCAGTATCGATAAAAGTTAATTCTTTCAGACGTGATTTTCCCTGGAGTAAGGAAATTATTATTATTATTATTATTTGCTGTATTCTTCTTAAGTTACGTTTTTAATGATTTTAGAAGCAAGATTTACGCTGTTTTATGCATCCATTTATATACTACAAAACTGCATATGCTAAAAAGCAAGGCGTCTTTTTATGGACTAAAATAATTAATTTTGTGGCACTAACTTTTGTACTAAATAAACTGATCATTCAATAGTTGCCATACAAAATAATTACTACTACTTTTCAGTTGTACAATGGAATACAAGTAACCCACAACTTGCTTGTTATTTGGATTTCACAAGCTGCTCCGTAGTGCAACACTGACTACTTGGTATTTTTATAGTGTTCTTCCGCAGTTGACAGTAAGTGTGCACGATGAAAAGGCTGAACACTCATAGTCATATACATGTTGTTTGGATTGAGAAAAAAATGTTTCTGATCTATCTTATACACTGTAAAAGTTATGTACACAATTGTAGCCAGAGGGTCTGAAAGGGTTAAATATAGTCCAGTCTTTCGATTCACTAAGAGGAACTGTCTAATTACGTAATGAAGTTCAAACGGAACCTTTAGAACGTGAGCCCTACTCTCACGCGATTATCATTTTTTCCTGTTTCTTTTATACAGGATCAAGTCTGCGTTTTTCCTCATCGTAACGTAAAACCTTTTATATAATTTCTATTGCTCTGCATGCTGAAGTTATTCGCAGTAAATTACATGTTCCATTACAGACAATATGAAGAAAACCGTAATGCATATGTGGACATTTATAGAGATCGCATTCAGTTAAAGTATCATAATACAGATAAATATGATGGAAACTAGCGCAGAAACAAAACTTATACACACACACACATCGCGGCAGTAGAAATTTTCTGCTGGGAGTACACGATTCTTCCAAACAGGCAGACAATTATCGTCGTCTTCGATCACGTCTAGCGTAAGGTATGAGCTGCGCAATCAGAATGTCTTTAGTGGTTTTACCGAAGAAAGTGTTTGTGCAGTTGCGAAAGCAACTGCAGAGAGTTGCGGACGCCGAATCAAAAGTTTCAGATCCATTGGTCTTTGGCTGCCTCAAGTGAGAGGAACAGATGGCAGAGTAGCTGTTCTGTCGGTAGATGCGGCGGGCTGACGTGTTCGCAACACTGCACTGCTGCTCGCAGCCGGGACACCAATAAATGGCGACGACTTTGAGCTATGGCATCGGATTTTCCCGGATAAAGTCAAGTCATTGTAATAAGCCCAGTGGGCAGAACTTCATCATAAACTGATTACTACACACATTAAAAACAGTGTTATGTTGTAACGCACCAGGTTGTAAATTCGTTGGTTCTTGAAGTTCTCGTAGATCGGCGGTCTCGGTAAGGGCTGGCTGAAATTTCATGGGGCAGAACTAGTTTACTACAAATAATGTAGTCGACACTTACGATTGCAGTTCATCGACACTTTAATGAATTATTAGTGGCCAGTTGTCTCCATTTTTGGTCAGCGTACAAGTCTCATCAATTACAATTACTACAACACAAAGAACTTTGTATGACGGGCAACCACAGCTAAAATATTTATACATAATTAACAAACTTTCACACAGTTAAAAATTAGGAGTTTAAATTGTAATAGTCTGAATGAAAGTCCTGGGTTCACTTGAGCTGTTATTTTATTGGAGTCGTGAAGACCCAGACTACCGGTTTTACAACTTACAGTTGCATCTTCAGGTGCTTTTTAAAAAGTTTTCCATATAAGTCATTTGTGATGGATAACGGGGTTAATGGTGAGGTCGTACCGCAAGCACCTTCTCTCTTTTCGTCAAAAGCATAAAAAGAAGTCTACCGTGCGGTTCTTGTCATTTTTAGTAAAAGTATAGAAAAGTCGGAAGTGCGAATACAACTTCGCACTTCCGCCCAGCACGGAATACTGACCACAATCTGGCTACCCGTCAGGTCGCCTTATGTCACAGCCCAACAACTTTTACTAAACAGCTACCCTAATCAACCATCGTTTTACGCGACAAGGATTTCAACTCGTCTGCATCCACATAAACAAAAACTGAAACAACAGGTGGAATTAGAGATCCCAAAATGTTTTATATAACTGAATGGGAAAACAAAAGAAGAAATATATGTCCCAGTGGGATTCGAACCTCTGACGCTAAAGTTACGACGCCAGTACGCTACAACCTGAGTTAAACCAATAAATACTGCACTTCGTTTTATTACTAGTACTTACCGGAACTTCGCAAAATTTCAAAGTCGATTTCCTAAAGAATTTCTGAGAGTTGCTTGGAATGACCTCCACTGATTGTTATTGAAGTTCTGAACTCCAGGTAACATAAATATAAAGAAATTCTAAAATACTTGTTAGACTCACCGTCCAGTGTGTCTCGCAATTGGTAGTTTCTTGATGTTTTGGACTGGCATTATGTGGGGCCTCCGCACGCTGTGGGTGGTCACATAAGGAAATCAAACGGTTATACGGTACAGGGATGACAACAGCCTTTTGGCGTATAATTCACTTTTTCGGCACCGTTTTGGTGAGAGATTCACTACATTTCTCGTGTAGGGTAGACCGGAGAACGTTGGCCACATTTTTAATTTTTGTTAATATTAAGTCATTTGACAGATTTAAATTTATGAAATTAGATAGGTTTTTACCGAATCTGGATGGCAGTTATTAAGCTTGAAAATATTAGTTAAACAATTAGAAAAAATTTAATTGCTGGACATTTGTCAAGTGGGCCAATCTTCCCCTACATCGGGGTAAGTTGGCCCAGAGGCTGGGGCACGTTGACCCATGTAGTCTTTTGGTAAGTATAACTAACAGTTATCAAGAAATATACTTTAATGTACATAATATCAAGTTGAATATTGAGTTAAAAGCAAAGCATTGACGACTATGACAACAATACAGGTTGAATTTATTGCGACTTATAGTGTCTTAATACAAACCAGTCAACTTTAACCAATGTTCAGCTCCAAAGGATCAGCACAGTTTTAACACTCATAAAATTGTCCATGGATCTGATATTTCACGCATCTCTGATGAGCCCAACGCTTACAGTTCGTGAACTGAATTTTTTTTTCTTCAGTTGACTGTTTCCAAAAAGCACTGTGACTCTTCCTCATCGTCATCATTAACACCATCTTTCCTTTCTGATAAAGGGCTTTTGTAGCTTGTGATCGAATATTTCTTCAGTATTTCTTTCCAGTGCTTTGGTCCAATGGGAACGGTTCAAATTCAGTTTCAGTTTCTTGAGTTTCAATTACCTGGGCAGTCTGACATGAGGCCTGTCTGTACATAGCACAGTACCTACAGTGCGATTTTCTTGGAATCCCAAAGTCTTCGCTAACAGTCCTCACAGATCTTTCCTTTTCTTCTACTTGTAAAACTGCTCTTAGTATCGTGTCTTCAAGAATCATCCCACTTTCATTATTTTATAATTTCGGATCATTTTTATGATACTACAAATAAAACAGAGGTTTAAACCAGAGCCGTAACTCATGTTTTGAAAACAAGGAAATGAACGAGATTCTGACTTCTCAGACCACTATTTAAGATTAAAATATAATTTAATGGTTGGCGTTTATTCAACGCTTTTTATCTCGTGAATTAGAAGATCTTTTGACCCCTGAAACGTATCAAAATATGTTTAACTTCGACAATTATGTTAATAATTTAATAAACTCGAAGAATTATAAACGTTGTTATCGTTAAAAGTAACAAACCTTTCATCGAGTTTAAAGAAGTACAGCCTAAAGCAAGCAGAAGTTAAATAACACATTTAATCGACGAGCAGAATTTTACTGAAACACGCAAAAAAAAAAAAAAAAAAAAAAAACTTCGCCGCTTGCGATATTGGCCCTGTAGAAGGAGAGGTACAGTGCTACCTACTTTCTGATTGATTCCTAAGACGTCTATTGTATGAACTAATTTGACTTGGCCATCCTGCCCCTATGGCCAACGTCCCCCGGTCTCCCCTCCCTACATCTTGTGATCTTGTGAATGAGTTGCTTCGCAATAACGACATAGCAAGATTAGAATGGCCAACATGTTCTCCAGACATGAGCCCTATGGAACTTGCAAGGGATAAATTGGAAAGCGTTGCTTTTGGTCGATACGACACACCAAGCTACATGAGAAATCTACGCCGAAAAGCCATTAAGGAGCGGGACAATCTGTACAAACGGTCCCTTTCAGTGGGCAGTATGCCACGACGAATACAGGTACGTATCAGTGCAAGATGACGTGTTACCGAGTATTAGGGGCACAGGCGTATGCTGCAATCTGGAATACTGATTCAGAATATCTAGGTTATTGCTGCACAACTAGTCAATTTCTGTTAACATGAGCAATAGAAAGAAATGAAATGTTTTTGCATATCTCTCATTTTTATGTAAATGTCATGAACCCCTAGAATCGTGTTGTTGCAACACTTTGTGTGTACAATGCCCACGATCGGGATTTTTCGAAGACGATAGCCAGCTGGTGCCTGAACGGGTGACACTAAGGAAATTAGCTAACAGATTGACCACAAGCAGGAATGGAGACCGTTCTAAACTCTCATCAATCCACTCATGCACAGCTTGTGTATCACCTGCAGGGAGTGCTCCAGTGAAGTTTCCGTTTATTTATTATGTGGTTTACTCTTGATATATTTATCGAGCATGTAACCAAGTTTTCGTACTGAAGACTTTGTACAGTTAATAAACCTCATAGTGTCAGGTTCTTTTAGCATAAACCCCATCTTCACTGACGGCTGGATCGGTTAGTTGCGTGGCAATGACTTTTCTTTTGTCCGCGAATGTTCTAGACCAGAAACAGTGTGACATGGAGTCGTGGTGACCCACGTGGTACTGAGAGCGTTAAATTTTCATGAATGAGAAAATTAAAGAAAACTAATATTTTTTTCCAGCAGACTTTCTGATTGCATAACTGATTCTATGTTCTGATTGCTTCATATTTAGAACTGCAAAATGATTAAACAAGCATAAATCAGTCAGGAATGTAGTGAAGAAAGGAGTTTCTATCATTGACAACGTTGTCAGCAACACGGAACTTGCACTACTTGATACGAAGAGATTGGTAAAAGAGAGGACGTCGTAGCGGGCAGAATCAAACCAATGTGAAGACTGATGAGTCCATCCCCCTCCACTATAAAATCCGAACGAGGTGGCGCAATGGTGACGCACTAAACTCTCATTCGGGAGGATGGTGGTGGTTCAAATCCACCTCCGGCCATGCAGATTTAGGTTTTCAGTGATTTCCCTAGGATCACTTCAGGGAAATGCTAGGATGGTTCCTTTGAAAGAGCACAGCTGATTTACTTCCCCATCCTTACCCAAAACTCCGAACGTTGGCTCTGCCTTTAATGACCAAGCTGTCGACGGGACGTTAAACCCTAAGCTTTTTTTCCACTATAAAAAAAAGTTACGTATATTGGGAGAAACCCACAAATCTAATGATTGGGTTTTCCGCAAAAAACATCAGATTACACTGCATGCCTTCTGTAGGTTCGGGTTACTGTGCTGTTTACTCCAATGAATTTCTTATAGGGTTGTGTCTCTGCGAATAATGCCCTTTTGTCAAGCATCAAACTCCACTTGCCCTTTGCATGTACTACTCTAGGGAATGATCGCTTGGGAACTTACTGAAGTAGACGTGCAAACAGAAGACGTTCTTGTCTCTGGTTACTGTGGGTTAGGATATTTTTAAAACAATTGGTCTTACTCTCAGTTATACGGTTGGAAGAATAATAGAGTTGCTAGTGTCCAGGGCCAACAATCCGTATCGATGGGTCAAATAATCACGAAGCCTTATTTCCTGTGTTGTTACAAGCAAGTCAAAACATCACTTCCTTTCTGCCATTTTGTCATGTTTCTACTTCGAACCTTGATTCCCTACAACCAAATGGTGTGTTAAGATTTACACACCACTGCACTAGTCTCTTAGCTCACCGATGCAATAAATGTCGCTATAGTTCCATGGCATCTGAATCTCTGAAGAGACTAGTAGCATTTTTAAAGAGAATAGAAAATATTGTGGCCGGCGAGTTCACAAGCTGCGCAGCCTGAAAACCTTGGTCGGTTTGACCAAAGAGTGCTTCGAGGCCGCTGCGCAGTGCGCAGCTGTCTACGCAGCCGTTGGTAAGTTCGGCCGCAGACAGTACCAGGTGCAGTACTTGCAGGTGGACTCACGTGGCGAGGACACGTGTTCTGCCACCAGCTGCGGAATACTGAAGCCTCTGCCGCAGACTAAGGTACTCTGCTTTTCCTGCGTCAGATAGCCGACTAGGCAAGTGACATCGAAAGATATAATCGAATATTGCCGTAGTAAATATCGATAACGACGACCAATCGAGTGTAAGTATCGATATTTTGGCGTATTTCTGTCAGTAATTAATTTTTGGGATGCAGATTATAGCTTATGATTACATACATAATTTAAAATTCAGAGGAGTGATTTTTAAGAGTTAAATCTAAATTTAATTATATATTATTTTACATATAAATACAGAAATCTTAGAAAGAAATGTTATTTATGTTTTATAGTGCATCGCAACAGAAATTAAAGAGAACAATACCATTCAAAATGATAATGAGAGTCTCTTATAAGCAGTTTATAATATAAATTATTTATTTAAAAAAATATTCAAATGTTTGTAAATCTATCGGACCAAACTGCGTGGTCATCAGTCCGTAGCTTACAAACTACTTAAACCTAGGTAAACTAACCTACGGACAAACACAGACACCCATGCCCCAGGGAGGACTCGAACCTCCACGGCGAGCAACCGCGCGCTCCGCAGCGAGACGCTTTAGACCGCTCGGCTGCTCCACCGCGGCTATTTATTTCATATTTTGACTATGTGCACGTTGCTCGTTCTGTTAAACATCCTTTTTTGTTAATAACATGAACACACTGTAGAATTTTATACGACCAGATGATGGTGGCATAGCCCATTGAAACCGTTCGTCAGTAAATGAAATAATCATATAGCGATCTTGGCGTTTTACTTTCGAAGATAATTAATCTTTACAGATCGACTCCAACTTGCGACGTAATGTAATGCCAATATTTTATTTCAATTCCTAACCAGTTTCAGCAGAACTTGATGCCATTTTCAGAAGATCTCACTTCATCGTAATCGATATGGGACTGTGCTCATGTTATAAAATATATTACTATGTTGGGTCATCACGAAGATAAAAAATTGAAATAATTTTTTTTTTTAAACATAAATGGTCCCATTCCTGCACACCTACTTTCAACGCCGACTTGAGGAGTCTAATACGCTATTCAAAGAGTTTTCACCAAAGAGTCTCAATTCTGCCTGCACCATCACAGTGGTATGATTAGAGTGGCGAGAGACTGTTTAACCAACACCCCCTAGCAGAGAAGACCTCACAACTGGCCGTGCCTACGTCACACCGAGAGGCCGCGAACGCAGGCTGACTGGCTGGCCGCTGGGGCACGTCCACTGCCTCGTAGCGGCCGGCCAGTCAGCCTGCGTTCGTGGCCTCTCGGTGTGACGTAGGCACGGCCAGTTGTGAGGTCTTCTCTGCTAGGCGGTGTTGGTTCAACTATCATCGCCAATCTGGTCCGCCACCCGGTGTTATAGTTTGGGGAGGTATTGGATTCCCCTCTCGGAAGGCCGTAGTACGCCCTGCCGCTACATTAACCTACAGCATTGAATCTCTTATGTGTTGTCCTCCCATACCCTTCGAACTTGCCGGCGGCCAAACTGCAACAGGATAAGGCCCGAGCTCGCGGGGCATCAAAATTTCAAATCTCCTTCTTCGTTCAACGGATTGCATTTCTGGCTCGGTTTCTCTGTTCTCCCGATCTGTCGCCTGTCGAAACTATCTGGTCCATGTCTACGGAGCTAGTGGCCCGGTATAAACCACTTGACGCTACACCTGGTCATATTCGGCAATATTTGGAACCAGTGCTGTATCGCAGCAACACAACCTGTGTCGCTTTGATTCAACGCTGAGGCGTGTAACAGCGGTTATAGCCAGCAGTTCCGGCAGCAATCAATACTGATTTCATCATCTTCCTCACTACCCATTCAACTGTATTTCCAATCGACGTGTTACAACCAAAATAAATTTGGCTATTATATCTCCGGCCTCGCTGTGTGTTTCAATTTTGCATGGCTGGCAGTGTACATTGAGCAATAGCTTGTCGTTATTGCTACAGATATGCAGATAAGTAGAAACACCTCTGTGTGCTAAAATTTTTTGCCTCATTTCGTCATTTTTAAAAAGGTGTTTCCGTATATTTCTGGCGATTTTTATTTCATGTCGCCAATAATTTCGCAAAATTTTTTGTCCACTTTTGAGCAACAATCATTGCTTTCACCTCACCTCACGTTGAAACACTGAGTACGGAAAACGTATTCAGTTCTATTGGAATTCCCAAGTGAATACATTATGTGATGTTACGAAAAATAATGCGGGCTTCTCACTCCCAACATGGCGAATGCGCGCAGTCGCGTGTGGACGCTGCCCGACTGGCGTACTTGTAAGTACAGTTGCCAACTTCCATAAATCATCTGCAAGTATCATACTTTAACATTATTAAATTCTGACGCTCGGCAGTTCGGTTAGGTTGAGTGAATAACTCCATTTACTTTACAATTGTTGCGGCGTACCATTGGCAGCACAAGGAAAGTCTCAATCTTCCTGATTCACAAGGTCTTTCTTTTATTGTGCTGTTAGAGTGAGAATAATTTTGCTGTCGGGATGGCGGCTTTAGGCAAGTATGTAGGAATAATCTTTCCTCTTAGCAAGAAGAACAGGTATGTCTATTTTAATGAGACTAGGAAAATTGTCGTGGGAGTTTCATTAGACAAACCCGATACGTATTTCCCCATGTTATTGTATGACAAGCTTATATCGGCACGGAGGCCGTTTTCAAGGTATCTGCAATAAATCGTGAAAAGCCATTAGCGAATTCGTACAATATACTTGTCAATTTTACTACATTCTGATTAATACTCACGCCCATAATTCATCTTTGACGAAATTTCTGTCAAATATATGTGTGACATTTTAGCTAGAATAGATGCAATTTATGCGACATTAGATGTTCTTGTTATTTTCATGTAGTATAATTTTGACAGATATTTCACAGACGTCATTGATGTTTTATGGGTATGTGTCATAGATTATATCTATCTTACACCTTTCCTTACGTATCGATAGTGTCGTGTATATGTTTGTGTTTGTCCTTTGTTATTCTGTCGTCATCTAATGTTCTAAAATTTCAATGAAATTTTCAATTTTTCATGGATTTTCTCAGATTAGGATGATCGACTTTATTTTATTTATTTATTTACTTCTTTTACCTGGATGTTAGACTCGGCAAAAGTTTCAGATATTAAATTTTCAAATGTTTGTATAGCTTATGGGGCTTAACTACGGGGTCATCAGTCCCTAAACTTACAAACTGCTTATGAACAAGCTACAACTAAGGACGGTACAAATATCCATGCCCGACGGGGGATTCGAACCCTCGACCGTAGTGGCCGTGCAGACCATGACTGAAGCGTCTCAGTCCCCTCGGCCACCGCGGCCGGCTTCAGATGTTAATAAAATCAATTGCTCTTGATCGTTTTTCGCTTTTTTTTTAATTTAATTTTTTTGTCACCGAATTCATGTCTGTGAAAGTAACTTGTCTTTTGACACCTGTCGTGATTAATTTTTTTTCCTTCTCATCATCATTATATTATTATGGTTCCTTTCTCTGCCATTCGATTCTCATATGGCAGTATTTACACTGTCTTTCTAGTTTTGTCAAACATTATAACCTTTATCTCGATGCAAACTAACGACCATATTAATAAACTACAGCCCAAAATCTGAATGCATCGGGAGATAATTAACGATTTACGACAAGAAATGTACCGCCAAATCATACAATGCGCGGGACATTGGTGAATGAATGCATAAAAAAATGAAGTTTGCAGTACTCGATACGATAGCTATATACAAAACTTCCTGGCAGATTATGTGCCGGAACCGGGACTCGAAGTTGGGACTTCAGTCGGTGGACGTTGGAGTACTTGCCCACGAAAGGCAAAGGTCCCAGGTTCGAGTCCTGGTTCCGGCACACAATTTTAATTTGCCAGGAAGTTTCATATAAGCGCACATTCCACAGAAAAGTTTCATTCTGGAAACATCCCTAGGCTGTGGCTAAGCCATGTCTCCACCATGTCCTTTCTTCCAAGAGTGCTAGTCTTGCAAGGTTCGCAGGAGAACTTCTGTGAAGATTGGAAAGTAGGAGGTGAGGTACTGGCGGTGGTAAAGTTGTGAGGCGGCATCGTGGGTCGTGTCGGGATGGCTCAGTCGGTGGAGCGCTTGCCAGCGAAAGCCAAAGGTCCCAGGTTCGAGTCCCGATTCCGGCACACAATTTTAATCTGCCAGGAAGTTTCATATCAGCGTACACTCCGCTGCGGAGTGAAAGTTTCATCCAGCCATGTACAGTATAAATGTATATCGAAATGGCATAGAATCGATTTTTTTTTTCTTTTTTTTTTTGCCGTCACTTGAATCGAATTTCCGCGCTTAAATTCAAAATATGTAATTCGAAAAATTTTGCGATTTTGCGTAAATGTAAACAGTTTCACGTTTTCAGTAAAATTTCCTAAAAAAATTCGCGATTTCGCTCTTTACGAAAAGCAGGTTCCTCTATAAATCAGTAAATGTTAAATGTTCAATGGAAACATTACGCCGGGCGAGGGGACTGAGGCGCTCCAGTCACGGTCTGCACGGCCACTACGGTCGGGGGTTCGAATCCCCCCTCGGGCATGGATATTTGTGCCGTCCTTAGTCTTAGCTAGTTCATAAGTAGTTTGTAAGCTTAGGGACTGATGACCCCGTAGTTAAGTCCCATAAGTTCTACAAACATTTGAACATTTTGAACCATTACGACGTACTGAAACGCTGCATTCGACGGGCAAGCGGCTGTGTAAAACCTAAGTTGAGAAAGGTTAGTGTGTACATCCTACTCCCCCTCCTCGTCGGCCAACGTGAGGGAGACTTCGAGGTCGCGGCCAGCTCATGGTCACATGTTGCACAACCCACGACTCCTAGGTTGGAGGCCTGTCCTGAGGAAAGAAGCGTCTCGTTCTGGAAGGCGGGACGCGCAAAGAACTGGAAACAGAGGAACGCTTACCAAGGTCCTTCTCGTGGAGGTTGCGTGCCTTCCTGTCCTGGTTTTGCCAGCTGTGTAAGGTCACTGATGTCGAAGATACCGAAGCAGTCCCTGCCTGCGCCATTCACCGTAGTCAGCTGCCTGTTCAGCGTTGTTTTGCTTGAGCAGCCTGTGACGGAGCATTTTAATAAGCGACAGTCATAAAAGGCGTTCTATGAATGGCGCATTCACTTCGCTAAATTTAAAGAATGAAGCTCTTAACGTTTTTCTTTAGAAGTCGTAAAAGTGGGGAAAATCCAGGGGAAATAAAGAATAGTATAGGTGGAATACATTTGCATATGAATTTCATCAACAAACTATGGAATACGCGGAAGGTGGAGTACTCATACAAAGAACGTTTAGCTTAGTAGAATAGTTGAATGGATATAAAATTCAGTCTTCCGGTAGCGAAGACGGTGTTACCGAGTAAGAGCAATGTATTAATCTCCACATGTTATTAAAATTGTGTGTGTGCGCATGTGTTCTTTTGTTTATGCACGTATGTTCCGCATCTCATAATAAACTATTGGACCGATTTCTACCAATCTTGGTACAAATATTCTATAACGTCAAGAAATCACGCTATGAGGGTAAAACTCACCTAAGGACATTCTTCTGGAGATATCGAGATTTTTGTTTTATCCACTATTTGTGAATGATAGCACCTGACGACAGGCAACAAACTTTATTTCAAACCTTTATGACACTTCTTACCGCTAACAACCCCAACATGAGGTGAGGTGCCGTTGCCGATCAGCAAAGTATGTTCTCATGTCCTGGGTAAAACACTCGATCATTCTGTATTGCGTCACTATACGTATGATACTGACGTGGTGATCAGGAATGTAGATTGCCACTTCCGAAATGTCCAAATGTTTGTAAACCTGTTGGACCAATTTGCTACGATCATCAGTCCCTAGACTTACAAACTCCTTAAACTAACGTATGCTGTAGACACACACAATAAAGTCCGAGGGAGGACTCGAACCGCCGGCGGGGATGGCCGCCTTAGACCACGCGGCAACTGCCGCACGGCGCACGACTTTCGACTGCAATCGTGGCGTTATTCGAGAGAACGAGACGTTATGTTAACATCGAGTTCATACTCTCCATCACTTACCATTTACATTGTTAAGCTGGCCGCGGTGGCCGAGGGGACTGAGGCGCTTCAGTCACGGTCTGCACGGCCACTACGGTCGGGGGTTCGAATCCCCCCTCGGGCATGGATATTTGTGCCGTCCTAGTGCGTAAGTAGTTCATAAGTAGTTTGTACGTTTAGGGACTGATGACCCGGTAGTTAAGTTCAAATGTTCAAATGTTTGTAGAGTCTATGGGACTTAACTACGGGGTCATCAGTCCCCAAACTTACAAACTACTTATGAACTAGCTAAGACTAAGGACGGCACAAATATCCATGCCCGAGGGGGGACTCGAACCCCCGACCGTAGTGGCCGTGCAGACCGTGACTGGAGCGCCTCAGTCCCCTCGGCCACCGCGGCCGGCGGTAGTTAAGTCCCATAAGCTTTACATTTTACATTGTTAATGGTAACAACAGAAAAGCAGCTACACTGAGTAATCGTCGTTCGGTCTCGCATTCTTCACGAGTTACTCCGACCACTGACCACAAAAATAAAAGTCACAGTGCTCAGTTTAGAACTGCAGCCTATGCTTGGCTATGTCTCAGCAGTTAGGTAATGCTATTTTCTTAGCTGATTACCTGTGTTCATGTATCTTTAATACACGAATGGGGTGAGAACACAAGCAAACGTAAAACGAAGACCAAATTACCTTCCATATCGAAAGGTTGTCCGGCCGACGACTGTACGTATTTCAAAACTGGTCGTTGAGTTATTTTGTCTTTATTAATGAAAGACCAGATTTTGGCAAGTAAGTGTACTTTTCAAAAGAAGAAGTTAAGTATTTCGTTGAACGCCATGGATATATCTATAAACACTTGCCACAGTTCGTTCAGATACTCTACGAACAAGTGTTTTGAGACATATCTATGGCGTCCAATGGAATACTGAACATCTTTTGAAAACTATACGTTGATAGTGGCTACTTACTGACCGAATAAAGACTGGGAATGTGAAAGATCACTGATTGCTACCAAGCACCCAATTTTGGTCAACGAAGAAGCAACGACAACTTCAAACACTTGATATATGGACCGATACAAGTCTACTAAGACGACTCCTTTTATTTTTTTAATACAGAAATAACGACAGACATGCTTAAACGAACGATTTTTCTTGTAACTCCTTAGCGTAATTAATTAATCTTTATACGCTCTTACTGCTTTATTGATTAAAAAGGAATGTGCCGCGGTGGAGTAGCCGAGCTGTCTAAAGCACCTCGCTGCGGAGCGCGCGGTTGCTCGCCGTGGAGGTTGGAGTCCTCCCTGGGGCATGGGTGTGTGTGTTTGTCCGTAGGTTAGTTTACCTAGGTTTAAGTAGTTTTTAAGCTACGGACTGATGACCACGCAGTTTGGTCCGATAGATTTACAGACATTTGAACATTTTTAGAGAAAGGAATGCACAGAAAATCTTACCATTGCTTGCCATAAACTGTTCCGAACGTTTTATAAGCAGATATACAGGGTGAATATAAATCCGTGCATTCGGGCTTCGCAGCGCGATTCCTCACCTGCCAACAATGAACAATGTTTCCCACAAAATTTCATCCAGCGCATATTTCCGCCAGTAAATGGACGTCAAAGACTGATATGACTGTGTGTTCCATACGTCAGAGTGTTTCATAATTACACCAACAAACTTGTAAGGGATGTATTAGGCGTCTTGAGGAATAAAATGAGCATGGAAACCCATGCCAGAAAACGCCATGCAACGACGCTACGGAGAGTCCAAATTACAGGCACCAGTTCCTGCCGCTAGACATCCCCTCCAGCAACTTCGACGCTCTGTAGCGTCATTGGATGACGTTTCCGGGCATGGGTTTCTACGCTCACTTTGTTTCTCAAGACAGCTCCCACATCCCCTAGAAGATTGTTGGTGTTCCTCAAGACACCTTCCACATCCCCAAGAAGATTGTTGGTGTAGTAGTGTAATTCTGAATCACATTGACGTATGGGCCACAAACCCATCTCAGTTTCGACGTCCATTTACTGCCGGAAATATGCACAGGACGAAATTTTGTGACAGACATTTTTTTATTGCTAGCATGTGAGGAACCGCGCTGCGAAGCCCGAGTGCGCGAATTTAGATTCACCCTGTATATATCTCATTGTTATATTACTGCCGTTTGAGAATATTTATTATTTATCCTTTATTAGTTTATTGTGATATACAATTGTGATTATACAGAATTCCTAATTTAGTTTTCACATATCCTCTTTGTTTTCAAATTTGCAGTGAAGATAAACATCATGTCATTCATTTATTTATCTTTACAATATTTGTCAGAAAGCCCTAAGCCTAGTTACGACTCTATATACAATTGCGCAGCTCAAGTTATAAGTTCAAAAATGTTCAAATGTTTGTAGAGCTTATGGGACTTAACTACGGGGTCAACAGTCCCTAAACTTACAAACTACTTATGAACTAGTTAATACTAAGGAAGCCACAAATATCTATGCCCGAGGGGGGATTCGAAGCTCCGACCGTAGTGGCCGTGCAGACCGTGACTGGCGCGCCACCGCGCCACCGCTCGGCCACCGCGGCCGGTCAAGTTATTTGTGGCATATATATTACTGATTTGTGGTACCTACTGTGGATAGATAAATGTAAGTAAAAATTAATGAACCGTTGAAAACCTTTCATAAGAAAGGGTAATTTGATTTACCACTGAACTGACAGAAGAACAGAATGAAAATGAAGTAAATTCTGACAGCTGCATCATCATCGTTATCCCCATAGAAGTCGTTATCACTATTATCGTCATCAACACAAAATTATACCGTATTTACTAGCCAAAATGTAATTAAGGGCTATTTCGTACATCCCTTTAGCAAAATAGTGCCGAATTTCTGAATCTATAGATATTCTATTTAGAGATAATTGAAGAAACAAAAACTGTATAATTTTGCTTCACAAGTACGATCAATGATGGAGGTCGCCGAGAAAACAAAGATTACGAAATAACGATTCAATTATAACACAAGAAAAAGTAGAGGATGTGTGCAATTGTTCCCTTTTCTGCTATTAAGAGATTGACTATTTTAAACAAAATATATATTACTTCGAAAGATCGTATTAGAGATAATAATGTATGATCTTAGTGTCCTTCGCTCCATGAAATCGGAAGATTTGAAACCTGGAAGGAACTCAGCTGATGTTTTTCACCTGAAAAAGTATTATCTAATATGAAAACCATTTAAGGTTTGAGAAAAATGTTACTGACAACTGAGCAATTGGTCACTGTCATTGAGAAAATTCTCAGTTTCCGGTCTGTATACACCTCCGCTGCCAATATGTCTATCTCTTCATTCCAAATGACTGTCTGCACACTGCTGAGGTATTTTTTTACATCGTGCCTAGTTATGTTTTGCTGTAATTTCGTTAAGGTTAACCGTAGTAAAGGACGACTTCTGTTTCCTCTCCCTCCGATGTCACAATTACTGCTTCTTTAATGTAGGAGAATTACTTACCTGAAGCCTTGGAAGTACTGCATAAACGCTGCGATTAATGCTGCTGACACTATTCTGGACTAATGGGACTTTTATCCTTGCCCAGTCGTCCTTATATAAATTTCAGCATTCAGAAAAGTCTGTTGTGGAGTGGCCGAGAGTTCTAAAGCGCCTTACTGCAGAGCGCACGGTTGTTCGCCGTCGGAGGGTCGGGTCCTCCCTCGGGTATGGGTGTTTCTGTTGTCCTTAGTGTATGTTACTTTTTATTTAAGTAGTTTGTAAGCCTAATGATTGATGACCAACGTAGTTAAGTCCCTTAGATTTACAAACGTTTGAAATTCTGAAAGTTAAAAGATATTAAATGCTTCTGCGACATCCAATACACGTGTTATGTCTCAAAGAATCGGCGCCGACAAAACAGCAAACACTAACAAGCCATGTCTCCGTTCGTAGGACGAACTACTTTTGGACTTCGTCCAGTAACGTTTCCGTAGTACTTTGCAGTGCTGGTGTCTACCCGTAAAGTGATATCGGCGTGGTATGCAGCTGCACCTCTTTGCCTCTGCGGTCGTACCACTCCGTTCCGCTCCTCTAGAATAGCCAATTCTTACTTTACGTCCCGCAGTAAGAGATAGAGACATGGGTTTACGCTCCAGGAACACGAAGGCGCTTCTGTGAATGCACGCGGATGGAGGGCGGCAGTGTCTCGGACTCACAAAGCGCAGCGTAAGAACCACCATGTTGCCCGAAGACGCAAAAGATAAATAAATAAATATAATAAAATAAAAATAAAAATCCGCAAATCCGACTTCCGTATGTAAAATGCCATTTGCAATTATGTAAATCATTTCATCGCAGTAATTTTGGATGGTTGTTGTTATGGTATTCAGTCCGGAGACTGGTTTGATGCAGCTCTCCACCCTACTCTATCCTGAGCAAGCCTTTTCATCTCTTCATAAGAATGGCAACCCACATCCACATGAATCTGCTTACTATACGCGTGTCTTGGTCTCCCTCAGCGATTTTTACCCCACACACTTCCCTCCAGTGCTAAATTAACGATTCCTCGATGTCTACTAATGTGTCCTACCAAGCGATCCCTTCTTTTAGTCAGAGTATGCCAAAAATTCCTTTTCTCACCAATTCTGTTCAGTACCTCTTCATTAGTTATGCGATCTACCCACCTAATCTTCAGCATTCTTCTGTAGCACCACATTTCAAAAGCCTCTATTCTCTTCCAGTCCGCACTGCTTATCGTCCATGTTTCACTCTCGTACAACGCAAAACTCCACACAAATGCCTTCAGAAAAGACTTCCTTACCCTTAAATTAATATTCGATATTAGCAAATTTCTCTTTTTCAAAAATGCTTTTCTTCCCATTGCCATTCTGCATTTTATATCCTCTGTACTGCGACCATCGCATGTTATTTTACTACCCAAGTAACAAAACTCATCTACCACCTTCATTGTTTCGTTACCTAATCTAATTCTTTCAGCATCGCCTGATTTTCTAAGACCGCATTCCATTATTTTTGTTTTGCTCTTGTTAATGTTCATTTTATACGCTCTCTTCAACACACTGTCCATTCCATTCAACTGCTCTTCCAGATCCTTTGCTGTCTCTGACAGAATTACAATGTCATCAGTAAAACGCAATGATTTTATTTCTTCCCCCTGAACTTTGATTCCTATTCCAAATTTTTACTTGCTTTCCTTCACCGCCTGCTCGATGTACAAATTGAATAACACCGGAGAAAGGCTACAACCATGCCCAGTCCATATTCTTCTACTATTTTTCCTTCTCTTCCTTTTCCTACTACCAAATTCCAGTCTCCCATCACAATTAAGTTTTCCTCTCCCTTAATTGTCTGAATAATTTCCGTTACCTATTCATGCATTTATTCGATCTCCTCATCATCGGCAGAGCTAGTTGGCATATAAACCTGTACTACTGTTGTCGATGATGGCTTCGTATCTATCTTGACAATGACAATGCGATCACTGTGCTGCTCATAGTAGTTTACCCGCATTCCTATTTTCTTAGTCACTATCAGTCCTATTCCTGTGATACCCCCAACTGATTTTGTACTTATAATCCTGTACTCACCTGACCAGAAATCCTGTTCATCCTGCCACCGAACTTCACTAATCCCCACTATATCTAACTTCAACCTATCCATTTCCCTTTTTAAATTTTCTAATTTTCCTACCCGATTAAGGGATTTAACATTCCACGCTCCGATCCGTAGAATGCCAGTATTCTCTTTCCTGATGACAACATCCTCCTGAGTAGTCCCCGCCCGGAGATCCGAATGGGGGACTATTTTACCTCCGGAATATTTTACCCGAGAGGATGCCATCATCAAAATTTTCATACAGGAGAGCTGCATGTCCTCGGGAAAAGTAACGGCTGTAGTTTCCCCTTGCTTTCAGCCGTTCGCAGTAACTGTGTGGCAAAGCCACATTAGCTGATGTTACAAGGCCAGCTCAGTCAATCATCCAGACTGTTGCCCCTGCAACTACTGAAAAGGCTGCTGCCCCTCTTCAGGAACCACACGTTTGTCTGGCCTCTCCACAGATACCCCTCCGCTGTGGTTGCACCTACGGTACAGCTATCTGCATCGTTGAGGCACGCAAGCCACCCCACCTCGGCAATGTCTGTGGTTCATGGGGGTGCTCTGGATGATAGGTGGCTGAAATCTTTAATGTCCGTCTTCTGTGTCGTTGTTAGTACGAGGGCTCCGTCTAGGTCACCTGGATGGCATACATGCGCATCCGCCATTTTTGTTCCTTCGCGTCGACGCGATATGCTAGCAAAGAGCAGTCGAAACGCTTTCAGCATGGTGGGCGGTGCAGTTCCGAACCTTCAGGTTTCCGTGTTTTTCCGACTCCCGTGGATACTGAAAGGCGTAAAACATTTGTAATAAACTGTCGCCGTGACAAAAATGAGCACCGACAGTTTTCAAAACAATGCGAAGCGGATAAATCATTTGTAGTTATGCACAATTTCTAAGCGTTCTAAATAGGTTTCAACATATGTCTTTTAGTGAAGGGTTTGAAGCTGTGACATTTTGTTACGGACTTTCAGTTATCGGCCTACATATACTAGCTGGAAACCCGACGCTGCCCGGGTATTTATTTATTTATTCCTGCCATTTGTCAGGTATATATGTATATATAATCTCTTGGGAATACAATTAGTAGTAGAGAAGCAACAGATTAAAACTTGGTGCATGATGGAGCGTTTTCCATGAACGTTACTGTTTATGTGCTCATAGCTCATGAACTACGTGTCGAAGGTACACTCAAACTATACGTTTATATACTGTCTGTAAAATTTCCTGCGGATACAATTTGTAGTGTAAACATTATAAGTTTTGTATGGAACTCATTGTTCTTTGGGGCGATCTTAATCAATTTACACAAGTTTCCAGCCAAGATCGCGTTATTTATTTATGGATGACCAGTTTCGACGTTCACAGACGTCATCTTCGGATCTCCTATATTTTACAATGTCATATATGATTTCACCTATATCCTTTCATTACGTTTGTTATGTAGTAGTTGTATACAAACATTGATGGTGAAGTTGGATCTACAGTCACTAAGTAACTCTTCTGCAACCAGTGTGGACATGTATACTGTAGATCCAATGTTTGTATACAACTACTCCATAACAAATATATTGAAAGGATATAGGTAAAACCATATAAGATATGACACTGTAAAATATAGGAGATCAGGAGGTGACGTCTGTGAACGTCGAAACCGGTCATCCATAAATAAATAACGCGATCTTGGCTGGAAAATTGTATAAATTATAAATTGTAACGTCATACTGAATGCCATAGTTTTACTCTATAAACAGCGGAAAATTAGTATGCGAGAATCTTCTTCTTTTTTTTTTTTTTTTTTTTTTTTTTTCTTTCATCATTTTGCTATGGTTGTCAGCGAGAAAAAGTTTAGTAAAGGTTTGAAATTATGTTTAAGGTTTTTTGAAAGTCGCTAAGTGTTTTTGGTCATTACCTTCATCAATACGTCTGTTTAAAATGCGTGTATCAGTAGCCAATCTCGCCAAATGTAAGGTACGTGGGGTAACACTATTTCTGTGACACCAGCAGAAATTCATGGTGAGGTTACTGAAGTGTACGGGAACATCGTTTGTGGCAGCGCTGTTTCTGACGATGTTGCACATGACGTGTCGGTTACACGAACGTCAGTGATGAAGCACGGAGCAGTTTAGTGCTACGCTATGTCACCAAAAGTATTGGCGCCATGCATCGGTTATGCTGGAATTCAGTATGGTATTGGCCTACCCATAGCCTTGATGACAACTTCAACTCTCGCAGGCATACGTTCATTTACGTGCTGTAAGGTTTCTTGCGGAGTGGCACAACATTCTTCACGGAGAGATTCACTCAAGAAAGATTTAGATGTAAGCCGGCGAGGCCTGGTACGAAGTCGGCGATGCAAAACATCCCAAAGGAGTTCAGCAGGATTCACGTCTGTACACGCCGGTCCATTACTCGTATGTTAAGCCATTATGAACAGGTGCTCGATCGTGTTAAAAAATGTAAATGTCATCCTCGAATTGTTTTTCAACATTGGGGAGCAAAGAAGATGCTTAAAACGTCAGTGTAGCGCTGTGCTGTGATAGTACTACGCAAAACAAAAAGGCGTGTAAGCCCTCTCCATAAAAAAACACGACCACACCATAACACTACTGCCTTCGAATTTTTACCGTTGGCAGTACACACACTGGCAGATGAAGTTCACCGGGCATTCGGTATACCCACAACCCTGCCATCGGATCGCCGCATTGTGTACTTCAGACTTGTGCGACACCACAAATACTACTTGTTCTAATCTAGCTTAGTGTTTCTAGTTTCTGCTGTCCCACTGGCTGGTCACCTCAGACTCTGTACCTGCACACGCGTGCATCCTATTTCCCTGTGTCGGTCTCTCTCTACTCGGCCACCGACACCCAGGACAACCGGCGGAAACGAGACACAAAAGTGGAGACGAGCATGAGACACAAAAGGTTTCATGTTTACAATGGTTTGGTTTTATACATATCCTTTTAGATCATAAAACTTAGCTCTTGGAATAGACGCCTCGCGTCGTGTAAGGAGCATAAACATTGAACGTTAAATGTCTACAATTTATAAGGGTACACCGCGATTTTTCGAAAATTTTGTTTTCCATTTCAAATTTTGAGTGGAGTGACTACTCACGGTACACATAGCTTTATAAAGCTATGTGACCAAACTGCAGTGGTCATCACTCCCTAGATTTACAAACTACTTTGCTAAAGACAAGACAGGCACCAATACCCGAGGGAGGACTCGAACGCAGACGCACACTCTGCACTAAGGCGCATAAAGTGCACGCTAACTCGCGCGCAGAGAGAGAGAGAGAGAGAGAGAGAGAGAGAGAGAGAGAGAGAGAGAGAGTCGGAAATATGTTGCATGAAGTTTGTCGGTCCCATTACGTAAATGACATAGATCATCCTCCATTTCTTCGAAATTTTTCATGGGTGCAATTTCTCGATATAAGCCCTACTTCAAATAATCCGCGAGTTGCTTCATCAAATTTCCGATGTTATCCGCTAGGTCATTTACATCATATGTTGTTGAAATTAATTGTCCAGTGACACTTCGTCGGGGAAAGCCATTAATCACTTTCAGACTGGAAGCTTTCTCTCCGTTGAGAGTGACATGCTGTATTGTGTTTGTTAGAAACTCTTCTGTCCAATCACAAGGCTGTGCTGATATTCCGTACGCTCGTATATTCTACATTAGATGACAGTGCAGATCTGTATCGAACTCTCGAAGGTCAACGAACATGGCGCCTACCTATGAGCCTCAGTCAACTGATGTCGGGGTCTCATGAAGGAGCAGCGCGAGATGGGTTTTAAGTGATCCTTGCTTTCGGAACCCATGTTGAATCTTACAGAGGAGATTTTTCAGTCTCCAGAAATTTCATAACACTCGTGAATAAAACATGGTAGAAAATTCTAAAATAGAGCGACGTCAGAGATATTAGCGTATAGTATAGCTCATCTGTTCGACAACCGTTGATGAACACTGATAAGACTTGAGCGTATTTCCGAACATTAGGAATATTTTACTCCCCCAGAGACCTATGGTACAGAGCGGCTAGGAGAGGGCAAGTTCCGTCGCATACTCTGTAAAACCGGACATCTATGCCGTCAGATACAGCGGCTTTCTTTCCTAGCTGTCATTTAATTCGATATCTCGTCATCCGCGCAGTATAATGGACAACAGCAATGATTAAATGCCGACATTTTGACACTTTTCAATGCCACTCGCATCACGACGCGTTGTTATTAGTTTGGCAACGCAACATGGGTTTTGCCGCTCCTGGAGGTCACATTAACGGTTCACGGCGGTACCCGCCCAGCTGGTTTTCTGCGTAACGGATCCCAAGAAATCGCTTCTGGTTGTCATTTCTAGAGCTCTGCGAGTCTACTAAAGCCGTTAGGCACCATACCGGTCCATTTGCTTGTGGAAGTAGCAGTTGGTGTACCTGCTTTAGTAATCGTTTATCATTATATAAATATGCTAACACGAAAAATGTGGTCAGACTACTAATTTATTCTTACAAGAAGGCCAATGAAAGTTACATAATTCGAAAAATTGTTTGTCGAACAATTAGTGGTAAAAGGAAGTAGAAATTTTCCTATCTACAGCTTGAATCAAGTTCTACATTCTCCAACAATCAGCTCACTGATTGGCTATTCGACTCGACCAAAGACGCTGTAATGCAGCGCAATTGCAGTGTTAAAATAACGTATTAAAATAAGTGAGCCGGCTGCGGTGGCCGAGGGGACTGAGGCGCTCCAGTCACGGTCTGCACGGCCACTACGGTCGGGGGTTCGAATCCCCCCTCGGGCATGGATATTTGTACCGCCCTTAGTAATAGTTAGTTCATAAGTAGTTAGTAAGTTTAGGGACTGATGACCCCGAGTTAAGTCCCATAAGCTCTAAAAACATTTGAACACTTTTTTTTTTTTTTTTTTTTTTTTTTTTTTTTTTTTTTTTTTTTTTTTGAAAATAAGTGAATATCGAAACATGGAGTGCTTCCAACTTACTTTCTTGTGCAGTTCAAATGCTTCATTTTCGCAGTGATTAAGAGTGGTTAAAGGAAATGGATGTTTTCATATGAATGCCGATATAAAGGATGATGCGCCGGGAGAGGCATCTAGCGGTGGTCGGGTGGAACTACGAAGTCGGGAATGCCGATATAAATGATGAAGCGCCGGGAGAGGCATGTAGCGGCGCACGGGTGGAACTACGAAGTCGACATGTTGTCAGCTCTGGAATTCTAAATATCGCAGTATCGAAATAACATTATTTCTTGTCGTTTTATAAGTATACGAACACCGAAATTGTAGTTCCATTTCAAATATTAGGCTAATGAAAGTTATATAATTCGGAAATGGCATGAGAAGTATATACTTCTGTTTTTATTAGTTGTTATTGTATCAGGCATTTTCTTGAACACGTAAAAGATACCGTTTCATACCTCCCAGTGCCGGTTAAATTTTACCAAATATTCCAGCGGCCTGCTATGATAATGTTGGTAACAGATGCTGAATAATGATAATCCTGTGAGTCTTCATTTTAGCCAATCTCTTGACAACGCTGATGTTTTCTCATGGAATCTTCGCTTTACGAGAGCAATTATTTTTACTGGGCGCACGAGGCTACATACAAGAACTTGTTAACCATAAAGCAGGAACAGCATTATTTGCTTACTTCATGGTCTGTACGATACACTAATCGAGTCATTCTATGTGACCATTGTAAACACAATTGATTGATTTTCGACCACAGGCAATACTAGTATTAATAAATGGTAGCATGCCTTACGTCCGGGAGCAAGCTTTTCTACAAGACGCCTTGTCGGTAGTTTAATATATCGTCAACTTGGTACAAAGAACTCGCAGTAAACATACCCAGGTGGTAAGCTTCGGTTGTGATCGTCTTTGATAATGTAATGAGATTTTTTTTCCTTGCGTGGTCATTAGACTGTTACGGAGATGAAGCATGTAATCGTTTTGAATCAATTTATTGACGACCGGTTTCGATGGGCTATGCCATCATCTTTTGGTCGTATATAATCTACAGTGCGATCGTGTTAAATAAAATTGAAGGCTAATCAGAAAGGGCAACATTTCACTTAGTCAAAATATAAAACACACAAGTTCTATTATGGACGGTCTCTTTCAAGCAGTCCGTAATTAATGGGTAGCCGCACCGGAATTCTCGGGACTTGCCTGCACAGTATCGAAACCGCCTAGGGACTTAACGATGAGGTTCTGTTTGTCAGCCGGCTTGCATGAGGATTTTTAGGCTGTTACTCTCCTCTGACTAGAGAGATTATCGGGCTGGTACTAATACTGCGTCTCAGTCAGACCATTCGCACTCACTTAGAAACTGTTGGCGCACTTTCACCTGAGGAAACACTAGCCACAGGCAGTACAGTACCCAACTTCCCATAATAGTGGGAAAGGGATGGCAACAAGAAGGCTGTTTCGGTCATTATACCTCCTTTCAAAATAAGGAAACCAATGATTTTGCAGTAGATGAGATCTGTTTCATAGTGCCAAAGATAAACAAGTGTTCATAGGGTCACTGGATGACATTGTCGTACATGGGTTCCGATTCAAAATATTATGTACTCTCTCCCTTCTACAGTTTCTCGCAGCCCATAACGGCAATTTCCGACCGTCTTGTGAGTGTATAAAAACATGTTTGCTCGCACCGTAATACCGAGCGAGGTAGCGCAGCGCTAACACTGTACTCGCATTCAGGAGGACGGCCATCTACACATGATCACTCCAGCCAAACCAAAAGCAATCCGAGCTTGTGCTCAGCGTCTAAAGCCGAGGTGGACTGAAACGTTTGTAAATCTAAGGGACTTATCTTCGTTGGTCATCAGTCACTAGGCTTATAAACTACTTAAACTAGCTTAAAGTACCTTATGATAATGACAATACAAACACCCATACCCGAGGGAAGACTCGAACCAGCGACGGCGAGGAACCGCGCGCTCCGCAGCAAGGCGCCTTAGCCGAGTGCTCTAAGGCACCTTGCTGAAGAGCGCGCCGCTGTTCACCGTCGGGGGTTCGAGTCCTCCCTCGAGCATGATGTGTGTGTGTGTGTGTGTGTGCGTTTGTGTGGGCGCGCGCGCGCGCGCGCGCGTGTGTGTGTGTGTGTGTGTGTGTGTGTGTGTGTGTGTGTGTGTGTGTGTGTGTGTGTGTGTGTGTGCTTTCCTTAGCGTAAGTTACTTTAAATTAGTTTAGGAAGTTTGAAAGCCTTGGGACTGATGACCCATAGATTTACAAGCATTTGATTATTTAAGAGCCATGTTATTGACAGCGAGTTAAACCGAACTGTAGTTGAGAACATATAACCTCGTGAAAACGGTAAGTTATTTCTCAATTTATCCTTAGTTTTGGAAAACTTCTTTTCAATATGTATTGTTTTATAACAAACCAATGTAATCTCAACAGAAGCATGATTAACCTTAGGAAAAAAAAAAAAAAAAAAAAAAAAAAAAGCCATAGACTCTGAATGTGAACCCTCGGGCCTTGAAAAGCATCGTGCATTTAAGTAAATCACGATGTACGACTAAGGTGGTTTTTTCCTTAATTTGTGGAAGTAATACAGTCACGGAAGTAACATTTACAGCAATGGATAAAATTCACTGTGAAATATAAAATGTGCGTTTTATAACCACCACGAGAAGTTGAACTTCCGACTGTGTTTGTCTGTACAGCCATCTTCAACGCGACTCGCTGACAACGCAGTGTAAAAATGTGACGATACGCACATCTACACTCTACAGGCCACACGACAGTGTATGGCCGCGGCCGAGCGGCCGATCTCATTGAAGCGCTATTGTCCGCTGCGCGAGGCTGTTCCCCGTCGGGGGTTCGAATCCCTCCTCGGGCATGGTTGTTTGTGCCGTCCTTAGTATAAGGCAGTTAACGTGCAGTTCGTAAGTTTAGGGACTGATGACCCCACAGTTATGTCCCTTAAGCTTCACAAACATTTGAACATTTGAACAGTCTTCCTTTTCATGGTCCAAAACAAGAAATGTAGGACTATTCACAATTGCGAATGTGAATGAGAAGCAACAGTACAAATTATTGGTAACATCTGATAATTTCATTTCATTTGGGCCTGCAGCCTTGTGTGTGTCCGCTGTCCCGGAAAGATTCCAGAGAATTTTATATGAAGGGCAACTACAGCTAAAATATTTATACAGAGTTAAAGAACTTTCACACAGTTAAAATGTAGGTGTTAAAATAAAATTGGAGTTGTCTGAGTGAAAGGCCGTGGGTCCACTTAAGCTGTTGTTTATTTTAGGCATGGAGGCCAGCAGAACCGGTTTCACAACTTCATAGTTGCATCCTTCAGGTGCAATAAAAAATTTTCATATAATTCCTAGGTTGAATAACAGGTCCGACCGCTAGCAACTTCCCTCAGTTCGTCAGAAATAAAATCGTTTGACCATCCGGTTTGTTTCATTCAAAGTAAAATATTAAAACTCGCCGGCCGCGATGGCCGAGGGGACTGAGGCGCTCCAGTCACGGTCTGCACGGCCACTACGGTCGAGGGTTCAAACCCCCCCTCGGGCATGGATATTTGTATCGTCCTTAGTATTAGTTAGTTCATAAGTAGTTTGTAAGTTTAGGGACTGATGACCCATTAGTTAAGTCCCATAAACTATACAAACATTTTTCTTTATTATTAAAATTCTGTTAGATTCAATCAGCACAACGAAAATTATGAATCGCCATACATTGATAGTTCAGCTACGGTTGATTCTTTCCCCGATAAGGACCCTCCTGTTTTAATTTAATGATTTCTTTGTAAATTTGCATTATTTTTCCTTATATGACTTATATATGTTCTTTTCCTTATGGTATTTTTTTTTCTTTGTTGTACTAGAGTAAGAGTTTACACATTAAAAATTGTTGGTTGATCTTCTAATGCAAATAAACTTTTACATATTCGTTGGACTGTGATGTAGTATGTAAACATGGATGCACACATTGATTTCTATAAATATAGAAGATAAATACCTCCCGTGCAAAGCCGGTTCTGGTCGTTAGTTTAATATAATGGTGAAATACAGATATCATTTTGGCCGGCCGGCGGTGGCCGAGGGGACTGAGGCGCTCCAGTCACGGTCTGCACGGCCACTACGGTCGGGGGTTCGAATCCCCCCTCGGGCATGGATATTTGTGCCGTCCTAGTTCGTAAGTAGTTCATAAGTAGTTTGTAAGTTTAGGGACTGATGACCCCGTAGTTAAGTCCCACAGACTATACAAACATTTGAACATTTTTTCATGTTCTTGTTGGGTCGTGACCTTTCTTTTGAATTGTCAAAATGAACACTTGTTGTATTTGATGTGAATTAGACATTTCGATTTACATATTGTGTTACACTTGAATATGGTATACGTAATTATACTGCATTACAGTTTTACAATTTTTTTAGTCATTAGGATTTTTGGGGGTGAACAAGTTAGGTACAGTAAATGTGTATTTGTGTAAAAATTCAAATTGTAAATACATCTACACTATGTGTAGCACGAGAAGAAATTTAAAACTTCTCAATGAAGGCCGTAAGTTACTACCGTGTACATCTTTGAGTATTGGTTGAAAAGAACTAGCAGTTATTTTGTTGTATTAGTGAGATACAGTCATGCAATATTTGTTAAATGATTTAACCGCCATTTGTATTATTTATGTTTCGCCACAATCCGGATTTCGGCTGTATAGCCATTTTCAAGTGACAATTGTGTAAATTTATCGGTACATGTAGGAAACCAAATCGTCATTCATGAGAGTAATAGTTTACATATACACAACCATGTGGATCGCCAGTAAGTAAAAAAAAAGCCTTGTTCCGATGAATCTTGAACATATTAACGTGAAATGCAATTTGTAGAGCATTAATACCAACCCTTCATCCGCTGAGCACCAAATCACCAACTAAGTAGGTGCTTAGTGGATGATGGAGTAGTATTAATGCTCTACAAATTGCATTTCACGTTAATCAAGATGCATCGGAACGTGCCTTTTTTTACTTATTGACGACCCACATGGTTGTGCATATGTAAACAATTACTCTCATGAATGACGATTTGGTTTCCTACATGTACCAATCGATTGACATAATTGTCACTTGAAAATGGCTATACAGCCGGATTGTGATGGAAGATAATAAAATAATACAGTCATTTAACAAAGAACTAGCATTTCTCGTCAAAGCTAGTCGTTTCCTGATGATGGCCTAATAAGCAGAAAGCTAATTCGAAGAGAATAAAAAATCAGTAGAACAAAAACTGCCTTAAGTCGAAATATGGAATTATTCTGCCAAGAAGGGACGATAGGTACTTTTAATCGTCACCGTGGTTCTCAACAGTTTTATGAATATGATGTGTGTATTTTATCTCCGCCTTCTTGTCTCTGTCCTTCAAATGTTTTGTCCGTAAGTTTGTCTTTTTACTGTTTCTCAAATTTTCACTTTGTCTGTTATTTTAAATCTGCATATTTTATTCTGTGTTTCATGTTTTCATTTTCCACTTGTCATTTTATGTATGTCTCAGGGCTGAAGAGCAGCCACCGAAGCTGCTGCCAGCCTGCTGCCTGAAGTTACAGGTAGCATCAAAATACTAATAAAGGAAAAAAAAATGGGACCATAGCGTGGCCGTATCTAGTACTCAAGGATGACAGCAGACTACCTAAAGCGGTGTTGTGCTCGGAGCACTAATGCGGGAAACGGAGGCGAGTCGGCCGATACCTGAGCTATAAAGACGCCATTAAACGCCGCCTCACAACCTGCGGCTGGTAGGAGCTTGCATTACACCGATGGCGCTCAACTGTTTACAAGAGCATCGACAATTCGAGCAATGAACGTGGACGCGAAACAAGACTTCCACAAATCTCAACCCAAGCGAGATCTACATGTACACTTATTACTCTGCTGCGCTCCTTGTGACGGGTCTTTGCGAGCCACATAACAGCCTACCACAATATGGACGCAGACGACAGACGGAGACGCTGACATCGTCATCATCATCATCAGCATCATCATTGGAGAGTACTGGAGGCAAGTGATGATCGCAGGAGGCGTGCTATACGCGGCGGTAGGAGCGGCAGCGATGCTGGCGCGGGAAGGCCTAGCCCTGCAGCGGTACTCACCGTGCGCTGGAGCAGGATCTGCGAGCTGTCTGCGCGGCCGCTGCCACTGGAGTGCGGACTCGTCGGCGCGCGGCTGGCGCGACTGCAGTCTTATGTAAGGGGGGCACCGCGCAGTCCGGGACCACCGACCGCCGCCTGCCAAGGAGGCCAGCCTGCCACCACTACGTAAATACAGGGGGACTCCCAGCTCCTGCATGTGGAGCGCTGCCCCTCACAAAACTGTTGACGGCACGGTACACGGAGCTTGTATCTGAACCAATGCGGCCAACATGGCGAGTTTCTGACGTCACGACGTGCGAACCATACGCTGGCGGGGCTTTCCCAACGGGTCGGGCAGCCGGCCGCGGTGGCCGAGGAGACTAAGGCGCTCCAGTCACGGTCTGCACGGCCACTACGGTCGGGGGTTCGAATCCCCCCTCGGGAATGTATATTTGTGCCGTCCTAGTTCGTAAGTAGTTCATAAGTAGTTTGTAATTTTAGGGACTGATGACCCCGCAGTTAAGTTCCATAGACTATACACACAAACGGGACAGTATCGAGCATGCCAGATATTCTCAACGTGCGTCTGAACGATCCCCAATAAGGCGGAGAACGCCACCGACGTCACACCACGTGGCTATAACGGGAGAGGGGCATAAAAAAAAGGGGGGGGGGATTCCAACCCCCGACCGTAGTGGCCGTGCAGACCGTGACTGGCGCGCCGTAGACCGCTTGGCCGCCGCGGCCGTTAGGGGCAGCACATTTCGGTAGAAAGGGCTCACCTGAAAACGGGGGTACTGCCCGTCACCTTTGATCTGTGACGTCATTGCTGTACCACGATCTCGCCGCGCAGCGCGCGGTTGCTCACCGTGGACTTCGAGTCCTCCCTGGGGCATGGGAGTGTGTGTTGTCCTTAGGTTAGTTTATCTAGGTATAACTAGTTTGTAAGCTACGGACTGATGACCACGCAGTTTGGTGCGATAGATTTACAAACATTTGAACAGTACCACGGTCTTGAGGTGTGTGGGTGTTTGTAGAAGGCGTGACTAATTATGTGGTGGCTATTTATTAGCAAGAGTATAATACTTTGTGTCTAAAAAGTGATCTGTAGATTCACTCTGATGGTGAGGTAGAGGTTAACAGAGAGATTTTATTTTCGGAGTGCCGAAGTCGCGAATGTTTGCGCCGTGATCGATGGTACATCTTGGTATCTGTAATTTATGAGGATGACTACATTTTATATATTATCTACAATAGAGAAGTATTAAGAATCCCCTATGGACGCAGTGGGCGAACGGTCTGCGGCATGCAAGTCACGGTCTGCAAGGCTGCTGCGGTCTGGGGTTCGAATCCGCCCTCGGGCATGGATGTTTGTGCCGTCTTTAGTATAAGCTAGTTCATAAGTAGTTTGTAAGTTTAGGGTCTGATGACGCCGTAGTTAAGTGCCATAAGCTCTACAAACATTTGAACATTTATCCCCTATGCGGGTTTTCCGACCTCTTGATGACGTCATTGGTCAAAGCTGACGGAAGATACCCCAGTCTTCAGTTATGCCGTACAAAGATAGCCGTAGTATCTCACGGGTTTTATGTATATAAGAACTTAGGTCATATGAATGTGTCGCATTTCAAAGCAAGTAAAAATACCTCAGTAAATTGAGAATCTCTCGAAAACCTAACAGAGGTACTATTTATTGCAATAAATGACTGGAAACCTCTTATATGTGGTTAAAAAAACCGTATTACAGTAATCTGGCGTTTCAAGGCAAGGCGGACTGAAAATCTATCAACACGAATTGTTCTTTCATTATTTCTTTTAATTATTCATCAGCAATGGACATCTCTACCGGTAGTGTATACAAAACATCTAATACCTTTTTCAAAGTCATGTAGCTCCGTTAGTGGCCGTAGCGACCGTGCGGGAGTAGCCGAGCGGTCTGGAGCGCCACTTTGCGGATCGCGCGGGCTCCTGCGTCGGAGGTTTGAATCCTCCCTCGGGCATGGATGTGTGTATTGTCCTTACTTTAGTTCAACTCAGTCTTGCAAGGGGTCTATATTCAGTTTGATTTAATATTTGGTAAAATTCTGTTGGAATTATTATTTTATGAATAAGATTCCTGTAAGTCAAAGAGTATATACTGTATAGTTAGCTTACTTGGTCAGAGAGGTAGCATTATTGCTCTGTCTGGTAATGGTGGCGCGCTGGGTGTCGCAGAGTAACGGTGGTAATGGGCAGTCGTGTCTTGTTGTAATGTAGCGGGCGGAGTAGGAGGGTGAACTGTGAGTTGTGGGCAGAGGATGTCTGTTAACTCTACTGAATAGGATGAAGATGTTCAGACTAAGAATGTATAAGGTAATATGTATATGTTTTTGTAATGATGTTGCTTTTTAATTTTCAATATAAGTGTGATAATGAAATTTCTCTTCCATTATTTTGTAGTGTGTAGAAACTTCCATTTTTCCTCCAATAAGTATTACGACCAGTTAATTGATGTGAGTTGTTTTGAAGTGAAGTAAAAGTGTTAATCTCAAACGTACTTGCACGTGGTGGCTCTGTGAGTATATGTTTTAACAGATAACTGTCACTAAAATAATTAGGGTCCAGGTTAAGATTGTTGAAAGAGGCACTTACAATGAGTGAAATATCAAAGGTAGAGTGCTTATCTGTGGGTTAATTCAAATTTTCTGTGCTTGTATTAACTGTGGGTAGAGAATTTCAAGACATCATTTTTTGATAAAGTAATTAGGTGATTATTAACGCTCTATAATGAAGTGTTTAACTATGTGTGATGAGCTAACCACAGTACGTTTCAACTGTTACAAAAATTCAATTTACTTATTAGTAAAGGTATTGGCATCTTTGAAGTGTCACAAGGATTCACTTCATTTCACAGTAAAATATTTATGTGCACTCTCAGTTGCTTTTCTGAAACGAGAGCTTAGCTTCACCATAATAGTTGAGGTTTTTAATTTTTGATACTGATATAGAGAATTAACAACACGGCATTAAAGTGATGCATTCATTTTGAAGTGATTTATGGAAGTATTTAACGGATCAGTTAGAGCTTCTTTTCATAGCAATGCGCGACTGAGTTATCCGTTGCGCGGGTCTGACCTTTTTTCTTTTTCTTTTCTTTTCTTTTCTTTTTTTTTTTTTTTTTTTTTTTTTTTTACTATCAGGGTTTGTTTTTGATCCAGTGTGTGGAACAGTCACAAAGAATTTGACGTGCTTTTCTTATGTGTGGAAAATCTGAATTTTACGTAACCTATCGTTTGTTATCAACAGAAATCACTGCTAGCCAGACAAACAGTCACACATACCACACTCAAGCGGTCAGATAGCAAATCCCAGTCCCATCTCCACGACCAATCCAAAAAATAAATTATATTTAATAAATATCATAAAACAGATAACTTTCAGTCTTGCCAGAAGAAGAATGGCAACTTAATTAAAAAAAACTGAGCCAAGAACACGTCGAACAACGATGAACAAACACGATCAGCGAACGCAAGAAACATAACTACCAATAGAGAGAGAAAAAAAATCGTAGGCAGCAAAGTCGTTTGCTGTGAAATAAAAAATAACCCACGGTGCTGGTTCCAGGCTCCTCGGAAGCAAATATTTTTTCTTCTTAAGTACGGATTTTTTGATAGACTCAAAGACTTTCCTATAAATTTCACACACATATACTGCATAATATTCGATACTATGTAAACATAAGTGCGCAATCTCTGAAGAGTGAGTTTCTTGGTTCGTTTTATGAACAGGACATTTTACACCTTACTTAGAGTAAAATAAGTACTTTCTTGTTTCACGTAATGCATTTTTACGTTTTTAACATTCCCTACTCAATAGTAACACTGACGGCAAAAGAATGACCTTTAATATTCATCATTTTCTTGATTTGCAGCTCTTGTTCTTGCCGTGTATGCAGTAAAAATTTTCTGGGTATGAGGTCCGCCTGATAAGCAAAACACTGATTTATTACACACCCAAACTAGTTTCTGTACCTCTGTGGCATCATCTGTATGTTTTCCATTTATTTAAGTTGTGAAAACAAATAAATTGATTTTATTATTGTACAAGCGTAAATTTAGGCCCTGACGACATTTTAGGCCTAAATTTACGCTACTACAATAGTAAAAGTCAATGTATTTGTTTTCACAGCATTAAATAAATAAAAAACCCACTGGCGATGGCACAGAGGTGCTGAAACTAGTTTGGGTGTATAATAAATCAGTGTTTTGCATATCGGGCGGACCTCATACCCAGAAAATGACCTTTAAGTTTTACTAAAAAGCGTTTGCGTCGTGTGAAGGACCTTCCTACTCTATATCGCACAGTTTGTCATGAAACTTTTATAATTCGCTGCAACTTTTATAATAGAGTTCTGTTGTAGATATTTTGTTGTTACTTATGTAGGCCTATATCACAGAACATAACGAACATATGCAAAAGCGCAGAAATTAGCGATTTCATCGAGGTAAAGCAGGAATCCCACTCTTTTGATTTTGTAAACAGTGTGATTCCAGTAACTGATTCCGCCGACAACTGTTGCTGGAGCGTGCTGTGGTCGCGAGTAGCTCGTTGGGGCACACGTCTCGTATGCTCAAGTCGCGCCGTCTCCGAGCGTTCAGCCGCACGGTGGACTCGGCACGTTGATCACACACGTTCAGACACACGCTCCGTGTGCCGACAGCTTAACACTTGGTAACGAGACCCTTTAAAGAAAAAACAAAACTGCATTTCACCAGTAACGTAAAACGCAGCCACACGTTGTGTAAATGAAAAAAATCTGACTCTTCCAACACCAAACGATCACCACCTACTCCAGTCCTCATGGGCCTGGCGCAGCAATAGTAAATCCATTTTTCTGATAAACGTCTCTGCTGCACAATTATGATGTTTATTTAACGCGTTTTGCGGTGATGGCGTGCCGCGGCGGAGCGGCCGAGTGTATTGAGGCGCTATGCTGCGATGTGCAAGTCTGTTCCCCGTCGGGGGTTCGTATCCCCCCCCCCCCTAGGGCATGGATGTTTGTTCTGTCTTTCGTATCAGGTAGTTCATAAGTAGTTTGTAAGTTTAGGGACTGCTGACCCTGTAGTTAAGTCCCATAAGCTTAACAACCATTTGAACCATTTTTGACCCCGCAGTCAAGTTTCATAATCTTTACAAACATTTGAACTTTTTGGTTATAGTGCATCATCAGAATACTTACGAACAGCGGGATTACATTAGTTAATCGTAAAAATACACGAAGATGGACATCGTTAGTCTTCTGATGTTATGCCATAAGCGCAATCGACGTTGTAATTGTGCAACACAGACTCTTACTTGTCACAAAAATCATCAATCGAGTATCCTGTAGATCATGTGCCGTCCTCAAAAAGTTCTTCCTATGGCGATCATGAGCACTTTGGATCTAGTTATTATGTACACCTAGCGAACAAGGTATTTCCTTAGCTCATCTTCCCATCACTTTCTGGGCCGTCCAATTGTAGCGTTACCATCAGGGATTTTCCCACAAGTACAGCTTTTGCCCGAGAAGTGTCTTCCACACAGAAAAAGAAAAAATTACATTACACTGCTTGTTGAAAAATCGTCTCATTCGTTTCCACTGCAGCTGTGACGCGCTGTATAAAACGCATACGGCTCGTTGCATATATTCTTCTGTTACGGGTATGGGCAAATTGGTATTCGATGATTTAAAATCACCAAAGCAGTCTTCACCAACGAATTCAGTTCCGCGCACGCGCAAGCTCCGTTGCAGCAATGAAAGTGCTCGACAAATCTGACGGTGGTGAAATTGCAGCGTCGTTATCGTCGACGACATCCTTTTGTAAATCTGCACCGAACGTCAGCCCGCTATTTTCTTCTGCATCCAGCACTTCATCAGTGCAGTTGTCCATGGGATCTGCAACGTAGTTGAAAGATATAAGGAGAGCATAAAGAAAGTGCCATGTATTTTGTTTTACAGTGTATAGTACGTCTAATAACTGCAAATGATTATGCTTACCGGTGACGACTTTAAATTCTTTGACATTTAAACGTTGCAGATTAGTCATCATTCCATACCGCTCCTAGAGATACCGCACGACAGCCTTTGGGTTAATTTACATCACGTGCACATACCTCTTACTGGACTCTGCTCACAGTACAAGACGTTCGGGGCATTAAGCGGCCGCAGTGAAGCGGGCCAAATGAGGAACAACCCGAGTCAGCGAATGTTTAAAAGCTGCACTCTGAGGAGACGGTAACTGCGTAGTATCTGAATAATGGCCCAAATTTTCACGTGATATAGATTTCTGGGGTCGATATCTAGCTCATGTATTTTTTTTTTTCTCAAGAAAATATGAGGTCGAGTTGATGATGTTCCCTAGTCAGTACTGATTTCATCATCTCACCTACTTCATACGGGGCCTTTATTTTCAATCATGTGATCTTTGTAGTATGTGTCATCTTCCAATTAAATTTGGGAGACATATCTCCATTCCTTCATGTTGTTGTATTACGTGTGTACAGAAGTGTGTAAAAACCCTGCGGTATAATACCGAAGAGGAAGTTTAGGGATTCAGATTCTGATTGATGTTGTAGTGATACGATCCTACATTTTTGTTGAATTGTTTATAATTTTACATTTCTGAGAATTAAAGCAATCTTTTACCACTTTACAAGATCTGAATACTTATGCATTCTGTTGCTATGTATGGTGATGACGAGATCTGACAGTGTATTTCTTTGCACTGACATGCTGGAAATCCTGACGCCGTTATAAGTAAATACACTAAGCATTAAAAAGTACCCGGACAGCCCCAAAAACATACATAAAAAGTGTATTGTACTGCCACCGACTGCCAGGTATTCCAAGTCAGCGACCTCAGTAATTAGACATCGTGAGAGGGCAGAATGTGGCGCTCCGCAGAACTCACGGACTTCGTAGTCAGGTTTCTGTACGCGAGATTTCCACTCTGCTAAACATCCCCAAGTCCACTGTGTCCAATGTGATAGTGAAGCGGCAACGTGAAGGTGCAGGTACAGCACGAAGACGTACAGGCCGACCTCGTCTGTTGACTGGCAGAGATCGCCGACCATTGAACATTCTAATATAGGCAGGCATCTATCCAAACCATCACACAGGAATTACAAACTGCATCAGGACCCACTCCAAGTATTATGACAGTTAGGCTGGAGGTGAGAGAACTTGGATTTCATGTTCGAGCGGCTGCCCATGAGCCACACATCAAATGTTAAAATGTTTGTATAACTTATGGGACTTAACTACGGGGTCATCAGTCCCTAAACTTACAAACTACTTATCAACTACCTTATCCTACGGACGGCACAAAATTCCATGCCCGAGGGGGGATTCGAACCCCCGACCGTTGTGGCCGTGCAGACCGTGACTGGAGCGCCTCAGTCCCCTCGGCCACCGCGGCCGGCGAGCCACATATCACGACGCCTCGTTGGTCCAAGGAGCGTAATCATTGGACGATTGAACAGTGGAAAAATGTTGTGTAGAGTGACGAATCACGGTACACAATGTAGAGATCCGATGGCAGGGTGTGGGTATGGGGAATGCCCGGTGAACGTCATCTGCCATCGTGCAGTACAATTCGGAAGTGGTTGTGTTATGATGTGATCGAGTTTTCCATGGAGGGGGTTTACACACGTTATTTTCCGTGGCATTATCACAGCACAGGCCAACATTGATGTTTTAAGCGCCAATGTCTGCACGGCCACTACGGTCGGGGGTTCGAATCCCCCATCGGGCAGTGATATTTGTGCCGTCCTAATTCTAAGTAGTTCATAAGTAGTTTGTAAGTTTAGGGACTGATGACCCCGTAGTTAAGTCCCATAGACTATACAAACATTTGAACATTTTTAAGCGCCTCCTTGTTTCCCACTGTTGACCAGCAAGTGAGGGATGCCGATTACGTCTATCAACACGATGGACCACCTATTCGTAATGCACGATCTGTGTAATCTCCCTGTAATGGACTGGTCTGCCCAGAGTCCTTACTTGAATCCTATAGAACACCTATGGGATTATTTCGGTCACTGACTTCGTGCCAGGCTTCACCGACCTACATCGATACCTTCATGTTTTGGACGACACTACAGCGTTCAATCAATGAAATAAATCGCAATTTGCTATCAGTTATGGCTTCACTGTACTAGGTTTAGATGGAATACCAAAGTGCGGCGAATGAAAATTTGTGCCCGGCCGGGATTCGAAACCTTGATCTCCTTCTTACTAGGCAGACGGGCTGACCACTCCGCCACCGAGGACACAGTGACCAGTCCGACTGCAGACGACTCTTCCTGCACGTCTCCCGCAAATTGCGATTTATTTCATTTATTGAACGCTGCAGTGTCGTCCAAAACATATAATTGTATACAAGCCAAGGCTGGGCTCCTGACTACAATTAATTGTGTCTCGATACCTCATGGTCTGTTCTCCCTGATGCGGGAATACAGTATTGTGTCTGCGAGCATTACAGAAGAACAAATAGGCTGTGGTATAGGAAAGAGACAGCGTGGCGAATGGAGATTAGGAAGTGGCGGGAGACGTGCAGGGAAGAGTCCTCTGCAGTCGGGCTGGTTCCTGTGTTCTCGGTGGTGGAGTGGTCAACGCGTCTGCCTAGTACGCAGGAGATCCCGGGTTCGAATCCCGGCCGTGCACAAATTTTCATTCGCTGCGCTTTGTTATTCCATCTAAACCTAGTACAGTGAAGCCATAAGTGATCGCAAATTGCGATTTATTTCATACATCGATACCTCTCCTCAGTACTGTACTCTATGAAGAATGGGCTGCCATTCGCCAAGAAACCTTCAAGCACCGATTTAATGTATGCCTGCGAGATTGGAAGCTGTCATCAAGGTGGTCCTACATTTTACTAAATTCCAGCATTACCGATGGAGGTTGCCACGTGTCTGAATACTTTTGAGCACATATAGTAGCAATGAACTACTTCGTGCTTCATCATTGATGAACTTGTAAGCCAGGTGTCTGGATACTTCTGATCATGTAGTGTATTTGCTTCGAGACTAGTGGAAGAATACAGTCTTTATACAAAGATGCGTTAGTGTTCCTTTTGCGCAACTACAACCATTCTCACAAGGGCATACTCAAGGTCTGCTAGAAACTGTATTGACCTATTGGCAAAGTCCTGCACGTGCTGGTGATGGTGCAAGAGTGAAGTCGTTCAATGCAGACGCTTTTGCTTTAGCCAGCAGTGGATGAGTCTCTCGACAATCACACTGTACTTCAGATCAAGTACTCTACGTTCACTGGAGGGAAGATGTACGGACTTACGTAGCACTAATCTTTCAGACGCGGACCACTTTAGGCGGTCTGTTGCAGCAAGCCTGCTTGTAGCCTGACCAACTGAAAGTTACTTCTTAATTCGCCCCTTTTATTTAAATAACTTTTTCTTTTAATACACCTGTATTTGCTATCTTCATTTCTATCAACCGATATCAGCTCTGTGAGCAACATCTTTGCATGCTCGGTGTGACTATTTCATATCTTTGGGGGTCAGTTTTCAAACTGGTGTTCAGATATTAGCTGTGAAAGCCCGTTTCTTAAATGCACAGGATAATAAAATTGTATGTGTGTGTGTGTGTGTGTGTGTGTGAGAGAGAGAGAGAGAGAGAGAGAGAGAGAGAGAGAGAGAGAGAGAGAGAGAGAGAGAGAGGAGGCACTAGTTGTATTAAATTTTGCCAGCCAGTTAGCGTTTCCAAATTGTTTCCTGAGGGATTGGAAACATACTTTTAGCATAGGTTAGAGATTTCGTCTCAACTATGACTACTAATGGCAGGAGTGATTACTACGGCACGATTATAATCTATGCTAATGGAACCCGCTAAGGATATGAAGCTTCATTCTTTTCTCAGAATAGGGAACTTTCTGATTGTAATCATGTGACCATAGGAGATATCTAAGATATACAACCCTGTGAGTCTGATTGTGCAGTCCGTTCGTACGCTACGCAAATTTTCGTTTCATTCCTGCATCGTGTGATGGTGCATTTAGTTAAGGGTAGAATTTGCATTCTCCATTGCTGTTTTTTCTTTGTAGGCCGAAAATGGTAACCACAATGTCGGTTAAGGGGAGATGGAAGGCAATTTTTATCCCTATTCTGCCAATGCTATTTTACCCTTTGAATAGGTACACTTTTCAAAGGAACTATAGGTTATAAAACAACGAAATTTTACTGCATATATATATAACATATATGTTCCAATTTACAAGTAAAATGGACATAATAACTCTAATGGTTTTGAAGAAATTTTTTTCTTATTATTTCACCAGTAAAATTTAACGTTTTTTAGTACATCAATCATTATAAAACAGTTGATGATTGTTTTGTGGTTCTCAATTTACTTTTAATAATTTATTACCATCTTCAGTACAAAAATACCAAATTTCATCTTTCTAACCCCATTAGTTTATCAAATAATGGTACCTGAAAGTAAAAGAATGTAGTTTTGAGAAAAATCAATTTAAAGTTTAAAATTGCAGCTCTACAATGGTTATTAATGAGAATTACTTAGCACTAATATTTTTCTGCCCCATGTTGAGCATCATCTGAATGATACTGATCTTATTTTGGTCCCTCTTCTTTTCTGTATAGCTTCTTTTGTGCATTTTAAATTAGCAATATCGGCTTTGCGGATTCTCTGTTTATCTATTTGCACCAAGGATTTTGCAGTATTTCCACTAGATTGTATGCCCAATAATTCAAAAACATCCAATTTTCTAGTTAAATCATCATTGAAGCATAAAATAGCATCATAAACACCAAATTTGAGGGTTGTGATCTGAACAAATACAGTTTTTGGTAACGTTCGAAAACAATAACAAAAACGATCGGAACAAAAAGTATCGATTGTAGATACAGGGTAGGAAACATTGAAGCGATAAAAACAATAGAAGCATGAAACAATACACAAGGAGTAAAATAATGCCGTGTGCATTTTCTCCGCATGGCGCAAAACGGAAGGCGTGACCAGATTGCACAGAGCGTCAGAAAAACCATCATAACTCACGAAAATATTGTCAGGTTTATATAAAACAACTGTTTCACGCAGGAAATACCAGGCATTTGAAATACGCTAAAATCTAAAAATCGAATATTTGAGCCCAGTTGCCTTCCGTCTCCCCTTAGGTTAATAACCTCTTGCACATCGATTCGACCAGGACATTTCTTTCGCCACATGTGCGTTCATATACAGCAAGAATTTCATAACCAACTGTTGTTTAGAGAGAGAAAACAAAGTCCTCGCCACAGGACGCACGCTGCAACCGTTACGGAAGTGACGGGACTGCAGCACCGTCGTTATTCTCAGACTGCGCAACAAATGACAGCGAAAAAATTACAGCAACTTGTGAACGCTGGGGACTCCGTGTCCTCTAGCGCCGCTTGCCGGATGTGTGATAATCTTCTTCAGACGATACTACGTGAGCAGCTCTCAGAGTCGGACATATGCTTTGGAGTACTAACATCATTAGAAGAGAACTTTTAGCTTACTCTGATACATGCTCACATACTGCTGCATTGCAGTCTTAGCAAAAATGGAAAGTTCAGCATTGTTATGGGCCAGTCGGGACCGACCGTACGCCATGTCATCCTCTGGTCACAGACAAATATATACAGACGGGAAACCTCCATAATGGCCAGGTCCTACACTCAGGGGTGCGGGGAGGAAGGGTTTCCAGCAGTTCTGTAAGATGTCCCATTATGGCGCTGCGGTCAGTAGCAGCTCTTTAAACTGGCCAGAGCAGGTGGCAGGTAGCAGCTGTCCCCACCACCACCTCCGCTCAAACGCCAGCAAGCTGGACACAGCCGTGACCTCGTGGCAGGCGGCACGAGCTCTCCCCTCAGCCTCCCCTCCACGCTACCCTCTGACGTGCGAGAGGCACCCTAAGCCAGCGATCCGCCTGACACCTGCTAGCATCTTACGGAACTACGAGGTGAGCGTAGGACAATGGTTTAGGGAGGGCTGCTCCTCTGTATATGTTACTTTGTGCTCTGGTATTGGTGTCATTGGATGTGGCATGGAGGGGCTCACATTCGGCTCTCTTCCGGTCACTGTCGAGATTCATGACTTGCAACAGCCAGTACTCTGTCAAGTAGAGCTATTCAGTTCACATTACGAGGCTGAGTGCTGTCCACCCCCTTCCATTCCAATCTTAATTAACCCTCGGGCGGCAGCGCCAACTATTATAATTTCAGCAGCAGTGCAGTGCAGATTTCCTACCACTGTCTATTCCGAGTTACAAATCTAGAATATAGCTACTAAATGATTCTAATGACAAAAACAGGTCAATGTACACATAGAAATATCACATTTGTTAATATATGAATTAGTATATCAATTACCTTCGGTGTATAAATATAACAGATGTAACATTATTCCGAAAGTGGACAATAATCATGTATAATAGACCCAGCAGTACTACCATTTCCTCTTTTGTTACTTCCTTCTAGTTCCTGTCTCTTGAGTGATTTTTAGTGTTATGTGGAACTTACTACACATAATTACCTCATCAATCATATTACCATCCATCATGAATGAGAGAGCTTGCGTCTCTGACCTCAAACCCCTTGCGTTCCATTTTGAAACATGGACGGTTTTTATGATATTCTTTTTCAGTGTTTTGGGATGCTGCTTGTAGCATGTTTCACTGGACAGAGTCGTACCGTCTTCAATATCAGATTCATTTCATATGAAATCTTGTTCGGAATCAGATTTACGATTTACATTTGAATAGTAGTATCCTGTCCATGATGTAGAAAAAATCACTAATATCTTCATTACTGGTAGATTAGACCCATACCACGTCTACGAGACCGGAAGATTAAATTATGTGGTAGAATAACAGTCATTTTCGCATTGTCTAAGGCTTAAAAGGGGTTAAAAATGACATTGACTGAAACTGCAGCATGGCTAATCAGGAGAAACAAAAGGACAATTTATCGAGAGTTAAACTTCTATTTACGAAATAAAGTTTTTGTGCATCCTAAAATGTAGGGTAAAATTTATACAATAAATTTTTACTAGAAACTGCCACAAATCCAGTTGCAGTGAAAACTAGACGTAACACAAAACAATTCAAATCTACTTACATTACAGGCAGCGCGGTGCAAATCTGCTACCAGTGATGCACTCTCCCTAACAAGACTTTTTTTGGGTGAATACTTCCGTACACTAGAAACTTGGAACCTTCACTGACAGCATTGTTAAGGCTTAATTGAGGAATAGCTAAAGCGAAAATATGGCATCTCCATTATTGCGTCAACGGTGAGCATTTAAAGAAAAGTGGTAGCATATCTGCACCAGCGCTGCCGCTCGAGGGTTAAAATGAAATCTTTCTCGAGCCCTTTTGTCAACAGTGTCTCTGATATCACGCGCTTGCGATTTTTGGAAATATTAGATGCCAGTACCGCAGTTTAAATTCTTGGTACCTTAAATACTCGTATTTCCCTACTTTCGTTTCAGGTATTTACTTGTAATGGATGCCATCGACAAGGAATCTCAAAACGATTCCATATTTCTGGATTTTCGGAAGGCTTTTGACACTGTATCCCACAAGCAGCTTCTAATGAAATTGGGTACTTATGGAATATCTCCGCAATTGTGCGATTGGATTCACGATTTCTTATCAGAAAGAACACAGTTCGTTGTAATTGACGGTAAGTCATCGAGTAAAACAGAAATGATATCTGTCGTTCCCCAGGGAAGCGTTATAGGTTCCCTGCTCTTCCTTGTGTTTATAAACGATTTAGGAGACAATCTGAATAGCTCCCTTAGACTGTTCACGGATGATGCTGTCGTTTATCGGTTAGTGAATTCGACAGAGGATCAAAAGCAACTGCAAAGCGAGTTAGACAAAATTTCTACATGGTGCGAAAATTGGCAATTGACACTAAATAAAGAAAAGTGTGAAGTAATACACATGGCCATTAAAAGAAATCCGCTGAACATCAATTACGCGATAAATCAGTCATGCCTTAAGGTCGTAAATCCTACTAAATACTTAAGAGTTACAATTACGAACAACTTAGACTGGAGAGAACAAATAGAACATATTGTGGGGAAGGCGAACCAGAGATTACGTTTCATTGGCAGAACGCTTCGAAGATGCACAGCTCCACCAAAGAGACTGACTACATCACACTTGTGCGTCCTCTCCTACTGTTGCCCATCGTGGGACCCTCACCAGGTGGGACTGACGGAAGATATTGAGAAGGTTCAGAGAAGGCCAGCTCGTTTTGTTTTATCACGTTACGGAGGGGAAAGCGTCACTGAAATGTTGCACGAATTGGGGTGGAAATCATTAAAAGAAAGACGTTATTCACTGCGGTGTGATCTGTTTGCGAAGTTTCAATCACTGACTTTTACTTCTGAATGTGAAAATATCTTGCTAGCACCCACCTACTTAGGGAGACTTGACCATCCCTATAAAATAAGAGAAATCAGATCGAAAACGGAATGATTTAGGTGTTCTTTCTTCCCGCACGCTATTAGAAAATGGAACGGTAGAGAAAAGTTATGAAAGTGATTAATGAACCCTCTTCCAGGTACTTAAATGTGATTTGCAGAGTATCTATGTAGATGTACATGTAGATGACAATGGGGATGTAAACATAAAAATGAAACATTTCGCTTACTTTTACTCAAGTGGAGAGGAAAGTTGTACGAGTCAAATGGCATTGATAAGACTCACTCGTGGAGTACAGAACATTATGCCAAAACCTAATCGAATAAATGGACATACTAAATGCTGCTCGACAGTATATTCAATTCTTAACTATACTTCCCCAGCTAACATCTCAATACACACATCCGTACTAAGAATAAAAGCAATTTTCAGAAAACTTTAAAGTCACTTACCTTAGTCCAAAAACAAGTCCATTGTTCAGAAAATCATGTTTTCGATAAGTTCCCAGTAGCTATTAATGGCACAAGTGTCAGACGAAGGGACTATTGACTTTAGGTGCAAATGCCCTTTACTGCGGAAAAACGAAGAAGATAACACAAATGGAAACATTTAGTATAAACTTTCCTCAGTTTTCTATCGCAGACAACTTATGGAATCTGACAGTACTAGTTTTTTCCATGAGTTGCGAAATGTTGTGTTGCAACAGTCAATTGAGAAATGACTTAAGAAACGCCTCTGTAATCCGCTTTCAAGAGTCATTCCTTCGCGTGTTGTTACAGTATAAAATCGTTAATTGCTATTTGTAAGACACTAGCACATCTTTAAGTTGGCAGTATTGACCAAGAAACAAGTAAACATTTCCTTCACAGCCTCACAGATTCCAGAGGCCGTAACTGCATGAAACATTTTCAAGAATGGTATTGATTATTATAAGAAAAACTTTCGAGATATCTCGACTAGATTTGAACTATCGATAGTGCCTCGCGAGTATCGAGTTATAACAGCTATCACTGACGAAATACGCGGGAAGAATAAGGGACGGGAGAAATACAAGTGGTAACATACGGGAGAACCCGTATAATACGGTTGACTTGGTCGCCCTATTGTCCACTCAGACTCTTTAGAGTGACTTGAAAAATAATATAATATTCTCCCTCCAGGCAGGCGCAGAATCCATCAGCAAATAAAAATTCTGAACATATAGCTTTCGAGGCAGATTACGTAAAAAATCTCTGTGCCATAGCCAGGCATATATCAAATTATTTAATTAATTGGAAGTTATAAATACTCAATGTTTGAAAGCAATTTTTTTGGAACAGCAATCTTAATTTTTTTAATAATTAAAATAAGACCAACTCACCTGAAGATGGTGGCCAGGTGGACTGCTGAAATATCGTTATAAGAACGATGAAATCTGTCCGCAAAGTGCATCAGCAATTATTCAGTTATTATTACGACGGTAAAGTCTACGAAATTACGTACGATGCTTTCTTCTTGTTTTTCTAAATACTGACATTAACTTTGCCATCAACCCAGCCAATGATCTGAGATTAAAGGTTAAGGATAAAAGTGCCACTCAGAAGCAAAACCGACTAACTCAACTGGAACAGAAACCGAGAAAATTGAGTTTAAAGTTAAGAGCTTCCTGAAATTACCGTGTTAATAACAACTCCATTTTTTATTCATTCCAATAATGGTACGACGATTACAATTTAGTTTGACACACAAATTTGACGAAAATACAACACAGTTAATCACTGATACAGAGAACAACTTGAAATTTGTATTTTCCAGGAGTTAGTCACGTTGTCACCTGCAAAATTTTACTTTAACTTCAAAATCAAATGTTCAAATGTTTCTAAATCTGTTGTTGTTATGGTCTTCAGTCCGGAGACTGGTTTGTTGTAGCTCTCCACCCTAATCTATCCTGAGCAAGCCTTTTCAACTCCTCATAAGAACGACAACCCACATTCACTTGAATCTGCTTACTATACGCGTCTCTTGGTCTCCCTCTGCGACTTTTACCCCACACACTTCCCTCCAATGCTAAATTTATGATTCCTAGATGTCTAAGCCACTCCCATGAACCACAGACATTGCCGAGGTGGCGTGGCTTGCGTGCCTCAACGATGCAGATACAAGTAACGTAGGTGCAACCACAGCGGAGGGGTATCTGTGGAGAGGCCAGGCAAACGTGTGGTTCCTGAAGAGGGGCAGCAGCCTTTTCAGTAGTTACAGGGGCAACAGTCTGGATGATTGACTGAGCTGGACTGGTAACATCAGCTAATGTGGCTTTACCACACAGCTACTGCGAACGGCTGAAAGCAAGGGGAAACTACAGCCGTTACTTTTCCCGAGGACATGCAGCTCTACTGTATGGAAATATGATGATGGCATCCTCTCGGGTAAAATATTCCGGAGGTAAAATAGTCCCCCATTCGGATCTCCGGGCAAGGACTACTCAGGAGGATGTTGTCATCAGGAAAGACAATTTGGCATTCTACGGATCGGAGCGTGGAATGTTAGATCCCTTAATCGGGTAGGAAAATTAGAAAATTTAAAACGGGAAATGGATAGGTTGAAGTTAGATATAGTGGGGATTAGTGAAGTTCGGTGGCAGGATGAACAGGATTTCTGGTCAGGTGAGTACAGGATTATAAATACAAAATCAGTTGGGGGTATCACAGGAGTAGGATTGATAATGAATAAGAAAATAGGAATGCGGGTAAACTACTATGACCAGCACAGCGATCGCATTATCATTGTCAAGATAGATACGAAGCCAACACCGACAACAGTAGTACAGGTTTATATGCCAACTAGCTCTGCCGATGATGAGGAGATCGAAGAAATATATGAGGAGCTAAAGGAAATTATTCAGACAATTAAGGGAGAGGAAAACTTAATTGTTATGGGAGACTGGAATTCGGTAGTAGGACAAGGAAGGGAAGAGAAGATAGTGGGTGAATATGGTCTGGGCAAAAGGAATGAAAGAGGAAGCCGCCTGGTAGAATTTTGCACGGAACATAATTTAGTTATAACAAACACCTGGTTTAAGAATCACAAAAGAAGGTTGTATACGTGGAAGAGACCAGGAGACACCGGGAGATACCAGATAGATTTTATAATGGTAAGACATAGATTTCGGAACCAGGTTTTGAAGTGTAGGACATACCCAGGGGCAGACATAGACTCTGACCATAACTTGTTGGTTATGAACTGTAGGCTGAAACTGAAGAAACTACAGAAAGGTAGGAACATAAGGAGATGGGACCTAGGTAAATTGAAGGAACCTGAAGTTCTTAAGAATTTCAGAGGGAGCTTCAGGCAACAATTGACAGAAACACGGGAAAATAAAACAGTTGAGGAGGAATGGGTAAAATTGAGAGATGAAATAGTGAAGGCAGCAGAGGACAAGATAGGTAGGAAGGCAAGACCTACAAAGAATCCTTGGATATCACAGGAGATACTAAATTTAATCGATGAAAGGAGAAAGTATAAGAATGCAGTAAATGAAACAGGCAAAATGGAGTACAGACGACTAAGAAATGAGATTGACAGGAAGTGCAAAATGGCTAAGCAGGAATGGCTAGAAGGCAAATGCAAGGATGTAGAAGAATGTATAAATAGGGGAAAAATAGATACAGCCTACCGGAAAATAAAAGAAACATTTGGAGATAAGAAAAACAGCTCTATGAATATCAAGGACACTGATGGAAAACCAGTTCTCAGCAAAGAAGGGAAAGCTGAAAGGTGGAAAGAGTATATAGAGGGGCTCTACAAAGGAAATGAACTTCGAGACACTATTGTAGGAAGGGAAGAGGATGTAGATGATGATGAAATAGGAGATACTATACTGAGAGATGAATTTGACAGAGCACTGAAAGATCTAAGTCGAAACAAGGCCCCTGGAGTAGATGATATCCCGTCAGAGCTACTGAAGTCTCTGGGAGAACCAGCCATGACAAAATTGTTTCACATTGTGTGTAAGATGTATGAGACAGGTGAAGTACCCTCAGACTTTAAGAAAAATGTTATAATCCCCATTCCAAAGAAAGTGGGTGCAGACAGGTGTGAAAACTACAGAACCATCAGTTTAATAAGTCATGGTTGCAAAATATTAACACGAATTATATACAGAAGGATGGAAAAGCTGGTAGAAGCCGACCTCGGGGAAGATCAGTTTGGGTTCAGGAGAAATGTAGGAACACGGGAGGCAATACTCACTTTACGGCTTATCCTAGAAGATAGATTAAGAAAAGGCAAACCAACATTTCTAGCTTTTGTAGATTTGGAGAAGGCTTTTGACAATGTTGATTGGAATAAACTCTTTCAAGTTCTGAAGCAAGCAGGAGTAAAATATAGGGAGCGTAAGGTTATTTACAACTTGTACAAAAACCAGACAGCGGTTGTCAGAGTTGAAGGGCATGAAAGGGATGCAGTGGTTGGAAAGGGAGTAAGACAGGGTTGTAGCCTTTCCCCAATGTTGTTCAATTTGTACATTGAGCAAGCTATAAAGGAAAGCAAGGAGAAATTTGGAGAAGGAATTAAAGTTCAGGGTGAAGAATTAAAAACATTGCGTTTTGCCGACGACATAGTAATTCTGTCAGATACAGCAAAGGACCTGGAAGAGCAATTGAACGGAATGGACAGTGTGCTGAAAGGTGCATATAAGATGAACATTAACAAGAGTAAAACTAGGGTAATGGAATGCAGTGTAAGAAAATCAGGTGATGCTGAAGGAATTAGATTAGGTAACGAAACAATAAAGGAGGTAGATGAGTTTTGTTACTTGGGCAGTAAAATAACAAATGATGGTCGCAGTACAGATGATATTAAATGCAGAATGGCAATGGGTAGAAAGGCGTTTTTGAAAAAGAGAAATTTGTTAACATCGAATATTGATTTAAGCCTAAGGAAGTCCTTGCTGAAGGCATTTGTATGGAGTGTTGCCTTGTATGGGAGTGAAACATGGACGATAAGCAGTGTGGACAGAAAGAGGATAGAGGCTTTTGAAATGTGGTGCTACAGACGAATGCTGAAGATTAGGTGGGTGGATCGCATAACTAATGAGGAGGTACTGAACCGAATTGGGGAGAAAAGAAATTTCTGGCATACCTTGACTAAAAGAAGGGATAGATTGGTAGGACACATTCTTAGACATCAAGGAATTGTGAATTTAGCGTTGGAGGGAAGTGTGTGGGGTAAAAATCGTAGAGGGAGACCAAGAGACGCGTATAGTAAGCAGATTCAAGTGGATGTGGGTTGTTGTTCTTATGAGGAGATGAAAAGGCTTGCCCAGGATAGAGTAGGGTGGAGAGCTGCATCAAACCAGTCTCTGGACTGAAGACCACAACAACAACAGATGTCTAAGAATGTGTCCTACCAAGCGATCCCTTCATTTAGTCAGGGTGTGCCAAAAATTCCTTTTCTCACCAATTCTGTTAAGTACCTCTTCATTAGTTATGCGATCTACCCACCTAATCTTCAGCATTCTTCTGTAGCACCACCTCTAGCACCTGTAGCACCTGTAGCCTCTATCCTCTTCCTGTCCGTATTGCTTATCGTCCACGTTTCTCTCCCGTACAAGGCAGCACTCCACACAAATGCCTTCAGAAAAGACTTCCTTACCCTTAAATTAATATTCGATGTTAGCAAATTTCTCTTTTTCAAAAATGCTTTTCTTCCCATTGACATTCTGCATCTTATATCCTCTGTACTGCGATCATCGCATGTTATTTTACTACCCAAGTAACAAAACTCATCTACCACCTTCATTATTTCGTTACCCAATCTAATTCCTTCAGCATCACCTGATTTTCTAAGACCGCATTCCATTATTTTTGTTTTGTTCTTGTTAATGTTCATTTTATACGCTCTCCTCAACACACTGTCCATTCCATTCAACTGCTCTTCCAGGTCCTTTGCTGTCTCTGACAGAATTACAATGTCATATCTATGGGATTTAATTGCTTGGTTATTATTGCCCACCTTACAAACTACGTAAAACGTAAAACCTCAGGACAACACATTCACCCATTCCCGAGTGAGGCATCAAATCTCGCGCACCGAATCACGGCGCCTTATGCGCATGGCTATTCCGCCGGGGCACTTTAACTTCAAACGTGGCTAATCATCACAATAAATTAAATTACAGTTATCTGCATGTGACTGTTCTGTTCCCCACGATTGATCGATTGACTAGATTCTTGTAGTAACGTTTGACAGGATGAAAATACTTCAGGAGAGACTTGAGATCTCTTGTCCCTTACTGGTGGGACGAATACTTGAGTACAGGACATCCTGATTTATATTCGAAAATGCAGGTTGCCTACCTTAGCAAAAGTTGTCTTGAACTGCAGCGTGTAAGGTAGTGACCTCTCCAGTCGAATCCATCGTGTGTCAAGCCAATTTAAGGACAAGCCATCGATTGTTGTGGTTTGTTATGGCATCTTCCAGTCTTCGTAGGCGAAAATCATAATGATTCATTTCAACTACTACAAAGGGATTCTACCTTTTGCAGTTGCGAATTGTATAAATCTTCTGGTGAGAAAATGATTTATTGTCCACTAAGTCTGAGACATTTGGCAGATAGCTCTGTCTGCGTACTAAAAATTTTAAATCAATTCCATCTGCGCTGATTTCAGAGCGTTGTATAAGCTTCAACATTGTCAAGACAGTTTTTTTATTTCGATTCTGACTCGTGGACGAATCTGAATGAGTCACAAAACGCTTGTGGTCTTTTATATTGTCTTGAACACAATGAAGATGACCTCTCAGATAAGTTGAAATATGTACTAACTACTATAGTTTTCCTTTGTCTTTGTCTGGACTGAAATCTGGATCATGAACGTTGTCTGCAGCTTCAGAAAATGGATTTCCTTCAATATCACTTATTTTGTAGCACTCTGTTCAAACGTAAGCTCACAACTAACAAAGTAAATCACTTAGCCAGGCCTCGAAATACATGCATTGTTAGGAATAGAGCATGTCTGGGATGCTCTTGGCAGTCTCATTGTAGCCAGACCAGCACTTCCCACAACGAGTGCGGAACTGGATAGTGCACTCACGGAAGTATGGCTAAATATCCCTCAAGAGCTGATTGATAACCTCGTACTGTCCATTCCACGAAGGTATGCAACTGTACTGGTCGTCCGAGGTTATCACACACCGTATTAGAGGCCAACGACAATGACGTTTTCACTGTTACGGTAGCCCCATGGCGTCCCGCTCTTAGTAAACGCCATGGGTATATCAAGTACAGAGTTGAGACAGGAAAATTCGTACTATATCTCACACAAATTACAGTTGTAACCAACATTTTGAATAAAGTATATTACCATGTGTAGATCGTGTATGATATCTGATCTCCTAACCGTTTTGAACAGTGTAAAAGAAAGTATGCATACAACTGAGGAGTATTTTTTCCACAATCACCACTACTGTATTAGTTTGTATGTTGTGACGTTACCTCTGCATTTTTTTACCAAGAAGGGACCATAAAAATTGAACAAACGTAAAACTACAAATGCACATTAATATGTACTAATCTTGGTTTTGAATGTTTCTTCTTTGTTGTTGATCTGCTTATTCTTCTTCTTTTCTTGACATTGCGTTGTTTTTTCGGTGAGAGCTAAAACTTGTAAAATCTTGCAGGAAATTACTGAAATAACGTACTTCAAGCTAAGCTTATCAAAGTTTTATTTTATATAGCAAGTTTGCTTTTCACAAACAATTGGTATCTACAACTTGTTACAAAAGCGCATGTCTCCTTCCACATCCACGCAGACAGTGTTAGTATTGGCTAACTTTCTTTTCCACTCCTTTTTCACCTCTCAATACAAATTAGTGTCACTAAGGTAAACAATTTTTAAGACTGTTGAACATAGAAAAGTAATTACGTAAATAAAGTTTATAGTTTAACTATTCTGTTTTCTTATTTTAAATTGGTGTGTGTTATCTTGTGTGTTCGTAAATGCATTTTGAAACGTGTTGTTAACAAGTGTTTTATTTTGACTTGGAAAAATGGCGGCGTTTTGTTTATCAAGAAAAATATTATGTTTTGACATTTTGTGTGATAGTTTAGTAGAGTTTGCGTGTGTTATCAAATGGTGTGTTATTTTATTGAATGTATTTTGGTGTAGCTATTTCGTTTGTTTGTGGTCAGCATTTACCTGGATTTGAAAAGTACCGTTATATTTATTTATTTCCTAATAACTCAAGTTATTAGCATTAATTGCATCTGTGAGAGCAATATTTGTTGTCAGTGCATTATAAAGATTCTAGTGAAGTAATAGGTTTTGTTGGCCTATTTTTATTTATAATATTTATTTGCATCACATGTCAATGACGATTGAATCATTAAAACCAACTATACATTAATAAACAGGTTTGTGATGTATATGTATAGTAGGTAAATGGGTTTCAGAATACTATTTTATATATTATGTTGGTTATGGTTACTAAAACTTTTTTTAGTTGAATAATATAAATTGTTTGCATTCGAGTAAAGGTATTATAATGAAAATAGCTGATTAGAACGTTTTATGTGGGTACTAATATCACTTTATACCAATGGTATAGCTTTTTGGGGCAGTCATGTATTAAGATTTGGGACTGAACTATTGAGTAGAAATTTAGGGTATGCATATATAGAAATTTTACAATGTCCACTTGGAAAATATGTTAAGTTGGCCTAAGGTGTGTGAAAGTAACTTGTTCCAAGGACGGACAGTACGAATGTATACGTAAGAACGCAACAAACATTTTATGTACCGTATTGCTGTGAACTTATTTTATAGTCACACAATAAAAATAAGGACAATGGTCAGAAAATGAATAGTCTCGTTCGAAACTAATAGCCATTATGGAATATTATATGCGACGAGAAACCGAATAAATAATGACAACTAATTGTCAACCGGCCGTGAACAGCTCCTGGAGAGAGTAAAAGTGCGTGCCCGCCAAATAACGAGTAGCAAGGTTAACCAGTTTAGTGGAGGACTTCGTTTAAGGAACAAGAGTAACAAAACGTCCGTAACGGTTAACTGCGCTGCTCACGTAATATCCGCGAAGACAACTTCGGCAGTATGGCAGGGAAAAGCGAAACGCAACATGGCCAACGACCGGTATTACAACACAAATGTTAAGACATTTATTCCACAAGGAGATGAGGCGTTGAATTCCTGTTTCGTGGATTTCGGGCGGTCGTTAACGAATCCACAACTCCATCCACCCTTGAACCTACTCTCCCAACTGAAACAAACTTTCACGCCTGGCTTTTTCCAGGTCGGCAAAGATGGGAAAATCTCCATTTACATGTCCTAGTTCGCGGAGTATGTTGCAGTGTTTCCCTAACAAATTGCTGAAATGTGGCTTTGGTCTCTTCTGTCCCGCACTGTGTCCGGGTACGACTTGTGGTGTCACCACATCAAGACCGAGGGAAAACAGCAAAACCAATGGTGGTAACATCACATACGTCACTAGACAAAGAAATCCAAAGCTATGCACGTAGTTTCCGGTAAGGTAACGAAGAACTCTGATAAATAGAGGGGCCTTGGCGTCCCTTCTTCTTAGATCACGTTCTTCGATCGTGGAGACGGAATCGATATACCTGTTCCATATATCGCCCCTGCGCCTAATTTCGCTGAGTCGTATTCTCAAGCCTCTATGCAAGCCATCTTTGAATTTCTGTGGGTATTCCATGGCAAGCACTAGAGGCAAGCAAGTGCTGAAGATTGTGTCAGTCCTTTTGACTGCCTGCCTACAACAAGCGAGGGAACTACCTGATAACTCAGGGTCGAGAATAAACTCCCCTACCAGTCACATTAAAGATCGTATAATTTATTTATACACGACCGGTTCCGGGTTTGTGGCCATCTTCAGGTGCTTTAAACATTCAGAATATTACATGTGTAGCATGTTGGTAGAGTTCACTCCTTGGAAACAAATTATTTGGTAATCATAACAGCTAAACCAGTAGCAGGTGGCGAGATGACATGAACAAAAACATTGTTTACTTACATTTAATATCGTATCCAAATCGCGATTGTCCATGTGACGCACTTTTTATAGACTTTTGCGAACACACTTTCCTTTGTAACCTCCTTACTATTATTTCTATTCTGCTTGCCATTCTTTTAGTACAATTTATGATCATCACTGAACAGAAATGTGAACTCACACCATACACTTTGTTTACATTTGGATACAGAGTTTCTGGTCAAAGAGCTTATATCTAAGAGGCACAAACATGTTTGAACACAGGTTTTACAGCATATAAATTACAAAGGCGTCACATGTATATAGGAAGAGAAAAAGTATTACAAGATACGAAAATGAAAATTTTTTACATAATTGTGGAGCCACACTCATTTATAAAACATAAAATAATAAGTTAACTACATTGTGTTATTTAGTCATTGTAAAAATATGGGTTTGACTGCAAGGCGGATTATTTTGATGTGTCGATGTTCATGAGTTTTTAGATATATCATTTTTTATTGTGAAGAGGTTTTGACACAGTTCAATTATTTACTTTTTAATATTTAACTGAATATGTTTAGAAATTACTTTTTTGCTAGGCCCGTTTGTTCATTTAGAATGAGGTGTGGTGAGTTTTACTTATGGATATAAATTTTCAATTCTTCAAGAAGGTTCATTTTTCTTACTTTTTTGACACTGTGTATTATCTGCAAATCGTCTGTAATTGATGTGACTGAGTGACCATGATCTTTAAGATGTGATGCAAAAGTTGATTTATCATAATTATTTAGCCAGAAGGCATCGCTATGTTCCCGGTATCTTACTGTGAAGCTTCTCCTGTCTGGCCTATATAGTACTGTGGACAGATATCACCTCGCCACCTCCAATTGATTTACCTATTTTACCTGTTATTAATAGCAAATAATTTGTTTTCAAACAGTGAACTCCACCAACATACTGTCTCTCTCTCTTTGCGCCTTTCCCGCACATGCAGGGTCGGCACTGTGTTAAACGTGGATTTGGCATGTATTAATAGTTACAGGGTGGTGGGATGCCCTTCCTGCCGCCACCCCCAATGCCCCACAATGCCACCCTAAATGTCTGTTACATGTGTCAGACAGTGTAAAGTCTTACGAAATGTTTGCGAATCGTGTAACTGAGGCGGGACTTTGGGACCAGCCTGGTATTCACCTAGGGAGATGTGGAAAACCTCCTGGCCGCGGCGGATTAGCCGTGCCTACTGGGGCGCCGTGCTACGGTGCATGCGGCCGTCCGCCGTCGGGGGTTCGAGTCCCCCCTCTGGCATGGGTGTTTGTGTTGTTCTTAGGTTAGTTTACCTTAGTTTGTTTTTAAGCTACGGACTAATGACCAAGTAGTTGAGTCCAATAGATTTACAAACATTTGAACATTTTTTTAACCGTCTAAAACTACATCCAGGTTGGCCGACACTCCTAACCCTTTCGTTAAATCGCCAGGCAGATTCGAACCGGGGCCGGTACGCCTCCCGTCTCTGAAAGCGGAGCCGGCCGCGGTGGCCGAGGAGACTGAGGCGCTTCAGTCACGGTCTGCACGGCCACTACGATCGGGGGTTTGAATCCCCCCTCAGGCATGGATATTTGTGCCGTCCTAGTTCGTAAGTAGTTCATAGGTAGTTTGTAAGTTTAGGGAATGATGACCCCGTAGTTAATTCCCATAAGCCTTACAAACATTTGAACATTTTGAAAGCGGTGCATTAGACCACACGGCTAACCGAGCGGGTGAACTCCACCAACATACTAAGCATGTAGTATGCTGAATGTTTTAAGCACCTGAAGATGGGCACCAGCCCAAAACCGATAGTGTATAAATAAATAATACGATATTTAATGTGACTGGTATCGGATTTATTCGCAACCCTGTATTAGGAACAGGCACAGAGTTCAGACACATCCATCATGGTTAAAACACACTACCTGATAACTGTTGGCATAATAATTTCCTTTATACCACTTGAAAATAAAATGAAGTCTAGAATCGTATTATTTAATTGTGAGAACAAGTGATCTAAAGCACTGTCATGCGCATGTTTGCGTTGATCGAACTATGTCCCTCCTATCTTCCATCAACTGGACGAGCGTTATCGTGCACCAGAAGGAACCCATCTCCTATGGCACCAGCGTAGGGCACAACAAAAGAAAGAGCTCGTGTCTATACCTCTGAGCAGTCAAAGCGCCATTGTGAACGACATACAGGTCCGTATGTCCGGCAATACTGACTCCTGCGCACGCCATTCGTCCACCCCCATGATAAGGTGATGTTCCCTGTACGTAAGCAGGATTGTCCAGAGTTCCACGTTCTTCCGACCAGAGACAATGAATGTCTCTTGTTCAATTTGTTAACACACAGAATCTTCATTGACCACACTTTTGACCATTATGTAAGTCACATAATGTCATAGCTGTTGTGATAGAGGTACTTCACACCTACGTGTACACTTTAGTATTTGATTGATGGAAAACCATTTATTGTTGTAGTCTTTTATAAAAAAAATTTTTAATTGTATCACTACTGTCATCAGATTATTTATATCGTTCTAAGTCGTTGACTGGACAGTTACTGTAATTATTTTACCAAATTTATAACCTCGTATTTCAATATTGTAATCATTCTATTAAAGTAATTTTGTACGTACTTGGTATCCTAGCAGTTGAATGAAGGTAACCATACCGTCTTTGTGTTACATTTTATGGTATCTCTTTTATTTTACTAATGTTATCATATCAACTTTTAGCACTTTGTTTAATAGCTCGATTACACAAATGTTAACTATTTCAGTACATCTACCGTCATGAATGAAGATCGTTATGTTTTTTATTTCGTGTCACATTTACGTCTAACCACTTTTGTATTGTTATAGAAATGCCGTGATGATGGGATATTCCCAAAATTAGTTGCTTAATAAAGAAATCTTACATGTCAGATAAGTGTAAAATGCATTTCCTCAAGTTTATTGCTGTCGACAATCGCCTCAAACAAATGTATGTACAATTAATTGATTTTTCCGTCGGTACTTGACAGAACATGATAATAATATCAAAACGGAACAACTTCCTGATGTTCTGCAAAACTTTTTTATTGGTCACAAACCGGCTTTCGGCTTCTTAGGCCATCATCAGGTAACAACTGACTGTAGTACACATGTTTTCAAAGATGTTAAGATTTACAAAGATGTTATCACAGACAATCGATACTTCACAGGAAAGTTCATCGCAAAAACTTATTTATGAGACTTATTAACATTTATATAAAAATATAATAAATATGTGTAAAGAATCGAAACTAATAGGTTTATTTTTGTTGAAAAGGAAGGTTGAAAATAAAACTTATTTCAGTAGAGGTGTAGAGGGGAACTCGATCTGATCGTTTAATACTAAACTGGCATCCTGAGCCAAATGTTTATTGATTTCCAATATTTCAAGTAGTGTCATATTTCTGCTTTTCTTCAGGGGATGTAGAATCTCACAGTTTACATCATAATCATGGACTTCTCTGAGCAGATGTTCAGCAAAGGTTGAATCTGTCCTTTTTAACCTCCAGCTTCTCTCATGTTCTTTCCAGTTGAGGGAACGACGACTGAACACAAATCTTGTCTCACCTGTGAACAGAACCCGGTGCCATTCTTTACGACTCCAATCCTAATGTTTCTCCACACAGTTTCTGCGGTCTAAACGTGTCGTTGTTTTAACGGGACACACACCATAGGCCTCCGTGCGAAGAGGCCACATTTCCGACGGTGATTTCTGACTGTGTTGGCTTTGCTCGTCCCGCTGCTGCCTGGAAGGTGCGTTGAAGCTGAGTTACATTCAGCCTCCTATTTCGACTGGCTGAGAACCGGAGATAACGGTCATCTTTTGCTGATGTAACCCATGGAAGACCTTGGTCTTGCCTTCTTTCATCGGTTCCTGTAGTCGGAAATCGTGTCCAGATCCTGGAAATTGCAGTTTGGGACACTCCAATAGCTGCAGCCAACTCCCTATGTGTTGTCTCGCTTCAATTGTTCCTATGTCTCTGCGTGACATACCTTCGGTTAAGTCAGGTTGTTGTTGCATTGCAATACCTGCTCAGTACACTAGCTGACCCCCAATGCTTGTGTAATTCGTTTAGTAAACACTAGTCAACACCAATCCCCTCTGTAGAAAATTTATGTTATTACCAGTATCTCGATGTCCGTATTATTGTTGTCTCCACTCAGTAGAAACGACAGAACGAGGTCGAATCTAGATGTATCAACTGCTTCCTAATTATTTTGCTGAAACTGGTAATAAAACAAAATAAATTGTTTCAACGTTAGCGGTCTTGACAGTTAATATAACAATTTCCTCACAGTTTTCCAATAAATTGTGAAGCATTTGATTTAGCCTTACTTGTAATCAAAATCCTTTTTCGGAGAAACAGTTTCAAATCTCCTCTTTCAAAAGCTGAACTAATATCTGTCCAATCATTAAACCGGCGCACATAATGTCACTTGTTAGATGACAATAGAAACGGGAACAGATAATACTAGGAGTCCACCCCCGGAAAATTCACTCAATTTTCGAAAGTAGCTCCAAGTAGCATAGCTTTAGAAGCAATTTGCCCTAAATATAGTTTTTAGTAATATTCGTTTAGCTTTAAGCTTGATTTCAGCAACCGGAAGAACTTTCAACAGGGAAATAATTATGATAGGCGATAATTGCGGCTTTAACCATCAGTTGCTGTATTAAATCCTGAAAATCGACTAGTTTCGGTCCAGGAGCATCATCGCAGAGAAAAATCTATTAAAACAGGTTAGTCAACAGCATTAAATAAAATAAATCTGACAGAAAACAGCAGGAGTCCCTTTCAGCCAGATCTATTTTATTTAAAGCTACCTTTCTATCTATGATGATGCTCCTAGACCGAAACTAGTCGATTTTAAGGGTTTAATAAAAGAGCTGATCGTTAAAGATGCACTTTATTAAATAGATGACGGCTGTTAGCACTCACCTTACCAAAACATTGATAATTGTGGCCTTGTTCTGAAGCAAGCAGGAGTAAAATATAGGGAACGTAAGGTTATTTATAACTTGTACAAAAACCAGACAGCGGTTATCAGAGTTGAAGGGCATGATAGGGATGCAGTGGTTGGAAAGGGAGTAATACAGGGTTGTAGTCTTTCTCCATTGTTATTCAATTTGTACATTGAGCAAGCTACAAAGGAAAGCAAGGAGAAATTTGGAGAAGGAATTAAAGTTCAGGGTGAAAAATTAAAAACATTGCGTTTTGCCGACGACATTGTAATAATCTCAGAGACAGCAAAAGACCTGGAAGAGCAGTTGAAGGGAATGGGCAGTGTGCTGAAAGGTGCATATAAGATGAACATTAACAAGAGCAAAACTAGGGTAATGGAGTGCAGTGTAAGGAAATCAGGTGATGCTGAAGGAATTACATTGGGAAACGAAGCAATAAAGGAGGTAGATGAGTTTTGTTACTTGGGCAGTAAAATAACAAATGATTGTCGCAGTACAGAGGATATAAAATGCAGAATGGCAATGGGTAGAAAAGCGTTCTTGAAAAAGAGAAATTTGTTAACATCGAATATTAATTTAAGCCTAAGGAAGTCTTTTCTGAAGGCATTTGTATGGAGTGTTGCCTTGTATGGGAGTGAGACATGGACGATAAACAGTGCGGACAGGAAGAGGATTGAGGCTTTTGAAATATGGTGCTACAGAAGAATGCTGAAGATTAGGTGGGTGGATCGCGTAACTAATGAGGAGGTATTGAACAGAATTGGAGAGAAAAGAAATTTCTGGCATACCTTGACTAAAAGAAGGGATCGCTTGGTAGGACACATTCTTAGACATCAAGGAATTGTGAATTTAGCATTGGAGGGAAGTGTGTGGGGTAAAAACCGCAGAGGAAGACCAAGAGATGGATACAGTAAGCAGATTCAGACATGATGTAGGTTGCCGTTCTTATGTGGAGATGAAGAGGCTTGCTCAGGATAGGGTATTGTGGAGAGCTGCATCAAACCAGTCTCCGGACTGAAGACCACAACAACAACAAACAACACTGTCTGAATAGCTTTGAATATACTACAGCATCTGCGACACGGCGTGCATAGACTAGGGATGTTGTCGAACGGAGTCATCGCGTTACACAATAACGCCCGTCTCCATACTCCCGATGGGACGAAGTCTGTGTTTTCGATTTGGTTGAGAAGTCCTGCAACATTCTACGTGATACGAGAGTGGGCGGGGGGGGGGGGGGGGGGACTGTTGATCCGACAGAGAGTCCGTCGTGGTTTACGAAAATTGAATTGATCGTTTGGTCTTTCAGTGAGGTAAATTTGTTAACCCTTTCAGTCCCACATTATGAATTCAGCTTCGGAGAATTAAAATTAATTGTTTTCTGTATTAAAAATGTGCGTTTTAAAATTTTTGATCGAAGTATTTTTTTTTTTTTTTTTTTTTTTTTTTTTTTTTTTTTTTTTTTTTTTTCTTTTTTACGTCATATATCTCATGAGCAACACAGACGTTTGCATCGACGTATTTCATTAGCCGGCCGCGGTGGCCGAGGGGACTGAGGCGCTCCAGTCACGGTCAGCACGGCCACTACGGTCGGGGGTTAGAATCCCCCCTCGGGCATGGATATTTGTGCCGTCCTAGTTCGTAAGTAGTTCATAAGTAGTTTGTAAGTTTAGGGACTGATGACCCCGTAGTTAAGTCCCATAAGCTTAACAAACATTTGAACATTTGAACGTTTGTATTTCATTACTTGATAACATAGCCAGATCAATAATGCTAGCATAATCTTCGCCACAGCACCAAAGACAAGACAATTCACTGCTGAAGTAAGATAATATGAACCACACTCACGCTCACACTAACAGCCACGTACAGACGGCAACGTAACATAATCTACAAGACGGATAAATTAATGCCTCAGAAGTGGCTACACGCCGTACCTTGAGTCACACGTACTAGAAGCATGTTGTTCATCGCTAACCATGCGACTTTAAAGACTGATAAATAAAATACGGTATTAATCAATTTTTAATATTTTGTTGTCCAGGAACAACACTGGGAACGAAAGGCTTAACTAGTGTGGTGGTTACTTTTGTATGGCACCATTCCATTGTCTCTTTGTGCCATACAGAATCGTCTGATCAACATACTTGGCGAGTTGGTAGAGGGAGGGGGGGGGCAAGGGGGAGGGGGCAAGCAGGTTCTTTTAGAAGTATTTGAAATTATCAGTCCTGCAGTCATCTTGCAACGAAGTGAAAAACGAAAAGGGCTTTTAAACGGATGTTTCTTACGTAATACACGTTGATTCGTTGAATGCGATAGTCGGTCTCTAGTTGCGTCATAATATACAAGAATTTCCAAGAATCCTCACTATCGAGTTCATCAATTCAGGCCGGTAGTTGTGTAGATTCTTTCGATGACATTTCGCAAGAAACAGAATAACTTTAGTTTTCCTCACTCTTGGAATGCTTCGTTTCTTCACAGACCTACGATGTGCTACTGATGTAAGAACGGCGATCTCTTTCGCATTTGCTATCCGCATTCATTCCAGTTGCTTTTCTCGTCTTCAGCATTTTTACATTCTGTTGTCATGCCTGAAAAGCGTAATGTAGGGTGATCTTTAATCATACAGTTTTGGAAAATGATATATAGTGTTTCTCCCGTTTATTTTGCCAACCTACGGTTTGAAACCTGCTCACATGGTGGCATGTGGTTTCCACTGGACTGCTAATTTACATAAAGTCAGAACTTCTCACGATTTTCCGTTACATCGGCAGTTAGAAATTTGCTTCTCAATACATGAACTGCCTCACGAATGATGCTAGTAGTATTCATTCAAGTGATGCATTCCTTCTAAAAATGTAAGTTCTATGATAGAAAGTCCTTAGTACAAAGAAATTAAACATATGCACAACCCTAAGAAAAGTAATATTGGTTCCATTTCCAGAATTTTTTTGTAACTAAATGCCCACCTCTTTGAACCATAGACACTGCCGAGGTGGAGTGGCTTGCGTGCCTCAACGATACAAACAGCCGTACCTGTAGGTGCAACCACAACGGAGGGATATTTGTGGAGAGGCCAGACAAACGTGTGGTTCCTGAAGAGGGGCAGCAGCCTTTTCAGTAGTTACAGTGGCAACAGTCTGGATGATTGACTGAGCTGGCCTTGTAACATCAGCTAATGTGGCTTTGCCACACAGCTACTACGACCGGCTGAAAGCAAGGGGAAAATACATCCGTTACTTTTCCCGAGGACATGCAGCTCTACTGTATGAATATTTGATGATGGCATTCTCTCGGGTAAAATATGCCGCAGGTAAAATACTCTCCCATTCGGATCTCCGGGCGGGGACTACTCAGGAGGATGTCGTCATCATGAAAGACAACACTGACATTCTACGCAACGGAGCGTGGAATGTTACATCTCTTAATCGGTTAGGGAAGCTGAAAAATTTGAAAAGAGAAATATATAGGCGAAGTTAGATATAGTGATGATTAGTTAAGTTCGGTGGAAAGAGGAACAAAATTTCTCGTCAGTTGAGTGCAGGATTAAAAATACAAAATCAGTGGGTGGTATTACAGGAGTAGGTCTGATAATAAACAAGAAAATAGGAATGCAGGTAAACTACTATGAGCAACACAGTGATCGTATTACTCAAGACAGATACGAAGCCAACACCGACTACAGTAGTACAGATTTATATGCCAACTAGCTCTGACGCTGAGGAGGAGATCGAAGAAATGCATGAATAGGTAGCGGAAATTATTGAGACAATTAAGGGAGCGGAAAACTTAATTCTAATGGGAGACTGGAATTCGTTAGTAGGAAAAGGAAGGGAAAGGAAAATAGGAGGTGAATAGGGACTGGACAAAAGGAATGAAAGAGGAAGCCGCCTGGTAGAATATTGCACGGAACATAATTTAATCATAACAAACACCTGGATTAAGAATCACGAGAAAAGGTTGTATACGTGGAAGCGACTAGGAGACACCAGATAGATTTTATAATGGTAAGACATAGATTCCGGAAACAGGTTTTAAACTGTGACTTAACCAGGGGCAGATATAGTTCTGACCATAACTTATTGGTGATGAACTGAAAAAAAAAAAAAAAAAAAAAAACTGCAGAAAGATAGGAAAATAAGGAGATGGGACTTGGATAAATTGAGGGAACTTGAAGTTCTTGAGAATTTCAGAGGGAGCTTTAGGCAACAATTGATAGAAAGGGGGGGGGGGGGGAAATGAAACAGTGGAAGAGGAATGGGTAGCATTACCAGATGAAATAGTGAAGGCAACAGAGGACAACAATAGGTAGAAAGGAAAGACCTACAAAAAATTTTTGTATATTACAGGAAATACTAAATGTAATTGATGAAAGGAGAAAATATAAAAATGCAGTAAATGAAACAGGAGAAATGGAATACAGACGTCTAAGAAATGAGATGGACAGGAAGGAGTGGCTAGAAGGCAAATGCAAATCTGTAGAACAATTATAAATAGGAGAAAAATAGATACCACTTACAGAAAAATAGGGACATTTGGAAACAAGAAAAGCAGCAGTATGAATATAAAGAACTTAGGTGGAAAACAGATCCCAGCAAAGAAGGGAAAGCTGAAAGGTGGAAAGAGTCTACAAAGGAAATGAACTTACAGACAATATTATAGTAAAGGAAGAGCCGGTCGCAGTGGCCGAACAGTCTGCGACGTGCCAGTCACGGTCTGCACGGCCGCTGCGGTCGGGGGTCCGAATCCCCCCTCGGGCATGGATGTTTGTGCCGTCTTTAGTATAAGATAGTTCATAAGTAGTTTGTAAGTTTAGGGACTGATGACCCCGTAGTTAAGTCCCATAAGCTATACAAACAAAACAGCCATGACAAAACCATTTCATCTGGTGCGTAAGATGTACGAGACAGGCGACATACCTTCGAACTTAAGAAATAATAATGTAAAAATCCACATTGCAAAGAAAGGTGCAGGCAGGTGTGAAAATTACAGAACCATCAGTTCTGTCATGGTTGCAAAATTTTTACACGAATCATTTACAGAAGGATGGATAAGCTGGTAGAAGCCGACCTTGGGGGAGACCAGTTTGGATTCAGGAGAAATGTAGGAACACGGGAGGCAATACTCACTTTACGGCTTATCCTAGAAGATAGATTAAGGAAAGGCAAACCTACATTTCCAGTTTTTGTAGATTTGGAGAAAGCTTTTGACATTATTGATTGGAATACATTCTTTTAAATACCGAAATCAGCAGGAGTAAAATATAGGGAACGGAAGTTTATTTACGACTTGTACAAAAACCAGACAGCAGTTATCAGAATGGAAGGGCATGAAAGGGGTGCAGAGGTTGGGAAGGCAATAAGACAGGGTTGTAGCCTTTCTCCAATGATATTCAATTTGTACATTGAGGAAGCTGTAAAGGAAAGCAAGGAGAACTTTGGAGAAGTAATTAAAGTTCAGAGTGAAGAAATAAAAACATTAAAGGGAAATGCATAAAAACATTGCGTTTTGCCGATGACATTGTAATTCTGCCAGAGACAGCAAAAGAACTGGAAGATCAGTTGAATGGAATGGACAGTGTGTTGAAAGTTGCGTATAAAATGAATATTAACAAGAACAAAACAAGGGTAATGAAGTACAGTCTAAGAAAATCGGGCAATGCTGAAAAAATTAGATTAGGTAACGAAACATTAAAGATGGTAGATGAGTTTCGTTGGTTGGGCAGTAAAATAACATGCGATGATCGCAGTACAGAGGATATAAAGTTCAGAATGGCAATGGAAAGAAAAGCGTTTTTGAAAAAGAGAAATATGTTAACATCGAATATTAATTTAAGTGTAAGGAAGTCGTATCTGAAGGCATTTGTGTGGAGTGTTGCTTTTAAGGGAGTGAAACATGGACGATAAACAGTGCGGTTAGGAAGAGGATAGAGGTTTTTGATATGTGGTGTTACAGAAGAATGCTGAAGATTAGGTGGAATGGATCGCGTCACTAATGAAGAAGTACTGGACAGAATTGGGGAGAAAAGAAGTTTTTGGCATACCTTGACTAAAAGAAGCGATCGATTGGTAGGACACATTCTTAGACATCAAGGAATTGTGAATTTAGCTTTGGAGGAAAGTGTATGGTGTAAAAATCGCAGAGGGAGACCAACGGATGAATACCGTAAGCAGATTCAAATGGATGTAGGTTGCAGATCTTATGAAGAGATGAAGAGGCTTGCTAAGGATAGAGTGGGGTGGAGAGCAGCATCAAACCACTCTGCGGACTGAAGATAACAACAACTAAATGATGCACACCAATATTCCTCGTGTACACTGAAATCTACGAATAAATATATAAAGTTCGATTTGCAAATTCCATCTCAGCTGACTCTTACCACCATATTGGAGTCCAGCTAAAAATTCACACTGTCCCGCAGGTGCAGCGCACTCTGGTTATTGTTATTATAGAGTCTTTGCATGCGACAGTCGGCTGGTGCATATTAGCGCATCTAAAAATATCGGACTGTTTGGAAAATCGCAAATTGACAAGTTGTGTAGTTACGAAAACAAATCGATCGAGTAGCAGAAGCGGTTAGAGCTATGAGGTAAGTCCCTCTTGCCGAACATGGTTGCGATACATGAAGAACTCTTGGTTTATGCAGTCAGCTTTACTGAATGGGGAAACGGGTGGGAAGATTTTCAGAGCGATAGAAAGTGCTAAAAATACAAAATACAGTCAAGCAAAGTACCAGACATGTTGTTTTTTTATTTTTATTTCTATTTTTATTTTTTACATAGTATACTGTTGACTACTTACATTGCAACAAAATACAAAGAAAGGTATTCACTGTTCGTGAAAGCAATAAAAACAGTTAGAAAGGCAATTACTTACTCGCTTAGTATCAAACTACATTGGCGGTAGGAATAATAGTAGTTCTTAGTGATGGTAATAGCAGCATTAAAATAATTTTTTTGTCAAGGAAGTTAGATTATACAGGATCGCTCAAGCAAGGAAGAAAAGTGAAGTGTTACAAACGAATAAACAATTTTTCAATACACGTTCTCCAACATTGTAAGTTCCTGGAATTCTACGACAGGAGCTCAGCAGAGTGAAACAAAGAACATATGCAAATAGGAGAAAAATAACAGGCGATTCAAGGTGTAACAGAACAAATGGACGTATTTTGTACTTGCAGGCGTAATTGAGGGCAAAAAGAACAGAAACAGTAAGCAGTACGATATGATAAACAGGCTGTAGGTTATTTCCTGTGTAAAAGAAGGGAAATAGATTACACAACTAATGCAAGATAGCGAGTGATGGCATCGCGCTTTACTAAACGTTTGGAAGACTGGAAATAAATAAGTTCTCGTAATCTCTCACATTTTCCTTACACTAAATACTCAAAGGAGGTAGCAGAAAATTCTTTACAGAACCTGTGGCAGTCTGAAATTCGTTCTGCATTTTTGTTTAGTTGTGGTTGCTTGTTTGAAATTTCTCCAAAGAATATGAATAAATATGAAGAACATGGTTGGATGATATGTTCAAGAACGAAAAATTAGCCTAATATGCACACAAGCTATTAACTGTCAATTTCCGCAAGGAAGGTGTCCCATTAAAACCTCTCGCATGTCTGATATTTAACCGATTGTATCAGTTTCCTCCCTACTGTTATATGTTGAATGGATTTATAGAACTAAGTTGTTACGTGAATTTGAGTCGTGCACCACAAACAGAAAATGATTAAAGCTATTAGAGTTGGTTTGACGCGCACATGTGGATTATTTATTGTACAGTGTCTAAACAGGACTGATAAATTTGTTTCTAATTTCAGAGAGGTCAGAGTATAAGCAGCATGAATTAGAAACAGTAGTATTCACTACTGCAGGTTAAAGGAAAGGAATCAACATTGTAGGAATGAACTAGGTTTTCGTAAACAACGATCATGTGAAACACAACTCGCGCTATTCATGTGCGATATCCAAGAGGACAGTTGATAAAGGCTTCTGTGTTTCTAGACTTCCGCAAGCCATTAGATACCGTCGCCTAACGACCAAAGTGCGACCATATGGAACATCAGATCAACTGTGTTACTGGATTGAGGGGTTTCCAGCTAACGGAACGCAGCATATCATTCTGAACGGAGAGAAGTCTTCAGACGTTAGAGTGATCTCACAAGGAGACAATATGGGTATCGGATTTCAGAATTTCTTTGTTTTTCTGGTACGTGAAGTTGACAACTTAAATTACAATCATCCAAAGCCATTCGATGCAACTCTCAAAAATTCTTGAAATAACGACTTTGAAGTTTTGCAAAGTACACGTAAATGCCAATAATTAAAACACTTCCAGCACCTGTCGGTGTAGTTCAGGTGAGCCGGGCGCAGTGGCTCAGCGCGCCCGGTCAGAGGGCTGAACACTCTCTGAGAAAAAGAAAAATAAATAAATTAAAAAAAAAAATTCAAAAGATATGGTGGTAGCGTTATGGGCTCACAGCAATAGTCCCGGGTTCGAATCTCACTGTGACAGAATATTTTTAAATTTAGAATTCAGTTATATTGCCGCGAGTTACCACGAACGCCGACTGCCGGCGTGGCGCAGGCTGAAGGTCGTCGTTTCAATCCGGACCACCGGCAAACATTTATTTCTTTGTAATTAACAATTCCAGAAGGTTCTACATCTTTCTTATGTTCACTTGTAAATTCTACTTGTTTCTTATGTTAACTGTTCTTCTAATTTCTGGTAAATTCTGTCTGTGCATAAATAGCAGAGCACTCTGCCTGAGAGGCAGTCAGTGCTGCGTGTATGTTGAGTTCGTAATAAACGTGCTTTGAGTATAAGTGCTGAGTTCAGTTGCCTTGGAAGTCAAGCCTGCTCCTATTTCAACGCGATATTGTTTGGTGGAGGCGCCGTGTAAAGGTGAGTAATGCCGCGAGAGACCCCGAACGCTAGTATCAGAGGTAATGTCACGGAGCGACATTGTCCACAGAATGACAACAGCATACCATCCTAAGATAAATGGTCTTACGGAACATTTTAGCAAGACATTATCCGACATGCTGTCGATGTACGTCGATGTTGAGCAGAAGGATTTGGATACAATTCTGCCAGTCGTGGCATTTGCTTACAATACCGCAAGACAAGACACCACAGGCTTCACTCCGTTTTTCCTGCTCCATGGCCGTGAAGGTGAAACGACAATGGATACGCTGTTCCTTTTCCAACCGGACGACACTCGGGATGACTATGTTAAACAGCTCATCACCAGGGTCGAAGAAGCAAGACAGCTGGCTCGCATGCGGACACTGGACGCCCAGGAGAAGGACCGACCTGTTGTGTACAGCCCAGGAGATCTGGTATGGATTTTTATCCCTGTACGGAAGGTTGGACTGTCAGAAAACTTATTGAAGCGATACTTTGGTCCGTATCGTGCCATACGCCGGCTGTCAGACGTCACATATGAAGTTGAGGATTATGAGCCGTCGTTGAAACGTCAAAAACGAAGAGGCATTGTTCACGGCTTGCACATGAAGCCTTACGACGATCCTGAAGAGCAGGTAGACGACAATGGCTTCTTGTTAAAGGGCTCTAAAGTCGGTAATGTTCCTGATGAAGCCACGACAGGAACGTCTGTTGTCGATAATCGCGGAGAACGGAAGGATTCTCTTGAACTGTCATACAGAGGACCCATGACACGGTCAAGATCCAGGAGATTGCAGCTGGCTCCACAGGGATCATAACAGCGGGTCGCTGTTTCTCCAGGAGAGGGAGCAATGCCGCGAGAGAGCACCACGAACACCAACTGCCGGCGTGGCGCAGGGGATAGCGGTGCTGAAGGTCGTCGTTTCAATCCGGCCCACCGGCAAACATTTATTTCTTTGCAGTTAACAATTCCAGAAGGTTCTACATCTTTCTTATGTTCACTTGTAAATTCTACTTGTTTCTTATGTTAACTGTTCTAATTTCTGATAAATTCTGTCTGTGTATAAATAGCAGAGCACTCTGCCTGAGAAGTAGTCAGTGCTGCGTGTATGTTGAGTTCGTAATAAACGTGCTTTGAGTATAAGTGCTGTGTTCAGTTGCCTTCGAAGTCAAGCCTGCTCCCATTTCAACGCGACAATATAAAACGTTTTGGGACCTCTAATGCCACGTGATGTATCATGTTTTTTTTTAAATTTTTTTTTATTTTTATTTTTTTTATTTGTATGTAGACGAGCTGAAAACCTTGTCACGTAAACGATGGTTGGGTAGGTTAACTGCTTGGAAAGCTGTTAGTAGCTACGGTGATGACTTTCCAAAATCAGTGTCGTAGCTCTTCACAAAAAAAATTAACACATCTTTTTTTACTGAAGCCGTTATTATTAACAACCTTCTATAAAATATAGAAAATTACAAATAAACGAAAGTACGTGCACTTTTCGTAGTAATTATCATTAGATATTGAAATTATGTAAATATTCGGACACAATGAAAAAAAATTGCCACCAAAGGATAGAGCCATTGACACTACGGTTGTAAGACCAAAACGCTACCACCTGAGCTACGCCGACAGATACAGCAATTCATTTAGTGATTGGTACTTAACGTTACTTGCAAAACTTCAGAGTCGATTTTCTCGAGACTTTGGAACAATAGTTTTTTTCTATCGTGCGTTGGATTCGTTGAAACCAGCTGCGTCCAAATCAATTTAAACTACATTCCAATCACTGTTAGTTTGGGAGTTACAACCCTTCAAAGTTCCAGGGGCGGAGGCTGCGATAGCGTTGCTGACTGGCCGAGTGGCTATCCCCTGGGGCACGGCCCACTGTCTCATGACCATCAGCCAGTGAGCTACGCTGTCGTAGCCTCCGCCCCCTAAACTTTGAAGGGTTGTAGCTCCCAAACTAACAGTGTTAGGAATGTAGTTTAAATTGATTTGGACGCAGCTGGTTTCAACGAATCCAATACAAGATAGAAAAAAAATATATCTTTGTGCTGTAACTCTTTGTAAAATGATACAATAAACTATGTTCATAGCTCCGCAGAAAGTGTAACATTTCTTGTGTTAACCTACTGCATTAAAATTTCCCATCACCTATTATTTTATAAATTACAGAGGCAAACACACTTAGTGAAACACCCTGTATATGTCCTAATAGCTAAAATCGGAACCGAGCGAGGTGGCGCAGTGGTAACGACTGGACTCGCATTCGGAAGGATGGTGGTTCAAATTCACCTCCGGCCAACCAGATTTAGGTTTTCCGTGCTTTCCCTAAATCACTCCAGGCAAATGCCGGGATGGTTCCTTTCAATGGGCACGGCCGATTTCCTTTCACATCATTACCCACATATTCAGAGCATAAGCTCCGTCTCTAATGACCACGCTATCGATGGGACGTTAAACTCCAAGCTTCCTTCCTAGCTAAAATCGAAATTTCAGTGAGGCTTTTCGCGGATGATGCTGTAGTTTATCGAAAAGTAACAACACTGGAAAAGGGTAGTGAAATGTAGAATGATCATCAGCGTACTGACGCATGGTGTAGGGAAGGACAATTGAGCGTTAACGTAAGCAAGTGTAAACTGCTGCGTTTACACAGAAAGAAAGACCCTTTATTATATAACTTTGCAATAGCAGGATACACACTGGATGCAGGGAGTAGACATAAGGAGCAATCTGAAGTGGAAGGACAGCGAAAAATGAGTCGTGGGTGAGGAAGATGCTAGACTGACAATCATTGGAAGAATCTTCAGAATATGTAGTCCTTCAAGAAAGGAAGTAGGTTACGGAACTGTCGTTCGGCCGTCGCTTGAGTATTGTCACAGACTAATATATACAGACAGGAAACCTCCGTAAGGGCCCGGTCACACGCTCAGGGGTATGGGGAGGGAAGGTTCCGTAAGATGTCCCATGATGGCGCTGCGGTCAGAAGCAGCTCTTTAAAATGGCCAGAGCAGGCGGTAGGTAGCAGCTCTCCTCACCACCACCTCCCCTCAAACGCCAGCAAGCTGGACACAGCCGTGGCCTCGTGGCAGGCGGCACGAGCTCTCAGCCTCCCCTCCACGCTACCCTCAGAAGCGCCTCTAGTGTCGTCTACCGGTACTAAGCCGGGGAACCGTCAGACACCTGCTAGCATCTTACGGAACTACGAGGGGAGCGTAAGACAGTGGTTTAGGGGGGGCTTCTCCTCTGTATATGTTACTCTGTGGTATTGTTCATCAGTGTGGGGTCCTTACGAGGTAGTATTGACAGAAGATTAGCACGGAGCGCAGCACGCTTTGTTACGGGCTCTTTTCGCAAGCGTGAAATCGTCACAGAGGTGATCAGGAAACTCCAGCGACAGGCGCTCAAGATGGGCGTTCTGTATCGCGGTACGCACCTTTGTCAGAATTTCCAAGACCAAACATTTCGTGAAGTGTCAACCGATATATTTCTTGTGGTGTATGAATGTAGATGTAGAAGGAAGATTAGAATTTAACTTCCCGTCGACAGCTTGGTCATTACAAACGGTGTACAAGCTCGGATTCTTTCGTTAAGAAAGGGGAAGGAAATATTCCGTGCCCTTTCAAAAGAATCACACCTAGTTTGCCTGGGCAACTGTGAGAAATTACGGAAAACGTGGATGGCTGGAGGCGAATTTGCATTGTGCTCTTCCCTAATGCGAGTCCATTACGCTAACCACAGCGCCAACTTGCTCAGTGTGCGTGTTAGAAATAGAAATGTGAAGAAACTCTCGTGATCTCGAAGGAATGATCGCAGAAGTTAGTCATAGCCATGTAGTACTAAGAATAGTGACGATATGATGTTATGCCTGGAGAGCCCACCTCATATAGTGATTATAGTTTGAATTTCAGTTAGAATTTAGTACATCAACATTGTACGCTAGACAGCAATAGTGTTGGTGTTTTAATAATAACTGATAAATTTAAATTGAGATTGTGAATGTAGATAAAGATTATGTTTGAAATAAATCAGGTGCAGCCGCGGTGGAGTAGCCGAGCGGTCTAAAGCGTCTCGATGCGGAGCGCACGGTTGCTCGCCGTGGAGGTTCGAGTCCTACCTGGGGGTGTGTGTGTTTGTCCGTAGGTTAGTTTATCTAGGTTTAACTAGTTTGTAAGCTGCGGACTGATGAGCACGTAGTTTGGTCCGATAGATTTACAAACATTTGAACATTTGAAATCAGGTGCATTTATAGCCTCTGAATCACAAGCTATAGTGGCGGAACATTTAGGGGATGAGGTGGAGAACGCTGCGAGTACATTTTTTGGACGTATCGCAGTATTAGGGGGAGGTTTCAGTTTACCACTTATAGAATGAATGACTCAGTGACAATAGCAGGCGTCAGGAACAGAGATCAGTGTGAAAAATTTAATAAATGCCTTGTGAGTAAATTGCATTAAAGAGTTAATGAGAGAATCGACTCGCGAGCGTAACTCATAATAAGCTATTATGAACAAGACGGAACATTTCCAGTCATGTAAAGAAAGAAACACATATCATGTGTGAGGTGAAAAATGCTTCTTTAGCAGGTGAGAGAAATATAAAGAAACCGTTATATATGGCGGTTTTTATTGTTCACTTAAATGGATGGATGGTATGAAATGGCCTTAAGATGATATTAATGTAATAACGAAACCGGTTGCATAAATAAAACAACTTATGTTTTCGGATGTTGCTCGACAGATAATTACTTTGATTTATGAAAATGTGTGTCGTAACTGGAGTCGAACCCGGTTACTCTCTGTTTGCAAGCGGTTGCGTTAACCACTACGCTATCCGGACACTCATTCTGGACTGACTACAACTTTCATATGCCACACTTAGTCTGTTGGCCATGCGTGCTAGTACATTTCAGTATGTAAGTCCGGCACGAGGGGATATCTTTACCACAATCATTGCAAACCATATTGTGTCCCATTTAAATACGTTGTGCAACGTGCGACTTTATTTTCGAAGCAATGCATATGTTCTTCAGGCTGGTTTGGAACACTTACAGGGAGTGACATTTTCACGGAGAGACATTTGCACAGATCCTGGGGGCCCTTGCCGGGCTAACCGGATTTTCACCGGTACAGTCACGATAACAAGTCCAGCAGTTCAGCACAGCCGCTACTGCGTGCTGGCTGGCCCTCAAACAATGGAAGTAAGCAACCGTGTATTGTTTCAAAAAAAAAAAAAAAAAAAATTCAGTAGTAACAGCATATGTGACTTCACTACGGTGTCATCAGTCCCTAAACTTACAAACTACTTATACTAGCTAATACTAAGGACGGCACAAATATCCATGCCCGAGGGTGGATTGGAACCCCTGACCGTAGTGGCCGTGCAGACCGTGACTGGCGCGCCGCATAACGCTCGGCCACCGCGGCCGGCTGTATTGTTTCAAGGTGGGTCATTAACGCCTTTTGTGGTTTAGTTATATTTAAGATTGTTGTAGTAACGAGAACTGACAATGAAATCCATAATCTATTCTAATAATTTGATGATGCAAAGATCACAAAGCAACCAAGTAGAAAACATGGTATCTCTTAGGACAGTATGATAACTGCCGTTTTAGGACGAAATTGAAAAAAATATATTTCATTGTAATCCTATTTATTGATTGAAATAGAAACATAGAATGTCAATGAGTATTACTCATTTTCCTTTTCACTATAGGAGCAGTGTCTGATACTACTTTTCCAGTAATGCTTTTTCGGAGACAAGCTCTTATCCCATGAGCTTCTGTGGTTGTATTTCATTCTCTCCACTGCGTAAAAAGGCACGCACATGAAAGCCTAACCATTTACATGATATTAACAACAAATTTTCATTGTGGAAAGTTGAAGCAGCGTCTGTGTGAAACAGCGGGACCTGGCGCACGATGTTCATTAGGGAGACTTTTGGACTCCCACTTGCGTTCGCTTTCAGTCATATATATATATATATATATATATATATATATATATGAAAGTATTTTGGCAGATCTGTGACGAACAACAGAATCTTAAGCAGATGCATACATGTCATGGAAGAGAGGAAACGTGGGCAGACAATTGTTCCCACCTGGGACAGAACCGGAGACCTTTTCCTTGTGAAGCAGACGTTATAATCGCTGCACTACTGCACTACGGAAATGCTGATGGCAGAGTTTCTCGTCCTATTGCATATACAGAATGTCTCACCTAAGAGTCGTCAGACGCATTTTTTCTGGTGCTTGAGCAGATATTTGCAATCTCGTTTTGCAATGTGTAGCTGGACTCAGGCCAAACAAATTCTGATCATGACGCCATTCAAATGTTCACATGTTTGTAGAACTTATGGGACTTAACTACGGGGTCATCAATCCCTAAACTTACAAACTACTTATGAACTAGCTAATACTGAGGACGGCACAAATATCCATGCCCGAGGGGGGGGGGGGTATTCTAACCCCGACCGTAGTGGCCGAGCAGACCGTGACTGGCGCGCCGCAGACCACTTGGCCACCGCGGCCGGCATGACGCCATTCCTGCGACGCCCAGTGTAGATGTAAAGCGTCGGTTTGTTTCCCGTCAAGAACAAAAAGATTTTTAAAGCGAAATTTTTTATCTCAGTCGATAGACCAGTCCCCAATTGGTCTAGTGTGATATTCGGTTTATCTAAATGTATTAACAGAGACAGTAAAACACGAAAATTGACCAGTACACCGGAAGAAGCTGTGTAGCTGCGCGGCGAGGCGGCACACGTGGGATGGGGCACGTAGGGCGAGGACGAAGTGGCGAGCACGTGTGTACCGATACTTCGGTGTCTGTCGCGGGGGGTATCAAATGCGTTGGACACCGGCTGAGAGCAATGCTAACAGCCACGGCAGTAATGCAGCACAATGAAGTATCGTTTTCAAGACGATTTCACGCAACGGCCACGCGTTTCAGCTTCTGTATCCCTAACACCATAATATCCATCGAATTTTACGAAGGTCTGGGATTAATAAAACCCAGAACAAAGTAGACAAATTTGTTTTAATTTAGATTAGTTACTGTACTTATTAGTGACAGGACTATACTGTACATTTATGAAGCAATTCCTAATCAACTGAACAGTCAATACATTATTTAGTCGCTATCAAAGCAAAGCAGCGCACATCCGAGCTGCCTCCTTGGCGATTTCATTACACATCCCTACAATTCTTAGTACGGAATCTCGTCAGAAATATACTGTATATTATGGTAAGAACAATTAAACAGGGTTATTGTACAAGTTAACGTTAGCAGCACTTACCCATTACCAAAATCATGTCTGTTACTTCTGAAAGTGTGTACATGTTGTATTGTGCAGTGCGGCATCCCCGAAAGAAAACCAAGATGCGTCCGCTGCCAGCTACACTGTCGTACAGCACTTGTCGTGTCGGTAAACGTCTGTTCGCACCGTCTGCCTTACCCGAATTGCCACGTCGCGTGTGCCGCCAAGCCTCGCGCCTCCTTCTATTGCCTCATGGAAGCGCTACACAGCCGCTTCCGGACTACTGTTTAATGGTCGTGTTTTACTGTCTCTGTTAACACATTTCGATCAACCGAATATCACACTAGACTAATTGGGGACTGCTCTATCAACTGAGCACAAAAATTTCGCTTTGAAAATCTTTTTGTTCGTGACAGGAAACAAACTGACGCCTTACATCAACACCGGACGGCGCAAGAATGACGTCAGGACCAGAATTTGTTTGGCCTTAGTCCAGCTACAGATTACAAAAACGAAATTAGAATATCTGCTCAAACACCAGAGAAAATGCGCCTGACGTCTCTGTATATGCAATAGGGCGAGAAATTTTGCCATCAGCATTTCCGTAGTGCAGTAGTGCAGCGATTATAACGTCTGCTTCACAAGTAGAAGGTATTCGGTTCTGTCCCAGATGGAAACAATTTTCTGCCCTCGTTTCGTCTCTTCCGTGACATGTATACATCTGCTTAAGATTCTGTTGTTCGTCACAGATCTGTAAAAATACTTTCATTGAGCATTTCTACGGAGTATTTTTAATGACGTAATTGAGATATTGCTACAAGTTTGTTGTGAGAAGGATGTCACAGAAAAGTGGTTCCGTTTTGTAGCGGTTATTACGCTTGCCTAACATGCAGGAAATCCCAGGTTCGATTTCGAATGGAACAGGTTTTGAAATCGCTGAATTCTTCACTTGCTATGCTTGTTGGCTGAAATCATCTTCGTGTGCTGATGGATCAGTAAAAATACGAAAATAATTCTAAGTTGTTATATCTTTGCCCTTTGGAGAAGGGAAACTGCACGAGACAGCCATCGACGGACGAATAGTTTTCACAGGTTTGCGCAAAATACAAGTGCTAGCCCGTGATTTTACTTAGATTCTAAAACTGTTTGGCTGTATTCGAATTACAAGTATGTCTAAGAAATGATCGAAATGCGGACTGTGACTCACCAAAACAAGCCAAAAATAATTTCTTATTTCTATCACCCTCAAACAGAACAATTTTTACGCAAACAGGGAGAAAAAAGTTGCAAGAATTCCGGGAAAACTGAAACGAAACAATTGGCAGCCAGACGTTGAATGTGATTTACACTGCCTGTTGAATTTATAAATATAAATTAGGGAATACACTGAACTCAAATAGGCAGTGGCTTACATTCATCCGTACAACTACTCGTCATCAAGAAGTCTGTGAGTAGATTTTCATTCAAAAATTCATGGAAAGGCTACGCCGTTGTTGTTGTCGTCTTCACTCCGGAGACTGGTTTGATGCAGCTCTCCCCAATACCCTACCCTGAGCAAACCTCTTCATCTCCACATAAGAACGGCAACCTACATCTGTCTGAATCTGCTTAATGTATCCATCTCTTGGTCTTCCTCTGCGGTTTTTACCCTACGCACTTCCCTCCAATGCTAAATTCACAACTCCTTGACGTCTAAGAATATGCTCTACCAATCTATCCCTTCTTTTAGTCAAGGTATGCCAGAAATTTCTTTTCTCCCCAATTCTGTTCAGTACCTCCTCATTAGTTACGCGATCCACCCACCTAATCTTCAGCATTCTTCTGTGGCACCACATTTCAAAAGCCTCAATCCTCTTCCGGTCCGCACTGTTTATCGTCCATGTTTCAGTCCCATACAAGGCAACACTCCATACAAATGCCTTCAGAAAGGACTTCCTTACGCTTAAATCAATATTCGATGTTAACGAATTTATCTTTTTCAAGAACGCTTTTCTACCCATTGACATTCTGCATTTTATATCCTCTGTACTGCGACCACCATTTGTTATTTTACTGCCCAAGTAACAAAACTCATCTACCTCCTTTATTGTTTCGTTACCTAATCTAATTCCTTCTGCATCGCCTGATTTTCTTAGACTGCACTCTATTACCCTAGTTTTGCTCTTGTTAATGTTCATCTTTCAGCACACTGTCCATTCCATTCGATTGCTCTTCCAGGTCCTTTGCTGTATCTGACAGAATTACTATGTCGTTGGCAAAACGCAATGTTTTTAATTCTTCCCCCTGAACTTTAATTCCTTCACCAAACTTTTCCTTGCTTTCCTTTATAGCTTGCTCAATGTAAAAATTGAATAACATTGGAGAAAGGCTACAACCCTGTCTTACTCCCTTTCCAACAACTGCATCCCTTTCATGTCATTCAACTCTGACAACCGCTGTCTGGTTTTTGTACAAGTTGTAAATATCCTTACGCTCCCTATATTTTACTCCTGCTTGCTTCAGAACTTGAAAGAGTTTATTCCAATCAACATTGTCAAAAGCGTTCTCCAAATCTACAAAAGCTAGAAATGTAGGTTTGCCTTCTCTTAATCTATCTTCTACGATAAGCCGTAAAGTGAGTATTGCCTCCCGAGTTCCTACATTTTTCCTGAACCAAAACTGATCTTCCCTGAGGTCGGCTGCTACCAGCTTTTCCATTCTTCTGTAAATAATTCGTGTTAATATTTTCAACCATGAATAATTAAACTGATGGTTCTGTAGTTTTCACACCTGACTGCACCTGCTTTCTTTGGAATGGGTATTATAACATTTTTCTGAAAGTCTGAGGGTACTTCACCTGTCTCATACATCTTACACACCGGGTGAAACAATTTTGTCATAGCTGGTTCTCCCAGAGGCTTCAGTAGCTCTGAGGGAATATCATCTACTCCAGGAGCCTTGTTTCGACTTAGGTCTTTCAGTGCTCAGTCAAATTCATCTTTCAGTATAGTATCTCCTATTTCATCCTCATCTACTTCTTCTGTCCTTTCTACAATATTGCCGCTAAGTTCATTTCCTTCATAGAGACTCTCTAGCAACGCTAGTGTTGAAAATACCAGAAGAGTCCTCATATAAGCAGGAAGGAAAAACGTTATGGTGCTGGTAAATTTTAATTATTCCTTCTTGTACCTTTCATGTTTGATAAAATGTTAAAATCCATTTTATCAGAATTTTTTTAGCTCAGTCTGAACTTTTACATTATCGGTATTAAAAATCTGAAAGAAATTTTTGTAGGAAGTAAACTTGCTGTGTATGCATTAATATCGTCGAACATGTATTTGTTTATATTCGCATTGTTGTTGTTATGGTCTTCAGTCCGGAGACTGGTCTGATGCAGCTCTCCACCCTATTCTATCCTGAGCAAGCCTTTTCATCTCGTCATAAGAACGGCATCCCACATCCACTTGAATCTGCTTACTATACGCGTCTCTTGGTCTCCCTCTGCGATTTTTACCCCACACACTTCCCTCCAATGCTAAATTTACGATTCCCCAATGTCTAAGAATGTGTCCTACCAAGCGATCCCTTCTTTTAGTCAGGGTATACCAAAAATTCCTTTTCTCACCAATTCTGTTCAGTACCTCTTCATTAGTTATGCGATCTACCCACCTAATCTTCAGCATTCTTCTGTAGCACCACATTTCAAAAGCCTCTATTCTTTTCCTGTCCGCATTGCTTATCGTCCATGTTTCACTACCGTACAAGGCAACACTCCACACAAATGCCTTCAGAAAAGACTTCCTTACCCTTAAATTAATATTCGATGTTAGCAAATTTCTCTTTTTCAAAAATGCTTTTCTTCCCATTGCCATTCTGCATTTTATATCCTCTGTACTGCGACCATCGCATGTTATTTTACTACCCAAGTAACAAAACTCATATACCACCTTCATTGTTTCGTTACCTAATCTAATTCCTTCAGCATCGCCTGTTTTTCTAAGACCGCATTCCATTATTTTTGTTTTGCTCTTGTTAATGTTCATTTTATATGCTCTCTTCAACACGCTGTCCATTCCATTCAACTGCTCTTCCAGGTCCTTTGCTGTCTCTGACAGAATTACAATGTCATCAGCAAAACACAATGTTTTTATTTCTTCCCCCTGAACTTTAATCCCTATTCCAAATTTTTCCTTGCTTTCCTTCACCGCCTGCTCGATGTACAAATTGAATAATATCGGAGAAAGGCTACAACACTGTCTTACTCCCTTCCCAACTGACGCTTCCCTTTTATGCCCTTCGAGTCTAATAACTGCGGTCTGGCTTTTGTACAAGTTGTAAATAACTCTCCTTTCCCTGTATTTTACCCCTGCCGACTTCAGAATTTGAAATAGTGTATTCCAGTCAACATTGTCAAACGCTTTCTCCAAATCTACAAAAGCTAAAAATGTAGCTTTGCCTTTCCTTAATCTATCTTCTAAGATAAGACGTAAAGTGAGTATTGCCTCCCGGGTTCCTACGTTCCTCCTGAATCCAAACTGATCTTCCCCGAGGTCAGCTTCAACCAGCTTTTCCATTCTCCTGTAGATAATTCGTGTTAAAATTTTGCAACCATGACTTATCAAACTGATGGTTCTGTAATTTTCGCACCTGTCTGCGCCTGATTTCTTTGGAATGGGGATTATTGCATTTTTCTTAAAGTCTGACGGCATTTCGCCTGTCTCATACATCCTACTCACCAGTTCCAATAGTCTTGTCATGGCCGGCTCTCCCAGAGACTTTAGTAGCTCTGAGGGTATGTCATCTACTCCTGGGGCCTTGTTCCGACCTAGGTCTTTCAAGGCTCTGTCAAATTCATCTCTCAGTATAGTATCTCCTATTTCATCTTGATCTACTTCCTCTTCCCTTCCTACAACATCGTCTCTAAGTTCATTTCCTTTGTAGAGCTGCTCTATGTACTCTTTCCACCTTTCAGCTTTCCCTTCTTTATTGAGGACTGGTTTCCCATCTGAGTTCTTGATATTCGTAGAGTTGCTTTTGTTGTCCCCAAATGTCTCTCTTATTTTCCTGTAGGCGGTATCTACTTTTCCCCTTGTTATACATTCTTCTACAGATTTGCATTTGGCTTCTAGCCACTCCTGCTTAGCCATTTTGCACTTCCTGTCAATCTCATTTTTTAGTCGTCTGTACTCCATTTTGCCTGTTTCATTTATATTTTCGCCTTTCATCAATTAAATTTAGTATTTCCTGTGATATCCAAGGATTTTTTGTAGGTCTTGCCTTTCTACCTATTTTGTCCTCTGCTGCCTTCACTATTTCATCTCTCAATGCTACCCATTCCTCTTCTACTGTTTTATTTCCCCCTGTTTCTGTCAATTGTTGCCTAAATCTCCCTCTGAAATTCTCCAGAACTTCACTTTCCTTCAATTTATCTAAGTCCCATCTCCTTATTTTCCTACCTTTCTGCAGTTTTTTCAGCTTCAGCCTACAGTTCATGACTAACAAGTTATGGTCAGAGTCTATATCTGCCCCTGGGTATGTCCTGCAGTTTGTAACCTGTTTCCGGTACCTATGTCTTACCATTATAAAATCTATCTGATACCTTCCGGTGTCTCCTGGTCTCTTCCACGTATACAACCTTCTTTTGTGATTCTTAAACCACGTGTTTGTTACGATTAAATCATGTTCCGTGCAAAATTCTACTAGGCGACTTCCTCTTTCATTCCTCCTGCCCAGTCCATATTCACCTATTATTTTTCCTTCTCTTCCTTTTCCTACTACCGAATTCCAGTCTCCCATCGCAATTAAGTTTTCCTCTCCCTTAACTGTCTAAATAATTTCCTTTAGCTCCTCATACATTTCTTCCTATTCATGCATTTCTTCGATCTCCTCATCATCGGCAGAGCTAGTTGGCATATAAACCTGTACTCCTGTTGTCGGTGTTGGCTTCGTATCTATCTTGACAATGATAATGCGATCACTGTGCTGCTCAAAGTAGTTTACCCGCATTCCTATTTTCTTATTCATTATCAGTCCTACTCCTGTGATACACCCAATTGATTTCGTATTTATAATCCTGTACTTACCTGACCAGAAATCCTGTTCATCCTGCCACCGAACTCCACTAATCCCCACTATATCTAACTTAAACCTATCCATTTCCCGTTTTAAATTTTCTAATTTTCCTACCCGATTAAGGGATCTAACATTCCACGCTCCGATCCGTAGAATGCCAAATTGTCTTTCCTGATGACAACATCCTCCTGAGTAGTCCTTGCCCGGAGATCCGAATGGGGGACTATTTTACCTCCGGAATATTTTACCCGAGAGGATGCCATCATCATATTTCCATACAGTAGAGCTGCATGTCCTCGGGAAAAGTAACGGCTGTAGTTTCCCCTTGCTTTCAGCCGTTCGCAGTAGCTGTGTGGTAAAGCCACATTAGCTGATGTTACCAGTCCAGCTCAGTCAAATGTTCAAATGTTTGTAGATCTTATGGGACTTAACTACGTGGTCATCAGTCCCTAAACTTACAAACTACTTATGAACTACTTACGAACTAGGACGGCACAAATATCCAAGCCCGAGGGGGGATTCGAACCCCCGACCGTAGTGGCCGTGCAGACCGTGACTGAAGCGCCTCAGTCCCCGCGGCCACCGCGGCCGGCCCAGCTCAGTCAATCATGTAGACTGTTGCCCCTATAACTACTGAAAAGGCTGCTGCCCCTCTTCAGGAACCACACGTTTGTCTGGCCTCTCCACAGATACCCCTCCGATGTGGTTGCACCTACGTTACTTGTATCTGCATCGTTGAGGCACGCAAGCCACGCCACCTCGGCAATGTCTGTGGTTCATGGGGGTGTATATTCGCATTAAGAACCAATAATTAAATTGCGGTATCAGTACAAAAAGTTTGTTTTCTACAACACCATTAAAAATGCAGAACTCGAAAACCAATGAAGTTGCGAACTTAAAACCTTGTGCATTGCTACACCTTTGCACAGTTGACTCGGTTTTGAAATTTGGTTGTTATCGCCAAAGTAGAGGAAATGTTAAATTTTAGGGTGGAGTCTCTCCTTAAACACTTCGCCGCAACTACTGTATGTTCGTATTTACATCTACGCCGAACCTAATTACGATCATTTCTCTGAAGGCATAACGTTGTTTTCACATTTCCTGCGCTTCCACTCGGTTGTTCTATGTATTACTCGGACACTATACTGTAGCAGTCAGTCGCAACCGTAAACAAATAGAATAATTCTTTTGATGTTTGTAAATCTATGGGACTTAACTTCTTCGGTTATTAGTGCCTAGGTTTAAAACTACTTAAACTAACCTAGACTAACCTACGGACAACACACACACACACACACACACACACATACACATGTCGCAGGGAGGACTTGAACCTCTGACGACGAGCAACTGCGCGCTCCACAGCAAGGCGCCTTAGAACGTTCGGCTACTTTACTGCGGTAAACACATACTCTTCTTTTTCTGTAGGAAAACAAATCATTTCATCGAACGTTATGACTTTCTTCCCCAAAGCAAACGATTCTGGCTGAGGCATTTGTACCACTAGTGTACAGTGGCACGTGAATGGCCCTTATTTGCTCGTGGCCGACTGCCACGGCATAGTGTGCGAGTACTGATGCCGTTGGGCCGTTCCATTTTACCTCGAGCTCACACAACCCAGAAGGCGAGCGAGCCCAAACGTACCTGTGGCGGCTGGCCGGTGTACCGTACTTCTGGAACACCCTGTCCACCACCTGCTGTGTCCGGGCAAGTGACACTCTGTGCAAGTGTCACAAAGTCCTTCAGGCACCCTTGCAGAATGTAGACATTGATGCACCTTGCTGACTCTTCAAGTTTTTCTTCTTTAATGCAGTAACCATGGCGGCTTATTGTTTAAGAGAACCGAATAGAATGATCACATACCAGTATACAACCATCGATCTTGATTTAGATTTTCGGTACGTTTTTGAAGCACTGTAGCGGGACAACCCAACAATCCCTGGAGCTGGACAGTCCCGAAACCTTTTTGTTGCCCCCAACACAGCCATGATTTTTTTCTCAGCTGTTACTTCTTTGGGACAGTTCTTCGTATTAGAAAGATCACACTTATTAACAGCTCATATTGCGCGCACGAGTGTTTGTCATTACTGTGTGAAAAATACCAACATAACATTTAAAAAATAAAATGAATTCTATTAGTTTGTTGTTATATTAGGTGTAGTCCACAAGTCCACATTACGAGGGATTAATGGAGCCGGTTGCAACACGCAGAGAAGTGCAAAGCTGAGGTAAACCAGAGTTGAAGTTGCTGTTTTGTGCTACTCACCGTACACTTATCCACTGCTTGCGCTCTGTGGTAGTGGCGTAAGGGAAGATTCACTTACTGACAAACAGGATTCTATGGTCGTGAGAATCGTTCCAGTAAGAGAGACGGAGGCTTATATAACAAGACTGAAAGACCTTGAAGTTTTTCATCATTGCATCACGTTCGTTACTACTGTCGTGACTGTGTTGCAAACAATATTGACATGTGAGCGGCCTTATGATTTATGAGCGACTGCTACATCGCTTACAGAAAAAATACCCAGGAGACTTTTCCCTTTCACTTAACGTTTCGGTACTCCCATAAGAAAATCTGATACTACTTGTACTGGCACATAATATTTAGAAACGAACAAGAAAATCGATTTGCCGAATAGAGACGTCAATCATGTCAGCAAATTTTGAAAGTACAAAGAAAAACGAATGATTAACGTTTTGTCGGATTCGGGGTCATTACTGACGGAGTATAAGCATCGATTGTACTTAGGATGATGAAGGAACTTGAATGGAACTTTTAAAGAAACCATTACGACATAGACCTTGAGCGATTTAGGGAAATTACAGAGACCCTATTTCCAGACAGAGATATGTTCCAGAGTCCTCTAAAACACCACTGCGCCGCATCATTCGATTTTGAAACTAATGTACAGTTGGTAGACAGTCTAAATTTCAGACGAAATAAATAAGAAAAGATGCTGTGGCCACCTTCATTGGGTAAATAATTAAACCCACAAAATCAACCAATCCTTATTGCAAATATCTTTACGCACGATACTGGCAACGAAAAATTATTGAGTAACATATACAAGTGACACACAAATAGGGCAACCATCATGCGTCTTAGGATGACTGAACCAAACAATTACCGATTAATATATATCTATTGTACGCAAATTCATATACATTAAAATATTTAGTGCTTTTTTGCTTGGTAAAATCAATTTCTTGGTAAGACGTGTAGCGATACTTCGTGATGTTGTCTTACAGGTTCAACCTGAAATCCGCGGAAAAAGGAGAATAAACTTAAAGGTTTGGAATTTGGAATAAGCAGTAGCAATTTAAAGGGGAGAAGTAAAAGCAAGATATGGATAAATCCAGCACAAGGAAATGGCAGGAGTTATTATTGAGGTCAAGACGAAAACATCACCACAAAGGAAATTAGCGAAAAGCTACCCTTTTCTGCTGCTTGAGGTAGTGATGAACTGAATTTGATAACTTGGAGCGGATAGTTAAATGAATCACATAACTTTTGCCAGTAACGAGGTGCCTGGTTAGTGTTACGCTTCGCCGAATAAAGTTTCGCTACCGTGTTTAATCGTATCACAACAAGTGAATAAATCGAAAAAATATGGGGCTTCTGAGGAAATAAACATTGATTGCAGGCTCTGAGAAAGAAAGATCAGTATAAAAGGAATGTTGAAAAGAAATGAAATTAAGTTAAAGCACAGTGCAATCGCGAAGCGAACCGTAATGGCGTCCAAGCATCTTTTTACGTCAGGACTCGGCCTGCTGAAAACAATGAGAAATGGCAGTTAATTTGGAATTGAGAAGTCTAAAGCATCAATTAATCTTAAAAGGGGGGTTTATTGCAATAAAAGAAAACCGTTGTTCACACTGTCTTGAGCAGTTAAACGGGCAACCCACGCGCAATGGAAATATTCTAGACCTTATAGCCACAAACAGGCCTGACCTTATTAACGATGTCTGTGTAGAGACAGGAATTAGTGATCATGATATCCTCATAGCGTCGATGGTGACCAAAGTTCATAAACCAGTCAAGAAGGCTAGGAGCGTGTTTTTGTTGGGAAGAGCCGACAAGCAAATGTTACGATCGCACTTAGAAAATGAATGGGCATCGTTTAATTCTGGGACTATGGATGTAGAGGCATTGTGGACTAAATTTAAGTGCATTGTTAATAAAGGGTTAGAGAAATATGTGCCAGTAAAGACGATTAAGGATGGAAAAGATCCACCGTGGTATAATAATAATGTTAGAAAGCTGCTGAGAAAGCAAAGGCTGTTGCACTCTCGATTCAAAAAAGAACACGCAAATAATGACAGGCAAAAGTTAGTAGAGTTTCGTGCGTCTATAAAAAGATCGATGCGTGAAGCATACATTAATTATCACAGCCATACCTTAGCAAAAGATCTTTCCGAGAACCCGAAAAAACTCTGGTCCTATGTAAAATCGATAAGCGGGTCAAAGCCCACTGTCCAGTCACTAGTTGATCATTCCGGGACAGTAATAGAAGAAAGCAAACGGAAAGCTGAAGTTCTAAATTTAACCTTTAAGAAATCTTTCACGCAGGAGGACCGCACAAATATACCATCATTTGATCAACGTACTAATTCCGAAATGGGGGACATAGCAATAGGTATTTCCGGTGTAGAGAAGCAGCTGAGAGAGCTAAATACGAAAAAGTCTGCTGGTCCGGATGGAATACCAGTTCGGTTTTACAAAGACTATTCTGCGGCATTAGCCCCCTACTTAGCTTGCATTTATCGCGAATCTTTAATTCAGCGCAAAGTTCCTAGTGATTGGAAAAAGTGCAGGTGACTCCCGTTTATAAGAAAGGAAAGAGAACTGACCCACACAATTACAGACCAATATCGTTGACATCGGTTTCATGTAGAATTTTGGAGCATATTCTCAGTTCGAATATATTAAATTTTCTTGAAACGGAAAAGCTTCTTTTCATGAATCAGCACGGGTTTAGGAAACATCGTTCATGTGAAACTCAGCTTGCCCTTTTCTCACATGACATCTTGCGAGCCATGGACGAAGGGCAACAGGTGGATTGTGTTTATCTCAACTTCAAAAACGCGTTCGACGCGGTGCCACACTGCAGACTGCTAACGAAGATACGAGCTTATGGAATAGGTTCACAGATTTGTGACTGGCTGGAAGACTTCCTAAGTAATGGAACGCAGTACGTTGTTCTCGACGGCGAGTGTTCATCAGAGACGAGTGTATCGTCAGGCGTGCCCCAGGGGAGTGTGATAGGACCGCTATTATTTTCTATCTATATAAATGATCTGATGGACAGAGTAAGTTGTAATATGCGGCTGTTTGCTGATGATGCTGTGGTTTATGGGAGGGTGTCGACTGTGAGTGACTGTAATAGCATACAAGTTGACTTAGACAAAATTTCTAGTTGGTGCGAAGAATGGCAGCTAGCTCTCAATGTAGAAAAATGTAAGGTGATGCGCATGAGTAGAAAAAACAATCCTATAATGTTCGAATACAGCATTAGTAGTGAGCTTCTTGATGCTGTCGCGTCGTTCAAATATCTAGGCGTAACATTGCAGAGCGATATGAAATGGAACGAGCATGTAAGGACAGTTGTGAGTAAGGCAGACAGCCGACTTCGGTTTATTGGGAGAATTTTGGGAAGATGTACTTCACCTGTAAAGGAGACCGCGAATAAAACGCTTGTACGACCACGTCTTGAGTATTGCTCAAGTATTTGGGACCCGCAGCAGATCGGTTTGAAGGAAGACATAGAGGCGGTTCAGAGGCGAGCGGCTAGATTTGTTACCGGTAGGTTCGACCAATGCGCGAGTGTCACGGAAATGCTCCGGCAACTCAATTGGGGATCGCTGGAAGAAAGACGACGTTCTTTTCGTGAATTTCTATTCAGTAAATTTAGAGGGCCGGAATTTGAAGCTGAGTGTAGTACGATCTTGCTGCCGCCTACATACATTTCGCGTAAAGATCACAAAGACAAGATAAGAGAAATTAGGACTCGTACGGAAGCATATAGGAATTCTTTTTTTTTTTTTTCTCGTTCAATTTGGGAGTGGACTAGGAAAGGAAATGCCTAGTAGTGGTACAGTGTACCCTCCGCCACGCACCTTACGGTGAATTGCGGAGTATGTATGTAGATGTAGATGTCGATGATTCCTGAGAAGAAGAGGCGTTCTATCAGTATAAAGATGTAAGGATCTCTCTTCAAGCAAGAAGAATTTTTTTTTTTTTTACTAAAAACGTGAGCAGATGAATACTTTGAAGAGAGAATTGATGCGCTGGTGACTAGCGTCGCTGATGATTTATGCGAAAATATTTAATGTAATGCTATAGACCCATCATTCGTCCCCACCTAAGTATTTCATCAGGAGAGTTGAGGCAGGCTGAGAATCGACCTCTCACTGCGTTGTTCCTGCATATGGGCTATCTCACTGGATATCTCTAAGAAACCAGTCATTGCATTATGACACGTCCCACGAAGAGATGCGGGGTACGTGACGTAATGGGGGAAGTACAATGACGTAGCAGATGTCTTGGGACGGTGGGGCACTGATTACGGGGGACTGACGACCAAGGAACAACAACAACAGATGACGGAGGCGTGTTGTTTGCCCACCACAGTCCTGCTGTGCCAGCTTCACTTGAGACCCTCTCAGACGTTGTGCATAAAAATTGTGTAACGTGCACGCAGTTCGAATGGAGCATGGCGGTCGGAGCCCGACAGACGAAAATTTTGACTTCGGCAGTGTTGCAGGATTTAAGCTACAAAGGTTCCAACCGTGTCCAGGATGTATCCTGATGAGTTGCCGGGAATTGCCACAGTATTACAACACGCGAACTACCGGCCGTCGATGACCGAAACTGGCGACATCTGAAACGGACCATCAATAATGAGGACGTGAACAACCCTTAGGAACATGAGTTCCATAGAATAGCATTTTACACGCCCCATCCTCACGATGGTGAGGGTAAGATACGACCTTATAATTTCATTGTTCTGGAGGCTGAATGTAGTTTCATCCGGAAACGTACGATCGTGAGGGTTACACTAGTTCGTGTAATACGCAGGACGCCACTAGATCGCAACGTCGTCCACTTTATGATGTTGTTAGGTTTGTCCGTCTTCCATTGTCAATGGGTAAGATGATGTCGCTTCATTTTATCTGCAGCAGTTGTGTAAGTGTATATAATCCTTGAAAAGTGCTTAGATGCAATTTGCATCTGGACATTCCTAAATGTCCGTCTAATGCCGAAATATATATTTTGAGTGATTATTACGCTTATTATGCTTCAAAGGTCTCCACTATGACATCCGTGAGGGTTAGGCACTGTTGCAGTATCAGCTTTGATCAACTACCTTTCTTTGACATCCTTGCATGCAGATATTTCACGTCTTTGCCCTTACGGAGAAATTGACTGAAATGGAACTGTATGGAACTGGAACAATATTATGGCCAACAGAATAATCCTCTCTGAAACAAGCAAGATTGTTCGTTGACAAATTATAGGCTATATTGCTCAAAGCCGTGAGTTTATATTTGTAGAGTTGGAAGACAGCAATGAAATAATAATCGTTTCAAACTGCTGTGGCGTCACACCGGCTGATTCTATGCAGTGTTGGTCCAAAATTCAAAAGAAACAAAGTTGATTGTCCTTCTGCACTGCGCAAATGCAAAACATGAGTAGAGTTGATGTTTGTGACACACATGTAGATTGCTGTAGAGGGTGCTTCAGAGGTTAAAAATGGACATGGAAAGTAATTTTGCACTTTGTGGAACTCTCTGAGATAAATGCATAGGCTCAAGGCATAAGAAGCATTAAAGGGAACAGTTTTCCAAGAAACGAACAGATCGATTTACTACACTTTAAATTACAGGTTAGGGATAAATTGCAATGCGAAATTGTTTTATGTCTACACAAATATTATTTGATGCTATTGTAAGCAGAGAGACTGCTTGCAGTTCCTCCTGTGATAGAAGAATTTCCTGGGGCCAAGAGGTCTAAATTATTTAAACCACCAGCTAAGCTTCCATGCAGTGATTACCGTTATGAAGGACGTGAACAATGACCAAGTTCTGTTAATACTCCAGTACAACGTACAGTAAAATAGGTCGATAAAGTTTATTGTATACTTGCAATTGTATATTTTCAATTAAAACAGCTGCAACAAAAACTGAACTTCAAAATTGAATTACGTACATTTTTGCAAGCACAGTGAATTTTGTTGGTGTTCTCTAAAGTATTTTTCATTAGTATGTACCTGGCCCTCACGATCGTGATGTCCTTCCCAAACTTACGAAATTTAGTATTTTTTCTTACTTTTGTAGTAACATTTAGAGCCAAACACGTAAGAAAAAGCGTTGAGAAATGACATAACTTTTTAAAAATACTTTAGGTCTTAAATCGCCTTGTGTGCCGACGCCGCATATTGCCACCAAAAACACAACGCCTAGCATTTGTCGACAAATGATGGACCCCGAAATTATGGCGGAACGTGATATGGCGAACCGAATCACGATTTCAACTGCACCATTCCAATGGGGGCACCGTGTTTGGCGCAGACCGCATGACTCGATCGATCTCTGAATTTCCTGGTATGGAATACGTCCTCTAACTGTTCAGGAAGGGCCTTTGAATGTTTGGAAATCTATGGGACTTAAGTACTGCGCTTATCAGTCTCTAGGCCTAGAAACTACTTAAAGTAACCTAAGGACAAACACACACACACATACACACACACACACACACACATCAATGCCCGTGGGGGAGGAGCGACTCGAACCCCCGAGGGGAGCTCCGCAGCAAGGCGCCTTAGCGTGTTTGTCCATTCCACTGCGCCGAAGGGCCTGTTCGGTGTCTATCTTCCGCCATTTTTGGCCTTCTAACGGTTCTGCTGTGTTTCAAGATAATGTGCCACCACATTGTTCCCATGTCACACATGCACAGTAGATCCAAAGACACAGCCGTCCCATTGAGCATGTCTGGAATATCACGGAATGAAAGCTCCGTGCCTTGTAGCCATCTCCCGCAAACAGACGAGAACTGAATGATGCCCTGCAAACGGTTTGGTATCAGCAGCGACCAGAGAAGTATCAGGGAACGTTCAAGCTCACATCGATCAGACGTTCGTAGAAACTCGCAGTGAAATGGGCTCAAGATGAAGTTTGAATCCCCTTCAGGAACACAGAGCAGCCTCTAACTGTCAACGAAATGCAGCAGCGCGGGAGCGTCGAAGTGCGTTCAAAGGCGCCTTGCTGCGAAGTGGGCGGCTGCTCACGGTCGGGGGTTCGATTTCTCCCTCGGGCATGGGTGCGTGTGTTGTCAAAATTCAAATGTTCAAATGTCTGTAAATCTATCGAACCAAACTGCGTGGTCATCAGTCCGTAGCTTACAAACCACTGAAACCTTTGTGAATTAACCTAAGGACAACACACACATCCATACCCCAGGGAGGACTCGAATCTCCACGGCGAGCAACCGCGCGCTCCGCAGAGAGGCGCTTTAGACCGCTTTTTTTTAAGGGACTCCTTACCACCCCTTCAGTCCGGCCTTGCGCTCACCATGTATTGCCTTCCTCGGCGTTGGCTTCAATGCCTTAAAAGGAATGAAATTGGCCTTCTGCCACATATAGTTGAGCGACGTGTCTACTTCGGCGTGGTGGCTACCACAAAGTTCGTCTTCTCGAATGTGTCGTTCTTTCTTTCTTCGGTATTCCCCATCGTAATTGCTTTTTGTCTTCTCTTAACTTCGGGCGTCACTTGCCAAAATTCGCGCAATACTTCTGTTGCTCATTCCATCCATTCCGACAGCGTCTTACATGATAAATAAACCAAAGGATGATTGATTACCAGCAGGCCATAATAATAGAGAAAATAAAGTTCGTAACAAATAAATGCGCGTAATGTCGGAATGGAGATGACTTCTCGATGCCTACGGTGGCACGTCTTCACTTGTCATCGAGTTGAACTAAAATCATTGTATGCAAAAGTTCATTAGACTATCGGACTGTGGTACTCATCAAAGTTTCTCATTCCCATTCCGTATCTGTTATACTTAGTGCGCAGTGGAAGCTTGCTCGCCTACCGCAAAGCAATTAGTAGGAAGTTCTGGAAGCGATTTTTGTATGTTCGATATCTCTGAATCTTACGATGTTCACTAGAGAAAACAAAAAGTCTTCAAAAGCAGGTGTGGTATATCTTATTACGTAGTACACAAATTGACCCATGAGACAGGAATAACTATTATGTTTTGCTCCGGGATAATGCTTCCATTCAGGAAAGAGTACGTCATTTACAGATACTGTGGCCTCAGTTGTCCTTGTCATCAGCGGCGCCAATTTTTTCCGTGTCCAGTTCCATATTTGTATTTTCTCCCCGCAAATAAGTAAATGCGCTACCGACTCAACGACTTGACAACAGTCACGTAGCTCGAAGGTTAATTTTGTGCAGTCTTTCCGCTGTTGGGATGGTTGCGTTAACGACATCATACCAAGCAGCGCTGACCCTGGTAGGTAGGTTGACGTTTGAAATGTTGTTCCAAATGTTTTTCCATTCCTTATTTGGCTATTTTCCTTCGACAGGACTCCGTGGACGCCGTGCATTGAGTACATCGTGGATCTTTTTTGTTGTTGTTCTTCTCTGGCGGGGACTGAGGCGCTCCAGTCACGGTCTGCACGGCCACTACGGTCGGGGGTTCGAATCCCCCCTCGGGCATGGATATTTGTGCCGTCCTTAGTGTTAGCTAGTTCATAAATAGTTTGTAAGTTTAAAAAAAAATCAAATATTCAAATGTTTGTATAGCTTATGGGTTTTAACTACGGGGTCATCAGTCCCTAAACTTACAAACTACTTATGAACTAGCTAATATTACGGACGGCACAAATATCCATGCCCGAGGGGGGATTCGAACCCCCGCCCGTAGTGGCCGTGCAGATCGTGACTGGAGCGCATCAGTCCCCTCGGCCACCGCGGCCGGCTTTGTAAGTATAGGCACTGATGACCCCGTAGTTAATTCTCTTAAGCTATACAAACATTTGAACATTTATTGTTCTTCTCTGGTCGGCGGAAATGTAACTTATGTCCAAGAAATATTGTCGCACGTAATCGAGTTCGGTACTGATGCGTCGAACATTGCATGGTGCAGTGCAATCGGCCGGCCTCAAAGTTCGAAAGAGAACTTCCGTGATTCCTGGCTCCCTCGCTTCGATGATTTTAGTGGCTCGGTTCATGAACATAGCCTGGCATAGCGTCTGAACATGTTTGACGCCTAGGCCTCCTCTGTGTCTGTCTAACGTAGTGGTGTTGAAGGACACTTTGCAGATATTCGTCTTCCACACGAACCAACACGCTTGTATTTTGTGTGCAATAACTCGCGGAATCGGTAACACTGCCGCTATATGACGAATTTTGCTCAGTATATATACATTATTGAACTGCGCTCGTTGAAGCCGATTCAGTGCCCGAACATTATTTTCCCTAAGCATTCCACGAATGGCGTTCAGCTTATTTGACCAGTTGACTGAAATCATTTCATTTGGGTTTGGCTTGAGGTACATCCCTAGCTGAAGTCGTCCAGTGGTTTCCTCAATCCATAACGTGTCTACTTTACTGCCGATAGGGCCAGATGCATTATACGAGACTTCTGCAGGTTAATTTGTGCTCCAGAAGAGCTCATGTACATTGTCAGAATCCTACGCAAGGTGTTCATTTCTTCATTTGTGTTGATGACCACACTTACGTCGTCTGCATAGGCATGACATACCGTTTTGACATTGAATAATGTGACTCCCGTTAAACCTTCATACAATTTTCTGAGGAATGGTTCCACGGCTATGGCATACAACGTCATAGAAAGTGGACAACCCTGACGTACTGATTGCTTATTTGGAATAGACCCAGTTAATTGACCATTAATTTTGATCCTCGAATGGGTGCCACTTATGCATTTCCTGATGATCTGTATAAACCTGTCATCAAAACCATTGGCTGTCATTGTAGACAGTAAAAATCATGATTGATTCTGTCAAATGCTTTGTTAAAATCTTAAAATACTAAAGCTAGTTGGCATTTACAGATCCATGTTAATGAGCTCTCTATACGAGCAGAGAACGTCGAGCATAGAACTACCTATTGGGACACTTGATTGATAAGGTCCTATTATTTTGAGCAGGATCGGCTTCAGTCTTGCATTTAAAATGCGCGTAAAAATTTTAAAGTGTGCATTGAGTAGCGTCAGAGGACGAAAATCTTTTAACTTGTCGCGTCGTGTCGTTTTCGGAATAAGTACTACTATTCCTTCAGTGAATGCAGGCGGGAGCAGTGTATTCGTCAGCAGTTCGTTGTAGACTTCCGTCGTCTCCGCACCAATGACGTCCCACAAGCAACATAAAATTCAACGGGGTGTCCATCTGAACCAGCTGATTTCCCTTGCGGTGCAGCCTTAATAGTACCTTCGCTTTCCTCTGGAGTTATCCTGTCCAAGATCTCCCTATTGACGTCCAAGGTCACCGTGGCGGGAAGTGTCGACAGTATGTCCTCTCGAGCAGCTGAGTGGACGTTTTGTGCGTTGTACAATTCGGTGCAGTACGTCTCCATGCGATGTTTGATTGTAAGCTGATCCTTGTACAACGTACCGTCATCACCGGTCAAAGAACTAATTATCTTATGTCGTCCCTGCCTCATTTCCCGCATAATATGAAACAGGGAAGTGTCTTCGTGAGGAACACAATTCGTAGTCCGCTACCGTATCTTGCTACCATCTAAGGACCTCCTTGCCAAGGCAGCTATATTCGCCTTGATGCATTTTATTTCCGGAATATTTGAAGCTAGAGAAGAAGGTCTGCTATACAGATCGCGTAAGCAGTGGAAATACTATTTGGATGTATGCTTGTTCCAATAGGATCGGTCCCTGGAGTACTGGATAAGATTTTTCCTTACTTGTGGCTTCGCATGTTGAACTCACCAAGTGATTCGGTTCCTGTAACGTGACTTCAATCGAAGGCACTTGGTCCACTTCTCTTCGATCGCTTGCTTCAATCGGTCTTCTAGCAGTATGGATGTGTTTAACTGCTAGGTATCGCGCCCACGAAAGATTTGTTGTTTTGAGTGTTGTAACGTGATATGATACGCAAAATGGTTCGAAAAGTTCACTGGCCAGTACTCACAATCGATTACATTAGCCAAGAATTCCCTACTGACTTAAACGCTGTCCAAACGACTTGATGAAACACTAGTAGCTTAAGTATAGCGCACAACTTGCGGGTGGAAATAGGCCCAGGTATCTTCCAGACCTAGTTCATTAACAAATACCGCCAGTGCGCCACATGCATTAAAATGTGGCGCCTGATCCTCTTTGCGTAACACATAATTGTAGTCGCCCCCTATTATGACATTTGTCTGAACTTTCAATAGTTTCACAACATCACTTTTAAAAAAGATGTCTCTGCTACGTTTCCCAGTCGATCCCGAAGGTGCATAGAAGTTTACGATTAATAAATTATTTAGATGGACGCTGATTCCTTTTCCTGTGTCTAAAATGTTGGTGCCTACGCACGGATCCGTCCTCTTTGTATAAAATCGCAGTGCCAGCCTCATTACTGATGTTGAGAATTGTTTCATATCCGGTGAACCTAATGACTTTCTCCGTCACCAGTTCCTGTAACAGCGCAATATCGACGTCAGCCGCGTACAGATAGTCTTTAAGGCACAGAATCTTCACTTGGGAGTCTATGCTATTATTATTGATAGATGCTAATTTATAAGATTGCATTCAAGCATTTGATAAATAGTATGTCATTATTATTTTCCATCGTTGCTGCATGTGGTCTATGATCTGATGTAGTGCTGTCGGTGGTATTAATACCACCAGTCTCGACGCTAAATGGTGTCGTTTGTGTTCGACCACAGACTGGTAGGAACAGGAATCCATCAAACACAGTAGAACCAGGGGAAGGAAAACCCATATTACACAGTTGTTGTTCCTATTATGAGTGACATACGTAAGGCAGTTGTTAACAATCCTATATCTATGTCCATAATTTGAACTGATATTCCGAAGTTCGTCAAGTTGTTCGAGTCTTACGTATGATGAAACGTTCCCGTGCACATCTGCGGCCTATACCGTACCCGAAGGAGGGTCAGACTCTCGTCCTTGTGGACCACCATCCTTCCACAGCGATGCATTTGCTGCCTCGGGAGGTAGCGGGTTATCTACGCACATTTGTTCTTGCGATCTGTCGGGTATTGGCGACGTGACGTTGCCTCCAGCCCCCTGCAACTGATTCAAAGTTCTACTGATTTTAGGTTTCAGTTTTTCGGCAACTTCGGAAGCACCTTCACGGGCAATTCTAATTTTTTTTCTCTTACGTTGGGACGACTCAACACGGCAGGTCAAGCTACCGTTGTCTGCTGGCAAACCCCAGGTAGTTTTTCTGTAATGCCGGCATCATCCGCAACGGAGCGCGGCGAGACAGGGTTCGTACTTGCTAAACCCACAGGTGTTGTTTGTGTACTGTCGGATTCATTCACCTGTTCGTGGGAAGAAATCTCGACAGGGTTCTGTGTGGGGGCAGTGTCGAGATGAGCGGTCTCAGCTGGAGCATCATCAACTTCCTCGTGCCACTCTACTCTCGGTGTAGTTAGCGTCACCGGCAGACGGGTCACAGACGGTGTTTCCTTGTCAGGACGATTGTCAGTGGCGCGAGCAGGCGCGACCGCAGCCTGCACCTGCGCGGGCACGTCGGCGGCTACGGCCGCATACGTCACCGGCCGGTCAGTCCTGTCAACAAGCGCGGCCCGCGGCAGCTGCGGCGGCGCTTTGCGCGGGCACTCGGCCCGCAGGTGGCCGGAGGCGTTGCAGCGCGAGCACGTGCGCGGCTGACCCTCGTACACAACGAGCGCTTTGAGGCCCATGACGTGAACTTAAGACGGGATGTGCGAATTTAAATCTATCCTCACAGTCCTGACACCGTTAAATACATTGAAGTACTTGTTTGTCAAATGTTCAAATGTTTGTAGAGTCTATGGGACTTAACTACAGGGTCATCAGTACCTAAACTTACAAACTATTTATGAACTAGCTAACACTAAGGACGGCACAAATATCCATGCCCGAGGGGGGATTCGAACCCCCGACCGTAGTGTCCGTGCAGACTGTGACTGGAGCGCCTCAGTCCCCTCGGCCACCGCGGCCGGCTGTTGTTTGTCCACCGATTGTTAGATACAGTGTACACAGTACCAAACTTAGAGAGCACCTATTGTATGCACACATTTTCTATTTCAAATAGCAAGTTGTGAACTTTGACCGCCCGCAATCCCAAACCAGCATATGAAATGGTAACAGGACTCACCTCTCCCGGCAGCGCTTTGTACGGTAGCTTCGCCGTGAGTTTCTTCCATGATACGGTCGCACACAGCATGTCGAGTGCACTTGACTTGGAAAGTATTTCCAATGAAGTCGTACTGCATTCCGTAAACGTCGTCATCTTGTAGACGGAACTGATGGTGAGCCCATATATCAAAATCGCACACTTTCGGACGAGATAAATCGTTTCTAAAGCTGAACTGGAATGTCAATTTACGGACTTTCGATTCCATGTTGCCGGCCGCGGTGGCCGAGGGGACTGAGGCGCTCCAGTCACGGTCTGCACGGCCACTACGGTCGGGGGTTCGAATCCCCCTTCGGGCATGGATATTTGTGCCGTCTTAGATCGTAGGTAGTTCATAAGTAGTTTGTAAGTTTAGGGACTGATGACCCCGTAGTTAAGTCCCATAGACTATACAAACATTTTGAACATTTTTTTGATTCCATGTTTACTACAAGAAATCGCACGCAAATAGCACAAGCTGCCGCGAGAGCTGCACGCGAAAACGTCCGACCGCGAGCACGGCCGGCTCGGGACTGCCCGGCTACTCCCCCACGGCGCATGTGTTGTATTATCATAAGTTAGTGTAAGAAGTTTGTAAGCCTAGGCGTTCAGTTTGCTCTCGCAGCTTTACAAACATTTGAACATTTGACGAAACGGGATTCTCGATCACGTCTCGTACAATTTCGACTAGATTCATGTTGAGCAAGCTCTGTGGCCTGATCATTTACCGCCAAATTATTTACCGGAAATGTTCGGAAAGCATGTTAGATTTTTTTTTTTTTTTTTTTTTGCGGGTGGCGGGGGTGATGGAGGGGGGACAAAACCTTTCAATTAATTTATAAATGACAAAATGCAAGTATGCTTACAATTTTCCTTCGATTAAACTGCCATCTACGAACCTTTCACTTGGTTTTGATAACATGTAATGAAAGATGGCATTTCAATCTCCAAAAACCAGTGTTCGAAACAAAAATTATAGGCTATCTTGTGTGCTGTTCTTAATAAATTTAGAAAATTGCGAACAAATTGGGTTCGTTGACAGGGCGTATCCTCATCCATAAAAATTCCATCTTCATGAAACAAAGAGTCCAAATGGTCTTCAAGTAAGCGAACATTTGCAGTCAATGTTGGACCAGAGGGCCCAGTCCATTCTACGAAAAACGCCGCACAGCATTATGGAGTCAGTACAAAGTTGCAGAGTATTTGGGGTACGCTTCGATTCACAAAACAGAAATGATGTTCATGTAAGACACTCAGTTGACTGAATTAACTCTTTTTTGTTTCTTTATTGGTATTTTAAAGCCACCGGAGGTGGCAGGCTGGCAGTAGCTTCAGTGCTGCTCTTCAGCCTAGCGTATTTACAGACTTGACAAGTCGATAAAAACAGAGAAAGGTAATGAGATTTGATGACTTTAGACAGTAGAATGTAGAGTAAAATGAAGAGAACAGTCATAAAGCAAAGAATTTGAAGGAAAACATATTCAGAATTAAAACTACCACGGTGGGTAAAATCACACAAAGATAGAAGATGGGGTGGTTAAAATCACATTGGTGGAGCACACTACACGATGACGAAGACACTGCTTAAAACACATGGCAACACTAATAATCTCCCTGATCGGCGGCTGCTCAAGTATTAAAGTACCACTTGGGCACGAAGCACGAGCACTGGCACAACACTAAACGGCGCACTGTAATAATATATCGAAAAGGACGGGAGGGAAGGGGGAGAGGGAGAAGGAGGAGGGGAAGGCGCAAGGACTCATCGTAGGAAGGAGCTTGGAGAGCCAAGCGAGGGAGTGGTTAGGGATGGGAGGGGGGGAGACTTACAAATACGGGAACGGGCTAAGGTTGAAAGGAGGGGTAGATGTCGGGACGGAGGGCGTCATCTGGGAGATGCAGTTGACGGAATTTACTCTCGGAGAGGACGTGGAGGACGTGGAGAGTGTGGAGGTGAAGAGAGGGAGGAGCAACTGGGTGGCGAGATTCTATTTTACGGGACACATAGCGGAGGTGTTCGAGGAACTTCAGAAGATGAGGAAATGGAATCAAGTCGTAGAGGATCCGCGTGGGGGAAGGGATGCGGATATAGTAAGCGAGGCGGAGGGCGTGGCATTCTAGAATCTGGAGAGATTCGTCGTGGGCAGGGGTAGTGGAGACCCAAGCAGGATGGAAGCCGCAGAGGATAGGACGCATGATTGAGCGGTAGGTGAAGAGGATGGTGGAGAGGTTAAGGCCCCACGTCCGGTCGGACAGAAGCTTGAGGAAGTTGAGGCGGCAGAGGGCTTTTTCACGGACGGATTGGAGGTGCGGTTTCCAGGAGAGGGAGCGGTCGAGGGTGAGTCCAAGGTACTTATGGTTTGTGGGATGGGACGGCCATGGAGTGTGAGGTAGAGGTCGCAGTGATGGAAGGAAGGTGTGCTGTGACCTGTGATGATTGACTGGGGTTTTGTAGGGCCACTGGTTGCACCAGGACGAGAATTCGGAGAGATGGCACTTAAGGAGATGTTAGGAGCAGCCGAGGGAGGGGGCGATGGCAAGGAAGGTGGTGTCATCAGCATAATGGAGGAGATGGATTTACTCATAGTAGGGAGCGATCTTATTACACTAATATAAATGGTGAATCTCAAGATCGCAATATTTTGCTTTTATTTATCGATATATTTTTAACTTCTTGTTAATTGAAAATTACATGACAAATAAGAGATAAGATGATACAGTTAAGACACATTATACTTGTTGTCTGTCAAGTTTTTACAAATCGACAGGTATTAATAGAAGAAATAATTTCAATTGTAGTAACGCGCTCTAGCGTCAATCATAGGTATCTTTATAGTAATTGAGACGCCGCTAATCACTTTTATGGACGCGCACCATGGTCATTATATTTTATTGCTTTGTGTTTGTGTATCCACCAGAACAATACTGTTTTACGCCGCTTTGACCGCGAATAGCGACAGCTTCTACGTTTGATCAGACTGCTAGTTCTTAACTAGGTAATGTGTTTTGTAACTAACTTTGTACAACATGAGCACAGTTAGCTCTATGTGTAAACGTCTCATGATGTAGTCTTATATCTGGAGATGGCACCCTTAGTGGTAGTCAAAATTTACATAAAGTTCAATTATTTTAAAGCGACTTCTGAGGCTGCATTTTCTCACACAGCAAATTACGTTAATAGTTGCTGCTGCAGGCAGGCCATTTAAAAATCTTTTATATTTGGCTATCCACCAGCATAATTTCAAAATAGTATTGGAGCACTTACATAAATGCCAATTGTAGCAGGTAAGAACCAGTATTAGATATTTGAGATTATCATTTTATTTGATCTATGTAAGTACACGAAATGTACTCATCTTCTAATTATTTTATGTAACCATGCATTCTCCCTAGGAACCAGAAGATGACACCCTTCAGTGTCGAAACTGGTCGTCTTGCATAAAAAATTAAAACAAAATATCCGTTCTTGGCATTTTCTCATATTTTTACTCGGTCGACTTGCAAGTGGATTAAAAAGTCCGAAAATGGTAATAAAAAAATTTAAAAAAGTCTTCTGCGTAACTTCGACTAGTAATTATAGAAATTTGAACAATCTCCACAGTGTCTCAGTGTATCCATCTTGGTTAGACGGATGATGGAACCACGGCGATGTATTAATTTGACAAACCGAGAATACATTATTCTGAAGAAGAGAATAATGTATTGTCGAAACTAGTAATTAAAGAGTCCAAAAATAACGGCTGAAGGTTTTTCATTTGTCAAATTCTCAGAGTCTCTGTAAAATCAAATATTGAAATGTTTGTAAAGCTGTGGGACCAACCTTCAGTGGTCATCAGTCCTTAGATTTACAAACTATTTAAACTCATACTAAGGACAATATACACACTCATGCCAGAGAAAGGATTCGAACCTCCGACAGAGAGCAAAAAATGTTCAAATATTTATAAATCTATCGGATCAAACTGCGTGGTCATCAGTTCGTAGCTTACAAACTACTTAAACTAAGGTAAAGTAACCTACGGACAACACACACACACACCCATGCCCTAGGGAGGACTCGAACCTCCACGACGAGAAACTGGGCGCTCCGCAGCGAGGCGCCTTATAGACCGCTCGGCTACTCCACCGCGGCGTCGGAGAGCATCCGCGCACTCCGTAGCAAGGCGCCGTAGTGCTCACGGCCATTCCATTTGAGCTCTCGCTAAGAACTTGGGACCATAGCTTCGTGGGGTTTGCGTCATATTCGAACTCAAGCATCAGCTCTTACGAACTTAAATTGGTATTAATCCAAGCAACGGTCTTCCAGCCATTTAGGGTTTAATGTATACGGTCAAAATTTCAGGAAGTGCGTTGTTGGCTGGTAGCTGCTACAGCCATTCACGACAAATGACGATGAGCTGGTCTAGCGGATACGTTAGCCGTACGCCCGTCATTGATTTCTGCTGTTAATTAACGCAATGCTATTCTCGGTACTCTGTTGGCATTGTGACTATCGGAAACTGTGTTCCTCAGCGAAAATGGGATGCTCCATGCGTCTAGCTCCAAATACAATTCCGCCTTCCAAGTCTGTTAATTCCTGCCGTGCGGCGATAATGAAATTGGAAGCCTGTATACTGGAATCTCTGCAGTTCGAATGACGCCTCTGCCAGTGCACCACCCTTGTATACGTCGCGTAACCGATACAATCGACACCTTTCTATGTGCTTATCCGTATCCCATAACTTCTGTCAACTCAGGGTAAACATACACAGCGTCACCGGCAAGTCTGGTGAGGGCCGTAAGTACTACGCCATAAAGCACTTTCATCTGACTTCCATGCGTCCCCTGACAGTAATCGAAGTCTTCAGGACAGCTGTGGACAACGTGAAATTTATTAAAGCACGTCCTTGGTACCATCCTACAGAATCTGTCCGCGAACAAGTACAGAACAGAGCCACAGTGTTTTAGGAGTATCGTGCTGACATCTTGACTACCAAATTACCCAGATTAGAATACACCAGGGACCCTATTGGGTGCCACTTCTGTGCCAACATAAAAGGGGCCCATTATTTACGACAATTGAACCATATTTGTGTTGATGTCTGGTGTCATGTACCTTTATACCAACGACAGCGAATCTAGACCATGCAGAATCACTAATATATTGCGTCACATAGGTTTACCAATATCGTATTAAACAGGTATAACAATGTTTTTGCTCATCACTGTATTTTGATGCAAGCACATTGTGTTATAAAAAATTACGTTTCACAGTTGCATGACAATTAATTGAAATTTTTATCCTAATTGTAACCCTAGTAAATTTTTAATAACCTCCAGAAAAAGCTGCACTTGTTCTAAAAGACAGACACTTTTGTGTAGACCAAAAACAACTCACAGTCGTGATCTCATATTTAGAGTACGAGACTAATCTGAACAGATCAGCATTAAAATTGGTTTTATTACCCTCCTGGCCTTTAAAATTGCTACACCACGAAGATGACGTGCTACAGATGGGAAATTTAACCGTCAGGAGCGCCTGCGATGGTGTACGCAACGACGAAACTGAGTGCACGAATGGCAAAAGTCATTTTTTCGGATGAATCCAGGTTCCGTTTACAGCATCGTGGTGGTAGCATCCGTGTTTGGCGACATCGCGGTGAACGCACATTGGAATCGTGTGTTCGTCGTCGCCATACTGGCGTATTACCCGGCGTGATGGTATGGGGAACCATTGGTTACACTTCTTGTTCGCATCGACGACACTTTGAACAGTGGCCGTTACATTCCAGATATGTTACGAGCCGTGGCTCTACCCTTCATTCTATCCCTGCGAAATCCTACATTTCAGCAGGATAATGCACGACCGCATTTTTCAGGTCCTGTACGGGCTTTTCTGGATACGGAAAATGTTCGACTGCTGACCTGGCCAGCACATTCTCCAGATCTCTCACCAGTTGAAAACGTGAGTCACTAATCTTGATGAACTGTGGTGTCGTGTTGAAGCTGCGTGGGCATCTGTACCTGTACACGCCACCCAAGCTCTGTTTGAATCAATGCCCAGGCCTATCAAGGCCGTTATTACGGCCAGAGGTGGTTGTTCTGGGTATTTATTTCTCAGGATCTATGCACCCAAATTTCTTGAAAATGTAATCACATGTCGATTCTAGTATACCCGTTTATCATCTGAATTTGTTCTTGGTGTAGCAATTTTATTATTATTATTATTGATTATGTATCGTATTGGATCACCAGTGCGTTTTTAATTCACCTTCCACGTCTTCCATATGGCGCTTTTTTCCGTTGTCTACTTGGTTCCTGATGTCTTCGTTCTCTTGTTTTACTACGGATCTATTCATCTTTCTCCTGTAAAGGTCCCTGACTAATACTTCAGTTTATTTTGTGTGTACTTTTTTCTAGGTCTTTCTTCACTTCTCGGATCCAGGTATGGTTTTTAGCCCTTCCATGTCATCCTGTGCGAATGTCTTATTTTTGGAAGCCTTTGAGTAACTCCATAGTATTTATGCCTTCGTTTACTGATGTCTGCTGCCAGGTTGGATAGTCTGTTTGTTGCTTTCCATGATTTAAGCCTCTACATTTCCACTGTGTGTGTGTGTGTGTGTGTGTGTGTGTGTGTGTGTGTGTGTGTGTGTTTTCTGGTCCAAGAATTTTCTCATAATCTTTCGTTCTTCTTTCAGGATATTTTCCAAATCAGGTTTAAAATGACGAAAATAAAAACCCTAACTTTAATACACAAAGCAAAGTGACAGCCGATAAAACATATAGTGCGAAACTAAAATCACTCCACTCCATATCTTTGTGGCGCTGGCACAGCAACTATAGTAAACATTTTGGTAAAGAAAAAAAAAGGACGAAATGCGTCATGTATAAATACATGAAACATAGCTTTAGTGCGACCAAGACTGTTTTTTACCAAAATATATTGCGAAATGTGGATAGCTGGAAGTTCTACTCAAGTGCAGGCCTGCGCACTACACCCCTGACAGTAGGTGGCTTAGCCGCGGCGGCGCCAAGTTACGGCTTTCGTATTGTTGTCACATTCCGCAGTTGATACAAGTGTTCGCCCCTATGTTCGCCTTGGCCAACGCTGGGGGGCATAAAAAGAAGGCCACATCGGGAGGAAAAGAAGGGAAAGAAGGACGGTTTCGGATGTATGTCCAGACAATGTGGTCGATGGAGATGAAGCCCCACGACGAAAACTAAAAACAATAAGGAACCTCAACCATCCAAAGGAAAAGTATTCCTTCCCTTTATTAGTATGTCACAGATCGCAATGGAAAAGTGCTGGACAAACACGGGGTTGAAACTATTTTCAGACCTACCAGGAAAATTAAAGAATATTTAAGATCTGTAAAAGATGCACGACGCCCTTTGGATACACCGGGTGTGTATAAAATTCCTTGCAGCTGTGGACAAGTGTATATCGGAACTACGAAAAGAAGTGCCAACACTCTTCTAAGTGAACTCAAGAGAAACTGCCGCCTGGGAAATACACAGAAATCGGCCGTAGCGGAGCATGTTTACCAAGAGGGCGACCATCAAAATAAATTTAACGAGACCAGTGTTTTATCAAAAACTTCTCACTATTAAGCTCGTACATACACAGAAGCCATGGAAATTTCCAAACATCGTAATAATTTCAATAGAAAGGAGGAAGATGTTAAATTAGACAAGATTTGGAATTCAATGTTGCACAAGCACGTTGACAATCCATCTTCTTCTAGTAATAAGGTTGGCATTACCAGAGATAGTTGCTTAGCCGACGTCATGTGATATACGCCCCCTACACTGCCTATATATGCGGCGCTCCCTCGAGACCCCATCACAGTTGCCACTTGGCCTCCGAAGATGTCTTCCGCAGCTAACGACGAAACGTTAGGGGAGAGTTCTATCCATCGACCACGGCCTACCAACCTGGAAATTTTAAGTGAAATTGACGCCGGCCATGAAAGCCTACATTGTATGATGAAGCAGAAGCTTGCACTTTTTTTCCGTTGAGGATGGGAAAGGAAATCGAAAAGAATCATCCCGTATTTTGCCTGGAGAAATTTAGGGAAATGACTTAAAAACTATATACAGAAGGGTGGAGGCTGTTTTGAATCGCTGTTCTCCCAAATGCGAGACCAAGGATTTTTTGTCACCTAGCTCAATACTAGTGCTTATGATAAAATATATCTATGGATTTTTATTGGGAAAATATCTACATATAACAGTGATATTATTTTTACCGGTATGTCGATATCAAAGTAGCAATATCAAGTGCCGATATTTTTATTCGTTTTTTGCAATTTTTGGTAGTATTTGAAATTGTCCTTTTGGAATTGTTTCTAACATATTTTAATTTCACTGTTTGAAGGAGTTTTAACGCCAATTCACACTGTCCATAACGTGACAGACATGAGAAAATCATCATAAAAATATGTCAAATGAAGTGCTAGCAAGAATTTTGGCGCTTTGCCAACAAAACAGAAGCAATATTTACATCAGCCCCATATTTCTAGATCTTCCAATGACGTTCAATTCTCAATAGAAAACTAGAATTTTATCAATGAACTGTCAGAAGTAACTTTAAAATATTTGATTTCTTTAGCAATTCAGTTGCTTATGAGTGTGTGCTTTGACACATTCTCCAATTTCCAGATAACAGAAGCTGCCAAACAGCTGAATATACTACACAAAGAGTGAAAAATACTGGACTGATTAACTGAAATGAAGTAGTATTCCAGTACTTACATTTACGTATCCAAGTAGGCCTATAAATTGTTCCACAAAGATATCAATGTTAGTAAAATAGTGAGTTCTTACGCAAATAATTTTAATCAGAAAATTAAATGATTTAGGTGTACCTGCAACCTAAATCAGTCAAACACACTTTGAATGTTCCGAAGTATTATTATATAATTAATGCGGTTGCGGTATTGCTTTTCTACTTTACGTACGGAACAACTGATTGACCATAATTGGTGAAGATGAGGGTTATGTTAGCACTATAAAATTAAGTTTTTACACACTAAGAATTAAAAAAAGAAGAGTCTAGAATGACACAGTCACCAAATGATGAATGTGTTTTTGAAACCTAGTATCCCAATGACGAAAAAGCAGGCTTACCCGTCAGATTCCAGATTTGACAACAGTCGATGGAGCATTCAAAAGTTTCTTATTGTAATGAGTGCACCGTGTAAAATATTTTGAATTATCCCACACCTGCGTGACTTAGACATGTAGCCAATGACAATTTAAGAAAATGAGGTATGAGAGGCTAACTGGAATGAAATATTTCATGACACTGTACCATGTACACAGTTGGTAATTAACAACAAAATGTTAAAATGTTTGTTAAGCCTATGGGGCTTAACTGCGGTGTCACCAGTCCCTAAACTTACAAACTACTTATAAACTACCTTACATTAAAGACAACACAAACATCCATGTTCCAGGGGGGATTCGAACCCCCGACGGGGAACAGCCTCGCGCAACGGAGCACAGCGCCTCAATGCGCTTTGCCACTCCACCGCGGCTAATAACAAAACTGTCGACCAAAAAGAATTTTCATAAAAGGTTTCATCTGTAAAATCTTCCATTATTATTTTACAAATTTTCACATTTAAATGGTAAAATCCTTGCTAATATTAACTGGATGGTCACATTGCTTGTTAAAATAATTAAAGTAGTTGGTTGATGGCCAGCAGATCGTGTGAAACTGTTAATTCAACACACAGAAATGCAACTGTCGCATTCATTATCAATCTTAAGGCACATAATAAACATATTGTATCTGGGGGGAAAGGAAATGAAAGAAAATGATTTCGTTCATGTCTAAAGCACAACTACCATAACGACACAAATAAAGAACAAGGGATAATCCTACACTAAATTGTAATTGAAAGTCAAGTCAGCACTAAAATTTTGGTCGTTTGAACAGAAAAGAAGTAGTTTGGCAAAAACAATGAGATCAATTTGACATCAAATTAGATTAAGACCTCAGTTGAGAAAGCTGTGGAATTCGGTCTGGGCAGTAAAGCGATTCTGATCGTTAAGTGGGCTCTGTACTTTGATATGGGCTGCTGTGAAAGGGTGGTTAATATTCTTACCCTGAACTACCACTACGCAAGAAGCCTCAGATTACAGTCAACAGAGCAAATTACGTTGCCGAGCGGCAGGTACTTTACCGACACGGCAGTCCACTGGATGTGGCATCGGCTTTGCTGACAAGGAGCGGTTAGCTGAAACCCGAAAGAAACAGTGGAGTTTACTGCACACCTCTAAAGGTTGCGGATCTAATAGGAGCGTGTGTTGCCGTCATATGCCAGTAAATCCGTTACGTAAGTGACAAGGGAAAAGGACGACTAACGGAAGTGAGTGACAATGGACACCTTACCTCTCTACAACTGCGATGCAGGCTCAGCTGGATAGTTGGCTGTCGGTACAGCGAGGTCCAATAACTGCTCCACACAGTTTAAAAGTTTCTCGAAGGCTACGTTCCATATATCGAGACCAAATTGATTCTAAATCTTGGGCGACGTAGACAATACCGTGCTCACGGGTGCGGTTACTCTAGGGAGATGCTTGTCCACTGTTGGTCGAGCTGATCTCTACGAGTTTACGAGAGTAACTCGGGCGTCCGATCCTTGATTGTCGTGAGTGCACTCGTGCTCTCCCGATAATCCCAATCCCCGGTTCCGATCAAGGTTTTCGGGAGTTTTCCTTGGTTGTAAGGCGTATATCGTAACTGGCAAGCCCCTCCCACTTATTCCCAATTGGGATCCGCCCTTTGCCCCACTATCAGCTTGTCTGATAATTGCCTGAATAGAATCGCGACTCTTTATGGGCCGGATCTCAAACAGCCCGCTCCACTCCTCGGAGTGGAGAATGAAAAGAATAAGTCTTTTTTTTTTTTTTTTTTAATCTAACACTTACTAAGCTAAGCTCGGCTAATACTGCTACAATGTAAATGAAGTGGGAAAGTAGTGCAGGTCAGACTCCGAAAGACAAGTCCGAAGCAGACAGAATACTTCTGTAAGCTTCTGAGCTTGATATGCACGATTGGGGCAAGAAAATGTTCAAATGTTTGTAAAGTCTATGGGACTTAACTATGGGGTCGTGCAGACCGTGACTGGACCGCCTCAGTCTCCTTGGCCACCGCGGCCGGCTTGGGGCAAGACAGAACACATCTGCACTGCTCCACGGCCGACAGACGAGTTCCTGTTCTTCGCCAAGCTGCGAGCTCGCTCAGCACTAGGTGCGGATTTGTATATTTTAAATTAGGGCGGCCAGTCAGGGTCGGAGGTTTCAAATGCCACCAATGGCACCACTGCAAACAACCACACTGAGGCAGGGTGCAGAGTGATACAGATTTTACCCTACGCCGTTTCACCACCACGGCTGGTCGTTCACCTCGCCAGGAGGCCCGTTAGCAGGGGACGAACTGGACTCGTTCGCTTTGGCCACATACGCAGGCCACGGCGGTCTCACAGCGTTGGTGTGTTTCCTTTGCTGCCTGCCATCGCAAAATACATCCAACCACAACTCATATAACTTAATATTTCAGCAAGGATTGTTTGCAAGAGAAGAATTAATAAAAAAAATCTATGGAGTAGTAAGAATCCTCTTAAAGTTTTTCTTTCAATTCTTGCTGTAAGGGAAATAGGCAGTCTACTAGCTTGTTAAAGTACAGAATTTGTAACAATACATAATAGTTATGAATATAGCTCTAAAACTGGTAGTATATTTACAATGTGATGCCGATATTCTTATAGGCAGATATGTTGATGCTTTTTCTTCGATTTTTTCCAAACTCTTACGATATATCAATGACCGATAAATATATTCCAAATATTTTACAATTTTTTAAAATTTGTTGATTTCAACAAGAAGACAAAGCCAAGATCGCATGCATAAATTACTCATTTGCTGTACGTTACTACTAGTTTCGGAAAGCTATGTTGCCATGGTCAAATGATCAAATATTACTTTATCAACAAAATGCAAGGAATTAAAAACTGATTTAGCACTATACATACGACATGTTGTTTGGTACACAATGAACATAATATCTTTGATATCTCATGCTTGCACATTTAAAGTTAAAATTGAATAGCAGAGTACATATCAAATGTTGTTTGGTACACCATTGGTATTATGCCAACACTCGCGCATTCATCGAACCTACCAGTAACAAACCTAGCCGCCCCCCTCTGAACTGCCTCTACGTCCGCCTTTAAACCGATCTGGTGGGGATCCCACACATTTGAGCAGTAGTCAAGTTGGGGTCGTAAAAGTGTTTTGCGTGTGATAAATCACACCTTCGCAAAATTCTCCCAATGAAGCGAAGTCGACCATTCGCCGTCCCCACGACTGTCCTTATATGCTCATTCCTTTTCATATCGCCTAGATATGCAATTGACGCGACTCTGTCAAGCAAAACACTAGTATTGCTGTATTGGAATATTTCTGGGTTGTTTGTTCTTCTTATATGCATCACGTTACATTTTTCTACAGTAAGTGACATTTCTCACACCACTTAGAAATTTGGGTAAGTCATCCTGCATCATACTACAGTCCTTCAATGATGACACCTTCCTAGTAAGTTTCACTGCGGCCTAGAGTTCGGCTTCGACTCCACTTCTACTAGTGAACAGGCTTCATTAGTGTCGTGGCATGGGCGTAACGTTCGTTGCTTCGTATTGAAGGCTTCTCCTGTGTGAAACAAGATATTATTAAACCGATATTGACTGAGATTAACATCACATCCAGCATTGGGGCCTGAGGATGGCATCAGTGCGTCACCGAAACCTGCTACTTTTATAATAATAATAAAAAAATCATAACCAAATCTGTTGGATTTATTTTATTCATAGAGGGTACACATGTGTCTGCATACACAATGCACCGAAAACTCTTGACGATGGGCCTCCGCATCCGACGACCCTCCCATGTACCTTTTTCACACGTCATCGTCAACTACTACTGAAGTGGGCACGTGACCATCGTCACTGGACGTTGGCCCAATGGCAGAGCCTTCCATGGAACGATGGCTCTTGATATCAGCATGCCGATGGAAGAGGGGGAGGCCGTTGGTTTTTAAAGTTGGGATTCCTATGCCGCGTCTGACGCATGCGGCTGTCATTGTGCGTCTGACGTAGTGCGGCTGACGCATTGCTGGCGATTCCTATGGAGCGGCAGCCACACGGTGTTTATACTCTGACTGAAATTACTTGCTAGTTGACAGTTCACGGGCTGGATCTCCCTTCCTCCAATCACAGCGCTCAACGTCACGCCCAGACTGCTCCCTGTTGCCAAGCTGCCGCAACAGGTGGACAGCGTCCATTGTTTGGCCAGTGTTGTGTAGAAGTGTGCGTCTTAGGTTGTGGTGTGTTTTTATTTGGTGTCGTCGTAATGTCTGGAGAGCTGTTGTGATGCATACAAAACGAGTAATAAATGAATCATGGAAAATGAAGGTCTTCTGGAAGACAGTGTGACGGAACTTATTACTTATAGCGGTTCATCTACCTCGGAAATTCTAGTGATTCGGAAATGATTGGTATCTACTCTCTTTCCACTGATGCAACAGCTTGCAGTTAGCAGTCGGTGAAGGTACGTACACACAGAAAATTCCCTTGATTTTAAACGGTGGGCTTTTGCAATGTATGTGTCGTGACTGTGTCGCCTATAAGCTGTAACGCGTCAGCTCGTTGAGGACAGTTTCATGTAACTAAGGCGAGAAATTATAGTTTGTTTTTAGCATTGACTTCTGTTTCGAATTTGCTCGTAGATGTTAGTTTTAATCGTCGAGTATTGACATGTTGACAGCATTCTACATTGAGATGTTGATAAAGCTTCATGAACCATCCACACAGTGTAAGAGTTTTCACTATTTCAGTTAATCTCTAAGTATAACGACTGTCACATTCAGTTTTTCAAGGTGCCTTTTAACTCTGGACAGTTTTAATAAAACTATGGAACAGTGGTCGTATTAACAATTTACAGTGGTGAACGGCGTATTGACTATGGCATGTCTTTCTTTATTAATTTGGAAACATGGAAGTCCCTGCAGTATATATGTAAATATTCAGTGACTGCTAAATATGGATCAGTGTTATCAGATTACGAAAAAAATTTAAAAATTTATATTTTACGTTTGTTACCTGACTGTAGCGTTGCAGGCCAACTATAATTACTTCACTGGTTTTAATAACAGTTTTGCTAATTATGTTGGCTGATATTGCAGCACTAAAATGCCTGTCGCCAATAATCTCAGTTATATTACACTTTATCTCCCCATTAAAGATTTTTGTTTACCGCTTATCCCATTAACGAATTTTGTTTATCTCTCGTATATCACATCAACATTTTAGTCAGTAAATAATACAAAACAAGTCTGTTCTTTTACATCCATCCACAGACGTATTTTTTTCATCCATTCTCAGAAGTATTCCGTCTTTTTCGTTGTATTCCTTACAGCGAAAACAGTTGCGGTACACGCTTTCTTTCTGGTGTTCGACGTCATAGCCTTATAAAATCCCATTGTCAACGGCAGTGGCGGCTGGTGATAATGTGCTAATGTACTGCAGCACACTGTAAATATATAACTAAAATTATGCCATTTCTCTTCGAAAGCAAGCGAGAAATCGCTGTAAAATTACATCCTCCCTCTTGGAATGTGATCCATATATCACAATAAAATTATGCCAAGTCCCTTCCAATACGTATTACAAAGCTAGTAATAAGGATGAAAACGCATTTTGGAGCGCTCTCGCCGCGATAGCTGGAAACCAGCTCCGTGTGCTGAAGTGGGATTCAGCCGCGCTGGTACGTGCGCAGAGAGGCGGCGCAGTCGTCTGTTCGCTAGTGCGCATGTGCAGACGTGACGTCAGGCCTGGCGACTCATGTGTGCTGAGACCGACTGCAGCACCAGATCAATATTTCTCTTCGCACTGCGTGTAACGGTTGCGGAAGAATAGTATATGACGAATATTGCTGCATACAGAGTCAAATAGCGCGCTGGCTCATACGTCTTGCGCGTTATCTCTCAAACCTACTCGTGTAAGGCTCGCATTCAAATACCTTTGAGACCAAATTTTTAATTTCTGAATAAAACTTCAGTCACAAACATTAGTAATTTATAGCCAACCTGCGAGTGAAACTGCGCTTTTCAGTTTCATTGGTCACTTGTGTAGAACGCAGATGCCATGGTGGGGATATTGCTAAGCTCCGTTATTTCCATTGTTAGTCATGCTTTTTATTTTAGTATATTTTGTTTCCTCTTTATTTTTTTAAATATTGTAGCACACTGGTCAAATTTTGTACAAGCCGCCACTGGTCAACAGTAAATCTTAACAGTATTATTGATGTAGACAATGTTAACAATGTTTAACTATGAAGGTCATCTCAGTACATTTAAAGCTCGACTAATAAGTATTGTTAACAAGTACCGGTACTGAACGTCTGCAGATTGCTATTATAACAGTACTGGGCGCAGTGCCGCCTGTACGGAGCGCCGGCTCTCAGCCGGCAGCTGTTGTGGCAACACTGTAGCCGCAGCTGACAATCGTCAACTTGCAAGTCATTTTAATCGGACTATAGTTGGTCTGCTGCGTCTGTGCCGAAAGGATGAGTGAGCGCGATTTGTTGTTTCATCTAATGTTAGAAGACGTTGAAGAAATTCAGCTTCAGCTATGTGAGGAAAATGCTGAGACACATCCAATTCACCTCAAAAGAACTGAGGAAGGCATGTGCGAATTTTTTCCTCTGCACTGACAGGTTCATTGTAGTTCTCTACCATCCTTCTTGCTGTGGTTGAGTGCAACTACAAATTCATTTTCATTGATGTCGGGTCATATGGGAAAGAAGGTGGCAGTGGAATTTTTGATAAAAGTAATATCGGGAAACTGTTTCTACTAAGCTGCCGGATTCGGACATAGTAGTGCCACATGTTTTTGTAGGCGACGATGCATTTCGATTACATCCAAACGTGATGAAATATTTCTCTCTTCGAGTTTCTAGTACTGGCAAAGGACAAAAAACTGATTTAACTACCGTCTTTCAGTCTTTCACGAGCTCTTAGAGTTTCTGAAAATTCCTTCGCTCTGTTAAGTATTTTGGATATTTTATTCGCCGATCAGTCTGAAGCCAGAAACGACAGATAATTTACTTAGAATTGCGTTCTTAGAGAAAAATAACAAGCCTCATTTTGAATTAAACAGAAGTGAACCACTACCTTCTGAAAATTTTGGACCATTAGCAAGTTGTGGCGGTTATGCACATGCTGATGGATTTTCTGTGCGATATTCATTTACAGAATACTTAACAGCCGTGCAGGTGCAGGGATAACACCGTGGCAAAGTGATCACGTTAACAGAACTCAGTGGGCTTCGAACTCCCTAGCGTTACTGAATAAAAATTTGTATACACACTATAATAAATTTAACTTTTATAACATACATCACGTTTTGGTATTCACTTTGTGCACACTTCATTATAATAATAATAATAATAATAATAATAACTGAATGTTATGTGAGACGATACTACTTATTCTTGTTTATTACAATATGCATTATTTGCCTGACAACTAAGTACTTTTCTTAGTTGTTCTTTCCACGAATTTCGTTATCTCTCCCCAAGCATTATACTTCACAGTTTGGTCCTTGTATACTGGTAACGATACACCGTAGATACAAGGAAATTTAGAAACCATTTCTAGCAGTTTCTCATCTTCCACCGCTGTGAACAGTACTGTTCCCTGGGAAACGCTGTCCCATTCTGCTTTGCGTCTGGACTAGAGTTGGCTACTGAGTTGATGTTTCGACTCAGTGAAGCGAGTCAGCGAACTGTTCGACTGAGTCGAAACTTGAAGCGGCACTGTTTCGAAACAACGAATCTTGTATCATGTATCGGACGCTAGGTACCGTTAACATGCGTTTTGCTGTCCGTCTGTCTGGATGAGTGCGACACAGCGCCCAGGCACGCAACGGGTTTGACGTTGTTCCCTTAAGGCGCCACGCGAGATTTTGAATTATGCTACAGGTACCCTTCAACTGAGGTTTGAAAACTGGGATACCACCGAGAAAAGTTGTGAAGTCCTTCGGTGTTTAGAGGTAGTTTCGCGTGAATTAAGCGTTGTTATGCATTGTTCCTACATCTGTGCCAGGTGAACGCATCTTTTCGAAGCAAGGGCAAATAATTTCAGTGAGACGAAACCGCATTCTCACTAAGATGTCAAAAATAACGGTTTTTTTTAAATTTCAATTTAAAGAAACTGTAACTGATTCTCTTTTATTTGACTGACTGAAGATGAATCTGATTATTAGAATACCTATCTGGACATTAAAAAATTTCAGTTCAGTTTTGTGGTTTCGTCACGTAAATTGTGAAATGTGTTTCCTTATGTTAATACTTGTAGTAATATCTGTTGATTGCATTAAATATGTCTTAGGAACAAATCTTAAATATTTTGTTTATATTGTTTGGTTAGAAAAGTTATTCATTTCTGGATGCACGTAGACATTTGAACCATGATCTTACTTGTTTTATTTAAACTTAAATATGGAATTTTGAAGGTTGGAAAAAGTTTCATGACTTTGGAATTTGAACATTAGTATTACGTGCTTCCTTTGTTACAATATTTGTTTGTATGAAAATACGAGTAACTTAGGAAACGTTTACTCTTTAACACGATTGTAAAATCGTAGTAACAAACAAATCCTGTGCCGTTCCATTAAGTCTAGTGAATAACGTATTAAAACCATGTTGATATTTCATAGGTTTCGTATTTGCTGTATCGTCCTACTGCAGCTTTCTCAGCTCACGTGAATCAGCAGAGGTAGCAGGACGCAGGGCTGCGGCACAAGTGTTTCGAGTGCCGAAGCAGTGAGTCGACTCACTACGGCGCCCTACAGCTGTCGCGGTTCACGTGAATCAGGGAGGGTAGCGCGGCGCACGACTCTGCAGAACGCCAGATGTTTCGTGTGCCGAAACAGTGAGTCGACTCACTAGACTCAGATGATCCGTATGTTTCGAAACAGTGAAATGATCCGAACTCCCATCACTAGTCTGGACTGCTCACAGACCGGCTGGGCCGCTGCCTCACGCGGCCGTAGCGTCAGCTGCATGCGGCGGTCGCGACATGGGACACGGCCCCGTAAAACACCGTCTGTAGTGACGAGTGACACAGAATGCAAGAACACAATCCAATAAAACTAGAAGCGCAGTGCGGCAGACGCTGCATAGGAATCCCACGAACGGCTCGTTGACAGCTGCACTACATAATAAAAATGGCGACGGCTCAGTTATGCACTGGGCAACATCCATGAGCTTGTGCAAGGCAACTTGACTGCCAATAAGCACCGGTCATAGCCCACGTACACCCTTCATGTCGATCAGGTATCCCACTGGCAGTGTCATTTTTCAACATGATAATGCTCCAATTCACAAGGCCGGGAGGGGGATGGAGTCGTTCGAGGAACACAATGGTCAGTTGCAATTGATGTGTTGGCCTCCCAACTCATTATATCTGAACCCCATCCAAAGTGATTGATCATCCCGTCACAGCTCTTCGCTCCACTCCCCAGAATTTTTTTGTCTGCAGATGTGGTGCCAACTGCCTCCATCCACCTGCAAAGACCACATTGCTTCCATGCCAACAAGAATCGCCGACTTTATCCTTGCTATTAGATCGGTGGTCATAATGTTCTGGATGACACAGGAAACGAGTGACACAGAATACAAGAACACAATCCAATAAAACTAGAAGTGATGAAGGAAAGAAAATGAGTAATAATTGAAACTTACAACTTTGCCACTTACGAAATGTCATGTACCATTTTTTTTTAATTACGCCCTTTAGATAGCGTCCTCCTGTGCGAATACACCCGTGAAATCTACTGCGGAAATTCCTCATTGACTGCTGCATCAACTCAGTCTGTATACTATGAATTTCATTCCGAATTCTCTGTTTTAACTCAACCAGGGTTGTTGGTCGAGTCATGTAGACTTTGTCCTAGATAATAAATTACAAGCAGCAGGTATTTTCTGTGATTTGTCAAAGGCATTTGATTGTGTGAACGATAACAATCTTTTGTGTAAATTAGAATTCTATAGTGTCATGGGAATTGGTGCAAAATGGTTCAAGGTATCACTGCAAGGGACTAGTGTGGTGGTTTGTATAGCTTATGGGACTTAACTGCGGGGCCATCAGTCCCTAAACTTACAAACTACTTATGAACTAACTAAGACTAAAAACGGCACAAATATCCATGCCCGAGGGGGGATTCGAACCCCCTACCGTAGTGGCCGTGCAGACCGTGACTGGAGCGCCTCAGTCCCCTCGGCTACCGCGGCCGGCAAGGGACTAGTGAAAAAAGACATCAGTCATCATTAGATTGGTAAGAAATTACATGTTATGTCCCACAAGGTCATTGCTTTTTCTTGTGTATATTAATAACCTCTCATCAGTTACACTGTCAGAAGGAGAGTTCGTTTTGTTTGCATATGATACAAGTATTGCAATAAATAGCATGTCGAGCATACCTCTAGAAAGGTCTGATGATGATATATTCATGAACATTAATAACTGGTTTAAAGCCAACTCATTGACATTAAACTTTGAAAAGACTCACTACATGCAGTTCAGAACATGTAAAAGATTTCCACCCAGAATATTCATAAAGTTTGAAGAACAGCAAATAGAAGAGGTTGACAGTATTCAATTCCTGGATTTACAGCTTGATATTAAATTCAGTTGGGAGAAACACACCGAAGAACTGCAAATCTGTATTTGCAATACGAGTGGTATCAGTCATAGGAGACATAAAAATAAAAAAGCTTGCATACTTTGCTTACTTTAATTCGATGAAGTCATATGGTATAATATTTTGGAGTCCAAAAGCGCGTAATATTATTTGTGGAGTAAATTCGCGGACAACTTGTAGAAGCCTCTTCAAAGAACTGGGTATGTCAACTACTGCCTCTCAGTATTTTTATTCCTTTATGAAATTTGCTTTAAAACAGCTCAAACAACCAGCTCGGTTCATACATACAATACTAGGAACAAAAATGATTTTATATAAGACTTAAAAGCACACTCTTTAGTTCAAAAAGGGCTGCACTACTCACGAACACTCATTTTCAATAATTTGCCAGCAACCATTAAGAATGTAGCTACAAAAAAAGATCGATTTATGAGGAGCCTGAAAGACTCACTGCTGGCCAACTCCTGCTCGACTGACGAATTTTTAAAAAGAACCAAATGATGTATGTATCTGTATTCACACTATTACTGTTATTATATTATCAGCATGTAAAAAAGGTATGTATCTATTAGTATTATTATACAGTGAGCTTGTAAATAAAATAATAACAATTGACATTTTCCACATCTACCAGGATGTCAAGACTGATCTATAGAACGAACAACTAATCTAACCTAATCTAATCATTGATGTAAACCCAAAAGACAAAATCACAAACCTCTCGAAGGCCACGGCATGTTACCGAATCGTGAAGTCTTACGGTTACCGAACAGTTCTCGCACATACGCCATTGATTGTCGTGTAGTGTGTGATCTCACTCTGTCCTGTTGAAAGCAGGCTTCTTGAACGTTTGGAACGTTGTTTAATGCAGCTGTAACGATGGCTCGTAATATTTCCACGTAACAATCGTCACTAACATTTGTGTTTTCCTGTTTATTTGCGAAAAATTACGATCCGATAATCCCATCTGATGAAACACCACACCATACTGGAGTTCAAAGGGCGTCATAAGGATCTGTGTTTGCCCAATAACGGTGGTTGAGTTTATTCACATAACCTGTGAAATAAAAATGTGCCTCGTCTGACATCCACAACTTGTCTAGCAATTCATCGTCATTGCTTATTTTCGTTGTCATTTGTTTATAGAATTCTAAACGTAACCGGTAATTCTTGTCCTTTAATTATTGCACCATCTTCGGTTTGTACGGATGAAATTTTAAATCAAGATGAATAATTCAGCGAACAATCTCGGGACAATCCAAACATTGCTGATTGCTTACGAACTGAATGCAGTGGGTCCCCTGAGACAGTCTCGCGTATAACATCAGTGTTCGCTGGAGAACGCTCACTTCTAGGTCGTCCTGTTGGTTTCTTCTTGAGGGCAGATCCAGTCTCTTCAGAGTTATTAACCCAACATTTTATCGCGTGTTTCAATGGAACTGCATCGTGAAAATTATAAAAGCGTCGAAACTCCCTCGGTGCCGCAATCAAACTCTCACAGCTTTTATAAAACATTGTATGGCTAACGTACGTTGTTGAACGTTTCACTGATCCGTGATTACTGAAATGGCGGACTGTTTACTCGGTAACTCTCACGAACCCGCAGTCCTGCCACCTGCCCAGGGTTACCACTACTCTTTTCTAACATTCCCGTTATTCTGTGTCCCCCTGTACTTGCTTTTAACTGTTGTTCCGTGTGATGTAAAACTTTCCAAGCAGTATACAAACAAAAACGAAAAAGAATAAATTAAGCTATCTACTTTCGTTCTCAACTTGTCAATAGACTTCATATTTCAAAATTTAAATTGCATCGTAAATCTGTCACGCTGTTTTCTTGTAATTAAGAAGAATTAAATGAAATAGCGTATATGAATACTTATTACTTATCTACACTGTCATCTTACAACACCGTTCCAGAAATAGGTATTTGAATGTGCATGCAGAAAGAATCCGGGAACAAAGCTTGTCGCGGTACTTACGTAAAGATGCAAAAGCAATAAAACTTCGACGGAAGTTAAGTTCAAGTAACCTTGCACCCGCTTACAGTACCTCGACATCAAACAGGTTTCACGTAAGGTGATATCTGGAACGACAGGAGAAAGTCATCCCGTCGTTACAGTACATTCTATGTCATGGTTTTCTACTAGAAACCAGATCTAGCGAATTTCCTGTCAGGCATGTATCTACAGGTTTCTTTCTTAAATTTTTACTTTATCTATTTCTGAAGCATAAGAATATTCATCGGTACTCTTGGGGATGCAGAGTAATCGGATCTCTCAATGTCTATATAATAACAGATCAGGAATCGAAGAAGACAGTCGGCGGCACACGTGTATTCAGAGGATTCTCTGATGACTTTGATCATTGTTTAATGTGCAGGAAAATTGGTTTTGGGGTGCCGAAAGTGTAGGTTAGGTCCATAAGTAAGACTGGAGAACCTCCAGCAAAAGTAAATCAGTCACAAATACACAATAATGGTCTCACAAAGGTACCGGTTAGTTGAATGTGGTCATTTACAGTCACTGGAAAAAGAATGGACATGGTACAGGGACACACTACTAAAAGTGACTAAATAATGTCTTGGAGCAGTAGTGTTTCAAAGGAAGAAACAGATATCCTGAAGGAATGACACATTCAATATACCCTGCGTTCCAAAAATGGCTCCATACTAGAACTCATACTGACATAGGAAGTTATGTTGCAGAAAGAAACAAACCTAAACGAACTGCAACATTCAAGTAGAAATAATGGGAAGACTTTGGAAATAGGTTCCAAACTTTAAGTCAGGCTGCTGGAAAATCTTTCTGGGGCGTAATTAGCAGTCTTAGAAAAGATGTGAAGAAGACATTGAAGTTTTGGACAGGACAAGAAAGCTACTAGTGAATGCTATGGATGCCTTAGAAAGATGGAGAGATTATTTTCATGAGTTTCTCAATGTAGGTGAAACGCACAGTAATGATTCAGATGTACATGGGTTATGAATGATGACGAAATTAGGTTCGTATTTGAGGCCGAAATAAAGCGACTGAGATAAATGAAATTAATTCGGAGGTTATCAAATACAGTGGACTTTCTGGTGTCAAATGGTTACACAGGGTAAGTGCAATGGCGCGGAAGTCGGGACAGGTTCCGTCTGACTGGATGAAAGCAATATTCACACCATTCTGAAGCATCGAATGAGAAAATTGGAACAACTACAATCTCTCTAACTAGCGTTGTACGTAAAATCTTCTTAGGTAATGTTGAAAGGAGAGTGCGAGTATTAGTTGAAGACAATTTGGATGAAAATCAGCATGAGGTTCTACCTCTTAGAAGCTGTCTGGACTATATCTTTAGATTACGACAGGGAGAAGTGCTAAGGAGTAGAACGGGAATTGAACTTATGCTTTATAGATCTATAAAAGGCTTATGACCACGTTCATAGGGTGAAAATATTGAGAGTTCTACAACATTATGGAATCGAAAGCAAACTTCTGTAGACAATTGAAGGTATTTACATAGATAGGCAGCAGTTAAGAATTGATGGTAACTTGAGTTCTTGGTTCAGTGTAGTTGCAAGAGTAAGACAAGGCTGTAACCTGTCATCACTGTAATTCATATTATTTGTGGATCATATGTTGCAAATGGTAAATTGACAAGATGAGATTAAAAATAAGTGAAAAGTAAAATAAGCAGTCTCGCATATGCGAACGACTTAGTTGTAATAACAGAGTTGATTAAAAGGTTGCAAAACTAATATTTCAAATCTATATCAAAGATGTACGAGACATGATATGAAGATCATCATCTCGAAAACTAAAGTAATGTCTGTGGGAAATAGATTTAAACAGATTGAGTGCCAAGTAGGGGGAACAAAATTGGAACAGGTGAAATGGCTGAAGTACTTACAATATATTTCCTCACAGAACAACAACATTGTGAAATAATTGGTTTCAAGGTTTATCAAAGCTAATTCAGTTAGCGCTCGGCTAAGATCTTCTCTCTTCTGAAAGAAGGAAGTCGGTACGAAGACACAGTTAGCAGTCCACCGTTCAATCTTTCGCCAACTTTGTTGTTTGGGAGTGAAAGCTGGATAGATGGTACAAGTTACAGATATGAAAGCAGCAAGGATGGTTGTAGGTACTAGATGGAAACAATGGCAGGAGGGTTTCGATAATGAAGAAATCAAAGAAAACTGGGAATGAACACCATAGATGAATTAGAGCGAACTGGCTGAGAGGGTGGGGTCATGTTTCAAGTATGGAAGAAGCAAGGTTACCTAAGAGACTAATAGATTCGGCAGTAAAGTTTAGGAGTCGAGGTAGACCAAGGAGGAAATATTCTAATCATAATCAGTCAAGAATGATTCTGATGTAACACACCTAACATCAGACAAGGTATCAGTTTTAGAACTGAATAGCCGGCCGCGGTGGCCGCGGGGACTAAGGCGCTCCATTTACGGTCTGCACGGCCACTAAGGGCGGGGGTTCGAATCTCCCCTCGGGCATGGATATTTGTGCCGTCCTAGTTCGTAAGTAGTTCATAAGTAGTTTGTAAGTTTAGGGACTGATGATCCCGTAGTTAAGTCCCATAGACTATACGAACATTTGAACATTACAATTGGATAGGGAATCGTGGAGGAATTTTATAAGTGGTCTATGATCCAGACTTAACGCGGAAAGGCATAATCTGTCTAAAATAACCATGATGATTGCTCATTTAGGAACTTGTGAGATTTCTGCTCGGTTGTCAAAGCACTATCTTACAATCTGTTTCCGAAATGTTAACGAATTTAAACCATACCAGGGTGTACAGGCTAAAGCTGCGGTAAACCACAAGCGACTCGCGACGCATCACTCGCCTTTAAGTTTGTAGCGACAGTGGTTAGAAAATTCCCCACAACTCGTCGTCTTATGCCTACTAGGTCATAACTAAACGAAAAGAACAAATAAGTTGTACACTCATGATTATCATTTTAAGCAAAGCAAACTTCATCAATATTTAAATTTAAATAAACATGTCTCACGTATATGAACCATGTTTTCGATGTTATTTCAACTGTGCTCTCCGATTTTACATACGTTTCACACAGTGCAAATAACGTGTATTTTTATTAGCATGGACTGAAATGCAATGAGACGAAACAGTTTGGTAAGGGTTACATAAAGCTTACCTTCATACATGTAACTACGATCGTTCCATTCTTCCAAAGGGTTTTTCCTTGACGATTATCCAAGTAAATAGTATTTTTTCCATATCAACCCGTCTAATTATCAACATCCATCGTCACCATCGATTATCTCACGTTTAGATTTTTCTACATTTCCGGTTTCTCCACAATTTATGATTCACTTCCATAGAATACTACATTCCTAACGTACACTGTCAGAAATTTTCGGCTCAAATTAACTGTAATGTTGCGTTAACCAGACTTTGTATGGTTAATTTGCCTGTAGTACTCGGCTATTTACTTTCTCCTTGGTCAATCAAACACTATTTTGTTTTCGAACTAAAAGAACATCCTTTCCTTTGCTTCATGGGCATCACTTTTGATTTAGTACTGATCTCTTTCGCTATACGTCTCATTAAGTTCGTCTTTTGTTTCTTCATAAGAAAGAATCTGTGTCCAGAGGTCTGTTCATTTATTATAGTCTTCTTCGCTTTTACTGAGGATTTTTTCAGCTAGTTTTCATCTGTTTTTTTCATAATTTAATTTCACTCTCTAACCTTTTATTTCATTCATTGATGTTTGAATGTACAAGTTGTGTTGTATAAGATGAAGATTAAATTACTTGCCCCTTTTTAACCCTGTCGCTGTTTTACACAGATTGTAACCTATTTTAACCATCTGTTTCTATAATTTGTACCACTTTTCTTGCTGATCGCAAACATACTGCATCATTTAATAATATCGAATGTTTCCTCTAGGTAAACAATTCATATGAACGTGTCTTGAGTTATCCAAACTCTTGCTTTCATTAAAAATGGAAACGTCAAATCTGCATTGCTGGTGTCTTTTCTATTTTCCAACGATAATCTTGTCATTCATACTTCTGTATATTATTGTTCTTTAAAATTCTTGAGCCATCAGAGGTCCCGCTGTTTGTGAAATACTTCCCTTTTGGAAGTTACACGCAGAAGATAGTTTTCCGAATTATCAACTGGAATTTTTCCGGAAGTCTTATGGCTTGTCTCCGCTCTCATAGAATCACACACGAACTTCCGTTTTCGCCTACGATTTTAGTAATGCTGAGCGATCTACACCACCTGTCATATTTGATTATACGTCCGCTGTCAAACTCTGACGGAAGCCCTTGTAAAGTTCCTGTCTCTCAATTCGAATTACAAATTTTCTTATAGCATACAATCAGATATTTTCTCCTCTAATAGAGGTTCTCAAAATACTGTTTCCATTTGTCCGTCATTCCTTGCAGGTACGTTTAAAACGGAAATTCCTCTTGCACTCTTAATATAGGAACGCTGTTAGTTTCTGCATCGATTGCTTACACTTTTCCGTGTGCTGAGTCTATCATTGTGATGACCATTTCTTCTTATATTGCTTCACATGTGCGTCACCAATTTTACCTTAATTTCTCCAACATTTTCGATTTATTTCAAGCCTGAGTAACTTTTGATGTATTTCCACGTTTTCCTAGCTGCAACGGTTGGATTACATAAAAGTTCAAGGATTTATTCTATTATGACTTTATTGACAGAGGTATATTGTAGCTACAAACCTTTAATAAAATTTACGTTCGAGGGGCGTCTTGTACGATCTGTGCGTTCTTTCTGATGATGTGTGTGCTTCACATTATGCAAGGGAAGGGAGCGATCTGAATTGTTATGTGTTGCGCACTATACAGACTGAATAACATAGGGGAAAGTATGCAACCCTGTCTTACTACTTTCCAAACCACTTCCCTTCATTCCCTTTCACTGTTATATCTGTGCTACACTGTTGACTGGAATACAATCTTTAAAATTCTCAAGCAAGCAGGGATAAAATACAGGTTACACAAATTTTATCTACAACTTGCATTATCAAAAGCTTTGTCTAAATCTACAGGAATTATAAACGCAGGTTGCAATGCCTCAACCTGTCTTAGATAGTTCGTAAGGTGAGTTTTTTCTCACGTATTCTCACATTTCTCCTAAACCTACACTGAACTTCTCCCAGGTTTTTTTATTCTTCTGTAAACGATTCATGTTATTGTTTTGTAATGAAGACTCATCATTTTTTTAAATGAAGATATTTAAACAATGTACATATGTGCCACAGTTGCTGTATTACTTATAAAATATCTTTATTTTGTACAACTAGTTTCAGTGAAGCTACGTCACCATTTTCAAGTACTTCTGTATCACCAGAGAAATCTTTATCCTCTACAGAAAACCTTTTCACAAAATTAAACTAAAGTACTTACTCTGTACTAATAAAAGTGCTTATAAAAAAAAAAAATAAAAAAAAAACAAAACAACCTGTCTAAAACAACGGATTTGTTACGTCATTCCTGTAAAAAGAGAACAAGTCTGGAGTGAAGTATTATAAGGCTTTGTTCCTATGAACACTTATCTGTTCTCTTGACTGGAAATCATAGGGACAAATAAGTGTTCATAGCAACAAAGCTTATAATAATTCAGTCCAGGTCCGTACTCTTATTACAGGAATGATGTAACAACCTGATGTAGGAATCCATTGTTGTACACAGGATATTTTATTTTTATTATACTTTATATAGCCGGCTGCGATGGCCGAGGGGATTGAGGCGCTCCAGTCACGGTCTGCACGGCCACTACGGCCGGGGGTTCGAATCCCCCCTCGGGCATGAATATTTGTGCCGTCCTTAGTTGTAAGTAGTTCATAAGTAGTTTGTAAGTTTAGGGACTGATGACCCCGTAGTTAAGTCCCATAGACTCTACAAACATTTGAGCATTTTTACTTTTTATAATCACTTGTATTAGTACAAAGTAAGTACTTTAGCTTAATTTTGTATAGGATAAAACTGTCTCTGGTGATACAGCAGTACTTGAAAATGGTGACATCGTTTCACTGAAACTAGTTGTATAAAATAAAGAAATGTTATAAGTAACATAGCAACTATGCACATAAGTACATTGTTTAAATGTCTTCATTAAAACTTTCCAGTCACACTACTCACAGACAATGTCTAATGTTGATTTGATTTTTCCAGGAAAGCCAAAACAGTCTTGGTCGAACCCGCCACTGCCCGCACCGAAACTAAGTTTATTGTGCGGTATCGCTCCCTGTATATCTAGTAAAGGCAACCACTGCCCTTGAACAGTGCAAGTAGTCCCTTTACCAGTTCTTTATTAGACACAATTTCTTCGGGTCTGGTTGTCCCAAATATTCTGTGTGTTTTACTCTCCAATGCAAGGCATTCGAAGATTAGATGTGATGCAGTTTCATCACTGTCATCACAGATCCTACATTTAGGGTCCTCTTCTGTTATTCCCATTGTATGTAGGTGTTTTTTGAAATTCCCATGGCCTGTCAGCAATCCAACCATGAGTCTAATCTCTCTCCTGTTCAGGCCCAGGATTGCAGAGCTTCTTTTAAAACATGGCTTTGGCATCATTACCTTGCCATGTTTTTGTTGATGGACTTTGGTCCAATATTCTACGTGCTGTCTTCTGAGCCAGTTACGTAGCTCCAATTTGATCATTGCCTTGTTGATTGTCAGGACAGGTTCCGGTTCAATAAATGGAGTCTCTGGCTAATCTGTCGGCATGTTCGTTGCCACTGATCCCCGAGTGGCCAGGGACCCCCAATACGTTTACTCTAATGCTTTCCCCTAGCTCCACCAGAGCCCTGTGACATTCTGCAACAATTTTAGACCTTGTTGCAGGAGCTGCCAGTGTTCTCAGGGCTGCCTGGCTGTCTGAATAGATGTAGATGCTACGATCTTTGTAGCACCTACGCAGATTCTCCTCCACACATGCCCTGATGGCAGTGATTTCGGCCTGGAATACTGAGGCCAGTTTCCCTAGAGAGATGACGCCCTCCAGTCTTGGCTGCACCCCGTATACCCCGGCCCCAACGCCTTGGTCTGATTTCGACCCGTCATTGAACCAGACAATATCCCACATACGGTGTCGAACTATTGTCTTCCACTGCTCCCTACTTCCAATTGTTATACTGAAAGGCTTGTTGAAGCAGTATGGGGTTATAATATAGTCGGATGGCATTTCCCCAACCTTTCCTATATTTACCTCACTCACTATTTTAGTGTGTGATTCTGGATATCCCAAAGAGTTCCAGTTGTTACCAATTTTGAGCCTGTATGCACCAGCTGCTGCCTCCATCTTGACCCAAAGGTGTAATGGGGGCATATCCAGCATGGTTTCCATCCCAGCAGTTGGTGTGCTGCTAATTCCGCCTGTTATGGCTAAGCAGGCTAGTCTCTGCATCTTACCAAGCTCATTAGCAACAACCGGCTGTTCTACCTTCTTCCACCACACGACCGCCCCATAGGTGATCCTGGGTCTAATCACTGTGGTATATATCCAGTGCATACCCTTGGGGCTCAGGCCCCAATTTTTGCCACAAGCTCTTCTGGTACTTATTAAAGTACCTTTTGCCTTGGAGCAAATATTCCTAATGTGAGGGGTCCATGTCAGTTTCTCATCTAGGGTAACCCCTAGATATTTCACTGTCCCCTTCACAGGTAGTGCTTCATTGAAAAGCTTTAGATTCCAACTTGAGTGTTGGATATGTTTCCTTGTGAATGGTACAACAACAGTCTTCTTAGGACTTACCCCCAGATCCTGTTTTCTGCACCAGTCTTGCACAATGTCCAAAGCACCTTGTGCCATATTCTTCCCTGTGTCAGCAAATTTGCCAAGTATTACTATGACAAGATCATCTGCGTATCCTTGGCAAAAGTACTGCCTAGAGTTTAATTCTCCAATGAGATCATTCACCACTAGATTCCACAATAAAGGGGATAGAACTCCTCCTTGCGGGCAATCCCTAGTGGTGTTTGATTACCATTTTTTCATTCATCATGGTAGCCTCTACCTTTCTTCCACTGAGCATGGCCCTAGTCCACCTACATATAGTGGTCCCTAAGTCATGCACCTCTGCTGCCCTAACCATGGAATCGAAGGTCGTATTGCCAAAAGCTCCCTCAATGTTCAGGAAGAAACAGAGGGCTATCTCCTGAAAGTGTAGTGCTTTCTCCACCTTCCCAACAAGTTGGTGGAGAGCTGTCTCACATGATTTACCTGGCTGATATGCATGTTGGTTTGAATGTAGAGGAGCCCTACTTAACCTCCTTTCTCCAACATGCACATTAACCAGCTTTTCCAATGTCTTAAGAATGAAGGAGGACAGGCTGATTGGTCTCATATCCTTGGACTTGGTATGATCAGTTCTCCCTGGCTTTGGAATGAAGACAACCTTCACTGCCCTCCAGGCATTGGGAATGATTCCTGCTGCTAGGTTCACCCTGAATAACCTGCATAGGAATCTAATAAGATTTTCTCCCGCTTGTTGCAGGAGAGCTGGATAGATTCCATCGGGGCCAGGTGACTTGAACGGTTGAAATGTTCCCACCGCCCATCGGACCTTACTGAAATCGACACACTCTTTGGCCAGATCCCAGTCTTCTTTGCGAATACCTGAGAACCGTTGTCTCTCAGGAATCGCATTCTGGTCTGAGTTATCCCCCAGAGTATATTGAGGAAAGTGAGTCTTGAGGAGCAGTTCCAGCGATTCATGTGCTGTCTTTGTATAATCCCCATCCTCCTTCCTCAATGTTCCTCCTGGATTAGTTGGTACCCTAGCGAGGATTTTATGAAGTCTCCCTTGAGCAGCCGTGCCCTACACTTCCTCACAGAATACCTTCCAGGATGCCTCCTTTGCCCGTCTGATGGTAAGGTTGTAATTGACAAGGGCCTCACGATATTTTTCCCATTGTCCTTTGCGCCTCGCAAGGTTAAACAGTCTTCGTACCTGTTTCCTTTGCATTTCCAGGTTATTATTCCACCAAGGCACACTCCTATTTGTGCACTTCTTGGCGATTGAGCAGTTGTCCTGATATGAGGTCACTATAGCAGAAGTTACGGCCTCTGCTACTTCCTCAAACTCTGCTGGATTCCTTATCGAAGTTTTAATTTCCGATAGGCTGAAGTCAAGGTCTCTCGTATATGTCTCCCAGTCCGTTTTCCTAGGATTCCTATAGGTCATGGTCTGTCTGGTTTCCATTTCAACCTTGAATTTAATATACATGTGATCTGACGAGGATAACTCCAGGACCACATGCCACTGTTTGACATAACTTCCCATCATCATGGAACCAAAAGTTATGTCAATTACTTCTTCCCTTCTACTATTCCTGAATGTAGGTTCATCACCCCTATTCAGGATCTCCAAGTTGTTAGATAGGAGAAATTCAAGAAGGTGCTCACCTCTACTGTTGGTGTCCTTGCTGTCTAATGTTACAAATACATTATTATTGTTTTTCTTCTTAAATTTCGTCACCATCTTCCACTACCAGCTCCTTTTCTCTTCATCGAGAAGACATCAGTGTATTGTGAATTTTAAGCCTCCAAAAGAAAAATCTGTAAGCGTTTCATACGTCCTCTTCCTCAGATTAGCCAGTTGCAGTGACTCGAAAAAGAATTTAGCGTCCATGTATGTTGCTAAAAAAGATCAGCGAGAAATATTCATTTTAATAGCCAAAAAGGGTCATTGAAATAATTCGCATATTCAAATTTAGGATTGATTTCTCAACAAGTCCACGTTTATCTTCAGCACGTTCACAACAAACAGAGATACATTAATGAAATTTCTAGTTATTTAATATAGTTCCTGGATTGTAGCCTAACGTAGAGCTCCTGGCACAATATTTCGGCTGCCAGTTGTTCAGCCATCATCAGGTAAATGACTGACTCTCACCTCAAGATGGCTGAACGTTTGGCGGCCGAAGTATCGTACCAGGAGCTCGTACTTATCCGACTGCAATTCTGAAACGTCACTGAATACTCATTACCGCGGGAAAACTTGAAGAATCACAAATTTATAGTTGCAAGTACTTTCTAAAAGAAATTGGTATAAATACTGGCGAGGAAGTGCATTGCAAAATTAAATGTTTCCATTAAACTTTCATAAAAGTGCACAATATGAAATATCTAGATTCAAAGAACTCCAAAACAGATTTATTATGGGCTCTTCTTGAATTTTCCCACTGATTGTTCTGAATGTCAGCGACCATATAGTTTGTTCTCTACCGAGCAGCATTATAAAATTAGCGTTATTTTAAACTTGATGACTTCCTGTTTACGTAACATAATTTTCAACGATGTCAGGGTTGCTCTGTCGTCATCTGTCATTATATGTAGGCGGCTTCCTTGATTTAGGGACTCGAAATGTTTTGTTGAGAGGTGATTGATAAACTTCGTTGGTTTCATACTCTTAACTGGCAGATTTTCCGAAAATTACACAGTGAGATTTCTTATTAATGACATGAAAAGCACACTTAAATAACCGTCGCTATACAAAATCTATTTAATGGTGATTCGCTTCTGGCATTGCTACATGAATCAGACATGGAGGGCTGTGCATATCTGGAGAAACTTCTCAATTTTATGCTCGCTCGGAGCGCAGGAAAAAGACACAATAATCACGCCTGCAGTCGCTTCTTTTGTGTCCCAGCCTCGTCGCCGCTTTTGTGTCGGTGGCCGAGTGGATTGCGACCGACACAGGAATAAAGATAGCACGCTGGTGCGGGTACGGAGGGGAGCAGCCAGAAACTAGAAACACTAGAGTAAATTAGAACGAGATATATATTGAACAGAATTTATACAATACTTAACTTTTACATAGTACTGCAGAAGGCTGATACATAGTTGAGCTAGAGGCCTGACTAGTGCCTATACGATAGCCAAGTCTTTGCTGGTGCCTATCTGATTCCGAAGGTCCTAACTGGTTGCTCTCTCAGTCCCAAGTGCCGATGTCGTTCAGTGGTGGCCACGAGCGGCGTTGTCGCAGAGGGCGCTCGTGGCTGTCGTCGTAAGAACGCCGCGCCGTGCGTGCATGGCGGCGCGCGGCGAAAGTAGGTGGCGCGCACTTTGGACTTGTGCGACACCACAATAAATTTATAAATAGTTTGTACTCGGACAACTGATAGAAGCAATTAGGGAGTGAAAAGAGGCGCCAGTGCCATCGCTGACTCCTTCTCGTCTCACTCCTCCACCGCAACAAAGAATGTAATTATCATTGATTCGCTACCAGCAGAGCGTAGGCCTCGTTTAAACCATTCGATTTCTCTGTCAATACGATATCAATATTATGAAAATAAACACTTTTGAAATCGTAGACATATTCTTATTACGCTTCTGCGGGTGGAGGGTCACCAGAATTTTTTATATTCCTTGGAAAGGGGTCAAGTATTCAAACAGGTTGAAAAGTACTTTTAGAAAAAATTATGCCAAACATATTTTTAAATGGAAAAACTTGTGGAATCCAACCTCGGGGAAGATCAGTTTGGATTTAGGAGAAATGTGGGAACACGGGAGGCAATACTCACATTACGACTTATCTTAGAAAATAGGCTAAGGACAGGGAAACCTACGTTTTTAGCGTTTGTCGATTTGGAGAAAGCTTTTGACAATGTCGACTGGAATACACTCTTCCAAATTCTGAAGGTATCTGGGGTGAAATATAGGGAGCGAAGAGTTATATTCAACCTAAACAAAAACCAGAGAGCGGTTATTAGAGTTGAAGGGCAAGAAAGGGAAGCAGAGATTGGGAAAGGAGTAAGACAGGGTGTAGTCTTTCTCCAATGTTGTTCAATCTGTACACTGAGCAGGCAGTGAACGAATGTACGAGAAATTTGGAGTGGGTATTCAAGTGCAGGGAGAAGAAATAAAATCCTTGCCGATGAAATACTAATTCTGTCAGAGACCGCAAAGGATCTGCAAGAGTAACTGAATGGGATGGACATTAACATTAGGATGAACATTAACAAGAGTAAAACGAAGATAATGGAATGCAATGTCAGAAAATCAGACGATGCTGAAGGAATTAGATTAGGTAATAAGACAATAAAAGTAGTAGATGAATTTTGTTATTTGGGTAGCAAGATAACTTCTGATGGCCGAAGTAAAGAAGATATAAAATGCAGAATGGCTACAGGAAGAAAAGCGTTTCTAAAGAAGCGAAACTTGTTAACATCAAATATTAATCTAAGTGTTAGGAAGTCCTTTATGAAAGCATTTGTCTGGAGTGTAGCATTGTATGGGAGTGAAACGTGGACGAGAAGGAGTTCAGACAAAAAGATGATACAAGCTTTTGAAATGTGGTGCTACAGACGAATGATGAAAATTAGATGGGTAGATCACGTAATTAATGAGGAGGTGATAAACCGAGTTGGGGAGAAAAGGAGTTCCTGGCATATCCTAAGAGAAGGGATAGATTGGTTGGACACGTTCTGAGACATCAAGGAATTGTCAACTTAGCATTAAAAGAAGCATGCGGGGTGAAATCGTAGAGGGAGAACGAGTGACGAATAGAGTAAGCAGATTCAAAAGGATGTAGATTGCCGAACGTATTCTCAGATGATGAGTGTGAGAGTGAAGGTCGGGGTGAGAGTTTAAAATAGGGAAAGTTTAATTTTTAAAACTCACAACCACCAACTGCGAACCAAATTCCTAAACATGCAAAAACACTGGAACTGTGATTGCGACTGTTTGACTCGTTTTCTAGGGGATGATATCACACGTTCGCAGCTTTCCTTCCCTGCATATGATTAACAAAACAAATTCATAATAAAATCAAGATCATGAGAGAAAAGTGTGTACTAACTACTTTTTTTGAAAACACGTGAAAGTTAACTTTATGTTGTTTATTTCACAATATTAGAACCCTGTGGCTGATACGTCTGTACGTCGACACGTTTATCAAATAAAGTTATAGCTCGTGAGCGCCCAGACAAAAATGAATATTTGTCGCAAATTGTTTTCACACCATGTGGCTGTCTCAAACACCGTTTATGTTCGTGCCTATGCGACGACACGTGTTACATTCACAAATCACAGTCACTTTAATTCAATGCAATGCACACCTTGTTCCACCGGCTAAATATTCACAACACACAGTAGCACTTGTTTCAACTTGGTGCAGTCTATGACGAGCAACCACACTTGGCGATTGCCACACACCAATCAAAAGTCTCCCCCTGGAGATACACATGCCGACTGCCGCCGAGCGACGCCGCCTTCAGCTACCCCACATGCTCCCGCCTCGTCACTTCCTGCCCACGCGCGCGCGTGCCAAAAGCTCAACTTCCAGGGTTTTTTCCCCACGTCATCAACTTCCCCCTGTGAGCTGTTCTAACCGATTTGCCAATGTACAGCGCTCAGCCAATACATTTCTAAAACTTTACTTAAAATCAAAATAATTACACTACACATTAAATAAATGTCTTCTTAGGTTTTTTATATTGGTATAAACATCCTTTGTACTATTTATCATAATCGTGCAATTTATTATGTCACAGGTAAGTGATTTAACTGAATACTTCAAGATAAAATACACAAGATTAATTGTAAATAAAATGAGAAATAGATAATATATTATTTTTATAAACAAATATTGCCATGCTAGTTGTGTAACTGTCTTGTATTCATTGGTAATTTATTACTTTTCATTGTCAATTAAACATATTACGCCAGATGTGACTATATCAGCTAATGTATTGTTTATTTATCAACAGGCTGTTTTGTAATGAGGGCCTTAAAGGTTCCTAACTGCATCGTATAACTTCAAATGCAAGTAGTATTAGAATATTTTATTTCACGCTGTGCACTACACTCCACCTGGCACTCGCCATTGTCCCTCTCCCCTCACCGGAAACGAAAACTGGAAAATCCTATGCTGGAACAAGCCACCAATGTCAGCCTGCTCGCTGGCCTCCCGTCAGCTACAAGCACACAGCAAATCTCAACGTGGAGAATTGCTACCTATGGCCTAACTATAAATGTTGTCACCCAACTGCGTACATACATTGCTACCATAATTAATAAGATTAAAATTGAGTAACATTTAGTGCATTGGCATGGTAAATGTTTGCAGTGAACTTCATACTTTTTATCAAATGCTATTAATTTACCAGTATTTCTGTTGGGCGGTAATCTTACAAGAGACTTGCACAGGATAGGGTAGCGCTGAGAGCTGCATCAAACCAGTCTGCGGACTGAAGACCACAACAACAACAACATTTTTAAAATATATCTGAAACGATCAAATCTTTTCCAAAATTGCAGAATGGTAGTACATTTCCACTTACAATGTCCTCATCTTTAGAGTCTTATAATTTTTTAGATGAACTGAATCGCAGAGGACATTTGCCGCGTGCTACTGGGAAACCCACGAACGACCAGCTGCCTATTCAGACGTTATCACGGTCTCTGCTGGGGCGGCGGTGGCTGGCGACATCCTAACTAGCGACCGGCCCATAACTTGCGGCCTGGAGGGGAGGGGCGCTTATCGCCTGTTTGCGCCTGCTCATTGGGGGGCAGTTTATGATCGGCATTACCATTATGGACAGTCGATCGTCTGCGCGTGGGGCAACCGAGCGTGCATATCCAGAGCCTGGTGACCGGAAACCAGATGGAGTGGCGCTTTCAGGAAATGTTGACATAGCGTCATTAATCACACGATGCATGTTACAGACTGACAACTGCGTTGAACACTGTGTCTTTCGTTAATGACAACTTTGTCCTCACTTGGTTCACAATTGTTGCCCATCCCAGATGTACTTCCATAAAAGTTTGTGAAGTGCGACTACAGAACAACTGGAGTGCTGATGAATGTAAACGTAGGCTTCTGTGACTGTTGGCACTGTCAATAAAATTCTTGGGTGTGTGAGACGGCAATGTTAGTCTTTGAAATCGTTTCGTTGATTCACTCTGGGCCTTGCACAATAACATAACCGCTTCCAGGAAGGGAAGTAAACAGGCCACTGGCCTGATAAATCACACGGCAAGTATAGTTTCAGATTTCGTCTAAGCGATGTTTGCGCCGCTCTTCGACCTCCAAATGCTGCAAACTGGTGACACACGTGACCCAAGCGTGTGGAATAACACCATCAAGCCTTGAGACGCCTCTCGTCTCACTTTTCACAGTTCACTTGCTGACTGACAGCCACGCGGTCACGACACCAAACCGTCACGTGTGTCGTAACCAACCCACTGTCAGTCCTGTCTGCGTCGCACCGCGTCATCAACTCTCGCCTAAATCAGAGCAAAATCTGGACGCGCGCGAACAGACACACGCCTCTCCAAAGGTAGTCGAGATCGAAGATGGGTATGGCACGAGTATAGCCATATTGACACGGTTCAGCTCGTGTCTGACGCAACCAAGCAACTGTTCTATAGTCAATGGACGCAGGAGAGAACTACAGACGACGGATCCGATTCCACCCACCTCATTGCACAACTACACGTGATGACAGCCCATATTGTGGGAATACCAGTGATAAATGGACCATATTCACAACAATTAGGTTTGTTGTGCATTCCATCGGATGTCGTTTGCAGAAGAATTGACTATCTCCAAGCCATCTACTGCAGCGTTTATGACTGACTCAACGCCGTAGGAGATTTCTCCAGCAATGGCGCTATGAGCGAGGGCCATGGAGAACAGAATACAGAGAATCCTGATTCTGCCTTTACCACCACGACGGTTGGATCACAAACAGGAGATATCGTGGTGATAGACTTCTGAACTTATTCATTGTGACACTGGTTCTGCCCCAGCATTGTGGTTTGGGCTGGAATTTGATTTCACTTGCTCATCCTTCTAGTTCGTATTATCACACTACTGAGCTAGCCTTTTATCTCTAAATCTTTTGTCTCCCATACTTTCGGAACTTGCCGACGACCACATTGCAACAGGATAATGTATGACCAAACGTGTTGCAAGCCGTATAAGAACTTCTTGGGCCATCATCAGATTATGATGCTATGTTGGCCTCCCTATTACTCGAATATTGAAGATCTTCACGCGAGACCAAGTAATGTGGAACAGAGGATTCTTATTCGGAAGTTCAGTGGTTCTACTCTGCCTCGAGCCATCCGGATTCTCGTTTTCCAAGATTTCTGTAAATCACTTCAAGAAAGTTCCAGAATGGATGATGATTTGCTTCCACAACCTGAATAAAAATGATCCGAGCTTGTTCTCCGTCTCTTATGACCAAGCTGTCGCTGGGATGCTAGACACTAATCTTCCCTTTCTTTTCGCTTCTCATGGGGCTGTATTTTCTATCGCGTAATCTTTATACGTGTTATCTCAGAGACAAATTTGGCTCTGATACCTTTGCCCAATTATGGTGTCACATTTTTGGATACCTGGAAGTATAAAATAATCCAGGAGTGGTAGTGGGAGAAGACAGCTTTTGTTTCGTATAAAATGTTGAAGAGAGGTTTAAACTCGTGTGTAATAATTTTGGAACCTTGTCTGCATTCAAACAAGAATGTGTCACTGGTCGTGCGTGGCGTGACTGTTACAGATAAAATTTACCATCAAAACAATGTCATGACCCTGTCTATTAAATAAACAGATTAAACTATGAATTTTAGTGTGATTCTGTCCTTTAAATCTATTAAACTCATCTGACCTTGAACCTAGTAAAATTACGTGTGAATGTTTAGAGCGCAACGGATAACACAGTAAATAAAGGCAAACTGTTAATGAGACAATTATAATTAAAATAGTAATCTGATTGGATTCTAATCTCGTGTATTTGGAAAGTATTGTCAACTAAGGTTATTTCAGGATTATTTTTAGCGTACACAGTATACTAGTCACAAGGCTATACTAAAACAATTCAGCTCCGAGAGCCAAGGAAATAGTGTGTATCTGATTACTGGAATATTTTCTCAGATTCGTATGAAATAATACTTCAATTAGAATATTCAAAAAATCAAGTAGTCATCAATGTCACTGAGTCTGGTGATGTGCATCACACAACAATCACTACATTGTCTCAATTGCAATAACGTAATTTTCAAATCTGATTCTCTTTAGAAGAACGCAACTGAATGCAAATACTTTCTTTCTTGCAAGACAACTAAATTTTCCTGTAACTATTAAGCCTCTTAATTAATCTAACTATGTGATCCTTCATCAACAAATCTCTCCATTTATGAATTTCTCTTTTACTACCTGTGTTCCTTTTATTCTCCCTGGTTATGCAGATTGATCTTATTAAGGATTATAGTTTCACTAATATTTTATAAAATTGTAAGTCAATGACCTGCTTTGTCAGATGCCGATAACACAAACATAAAATTAATCTTCAGAATAATGGAAGGAATGGGAATTGGTTAGTGCCTTCAGGTTAAATCAAAACTAACACTTTTAGTTAACTAGCTTCATTACTAAGAAACGCGAAGCACCTACTACAACAATAATCATACAATACTACAGTTACAATAATAAGTATAGAAAATTTACCTTTTCTTCGAAACAGCAAATGCGTATGAGTACGAAGTCTTTCGCGACGTAGTTCTTGCGTAAAATACTCTCGGTGTTCTTGCCGCGTCAAATATGGGTAGGAGCCCAAGCTTTCGACTATATCCTCCATAGTCGTCGTCAGGGGTAAAACTGACTGCCGTGAACTGGAGGCGTCCGCTTATATAACCAAGAGACGGCTTCTCATTGGCTAGCTTACGTCATAGGGGTAATGGCGCGTACTCGTGTGGTGCCATCTAACCACCTAGAATTTTCTAGCGCACGCTATTCCGCGTTGTTAGCAGCGCCATCTCTCGCAGCAGGTGGTAATCTGCGGGAAGTGCTAAAGGTTCTGGGAGCCAACCTCTGTTCCTTCTCCTTCTCCAGAGCTCGCTTCCATGCATTGCTGAGTGCATATCCGGAGTCTCTATTGATATTATTATCACATAATCTAATTTCAATCGCCTCCCTGATGACAGAATCCCAGTAGTTGGAAGCGTGAGCCAGTACTCTCGCTCCTTCAAACAAAATCCGGTGTTTATTTAACAGGCTGTGCTAAACCACCGCAGATTTTTCTAAATGCCTGTATTTCAGGTGACGCTGATGTTCAACGCAGCGTTCAGAAACAGTTCTTATTGGAAGACATCACATACCGGCGTCTCAAACGTGATTCCACAACAACACTTAGTAGGAAGACAGGGGAGCTATTGAGGACATCTGGCCTCTCAGAAGAACTAGTGAAAAATATAAGACCAAGAGCACCCAGGCCACCCAGGTTGTATGGTTTGCCTAAGGTGCATAAGGATGGGATCCCTCTAAGACCGATTGTCAGTGCCATTGGATCACCCACTTATCGGTTGGCCAAATACTTAACAAAATTATTGTCACCAATAGTCGGCCACTGCTCTCATCATATTAACAATTCAAAAATGTTTGTTGACATCATAAAGCAGATGAGGATAGGCCAGAATGACATAATGGTCAGCCTCGATGTGGTTTCTCTTTTTACGAAAGTTCCAGTGGAAGACACATTAAAACTGCTAGCTGCTCACTTCTCTCCTGAAATTTTGAAGTTATTTCGGCACACTTTGACGACCACTTATTTTTTGTATGGTGGAAATTATTATGAAATGACTGACGGAACAGCCATGGGTTCGCCACTGTCACCAGCCATTGCGAAATTCTTCATGGAAGATTTTGAAGAACGAGCGTTGAACAGTGCTCCCTTTCGTCCATCTTGCTTCTATAGGTATGTTGACGATACATTTTTAATATGGCCACACGGGAAGGAGCCACTGCAGCAGTTCGTGGATCATTTGAGTGGAATTCACCCCAACATAAGATTTACAGTGGAAGTAGAGAAGGACGGGAAGCTACCCTTCTTAGACGTGTTGGTTGAACGAAAATCAGATGGACGACTTGGACACTCTGTGTACAGAAACCGACGCATACAGACTTGTATCTGAATGCCCGTAGCTTTCATCATCCCACTCAGAAGAAAGCTATGCTGAACACCTTGGTACACAGAGCAAGGATTATTTCAGACGAAAACCACCTCGACTCGGAGATCAACCACCTGAAGAAGGTCTTCAGAAAGAATGGATATTCCTCCCGTGATATTAGGTCCACACTGTCGAGGAAACCTAGACAGGATGCTATTTCAATAAATCAAGAGGACCAACACATCGCGCGGCTTCCATTCTGCGGTGCAACAAGTAGTAAAATCGGAAGAGTCCTAAATAGGCAGGGGATCCAACCTGTCTTTCGTCCTCCCAAGAAGATGAAAGAAATGATGCCACCCATCAAAGACAACCTCGGTCTGAGAGTGCCGGGAATATACAGCATCCAGTGCGAGTGTGGCAAAAATTACGTGGGGCAATCAATAAGAACTGTTTCTGAACGCTGCGTTGAACATCAGCGTCACCTGAAATACAGGCATTTAGAAAAATCTGGGGTGGTTTTTTTTCCTTTATTGTTTTTTTTAAAGCCAGCTGTAGAACCAGCTGGCAGGCTGGCAGCAGCTGCGGTGGCTGCTCTTCAGCCATGTGACATACAGGCTAAGTCCAAGAGTAAAAACAATATATAAAAACAGAGGATTAAAATTGCGGAAATTAAAAACATTGACATACAGAGTTGTCGACAGACTAAAACGGACATGTACAAACGGGACAAACATATGGCAGAGAACAAAAAACAGACGAGTAGTGATAAAACACACACACAGTCAGTAAAAACAATCGGCCACGGTGACAAGTTTAAAAGTACATTGCAGAGACACGAAGTTCACACATGAAGACATCGGACGGCGTACAGAATAAAACATGGGGACGGCGATTATGGAGGCACTGAGTAAAACACATGACACTGGAGACACTTGCACTGAACACGTAGATAAAAAGTCGAGACGCCCCCGCAGGGGGTGGGGAGGGGAAGGAGGGGGAGGAGGTGGGACAGGGACGGGGGAAGTGCGGGGGAGGGGGAGAAGGGGAGGGAAGAGAGCGTAAGGAGGGAAGGATTGACGAGACTCTGGGCATGGGAGAGGGGTAGCCAAGCGGGCGGGAAGGAAAAGGGACGGGAGAGAGGGGAGGGGCGCTGATGCTACGGGGAAGGGATCAGAGTTGGTAGGAGGGGTAGATATCGGGACGAAGTTCGGTATCCGGTAGAGGAAGGTTGCGGAAATTGCCCTGGGAGAGGATACGGAGCGTATGGAGGTGAAGGCCGGGAGGAACGGTTTGGCGGAAGCGTGGCAGAGGCCCGGGATTTGTAAGAATAGGGTAGACCAGAGGGTTTTGGGACTCTATTTTGCGGGATGTGTAAAGGAGCCGGAGATGTTCAAGGTGTTGTAGGAGAGGAGGGAAGGGGATGAGGTCATAGAGGATCCGCGTGGGGGAAGGTAGCCTGATACGGTATGCGAGGCGGAGGGCGTGGCGTTCTAGGATCTGGAGGGATTTGTATAAAGTAGGAGGGGCTGATATCCAGGCGGGGTGGAAGGAACAAAGAACGGGGCGCATGATTGATTTGTAGGTGTGAATGACAGTGGAAGGGTGGAGGCCCCACGTCTGGCCAGTAAGGAGTTTTAGGAGGTTTAGGCGGGACAGAGCTTTCTCACGGAGGGATTTGAGGTATGGAGTCCAGGACAGTTGACGGTCAAGGGTAAGGCCAAGGTACTTGAGGGTGGGGGTGTGACGGATGGGTCGGTTGTGAAGGGTAAGATAGAAATCGTGGAGGCGGAAGGAGCGGGTGGTACGACCTATGACTATTGCCTGGGATTTGTCGGGATTGACGGAGAGGAGCCACCAGTTACACCAGGAGGCGAACTCGGTGAGGTGGGACTGGAGCAAAACCTGGGAACGAGAAAGGGAAGGGGCGAGGGCCAGGAAGGCGGTGTCGTCAGCATATTGGAGGAGATAGACGGGAGGTTTGGGTTGAGGCATGTCGGCAGAGTAGAGGAGATAGAGGAGGGGAGAGAGGACTGAGCCTTGGGGCACCCCGGCGGAGGGGTAGAAAATACGGGAGTCGGAGTTGCAGACAGTGACGTAGGAGGGGCGGCGGGTAAGGAAGGAAGCGATGAGGCGGACGTAATTAATGGGAAGGGCGTAGAGCTGGATCTTGAAGAGGAGACCGGAATGCCATACTCGGTCGTAGGCTTTTTGGATGTCGAGGGTTACAAAAATTGCGGAGCGACAGGAGTTGAATTGGACGGAGAGGAGATGAGTCAGGCGAAGGAGCTGGTCGTCGGCGGAGAAGGAGGGTCGGAAGCCACATTGGGAGGGGGGGAGAAACTGGTGGCGGTGGAGGTGCTGGTGGATTCGACGAGAAAGGATGGTTTACTGGACCTTGCTGAACACGGAGGTTAGACTGATGGGACGGTAGGATGAGGTCTGGGATGGGGGTTTGTCGGGTTTGAGGAACATGAGAATATGGGAGGTTTTCCACAGGTCGGGGTAGAAGCCAGTATAAAGGATGACGTTGTAGAGTTTGGCAAGTTCATGAAATGAGAGGGGGCATGCGCGAAGGTTAGCCGGTCGTGACCGGGGGCGGTGTTTCGTTTTGTGCGAAGAGTGTCTATTATGTCACGGGCAGTAATGGGAGTGTTCAATTCTGAGGGAGGAATGTGGTCCAAGTACTGGAAGCCAGGGGCGAGCGGAGGAGAGGAGGTGTCGGTGCGCTCGTGGACGTCCGGGAAGAGAGAGTAGTCAAAAAGGGGATCATCAGGAATGGAAAATACATCGGAAAGGTAGGAGGCAAAATGTTCTGCCTTACTGGCGTTGTCAGGGAAAGGACGATCATCATGGAGAAGTGGGTAGTGGGGGGAGGAGTGACTGCCAGTAAGGCGGCGGAAGGCACGCCAGTACTTGGCGGAGTAGACCGGGAGGAGCGAGTTAAGGCGGGTGCATGTATGACGCCAGTTCCGGCGTTTCTCCGCGGACAAAAGGTTTCTGATGTGTCTTTGGAGTTGCCGGTGGCGTTGGAGAGTATCCCGGTCACGGGTCCGGAGAAAGGAGCGGTACAGACGGCGGGATTCGCGGAGGAGAAGGACGGCCTGTGGAGGAAGGGTAGGACGGTGAGGATAAATCGCCCGGGTGGGGATGTGGGCATGGACCGCGTCAGCAACGGTCTGCTGGAGAAAGGAGGAGGCATGGTCAATATCGGCGGGAGTATGGAGGGGCAGTGGGTGGCTTTCGACCGAGGTGTCGATGGAGCGACGGTAGGCATCCCAGTCGGCACGGGAATAATCATGGACGAGTTTGGGAGGGGGCATGGGACGAGGAGCGCGGGCAGGGCGGGGGCGATGATCAAAGGTAAGTAGGACAGGGGCGTGGTCACTGCCTATTAGGTCTAGGACGTCCGCCGTGATGCGCCCCAGGAGGTTGGGAGACACCAATACCGCATCGGGCGTGGTGTTGCTTTCGGGGCGGGTTGGGCGGGGAAGGGGTCTGCGGTGGTTGAGCACAGCCTGTTAAATAAACACCGGATTTTGTTTGAAGAAACGAGAGTACTGGCTCACGCTTCCAACTACTGGGATTCTGTCATCAGGGAGGCGATTGAAATTAGATTATGTGATAATAATATCAATAGAGACTCCGGATATGCACTCAGCAATGCATGGAAGCGAGCTCTGGAGAAGGAGAAGGAACAGAGGTTGGCTCCCAGAACCTTTAGCACTTCCCGCAGATTACCACCTGCTGCGAGAGATGGCGCTGCTAACAACGCGGAATAGCGTGCGCTAGAAAATTCTAGGTGGTTAGATGGCACCACACGAGTACGCGCCATTACCCCTATGACGTAAGCTAGCCAATGAGAAGCCGTCTCTTGGTTATATAAGCGGACGCCTCCAGTTCACGGCAGTCAGTTTTACCCCTGACGACGACTATGGAGGATATAGTCGAAAGCTTGGGCTCCTACCCATATTTGACGCGGCAAGAACACCGAGAGTATTTTACGCAGCAAATGCGTATGCTCAGCTAGTGATACAGTGGTCTCCACCACAAGGCATAATTTCGTCCATCCAAAAATAATTAAACAGAAATAAACATGCACAATGCTGCAAATAGGCTGTAAAACTAACTGGCAGACTGCTACTGCTTCACAAAGCTTCACTCTCCGAGTCTGCCTGCAGACACACTGGTCGCCACTTGCAGACTGCCTTGCTCACTACTACTCAGATCAGAGATAATGCATACTCTCTGGCTTATGGCACAGATTAACAGTTTGTCCATGTTCGCAAGTACATTCAAAATAAAATAAAAATGTCACGTACAGTTGAAACACCATTAAAACAGAATATCAGTAAAAATTCTAATAAAAATATGCTCATGGCAGAATATGTGTACTCCTTTCGAGGTGTTAACATTACTGAAGCTACATTCAAGAAATATATTTGTAATTTGCAAATATGAATCAATATCAACTGTATGATTTAAAGGTAACATGTGATAATTTGCGTCAGACTGGGAGTAGCAATTGCGTATTTGACAGCTGTAACCATCACAGTGTCCTTTTCTTGAGACATGCATGCAAGGACATTTGCGTTGTTTTCATCAATAAACAGGGACACTATACATCATATACTGAAGCTATTTCCATGAATGTGCGTTGGAGCATGTTTGTGTGTTGGTGGGTGTATTGAGGAAGTAGAGGGGGGGGGGGGCGGGTTAAGGTAGGGCAAAGTGAGTGGAAGAAGGGAATGAAGGAGGGACAGGAAATGAGTCGCTATTGGGCAGATCAGAAGATTGTAACTATGACTGCTAAAGACTTGAAGACTCGATGTGGTACATAGCTTTACTCTGTCAATAAGTTTCACACTCTTGTGCAGAGTGAATAATTATTTTCGATTCACGATTACCTAACATTGAAGGTTTTGGAGGCGATCTGATAGTTTTTATAGTCTTCAAAATTAAATGCCAAGATCGCACATAAATAATTTATTCAATGTCGACCGGTTTCGGTGAAGTGTGTCACCATCATCTGGTCACATACATAAGCTGGTCATCTTATTAAAAATGGATATAAAATAATATGTACAACGTAGCACTTAGTCACTATATAAAAATTCACAAGTTAAAAACATGACAACTTACAAAATTTTGTAAGCTGTCATGTTTTTAATTTGTGTTTTTTTATATAGTGACTAAGTTCTACGTTGCACATGTTATTTTATATCAATTTTTAATAAGATGACCAGCTTGTAAAATATGTTTGTGACCAGATGATGGTGACACACTTCACCGAAACCGGTCGACATTGAATAAATTTATATATAAAGAACAGTCTAGAGTGCAAAAGATTTTTTTCCGACTAGTTTCGGTCTTATTTTAGACCATCTTCAAGTAATTCATGTCCATTAGAAGAGGTCACTGAATATATCTACCTTGGCCAGATTGTAAACATGAAGGGAGATGTAAGGCCCGAAATCTACAGGCGCATCAAGCTTGGCTGGCAGGCATTTGGGAGTAAGTCTACAATATTGAGATCAAAAATGCCGGTAAACCTGAAGGAAAAAGTGTTTGATCAATGCATTCTTCCTGTGCTGACGTATGGATGCGAGGAATGGACAATGAACTCATTTACAGAAGGGAAACTTGGGACAGCACAGAGCCATGGAAAGAGCAATGCTGGGATATACAAGAAAGGATAGGAAAAAGGCAGATGACATCCGATCTGTGACCAAGGTTAAGGACATCTTAAAGACCGTAGGCTCCTTGAAATGACAGTGGGCCGGCCACATCGCGAGAGGAAAAGACAACAGATGGACGATGATAGTACTGGAGTGGAGTCCGAGAGAGCACCGGAGGCCTAGAGGACGACCACCGGACAGATGGGACAAAGATGTCAAGAAGGTCGCTGGTAGCACCTGACAGAACTGCTCAAGACCGTTCCACTTGGAGAAGACTGCTGAAAGCCTACCTAAATCCACGACTCGAAGAGGCCTCATCATTAAACGATTGAAATGGCTGATGATGATGATGATGATGATGTTGTGGACCTGGCAAGAAACTTGGAGCCTTCTAGTGCGTCACTGCACTAGAGGGCTCCAAGTTTCCTGAAAGCTCCACAACATCAATGAAGCTTAAATTCCTGAAGATGGTCTAAAATGCACCACTAGAAGGCTCCAAGTTTCCTGCCAGCTCCACAACATCAATGGAGCTTAAATTCCTGAAGATGCTTTAAAATAAGACCGAAACTAGTAGGGGAAAAAATCTTTTGCACTCTAGACAGTTCTTTATATATAAATTTATACAAGACTGCTGTTCCTCATAAGTGACACAAAAATGTTTCCAAAAATATTGATTGAATATATTATTTATACTGGAATACACTCTTTCAAGTTCTGAAGTCAGCAGGGGTAAAATACAGGGAAAGGAGACTTATTTACAACTTGTACAAAAGCCCGACCGCAGTTATTAGACTCGAATGGCATGAAAGGGAAGCATCAGTCGGGAAGGGAGTAAGACAGGGTTGTAGCCTTTCTCCGATGCTATTCAATTTGTACATCGAGCAGGCGGTGAAGGAAAGCAAGGAAAAAATTGGAATAGGGATTAAAGTTCAGGGGGGAGAAATAAAAACATTGCGTTTTGCTGATGACATTGTAATTCTGTCAGAGACACCAAAGGACCTGGAAGAGCAGTTGAACGGATTGGACAGTGTGTTGAAGAGTGCGTATAAAATGAACATTAACAAGAGCAAAATAAAAATAATGGAATGCGGTCTTAGAAAATCAGGCGATGCTGAAGGAATTGGATTAGGTAACGAAACAATGAAGGTGGTAGATGAGTTTTGTTACTTGGATAGTAAAATAACATGTGATGGTCGCAGTACAGAGGATATAAAATGCAGAATGACAATGGGAAGAAAAGCATTTTTGAAAAAGAGAAAGTTGCTAACATCGAATATTAATTTAAGTGTAAGGAAGTCTTTTCTGAAGGCATTTTTCTGGAGTGTTGCCTTGTACGGGAGTGAAACATGGACGATAAGCAGTGCGGACAGGAAGAGAATAGAGGCTTTTGAAATGTGGTGCTACAGAAGAATGCTGAAGGTTAGGTGGGTAGATCGCATAACTAATGAAGAGGTACTTAACAGATTTGGTGAGAAAAGGAATTTTTGGCATTCCCTGACTAAAAGAAGGGATCGCTTGGTAGTACACATTCTTTGACATCGAGGAATCGTAAATTTAGCATTGGAGGGAAGTGTGTGGGGTAAAAATCGCAGAGGGAGACCAAGAGACGCGTATAGCAAGCAGATTCAAGTGGATAGGGGTTGTCGTTCTTATGAGGCGATGAGAAGGCTTGCTCAGGATAGAGTAGGGTGGAGAGCTGCATCAAACCAGTCTCCGGACTGAAGACAATCACAACAACAACAACAACAAATTATTTATGTGCGAAATCTATCTTTTCTATTTGTTACATATAATTGCGATTGAATAGTATCGATCTCGGAAACACGGTAGTAACTAACTTCGGGCATAATGAGTAATAATGGCGCATCGAGTGGCTTTGGTTGGCGGGATAATGGACAGCGGCGAAGAGAATTAACGACGCCCCGGTGGCACCTGCGCCTACCGCAGGAGCTGGTGCTTGCCTGGTGCGGTCAGCGCGCGGGCTGCCCGCAACAGTTTGCGCGTTTATCTCGACCGCGGCGGCGTTAGCCTTGCAAATGAGACATTTGTTTTGGAGCGGCTCGTTAAACCGGCAGGCCCCGGAGTTACCGCCCCACTGTAAGGCCTCTTTCGAATGCATTGCTCTCAATATAACGTGGCCGGGGAATTAAACGAGCCCGCGGACTAACAGAAGGAAATAAGAATTTCATGTCCGCGGAGGTTTGCCTAATGGGATAGCGAAGAAACACCGCCAGAGGGTAGCGCATTGTAATTCCGCCTTGTTTCCAAGCTGCGCTGGCTAAAAAGCACCGCGATTCAGACGGAAGGAATTCTCCGGAGGGCTTTTAAAAATGACCGGATTCCAGATCGAAAGCGGAAATTGTAAATTGATAAAAAGTGAAACGTTAGAGTCTAGAATATCTTGTTCACTGCCGGCTACCCACACTGTAATACCTTATACGACGCATCCGAAACAGGTGAAAATTGCAGCAAGCATTTGCGGAGATAAGAAATGCAAACGAATAGCGTTTCAGCGCAGGTGCCGTCACAGGGCCTTGTAGCGCTACCGCCGGCCGCGGTGGCCGAGGGGACTGAGGCGCTTCAGTCACGGTCTGCACGGCCACTACGGTCGGGGGTTCGAATCCCCCTGGGGCATGGATATTTGTGCCGTCCTTAGTGTTAGTTAGTTCATAAGTAGTTTGTAAGTTTAGGGACTGATGACCCCGTAGTTAAGTCCCATAAGCTGTACAAACATTTGAACATTTTGTAGCGCTGCCTTCCAGCCCAGTATACAGGGTGTTACAAAAAGGTATGACCAAACTTTCAGGAAACATTCCTCACACACAAAGAAAGAAAATATGTTACGTGGACATGTGTCCGGAATCGGTTAATTTCCATGTTAGAGCTAATTTTATTACTGCTCTTCAAATCACATTAATCATGGAATGGAAACACACAGCAACAGAACGTACCAGCCTGACTTCAAACACTTTGTTATAGGAAATGTGCAAAACGTCCTCCGTTAGCGAGGATACATGCATCCACCCTCCGTCGCATGGAACCCCTGATGAGCTGATGCAGCCATCGAGAATGACGTATTGTATCACAGCCGTCGACAATACGAGCACGAAGAGTCTCTACATTTGGTACCGGGGTTGCGTAGACAGGGGCTTTCAAATGCCCCCATAAATGAAAGGAGGGTTGAGGTCAGGAGAACGTGGAGGCCATGGAATTGGCCCGCCTCTAACAATCAATCGGTCACCGAATCTGTTGTTGAGAAGCATACGAACACGTCGACTGAAATGTGCAGGAGCTCCATTGTGCATGAACCACATGTGGTGTCGTACTTGTAAAGGCACATGTTCTAGCAGCACAGGTAGAGTATCCCGTATGGAAGCATGATAACGTGCTCCAGTGAGCGTAGGTGAAAGAACATGAGGCCCAATCAAGACATCACCAACAATTCCTGCCCAAACTTTCACAGAAAATCTGTGTTGATGACGTGATTGCACAATTGCGTGCGGATTCTCGTCAGCCCACACATGTTGACTGTGAAAATTTACAATTTGATCATGTTGGAGTGAAGCCTCATCCTTAAATAGAACATTTGCACTGAAATGAGAAGTGCCACATTTTTGGATGAACCATTCGCAGAAGTGTACCCGTGGAGCCCAATCAGCTGCTGATAGTGTCTGCACACGCTGTACATGGTACGGAAACAACTTGTTCTCCCTTAGCACTCTCCATACCGTCACGTGGTCAACGTTACCTTGTACAGCAGCAACTTCTCTGACGCTGACATTAGGGTTATCGTCAACTGCACGAAGAATTGCCTCGTCCATTGCAGGTTCCTTGTCGTTCTAGGTCTTCCCTAGTCGCGAGTCATAGGCTGGAATGTTCCGTTCTCCCTAAGACGCCGATCAATTGCTTCGAACGTCTTCCTGTCGGGACACCTTCGTTCTGGAAATCTGTCTCGATACAAACGTACCGCGCCACGGCTAATGCGCCGGCAGCGGTGGCCGAGGGGACTGAGGCGCTTCAGTCACGGTCTGCACGGCCACTACGGTTGGGGGTTCGAATCCCCCCTCGGGCATGGATATTTGTGCCGTCCTAGTTCATAGGTAGGTCATAAGTAGTTTGTAAGTTTTTTCTTGAAGCTCCTCCACGCTTATCCTTCTACACATGGACCTGACTATCTGCTCTTTTGGCCTCACAAAACCAATTTCACTGAAGATTAAATAATGATAAGTATCATCAAAGAACCCCCTGAAAACACGCGTGTCCTTGACTGTCTTCCTGAATTCCTGGTCTGTTATAATATAGTCAATGATAGATCTGGTTCCTCTTCCTTCCGAAGTATAGCGGTGAATGTTCTTATGATTAAAGAAGGAGTTTTTGATAACTAAGCCCATACTGTAACAGAAATCCAAGAGATGTTTTCCGTTCCCGTTGTCCTCCATATCCTCTCCAAACTTACCCCTAACCTTTTCATATCCATCTGTTCGATTTCCTATCCTAGCGTTGTAATCACCCATGAGTAAATCACTATCCTTATCCTTCACTCTAACAACTACATCACTAAGTGCGTTGTAAAATCTGTCCATCTCATCTTGATCTGTCCCTTCACAGGGTGAATACACTGCCACAATCCTAATTTTCTTGCTGGAGATGGCGAAATCTATCCACATCAGTCGTTCATTTACATACCTTATTGCAATTCTACATCTACATCTACATCTACATCGATACTCTGCAAATCAAATTTAAGTGCCTGGCAGAGGGTTCATTAACCACCTTCATAACTTTTCTCTACCGTTCCATTCTCTAATAGCGCGCGGGAAGAAAGAACACCTAAATCGTTCCGTTTTCGATCTGATTTCTCTTATTTTATTGGGATGGTCATGTCTCCCTAAGTAGGTGGGTGCTAGCAAAATTCAGAACTAAAAGTCGGTGATTGAAACTTCGCAAACAGATCACGCCGCAATGAATAACGTCTTTCTTTTAATGATTTCCACCCCAATTCGTGCAACATTTCCGTGACGCTTTCCCCCCCGTAACGTGATAAAACAAAACGAGCTGCCCTTCTCTGAACCTTCTCAATATCTTCCGTCAGTCCCACCTGGTGAGGGTCCCACAAGGGGCAACAGTACTCCAAGAGAGGACGCACAAGTGTGATGTAGGCAGTCTCTTTGGTGGAGCTGGTGCATCGTCTAAGCGTTCTGCCAATGAAACGTAACCTTTGGTTCGCCTTCCCCACAATATTTTCTATGTGTTCTCTCCAGTCAAAGTTGTTCGTAATTGTAACTCCTAGGTATTTGGTAGAATTTACGACCTTAAGGTTTGACTGATTTATCGCGTAATTGAAGTTCAGCGGATTTCTTTTAGTGGTCATGTGTATTACTTCACACTTTTCTTTATTTAGTGTCAATTGCCAATTTTCGCACCAAGTAGAAATTTTGTCTAAATCGCTTTGCAGTTGCTTTTGATCCTCTGTTGACTTCACTAACCGATAAACGACAGCATCATCCGCGAACAGTCTAAGGGAGCTATTCAGATTATCTCCTAAATCGTTTATAAACACGAGGAAGAGTAGGGGACCAATAACGCTTCCCTGTGGAACGCCAGATATCACTTCTGTTTTACTCGATGACTTACCGTCAATTACAACGAACTGTGTCCTTTCTGATAGGAAATCGTGAATCCAATCGCACAATTGGGGAGATATTCCATAAGCACGCAATTTCATTAGAAGCCGCTTGTGGGGTACAGTATCAAAAGCCTTCCGGAAATCCAGAAATATGGAATCGATTTGAGATCCCTTGTCGATGGCACTTAACACTTCATGTGAATAAAGGGCAAGCTGTGTTTCGCAAGAGCGATACTTTCTGAATCCGTGCTGACTATTGGTTAATAGGTCGTTCTCTTCGAGGTAGTACATAATATTCGAACAAAGTATATGTTCCAAAATCCTACTGCAAATCGACGTCAATGAGATAGGCCTGTAATTTTGGGGATCACTCCTATTGCCTTTCTTGAATATTGGAGTAATTTGGGCAACTTTCCAGTCTTTGGGTATGGATCTTTCGCTGAGTGATCGGTTGTAAATTATAGCTAAGTAGGGAGCTATTTCATCAGCATACTCTGAGAGGAATCTAGTTGGTATACAATCTGGCCCGGAAGATTTATTTTTGTTTAGTGACTTAAGTTGTTTTACTACTCCAGGAACATCTACTTCTAAGTTTCGCATGCTGGCAGCTGTTCTTGGATTGAATACTGGAGTGTTCACTTCGTCTTCTTTGGTGAAAGAATTTCGGAAAGCTGTGTTTAGTAATTCTGCCTTAGCAGTACTGTCGTCGGTAGTATTACCATTGCTATCGCGTAGTGAAGGTATTGTTTGTGTTTTGCCGCTAGTGTACTTCACATATGACCAGAATTTCTTTGGATTTTCTGCAAGATTACGAGACAGGATTTCGTTGTGGAAACAACTATAAGATTCTCGCATTGAAGTCCGCGCTAGGTTGCGAGTTTCAGTAAAAGATTGCCAGTCTTGCGGATTCTGTGTCTTTTTAAATTTTGCATGCGTTTTCCTTTGTTTCTGCAACAGTGATCTGACCTGTTTTGTGTACCACGGGGGGTCAGCCCCCTCTTTTATTAATTTATTTGGTATAAATCTCTCGATTGCTACTGATATTATGTCTTTGAATGTAAGCCACAACTGATCTACACTCGCATTTTTAGTTTTGAAGGACTGGAGACTATCACTCAGGAAAGCGTGAAGCGAATTTTTATCTGCTTTATTGAATAGATATATTTTTCGTTTATTTTTGGTGCATTTGGGAATTTCTATATTTAGTCTCGCTACTACAACTCGATGTTCGCTAATCCCTGTATCTGTTTTGATGCTCTTTACTATCTCGGGATTATTTGTTGCTAGGAGATCAAGAGTATTTTCGCAACCACGTACTATTCTAGTGGGTTCATGAACTAACTGTTCGAAGTAGTTCTCAGAAAAAGCATTCAGAACTAGTTCGGACGATGTTTTATATTTGCCCCCGGTTTTGAATACGTAATTATGCCAACATATCGAGGGTAAATTAAAGTCGCCACCGATTATAACAGTATGCTTCGGATACCTATTTGAAATATGATTCAAGCTTTCTTTGAACATTTCTGCAACCGCATCGTATGAGTCAGGGGGCCGATAAAAAGATCCAATTATTAATTTATTTCGGTGGTCAGGTATAACCTCTACCCAGACCAATTCACAGGAAGTATCTGCCTCAATTTCGTTGCAGGATAAACCGTTTGTAACTGCAATAAACACGCCACCCCCTGTTTTATTTATTCTATCCTTTCTGAAGACCATTTGGCCCTTTGAGAAAATTTCGGCCGAATTTATCTCAGGCGTCAGCCAGCTTTCAGAACCTATAACGATTTGTGCCTCAGTACTTTCTATCAGCGCTTGGAGCTCTGGAATTTTCCCAACACAGCTACGACAATTTACAACTGTTACACCAATGGTTTTTATGTCTACTTTCTTCCCGTGTCTGACCTGCCCCCTTTGAGACTGAAACCCATTTTGTGTATTCCCGAGGCCATCTAACCTAAAAAACCGCCCAGTCCACGCCACACAGCCCCCGCTACCCGTGTAGCCGCTTCCTGAGTGTAGTGGACTCAATTATGCTGGGTTCGATTGCTTTCCTGATGTAAAATGCTACACCCCACTGTGCTCTTCCTACTTTGACTCCTGACAGGTAGACCTTGTATTCTCCGACTTCGTCCTCTTTCTCTCCCCTTACTCTAACGTCACTAACAGCTAAAACATCTAACCCCATCTTACTTGAAGCCTCCGCCAGTTCTACCTTCTTTCCAATGTAATACCCATTGATATTAATAGCTCCCTATCTCATCCCAGATCGTTTGCCAAGTCGTATCTGAGGAGTCCCTGGTCTGTCAATTAGAGGTGGGACTCTATCACCTCCAAAGGTCCGAGGCATTTTGCTCTGATTGTTGCCAGCATGATAATGAAGTACCTGGGAAGCAGGTTGCTAGCCTTACTTGCCCAGGGCCCCACTAGGTTTTACCCCTAACGGTTGAGGGACTAACCGGTGGATTTGGTAGTCTTTGCCGTCTGAGCACAAAGGTGGACACGACTCAGAATATGCCCGAGATGCCCAACCTTATTCCAAAGTAACTGGTATCCCAACTGTCAGGACCACTTACTTGGCCACTCATACGTTGCCCGTGGTTCATGAACTAGGGCATGACTACTGGAACCCATACCATGAACCACGTGTAATATCAGAAAATCAGGCGATGCTGAAGAAATTAGATTAGGTAATGAGACAATAAAGTAGATCAGTTTTGTTATTTGGGTAGCAAGATAACTTATGATGCCCGGAGTAAAATAGATATAAAATGCAGAATGGCTACGGGAGAAGGGCCAGAGCAGAAGAAAAAATGCACAAAACATGGTGCGAGAGCCGCTACAGCCTCAATTTTACCTTTCTCTTTAATTCCTTAAGCACCACAAACATCTTTCCAGCTAATATTTTTGAGCATATTTCTTCATGCTCTGCTTAGAATCTGTACCTAAAACAAGGAGCTGCATGTTGTTATTGTGCTGGTCTTCAGTCCGCAGACTGGTTTGATGCAGCTCTCCACGCTACTCTGTCCTGTGTAAGTCTCTTCATCTGAGAATAAGTTTTGCAACTTACATCCTTTTGAATCTACTTACTGTATTCGTTCCTCGGTCTCCCTCTACGATTTTTATCCCACACACTTCCTTCAATGCTAAGTTGATGATTCCGTGATGTCTCAGAATGTGTCCCACCAATCTATCTATTCTCAATTAGTCAGGATATGCTAGGTACTCCTTTTCTCCCCAATCTGATTAAGCATCTCCTCATTAGTTACGTGATCTACCCATCTAATTTTCATCATTCGTCTGTAGCACCACATTTCAAAAGCTTGTATAATCTTTATCCCCTTATCGTCCACGTTTCACTCCCATACAATGCTACACTCCAGACAAATGCTTTCAGAAAGAAGTTCCTAACATTTCAATTAATAATGGATGTCAACAAATTTCGCTTCTTCAGAAACGCTATTCTTCCCACAGCCAGTCTGCATTTTATATCTTCCTTACTTGGCCATCATAAGTTATGTTGCTACCCAAATAACAATACACAGCACATCATGAGCTAATAGGCCATTGATTATTGGTTTTATGACATGATTTTGTTCCTTTGATTTGTCTGTAAAATATTATCAATGGCTCTCCTAGAGGATTTAGTTATCCCAGTTGTGAAGTTCATAATACGATTTAGATTGAAAGACAATGTTACTGACTGCAATAAATGTTTACTGGAAGACTGCATAAGAAAATGTGTACTCAGAAAAACACGACGGATCTGTTCATGTGCATAGAAATGGCATGTAAGGTGATCAGCAATTCTTCGTACAACATATTTCAATCTGTATCATCATCAGAACCTTGTAGTTGCGACTGCAATGTGTCTCATCCGTGTTGTGTCAAGTACTTTTCACAACACACACAAAGACTTCTCACAACATAGACATGATGGGTTACACACGCAACTACGAGTTATTGTAAAGAAAAAAAAAATAAAAGTAGCCATTCACAACAGTTGACTGTTAATCGGATAATAAATTGTTTCAAATATAAGTGCAGTTTCCAACTCTCACATATCGATTGCAGTATGAAAAAAACATGTAAAAAGTGTTTATTGACTTACACACGCTACATCACGTGCAACTTTTGAACTCTATAACTTCCCTGGGGAGCGCCAGGTGTCACTTCCATCTTTCTTGATATCTTTCTGTCAATTACTGTGTATTGTGTCGTTTCCGACAGGAAATCACAAATTCAATTGCGTAACTGAGATGATACTCCACAAACACACAATTTAATTAGAAGCCACTTGTGAGGAACTGTGTCATAAGCCTACTGGAAATCTAGAAATGTGGGAATCAATTTGAAATCTTTTGTATATACCACTGTTCTCATAATGATCTCTTTCTCATGATACCTTCTGAATCTCTTCGACGTAGTTCATAATGTTAGAAAAAATATATGTTCCAAAAACCTGACATAAGTGATATGGGCTTGTTATTTGGCGGGTCACTCCTATTGCTTTTCTTGAGTATTGGATCGACATGTGCAACTTTCCAGTCTTTGCGTATGGATCCGTCACTGAGGGAGCGACTGTATATGATAACTAGGTAGGGAGCTATTGCATCAGCATACTCTGATAGGAACTGAATTGGTACACAATGTGGACCAGAAGACTTGCTTTTGTTAAATAATTTACGTGGTTTTACTACCCATGGTTATCCTAAATTACTCATAGAGACAACTGTTCTTGATTCGAATTTTTGGGTATTTGCTTCGTCTTCTTTGCTGAAGGACTTCTGCTTTAGCAACACTGTCATCAGTTACATCACAATTGCTTATGCGTAGTGAAGATATTGTGTTTTGCCGCTGATGTACTTTACATTGAAGGACACTCTACACCACGTCTATATGTCTGAAGAAAGGCACTAAGCCGTGGTGGAATGGCCGATCACTCTAAGGCGCCTTGCTGCAGAGCGCGCGGTTGATCGCCGTCGGAGGTTCGAGTCCTCATCCGGGCATCTACATCTCCAGGCATACTCCGCAAGTCACACTGAAGTTCTTGGCAGAGAGTTCATCGATCCACTTTTATGATATTTCTCTATAGTCCCACTCTCTAATAGCTCGCGGGAAAAAGGAACACTTGAATCTGTTTCCGATCTTATTTTTCTTATTATATTATGATGATCATGTAGGTGGCTGTTAACAATATATGTTCGAATTCTGAAGAGTAAGTTGGTGAAAGAAATTTCGCAAATAAATCTCGCCACAACAAATAACCCCTTTTCCTTTAATGATTTCCACCCCAGCTCGTACATCATTTCCGTGACCTATATCGCGATGATACAAGACGAGCTGCCCTTCACTGAAATTTCTCTAAATCGTCCGTCAGTCCCACCTGGTGTGGATCCCACAATGCGCAGCAATACTCCAAAATAGGATGCACGAGTGTAGTGTAGGCAGTTTCTTTAGTAGAGCTGTTGCATCTTCTAAGTGTTCTGCCAATGAAACGCAGTCTTTGGTTCGCCTTCCTACAATATTTTCTATGTATTCTTTCCAATTTATTAGTAATTGTTCTCCTAGGTAAGTAGTAGGATTGACGGCCTGTAGGTTTGACTGATTTGTCGTGTAAATGTAGTTAGTGTAAGTAGTTTGTAAGCCTAGGGACTTTAAGAAAAATGTAATAATCCCCATTCCAAAGAAATCAGGCGCAGATAGATGTGAAAATTACGGAACCATCAGTTTGATAAGTCATGGTTGCAAAATTTTAACACGAATTATCTACAGGAGAAAGGAAAAGCTGGTTGGAGCTGACCTCGGGGAAGATCAGTTTGGATTCAGGAGGAACGTAGGAACCCGGGAGGCAATATTCAGTTTACGTCTTACGTCTTAGAAGATTAAGGAAAGGAAAACCTACATTTTTAGCTTTTGTAGATTTAGAGAAAGCTTTTGACAATGTTGACTGGAATACACTCTTTCAAGTTCTGAAGTCAGCAGGGGTAAAATACAGGGAAAGGAGACTTATTTACAACTTGTACAAAAGCCCGACCGCAGTTATTAGACTCGAAGGGCATGAAAGGAAAGCATTAGTTGGGAAGGGAGTAAGACAGGGTTGTAGCCTTTCTCCGATGTTATTCAATTTATACATTGAGCAAGCGGTGAAGGAAAGCAAGGGAAAATTTGGAATAGGGATTAAAGTTCAGGGTGAAGAAATAAAAACATTGCGTTTTGCTGATGACATTGTAATTCTGTCAGAGACAGCAAAGGACCTGGAAGAGCAGTTGAATGGAATGGACAGTGTGTTGAAGAGAGCATATAAAATGAACGTTAACAAGAGCAAAACAAAGATAATGGAATGCAGTCTTAGAAAATCAGGCGATGCTGAAGGAATTAGATTAGATAACGAAACAATGAAGGTGATAGATGAGTTTTGATACTTGGGTAGAAAAATAACATATGACGGTTGCAGTACAGAGGGTATAAAATGGAGAATGGCAGAAAAGCATTTTTGAAAAAGAGATATTTTCTAACATCGAATATTAATTTAAGTGTAAGAAAGTCTATTCTGAAGGCATTTGTGTGGAGTGTTGCCTTGTACGGGAGTGAAACATGAACGACAAATAGTGAAGACAGGAAGAGAATAGAGGCTTTTGAAATGTGGTGCCTCAGAAGAATGCTGAAGGTTAAGTGGGTAGATCGCATGACTAATGAAGAGGTACTGAACAGAATTGGTGAGAAAAGGAATTGTTGGCATACCTTGACTAAAAGAAGGGATCGATTGGTAGTACACATTGTAAGATATCGGGAAATCGTAAATTTAGCATTGGAGGGAAGTGTGTGCGGTAAAAATCGCAGAGGGAGACCAAGAGACGCATATAGTAAGCAGATTCAAATGGATGTGGGTTGCCGTTCTTATGAGGAGATGAAGAGGCTCGCTCAGGAGTAGGGTGGAGAGCTGCATCAAACCAGTCTCCGGACTGAAGACCATAAGAACTTAACAGGGACTGATAATCGCATCAGTTAACTCTGATTTACAAACATATGAAAGGCACTGAGAGATTGCTGGTGTTTTCAAAAGCAATAAATAATAGTTGAACAATAAAATGAGATGCAACCGTAGTAGCTTATTTACGTCAGTGCTGCATTCACGCTGCGGCGGAGCGGCCGAGCGTATTGAGGCGCTATGCTATGATGCGCGAGGCCGTTTCCCGTCAGGGGTTCGAATAACCCCTCGGGCATGGATGTTTCTGTCGTCTTTAGTATAAGGTAGTTCATAAAGTAGTTTGTAAGTTTAGGGACTGATGACCCCGCAGTTAAGTCGCTTAACCTTAACAAACATTAGAATATTTTGCTGCAATCACTATGCTCCGTTAGTCTGAACTTGCGTAAGATTAATGCTGCCCCCAACTGCCCGATCTAGACGGCCGTGTTTCAGCCGCGCGAGTAACCTTGCGCGTGAGCTGTAACCTCCAGCGCTAGTTTTCCTCCTCTGGCTATTTCCACGCGTAACAGAGCGCGGCGCTGCAGTGACGTGACAAGCTCTGGGAAAGTACTTGGCGGCCGGCACTTTTGCGCGCACCTGCAGCAGCATACTGTTTCACTTGTTTGCTGCCCATAATAAGACTAGCGAGTGGGGCTGCAGGTATCTGCTAGCGGGAAGCGCCCAGAGTGGGTGTTGACTCAGCGCGGCCAATCGCGGCTGTTTGCCGACCGCTAGCGTCGCCTGCAGAACGTGCCTGCAGAACGCGACCGCTGATATTTGGCGCCAGTTTGTCGCAAGGATTATTGCCGCGCCAGCGGGCGCACTGCCGACGCAGGGAAACCCTGCGGCCAGCGACCAAACAACCTGCTTTCCTCTACACCGGTCCTTTTCGTCTCCACTTTAACTCCTTAATGCATAGTGTATGTGATCAGCTACATACCTTATTTTTCACATTATCTCTCAAACTGATCACAATTTTACCACAACATCTACAGCTACACGGGATATTCTACTAATCACATTTAAGTGCCTGCCAGAGGGTTCGTCGAACCGGCGTTATACTATTTATCTCCCGTTCCAATCTCGAATAGCGCCTGGGAAGAAAGAACAGCTGAATCTCTCCGTTCGAGCTCTGATTTCTCGTATTTTATTCTGATGATCATCTCTACCTATGTAAGTGGGAGTCAACAATGTATTATCGCATTCGGAGGAGAATGTTGGCGATGGGAGTTTCGTAAGTAACCCACGCCGCAGCGATAAGCCCGTTGTTGTAATGATTCGCCGCGGTGGAGTAGCCGAGAGTTCTAAGGCACCTCGCTGCGTAGCGTGCGTTTCCTCGCCTTCGGAGGTTCGAGTCCTCCCTGGGGCATGGGTGTATGTGTTGTCTTTAGGTTAGTTTAGTTTAAGCAGTTTGTTAACTACGGACTGATGACCGCGCAGTTTCGTCCGATAGATTTACAAACATTTGAACATTTTTGTAATGACTCCCATCCCAGATCCTGTATGCCTGTATTATCTTCCATTCAATTCTCTATTAGCACGCGGGAAGAAAGAAAACCTGAATATCTCCGTTTGAGTTCTGATTTCCCGTATGTTATTCTGATGATCATTTCTCCCTATGTAAGTGGGAGTCAACAATATATTTTCGCATTCGGAGGAGAATGTTGGCGATTGGAGTTTCGTAATTAGTCCACGCCGCAGTGATAAGCGCCGTTGTTGCAATGATTCCCATCCCAGATCCTGTATCATTTCCGTAACGCTGTCTCCCTGTATCGTGACAATACGAAACGAGCAGCTCTTCTTTGGACTTTTTCGATGTCCTCCGTCAAACCCACCTGATAAGGATCCCACACTGGGTAGCAATACCACAAAAACGACGGTCAAGCGTAGTTTATGCATTCTCTTGCAACTTTTAAGGGTTCTGCCAATAAAACGCAGTATCTGGTTCGCCTTTCCCACGACATTATCTACGTATTCTTTTCAGTTTAAGTCTGAAGTAATAGTAATTCCTAGGTATTTTGTGGAGTTTACGGCCTTCACTTTTGATTGATTTATCTTGTAAACAAACTTTAACGTATTTCTTTTCGTACTCATGTGGACCACTTATTTGGGGCGATGTACCATAGCCACGCAATTTATAACTTCTTCTATTCATAGTGTTAATTATTCTAGTAGCCCGTCCTAGAAATTATAAACTGCGAAGTGCTACTGAATTAGTTCGACAGTTGGCTGCATTGTGTGTTTTTTTATTAGTATTCCTCCTTTGTTATATAAAAGTAGTCAATCACGTACTACTGTTGCACTATGAGTTACTTTCTGTAATAATTTGAGGCATAATAGTGACATTTACTACATTGGGTACATCATGGAAACACAATATAACTGATCAGCTATGAACGTTTTATTGCTAGTAGTGCATAATAATTTCAACGAATTTTCTTCAATATTTTTCTCACTATATACGCACTATACATTAATCGTGGTAGTTTTTATAGCTTCAAATAAAAAGTCATGCATTAAAGGGTTAACGTAACCGGTAAATCCGCTCAAAACAACCGGTATTATATTGCTATTTATTTCGATTCTCGAAGACGTCGCACAAAGATCGAAAAACTTTGATAAAAGAAGTAGAAGGTCGCTATCTATGGGGGGTCGGAGATGGTTGAAATCAGTTTTGTCTTAAGCAAGGTTGGGAAGGTGGCCGCGCAGGCAAATAGAAAAAATAAATGTCTTTGCTCTACATTTCCTCGTTCAAGTAGTTATGTTAAATAAGAGAGTGCAAATTCATGACTGAGGGAAATTTACATACAAACGACTCCATCAGGAGCCAGGTGCAGTGCGACCACACGAATAAAATCATGTTACCAAAGCTGTTCCCTGCATTCCTCGTAAGAGAAATTTGTCAGTTTTACGAAAAATCCTTTCTGAATTAAACCGTCATTCAACACCACTAATCAAATATTTGTGATTCTATGCGATCAAACTACTTTGACATATTTTTTGGAAACATTTTTGTTTCACTTATGGGGAACTGCATTCTTATTTAAATTTATATATAAAGAACAGTCTAGAGTGCTAAAAAATTTTTTTCGACTAGTTTCGATCTTATTTTAGACCATCTTCAGGAAATTAAGCCCCATTGATGTTGTGGAACTTAATTTCCTGAAGATTAAAATAAGACCGAAACTAGTCGAAAAACTTATCTTTTTTTTATTTTTATTTTATTTTTTTTTTTTTTATTTTGTACTGTAGACTGTTCTTTATTTACAAACTGTTTTGGTCATCAGTCCATAGTCTTACAAACTACCAGCGGCGTATCCAGGTGGGGGAGAGGGGGGGCTGTCGGGCTGCAGCCCCCCCCCCCAGACCATAACATGCTGCAGTCTCCCCCCCCCCCGTCAGACCCTCCTCGAAGCCCCCCAGACCATGCTGAGAGAGAGACGGGAAAGCAAATACGAGGTGTGTCCACAAAGTAAGTTATATAAACCGAACGTGTACAGATACAGATAAAAATATTTATTGTATAAAAATCTGCAACTGTTCACCTACTTTTCTACATAACTTCCGAAATTTTGTAGGCACTTGTCATAGCTTGGGACAAGTTTTTGTGTGGCTTCTTCATAGGTTGCCGCCTGTGTATTCAACCATGTGGCAAACATGTTCTTTCTGCTCATCATCATTGAAGTATTGACCACAAAGGACAGATTTTAGGTGTAAGAAGAGGTGGGAGGAGTCTTCTTCTTCCCTTCACGTTGCCGTCCGACCTCACAAGGCGAATGTGACCAAACAACTCTTACGGGAATTTCACTGGGACGTGTTTGATCATCCTCTGTACAGTCTCGCTCCTAGCGACTTTCTTCTTACACCTAAAAACTGTCCATGGTGGTCGACACTTCAGCGATGATGACGAGCTGAAAGAACATGTTACCACATGCTTGAATACACAGGCGGCAACCTTCTACGAAGAAGGCATACAAAGACATCTGCCACGTTATGACAAATGCCTACAAAATTTCGGAAGCTATGTAGAAAAGTAGTTTAATAGTTGTATATTTTTGTACAATAAAAATTTTTTCTGCATCTGTACACGTTTTATATAACCAAACGGAACTTACTTTGTGGACATACCTCGTACAAACGGGAGTAAATGCGCAATACTGTACTGTTTCTTTTTTCTTTTAGATATCAAGGGAGCTCGGAATGACCTCAGCCCCCACCAGACCACGATCCTGAATACGCCATTGCAAACTACTTAAACTAATTAAAATGAAAAATAGTCCAGATCACAATTTTCATTACCGGTTTCAGTCTATTGAAGAGCATCTTCACATGGACACCACCATGATGGTAGGCGGCGGCGGTGGATGCAGCAGGCCACACAAAAATTCAAGAGTCTACAATAGACTGAAATGGGTTATGAAATAGAAACAATTCTGAGATATGTACTGTTTTTTAATTGTAATTTCATCTGTTGTATCGAGATCGCTGTTTATCTCCAGTATGCTTTCTAAAATTTCTTAAACTACGTTCAACTAAACTAAGGACAACATACACGGCTATGCCCGAGGGAGGACTCGAACCACCGACGCGAGAGGTCGCGCGATCCATAGCGTGGCGCTCCAGACTACACGGTTATTCCGCGCGTCTTGATGCCCACATTAAGACATGTGACAACAAATCTTTTGTAATCTAGATTAGTGCGCAATACTGATACAGTGACAGTAAGTTACATTTGTTGAATTTAACGTGCTTATGGAATATCTCCCCAATTGTGCGATTGGATTCACGATTTCCTATCAGAAAGGACACAGTTCGTTGTAATTGACGGTAAGTCATCGAGTAAAACAGAAGTGATATCTGGCGTTCCACAGAGAAGCGTTATTGGTCCCCTACTCTTCCTCGTGTTTATAAACGATTTAGGAGATAATCTGAATAGCTCCCTTAGACTGTTCGCGGATGATGCTGTCGTTTATCGGTTAGTGAAGTCAACAGAGGATCAAAAGCAACTGCAAAGCGATTTAGACAAAATTTCTACTTGGTGCGAAAATTGGCAATTGACACTAAATAAAGAAAAGTGTGAAGTAATAGACATGACCACTAAAAGAAATCCGCTGAACTTCAATTACGCGATAAATCAGTCAAACCTTAAGGTCGTAAATTCTACCAAATACCTAGGAGTTACAATTACGAACAACTTTGACTGGAGAGAACACATAGAAAATATTGTGGGGAAGGCGAACCAAAGGTTACGTTTCATTGGCAGAACGCTTAGACGATGCACCAGCTCCACCAAAGAGACTGCCTACATCACACTTGTGCGTCCTCTCTTGGAGTACTGTTGCCCCTTGTGGGACCCTCACCAGGTGGGACTGACGGAAGATATTGAGAAGGTTCAGAGAAGGGCAGCTCGTTTTGTTTTATCACGTTACGGGGGGGGAAAGCGTCACGGAAATGTTGCACGAATTGGGGTGGAAATCATTAAAAGAAAGACGTTATTCATTGCGGCGTGATCTGTTTGCGAAGTTTCAATCACCGACTTTTAGTTCTGAATTTTGCTAGCACCCACCTACTTAGGGAGACATGACCATCCCAATAAAATAAGAGAAATCAGATCGAAAACGGAACGATTTAGGTGTTCTTTCTTCCCGCGCGCTATTAGAGAATGGAACGGTAGAGAAAAGTTATGAAGGTGGTTAATGAACCCTCTGCCAGGCACTTAAATGTGATTTGCAGAGTATCGATGTAGATGTAGATGTAGAACGTGGGTTTGAATGTGGTTACTGACAATGAAAACACCAGACGCTTTTCGCATTTTATTTTGAAAGCATCTTCTGTGTTTGTGTAAATGGCAGATAGGTTTGTAAAATTCGTTTCATATACGAAGGTCGTCCACAAAGTGAATTCCGTTTCTATTCCTATCCGCGGCAGCGCTCCGACCGCTGTTCGGAGCATGCGCGACAGTTACTCTGACTCAAGGAGAAGACATGTACGCCATTTTCACATCGCTGCTGCCGACGTGTGCTTTGTAGTGCGTCTTTATAGTGTCAGCCGTAATTGAAAATGCCGCCGCGTGTGAAATGATATCTGCGATTCGTTTTCTAAATGCAAAGAAAGTTAAACCAAAGGAAACTCATCTACAAATTGCGATGTTTACGGCCAATATGCTTTGAGTGATTCAGTGGTTAAAAGATGGGTCAGACCAATGAAGGGCGTGATGAAGTACACGATAAAGAACGAAGTGGACGCCCGTCTGTGGTCACTGATGAACTGGTTCACACGATTGAAGATTAAGCACAACCGTAAGTTTACAATTAGTGCCCTTGCTATATGGAAGTTCCGCAAATCTCACGATCACTAATTCATGAAACAATGAAAACTGAAATTTCGAAAACTTTGCTCACGTTGGGTACCTAAAATTCTTATTGAACAACACAAAAAACAACGGACGGGCAGTGCACTTCAGATTTTGAAACGCTGCAATGAGGAAGGTGACGGTTTTATTTCTCGGATAGTACTGGGGGATAAAACTTGGGTATCGTTCGACACCCCTGAAACAAAATGGCAATAAATGAAATGGAGACGCATTTAATCCCAAACGGAGTTTAAGCCAAAGCGAATCTTGACACCTAGAAGTCATGTACACCGTTTTTGGGGACAGAAAAGCCATTTTGCTGACTGATTTCGTACCGTGAGGCCAAACAATCAATGCATATAGTTGAATACACAGACGGCAACCTCCTATGTAGATGGCATAGAAAAACATGTGTCATGCTATGACAAGTACCTACAAAATTTCGGAAGGTATGTAGAAAAGTAGTTTAACAGTTGTTGATTTTTGTACAATAAATATTTTTTCCTGTATTCCACGTTTGTTTCATATAACCAAACGAAACTTACTTTGTGGACATACCTCGTATTTCGCTTCACGCAGACGTCGGACAATGTTTTAAAAACTTTGGCAAAGGAAGTAGAAGATCGCTATCTATGAGGATTTGGAGGTGGAGGAAATCTGTCTGAAGCAAGGTTGGGGAGGTGGCCGCGCCGGCAAATTGGGAAAGTAAATATATTTTCTCTGCATTTCCTCGCTCAAGTAGTTGTGTTAAATGAGAGAGTGCTGATTCATTACTGAGGGAAACTTAAGTCAGTTTTCCGTAAAAAGTTCTAGAGTCTACAGTAGACTGAAGCCAGATATGAAATAGAAAAAAAAAAAATTGCGATCTGGATTGCTTTTATGGGGAGTCATACCGCCGTATCTCGACAATGTTAAATTGGTCATATAAATGCACCGTTTCGTCAGGTGTTCTTGAATATATAAATTTAGTGTTTTTATCACGTGTCCTCCAATGTTTTGTGACTGTATTGCTCTACAATCACTTTAAAATAACAGCTGAAGCTAGATATGATTTTTTCGCTAAACATAAACGAAGTTGGTTTAAATTTCCACCATTTTAATTTCTTCAATTTTAACCATTACAGTAAATACTACTAAAGTAGAGTTATAACATCATTGTACTATCTTTGTTAAAGGGCGAATAATTCATTGACATAGATTCAGAAGTTTATGAGAAAAAGAGGCATTTATACTGAAAAATGTCATTCTGAGAAAATTGCGTTTAAAGAAGAAATGTTAATATACATGCAACTAATAAATAAACAATGTATTATAACCCTCCTGGATGGTAGTCCTCATCTCCTCCTTCATCTTCCTCACCCATTGATGCCCTCCTTCTCTTGGGTCTGGCTTCTTTTGACATCTTATTTGTTGCAATCTCTGCCTTCATGATTCGCAGTTGGTCCAAGTTCATCACTATTTTAGTAGTGGTGTAGCCTTTATGAATTCCAAGAGTTTCACAACCTCTAGTCTTCCAGAATAGCCATCATTAAAAGTAAGAACAGCGTCAAAAACACGAAGTCATGATGAAAACTATCACAGGAAACACAAACTAAAGCACGGCTAGTGGATAACTGTTGTTGGCCGGCCGCGGTGGCCGAGGTGACTGAGGCGCTACAGTCACGGTCAGCACGGCCACTACGGTCGGGGGTTCGAATCCCCCCTCGGGCATGGATATTTGTGCCGTCCTAGTTCGTAAGTAGTTCATAAGTAGTTTGTAAGTTTAGGGACTGATGGCCCCGTAGTCGAGTCCCATAAGCTTAACAAACATTTGAACATTTTGAACTGTTGTTGTCAGACACAAACAAATGAACAATTCAAAGAGTTTACTGCGAAGTACCGCTGTTCTCTACAAAACTAGAGAAACCACAGCTTTCTTTAGTTCCAGCGATAAATGCCAATGTGCGAAATGATGGAAAACAAAATTCTGAGAACTGTCAATGCAAGATTATTTTCAAATATTTATTTAAAATAGTAAATAATCGAACACTTTAATAAAATCAACACCAAATTAGGCATATATATATATATATATATATATATATATATATATATATATATATGTATGTATAAGTGCCTGTTATTTGAAATGCCTGTAGTTGCTTTCTATGCACCGTCTCGACTCGAAGCACACTGAGTAATGAACGAGTGAACTAACTGAACCATGGAGACTCCTACTGGAATTCAAATGAAACTATAAAATATATTTGGCGTTAACGTGCAGTAATTGCGACATCTGAAATAAAATTCACGCAGTTTGTGCACCTTTCATCATACAGAAGTTAAAATTTTGTCAAAGTAAACGCGCGTTGGTAACACCCAATGCCTATTGTATAGGATCATTCCATGTCAAATCACCAAGGGGTGGAAGCTCTACCATCTTTATTTTTTCAAATTATACCAGAATGTTGTTAAAGGTCTTAAAGGATGTTATAAAACATTTTAGGCCGATATCTAAAGTGGTCGAGGCTCCAGGGCCGCTTTTGTGGAAGGACGTCATGCGTCGCGCGTGTGCTTGAGGAACTTTTGGCTTCAAACTTGCCCACCCCTCCCCACTAACGATCGGATCATTGCCCGTCACCGGCATATTATATATATACATGTGGCGTCTGTTCCGAAAGACCAGACGTCACTTCTGATCCAGCAGTTGTTATTATTTATTAATCATAGAATATATGGCATCAACTGCGATTGGGCAAAGCTGAAAATGTGTACCCAGCCGGGATTCGAACCCGGGTCTCCTGCTTTCTAGGCAGTTGCGCTGACCCCTACACCACTGGGGACACAGTGATCACCGCACCTGCAAGGACTACCCATGCACGCCTCCCATCAGATACAAATTCCCAGCTTCGCCCTGCCCATAGTACTCAAACTCGTAGTTTAACTAATTCCCGTAACTAATTCCGATCGTTAGTGGGGAGGGGTGGGCAAGTTTGAAGCCCTTACTCTTACGGGAATTAGTTCATAACTACGAGTTTGACTACTGTGGGCAGGGCGAAGCTGGGAATTTGTATCTGATGGGAGGCGTGCATGGGTAGTCCTTGCAGGTGCGGTGATCACTGTGTCCCCAGTGGTGTAGGGATCAGCGCAACTGCCTAGAAAGCAGGAGACCCGGGTTCGAATCCCGGCTGGGTACACATTTTCAGCTTTGCCCAATCGCAGTGGATGTCCAAAATTTAAGGCCGACTCTAGCAGTGTCTTACTAAATGACTAATCTACTGTACACCTTGATATCCCGCCTCTGTGTACAGGTTCTGCCTAGTAAGCTAGTGTAACAACGGTATAACTGTGTCTTCTATAGTTTTCGAGATAATGATACAGAAAGTTGCCTTCAAAAAAACCAAACCAACATTTAAAAAAAATTGGTGATGACCCTATACTGGGAATTACTCTTGATCTACAATGCGGAGGAGGCTGCGATTTTCTACCAACACTGAATGACATTGACTCAAGCTGTAAGAGGAAATTTATTCAGATGTGTTTTATAGTTTAAGGATTAAAATATTTTGCCTAGTTCATGTTTTTATAATACACTTTCGCATTCTAGAAGCATTTTCTGCTGCACTGTCACTCTAATAGCATTTAGACTGTGGCAGGCTGCTGACAACATTCGTAGGAAAATATTGTGCGTCTTGTTTTGTTGTTTGGAGTATATCTGAGGAAATAGAAAAACCCTTGTTACACTTAATTACTATATCATCTAAAAATTATCTTTAAAATTATATACAGAACTAGCTTAAACCCGCGGCTCCGCTCGCGTCTTGGTTAATTATGATAGATGTTTCAGTGGTGTGCTATGAGACATTTTGCTCCAAAAGTGTTTCTTGATATTGACGTTTCCCTTTTCCGAGGCATGTTGTCTGAATGTGATTAAAAGTGGATGTGCTCTTGTAATATGTGTAAAGTAAGGCATTGCACATTTATCTACGAAGTTTAAATAACAATTACATTAATGTAATTACTTTCATTCATTTTTCAGGAAATGTCGGTAATGAAGCGGAACTGAAAAACATTCCTACCCGACTGCAGAAGTCTATGTACTTACCGTTTATCAGGAAAGTAAGTAGTGTAAATCAAATCACACGTAAAAATGCACTCGTTTCGAAGTATCCAATCACAAAATTCAACAATAATGATTGTAATAATATCACAGATCGATCACTTGATGACATGCGCGAAACGTCAAATCGTTTTTTTTAAAGAGACGTGTTAAAAGAAATTTCTCTTTTATTGCTTTATTTATTTATTCTTATATTTCCTTATTCGTATGCTTATCCTTACAGAGAAAGAGCTGAAGACATTGTAGCACGCATAGATCAAAGATATGGTCTGTGGCATCACGTTTCGCTGTATGTAACCTCCTTATTATAGATTCGCAAACCTCATTGCTGGCCTTCAGTCCGATTTTTTTAAAAATATAATTTGACGACTTTCAACCACGATATCTTCCACCCCCCTATAGCTATCAGCATGGAACTGCTATGGGGTACAACGGGAGACTTCGGACAACAATTACACACAGACCATTCGTTTGCGTTTGCGTTATTTTCGCTGCAGATCGAAATATTAACACACACACACCTAGAATTTTATATACACTGATAACTTTCCATCCCAATATACTCCACCCTTTTATCATTATCAACCCTCAAGCAACAATACACCAATAAAACCATTTTCAAAGAGTAATTATTGTTCCACATTTCGCGTTATGTTCTTCAAATTGCTAAATATCTATAAGATCGCTAAAAGACCATGCCTAAAACCTTCCTCAGGTATAAATTAGTAACTGTAAAAACATTTAAGTCTCTCCGTCTTGTCGTTCGGATGTGATAAGCGTACACCGAACAGACATTCACATTAATATGCATATATAGATAAATAGCTATCCGATCGCCATAAAACCGTGCCTAAAGCCTTCCCCGGGTAGACATTAGTAACTGCACAAATTTTTAGCTCTTTATGTCTTGTGGTTCAGACGTGATAAATGTACACCGAACAGACATTCACATTTATAGATATTGATGACAAACATATATCATTTGCAATGTCTTAGACATAATACAGAGATACTGTCCCATTCTTGAATTGGGAGAAATTTGGTGAAAAATCTAAAACTATTATCTAATGTTCTAAAAATATAGTTTCGAAAAAATGTTAAAAAAATGGTGACAGGATTTTTAACTCACCATATGCCTCTTTCAGAACATTCCAGTGGCATAATCTTGGTGACCGTATGGAGAGGTTTCAGGAGTATTTTCCTTAGTGGTGGCTTCCACAGACCTTTTAGCTTCAGCTAGTAGCTGACAATCTATGGCAGTCAAATTAGCAATCATATTATTTACTGGTAGGACGACTAATTTGTCTATTAGTTCTGTCCTGCTAATCCGCCATCAGTGAATCAGATAACAGCATCCATCAGACCTATTTTGTCACCGGCGGAGGTTCGAGTTCTACTGGGGCATGGGTAGGTGTGTTGTCCTTAGGTTAGTTTACCTTAGTTGAAGTAGTTTGTAAGCTATGAACTGATGACCATGCAGTTTGGACCGATAGATTTACAAACATTTGAACATTTTTATTTTGTCACATCCAGGTCCCCTTAAGGCAGGCTGTTCCAGCTCGCGTGCTCGCCCGTAAGTCAGGGAGCGCTCACTTCGTGGTGGAGCACCGCTTTTCGGCCGTGAGCTGCTGTCGCATGGGGCACACGGCTGCGGTCTGCGAGCGTATGCGCAAGCACAGACAAAAATATACTGACAGGAAACCTCCATTAAGGGCTGGGTCACACGCTCAGGGCTGCAGGGAGGGAGGGCCAGAGCAGTTCCGTAAGATCACAGAGTAACATATACAGAGAAGCAGCCCCCTCTAAACCACTGTCCTACGCTCCCGTCGTAGTTCCGTAAGATGCTAGCAGGTGTCAGGCGGTTCCCTGGCTTAGTACTGGTAGACGACACTAGAGGCGATTCTGAGGGTAGCGTGGAGGGGAGGCTGAGGGGAGAGCTCGTGCCGCCTGCCACGAGGCCACGGCTGTGTCCGGTATGCCGGCGTTTGAGGGGAGGTGGTGGTGGGGACAGTTGCTACCTGCCGCCTGCCCTGGCCAGTTTAAAGGGCTGCGTCTGACCGCAGCGCCATCATGTGACGTCTTATGGAACTGCTTCAAAACCCACGCCCCACACCCCTGCGCGTAGGACCGGGCCCTTACGGAGGTTTCCCGTCTGTATATATTTGTCTGTGGTAAGATGTACCATGATGGCGCTGATGTCAGAAGCATCTTTTTACAACTGGCCAGAGCAGGCGGCAGGTAGCGGCTGTCCCCACCACCACCTCCCCTCAAACGTTGGCACCTGTGGCCTCGTGGAGCTCTCCCCTCAGCCTCCCCTCCACGCTACCCACTGATGTGGGAGAGGCACCTTCAGAAGTGCCTCTAGTGTCGTCTACCGGTACTAAGTCAAGGAACCGTCTGACATAAGCTGGCATCTGACGGAACTACGAGGGGAGCGTAGGACAGAGGTTTAGGGGGGCTTCTTCTCTGTATATGTTACTCTGTGGCGCAAGTAAACAGCCGGCTGGCTTTGACGTCACGAGGAACTGCCAGACGGCGAAAGCCTCCCATTGTTCTCCATGTGACACCAGTTCAATCCTCAGTGACAGTATTACGTCTATCGTTATTATTATTAATGGAAAAGCTCTGAAGCCCTGAATATCAGTGATTTGGTTGCATGATAGGAATTTAATAAAACATATTTATGGTGGCATTATTTGACATATTAAATCCCTGTTTCATGGAACCAACATAAAGAGTATTTTTTATCAAATGTAAAATTTTTTCGTTATTTTTTAACAAAGAAAACATTTTTTTCAGAAGTTGTTGCTGGGGTATTAAAAGCAGCCAGGTTATGACTGATTGATTTAAAACTGCGGCGGGCATTGGAGCGCCATGCTGCGGTGCGCACGGCCGTTCGCCCTCAGGCATAGGTGTTTGTGTTGTTCTTAGGTTAATTTACCTTAGTTTAAGTAGTTTGTTAGCTACGGACTAATAACCCAGCAGTTGAGTCCGATAGATTTACAAACATTTGAACATTTTTTTTTTTTTTTTTTTTTTTTTTTTTTTTTGCGAACCCATTTTTCACCATGTTAATCGTAAATATAGCAATACGAATTTTACAGTGAACTTCATAACTAAGATTTCGTTCTACGAGAGAAGTAGTGAAAAGAAATGGTACATCTGCATTTAGGTGTAATAGCTTACTTTAGGTAAATGCGTAACACACCACCTTCATTGCCATAACTAGAGAATCCAAAAGTCTACCAGTCTTTCACAATGGGCTAAACAGAAGCAACAATAGGTGGCATGTCGGATGATCCTGCATTTATCACAAGAAATGGCACAAATACTAAGGTTTTCATTTTAGACAGACGGTGCAAGAAAATACGGACGCAGTTTGCTTCTTCAAAAATGTTCAAATGTTTGTAAATCTATCGGACCAAACTGCGTGGTCATCAGTCCGTAACTTACAAACTACTTAAACCTAGATAAACTAACCTACGGACAAACACTCACACCCATCCCCCAGGGAGGACTCGAACCTCCATGGCGAGCAACCGCGCGCTTCGCAGCGAGACGCTTTAGACCGCTCGGCTAATCCACCGTGGTTTGCTTCTTCATAGAAATTGTAGGGATGTGATGCACACAATGAAAAAAATTGGCCGTCATTTTCTTTCTGTAATGATGTAGATTGAATTCTGCGCAATAAAGGTTCTGCCATTAGATTGTGGACGTCCGTCTCTATTAGTGAAGAGATGCAGTTCCTCTAAAGAAGTAGGCACTGGGCTTTGGCAACTACACATTTTTGCTGTTGTCACAACTACCCTTTGACGACAACTAAGCGACCGCGTCTGTTTACTTATGCTCGACTAGTAGCGGCACAGTCTAACATAAACAGTCGCGACACTCACTGCTGTGAAAGTTGTTACCAACTGACAGTTGCAACGACACTAGCGCTCCTAGTGGTGGGCAAGCCGCCATAGCAATGATGTTTGTTTATAATAATTTTTTTGCGTAATTCACGAGATCGTGTAATTTTTGCATTACAAGCATTAGTAAAATATCAATAAACGTACATAATACGGAAATTAATGTTGAGACAGCTTAATTTAACTGACTCTGTGGTATAAATAACAACTTCGTCATGAACAAATACGTACGAATATGTGTATATGTGCAGCTTATTCCGCTGAAAGTACGTAGAATATGAACACAAGAGAAACATAAATTTCTATTACGACAGGTAGTTTTGACGTGTACCAATTCTGTGTGGAGTCTAATATTCGCACATTTAGGCTTCACTTTCCTTTCTTATACACGTATATTCTTTTAAGTGTGATTACTTCAGCTAGAAAAGCCAATGTTTGAAAATTCTTGCCGTTTCTGGTTCAGCTGTAGCAACAGTTGTGGGATTGGTTTCTTCTTTGTTGGAAACCCATTTGATTGCTTTTCCCATTTTATTGCGTTTGTGACGTCTCAGCTTTTTTGTGGTGTCTTATTTGGTACGTTAAATATTGTAGTTATTTCATTTTATATAGTTTTCCGAAGTTCCACCCTCACCGATTTTACTGGAAATGTAGTGAAGAAAATGTTCAAATGTCTGTAAATGTATCGGAACAAACTGCGTGGTCATTAGTCCGTAGTTTCCAAACTACTTAAACTAGGTAAACTAATCTAAGGACAAATACACACACCCATGCCCCAAGGAGGACTCGAACCTCCACGGCAAGAAACCGCGCGCTCCGAAGCGAGACGCTTTAGACCGCTCGGCTACTCCACCGCGGCTGCAATGAAGAAACCTTAACGTTTCTGAGTAGAAAAGCGACGTCTTTCTGCCAAAGAACAGGTCTAATGCTGTTTCCTAGCCATTTTTATTTATAATAGAAAATGATATTATTCAGCAGAAGCCTGTAGGCTTCAACATAGTTAAGATTACCTGACATCGTGTGGTGTGGAGGCGATCAATTCGTTTTATAGTTTCCAAATGATAAGCCAAGATCGCAAACTAACAATTTATTAAGTGACGGCCGATTTCGGTGCACTATGTCACCATCATCTTGATATATATATATATATATATATATATAATAATCTGGTTATCTTGTTAAAAATTTGATATAAAATAAGAAGTGCAACATTGCACTTAGTCACTATATAAAAAAATACTTAAGTTACAAACATGACAGCTTACAATATATATATATATATATATATATATATATATATATATATATATATATATATATAGAAGGCAAAATTACTTTTGTCGAAACCTAGGTAAAGGTTTATATATGTAAACCATTTTATGCAACTGGTCGGCTGAAACTGTGTTGACTTTTGGACAAACGAAACTAAAAAAAAGTCAGAATATGTGAAAACCCGACTAAATACGGGAACCCTCGCCAGCCTATCCAGTTCGCAGTGCCGTGCGCCTAGCTGCCTCTACACGGGGACTCAGCAGCCGTGACAAACGTGGCTTATGACTCGGCTCAGAGAGCCGCCTCGCGGCCGCTGTTTCTTTGCTCGCGCGCAGGTGAGGCGCGCACAATACGGCACGTCAGGCGTCCGCACAGCCGGCGGCTGCCTTTGGACGGCAAGAAGTTGCCGTCAGTTGCCTCGTTATCCAATTAGGGCGCCGCGAGAGGAGCTGCATTTACGTAATTAACGCGGCCGCACAGAGCCGAGCGCACACGTCGCCGGGAAACACTCGTCGCGCCGACTATTCTCTCGCCGTGCCACCCCAAACCTCCCTTCCCTACCCCTCTCCGGTTCGCTCTTTGGTTCACACTGCAGGCCCGCCCCGAGCACTCAATCCCTCACCCCCCGGCCGTGCGTAATTGTGCAGTATTTGCATGATCTCCAATTTACTGCGGCCACCGCGAAAACCGAAAGAGCCGCTGCCGGACGCGGGAAACCCATTACACGCTGCAAGGCGGCCCGACGGGTACTCGAGTCGAATGGAGCGCGAGGGAGGGGGAGGGGAGTGCCGAATTTCAAGTCTCCTTGCTGGACAACTAGCACCGGGCGCCCCTTCGTTTGGAGTGCTTCTTGTATATGTGTGTGCGGTGGGGGTGAGTGTGTGTGTGTGACTGTGAGAGAGGGGGAGAGAGGGACAGGGAGGGAAGGAGCGAGCGAGACGGAGAGAGAGAGAGACTGAACATATGTACCTAGGGCGCCGACGCCGTGGGTGCTCCGGGGCTCATGCACCCCCCAAGAATTTTTTGGGGATGCTGAGCACCCACATAAAATTAAGGTGGAAAATAAAATTGTATAAATAAAAAAAAATTCTAAAAAGAGATAAAAAAAGCCAAGATCGCTGATAATCAATTTTTATTTACGACGGCCGGTTTCGCTGTACTATGTCAGCATCATCTGGTCAAATAAAATATTTTACAAGGCCATAATCTTGTAATGTCAATCAGTTGTTATATGACAATTTACAGTGCATAGGTGCACTATGTCATTATAATAAAACATAATTATCACAGTGACTGACAATAGCAAACTCACTGTGATAATTATGTTTTATTATAATGACATAGTGCACCTATGCACTGTAAATTATGTAACAACTGATTGACATTACAAGATTATGGCCCTGTAAAATATTTTATTTGACCAGATGATGCTGACATAGTACAGCGAAACCGGTCGTCGTAAATAAAAATTGATTATCAGCGATCTTGGCTTTTTTATCTCTTTTTACAATATTATAAGTGGATCGCCTCCTAGAACGTAAACCAACTTTTAAAAAATCGAGAAAAATCAAAACCTACCTTATGACTCAAGAGACGATGCAAAACGTGACCATAGCGAGAGACAATATTTCATACGTGAAAGAAATGATCGGTTTTCTACGCGGGTCCCCAAGCGAGTAGTAATGAGTGTCCGTGTTTTAGCCACTATGCCAGCTTTATTCATCCTGAAGCACGTCGGTCCTTTTGCCCTTTCAGATGTATTTATGAACATTCAATTGTGGTCTTTAAGGAATTTAGCTTGAAGAATCTGATGCTGATGTTAAAGTAATCGTTTTTCATTTATCTTTGTCACTTCCCTTGCTATTAAAATTATAGATTCAGTTGAAATTTATAATGCTTAAAAAAACCTTGGACTATATTTATGTCATGAAATTATCTGGAAGTGATGAAAATGTCGATGAAGTATACAGCTCTTGCTTGGAACTGACCAGAAAAATTTGATGTCAGACTTCAAAACCTCAAAATATTTCAAAGATTTCCTTACACCTTGGTGACGGTGTTCCACCAAACGCTTTTTTCAGAAGAATAGCTTTGCACAACAAGTGTTAGATTAGGTACAGTGAAAAATTATCTCATTGGACGTGTCGAAGCTTTGGGGTGTCAATTATATCGAAATATCCATTTAGGCCAAAAAGATCGCTTTATTGTAGTGTCCTAATGCAGCCATGCTTTCCTTTTCTTCCTCCTTCTTCCTTCTACCTTTAAAAGTGCAGGCAACTGCCTATTTACTTGTATCAAGTATTGCTCATCCAAAAATGCATGAACATGATTTTCAGGAGGGTTGGTTTCGAACATTTGTGAACCGTCATATAGAGCACCCACACTGACTTTCAAAAGTCGGCGCCTCTGCATGTACCTAAGTTATCTAAAGACAGTGTAGCAATTCACACCGTCTCCACTGCCAACAGTGTTTGTATGTGTGTGTGTGTGTGTGTGTGTGTGTGTGTGTGTGTGTGTGTGTGTGTGTGTGGAAAAAGGGGGGGGGACAAGAGTTACAAAGTAATCTCCATTGGTTACAATGCACTTCTGATATCAGTTGCATAGCTGTTGGAATCTGTCAGCAAACGCTTCTTGTGAAATCGCTAGGAGCACTTAAATCACACGTTGATGGATCTCCTCAACCCTTGCAAAGCGCAAACCTCTAAGGGGCAAATTTAAGGCGCGGAAACAGAAAGCAATATACCATCGTGAAATATGGAGAATAAAGTGTGAGGAAGTACAGTGACCTTGTGTTCGAATGTTTGTATAGCTTATGGGACTTATCTACGGGGTCATCAGTCCCTAAACTTACAAACTACTTATGAACTAGCTAACACTAAGAACGGCACAAACATCCATGCCCGAGTGGGGATTCGAACCCCCGACCGTAGTGGCCGTGCAGACCGTGACTAGCGCGCCTCAGCCCCCTCGGCTACCGCGGCCGGCTGACCTTGTGTCTAGCGACGAAGTTGAGCAAGCGGGCCGCAGGGTGAACACGGTGATTGTCACGCAGTAAATTCCACTGTCCACTCCGGTACAGTTGTAGCCGAACCCGCCGGATGCGTTGCAGCATCCGTTCCAAAACTCCCTCGTAAACTTCCGCGTTGACAGTATGACCCTCCGGTACAAATTCATGATGGATCAAGCTCCATGTTGCAATGACACGAGATCTCACACTGACCCTGTTAGTGAGTCATAGCGTGTACCATCGCTTCACTGCAGTCCTTTGCACGATAGGGCGCGCTTGTTGACATGTCCCTTATTATGTAAACACGGGCTCCTCATTCTCGCCAGCACAGTTTATAAAATATGGAACCTAAATGTTCAAATGTTTGTAAAGTCTATGGGACTTAACTACGAGGCTATCAGTCCCTAAACTTACAAACTACTTATGAACTACTTACGAACTAGGACGGCACAAATATCCATGCCCGAGGGGGGATTCGAACCCCCGACCGTAGTGACCGTGCAGACCGTGACTGGAGCGCCTCAGTCTCCTCGGCCACCGCGGCCGGCAATATGGAACCTTTCACCAGACTTTTCAACTGCACCTTGTATATTACATGGTTGAACGAGGTTAGTATTTTCAGTACCGTATAAAGTGATAAAATTCTGGCCGCGGTTGAGTAGCCGAGCGGTCTAAGGCGCCTCGCTACGGAGCGCGCGGTTGGTCGCCGTCGGAGGTTCGAGTACTCCTTAGGGCATGTGTCTGTGTTTGTGTTGTCCTTAAGTTAGTTTACCTAGGTTTATGTAGTTTGTAAGCTACGGACTGATGACCACGCAGTTTGGTCCTATAGATTTACAAACATTTGAAAATTTTTAATAAAATTCCTGGGAAACTTCCTAAAATTCAAATATTAAATGTTTGTAAATCTATCGGACCAAACTTCGTGGTCATCAGTCGGTAGCTTACAAACTACTTAAACCTAGGTGAACTAACCTAAGGACAAACACACACACCCAAGCCCCATGGAGGGCTCGAACCTCCACGGCGAGCAACCGCGCGCTCCGCAGCGAGACGCTTTAGACTGCTCGGCTACTCCACCGCGGCACAGTATGAACCTCCGGTACGAATTCATAATGGATCAAGCTCCATGTTGCACCGCGGCCACGGAAACTTCCTAACCGGAGCCATATGTAAATTGTACAGAAGGTGCCGCGGCGGAGTGGCCGAGCGCATTCTGGAGCAATGCTCCGATGCGCTAGGCCGTTCCCCGTCGGGGTTTCGAATCCCCCCCTCGGGCATGGACGTTTGTGTTGTCTTTAGTATAAGGTAGTGTGTACGTTTAGGGACTGATGACCCCCCCCCCCCAGTCAAGTCCCATAAGCTTAACAAACATTTGAAAATTTGAATTTTCTACAGAAGGCATTCTCCAAAACCTGTCACGAGCAATTAGTACATTAACTCACTAAAATCGTAAATGGTTGTGAAAACATTATCCATCTCTTAGCAACAAAGAATCGATAGCTATTGAAACAGATACAGGGATTAATGCACACAGAGTTGTCGTAGTGAGATTGAACTCCGAAATTCTCGAATACACCAAAATTAACCGAAAAATATACCCATTCAGAAAAGAAGATAAAAAATTCGGCTAAGGCTTTCCTTAGTGACAGTCTGCAGTCTTTCGAAACTAATGATTGTGCAGATCAGATGTTAACATCCAAAGAATTAATATCGACAAAATTAGTATATTTATAGCAAAAAAGTAACAAAAGAGGGGCCAGATCATCCATGGTACACAAAGCAGATGAGATCATTGTTGCAGATGCAAAGAAAAACGCATGATAAATTTAAACACACAAAATACCAAGACTCGCAAACTTGTACAGAAACTCAGCATTTAGCGTGAAATTGAATGCGAGAAGCTTATAATACTATCCACAACGAAACACTGTCTCGTAATTTGATAGAAAATGCATACAAATTGTGGTCGTATGTGAAGTATACTAGCGACAAAACTTAATGAATACCTCACTACGCGATGTGGATGGAGATACCGTTGATGATGAGGAGGAGGAAGGAAACTTAGGGCTTAACATCCCGTCGATAGCGTGGCCATTAGAGACGGAGCTTTTGCTCAGACGTTAGGGAGAAGGATGGGAAGCCGAGCGGTCTGGAGGGCCACGTTACGGAGCGCGTGGCTTCTCGGCCCTTAGGCATGGATGTGTGTGTTTTCCTTTGGTTACTTTAACTTAGTTTAAGTAGTTTGTAAGACTAGGGACTGATGACCAACGTAGTTTGGTCCCATAGTGTAACAAATATTGGAAGGATGGGAAAGGACCACGCTCTTTGAAAGGAACCATCTCGGCACTTGTCTGAAGTGATTTAGGGAAATCACGGAAAACCTAAACTGGATGGCCAGAGGTGAACCACAGTCCTTTCGAATGCGAGTCCAGTGCGTTACCACTGCGCCACCTCACTCGGTGATGGAACTGATGACGGTGTTGATAAGGCAAAGAAGACGAAGTCGTTCACTAAGTTGTTATATTTACTTAAATTACTGAAACAGCTTAAGTGCTAAATCGAAAGCTTGAAGTGCCGAACCGCTAGTTTCACTTCAAAATAATTGTGGGGTGTTTTACGCCTTGGTGTTTTTACGTTCGCAGTAGTGTCGTAAGTTGCAGAAGGTTAGCCAAAATTCCAGTCCAGGAGTAACAGCCCGGTAATAGGCAGTGTATGTTGTCAGGTTAAAAAGTAACTGATTTCATGCGAAGCGGAAGTACCTCTGCCGACCCATTCAGACATATTTCTTTCCGGTGCTTGGGAGTCGTAAACGTAGGTCGTAAGAGCAGCTGTCAATGGACAATTGAGGGAGCTTAAGGAACATTACTGTGTTCAACAACACATAATAGTCCTCCGCAAAGATACAATGGATTCGGGATTGAGGTTTACATTCGACGTATGAGCTATTATACGTAATTGTACACTTGGAACGTCCAGCGTTTCCAATCGAAAAATTATAGTGCGCTTACAGCCTGCAGAGGACGTAACGCATCCAAAGAGGCTCTTACGGGATACCCATTTCCACATGAAAGCAGTGGCGGCTGCTCCTTAAGGACTCTGGGGCGGCGCCCTCCCAAAAATATCCAACACGGAATACGTACCAATCGTTAATCACAAATCGACTCCAATAATTTTCGTGTAGCAGCAGCCCGTATAAGTGAATGATCAATGTTTTTAGTCTAGGTAGTCTGCTAGCCAGGGTCAGCGAATGTTTTCAGAATGGGCTGACTGTCGGACTCTACACGATCCGTCCGCGCCGTGTAAAGGCTGGCAATGGGCGCTTGGGGTGAGTGGGGGTACTGGGGGTTGGGTGGGGGTAGCGTGCTGAACCTGGCCGCTTAGGACGGCGTCCGCGCCAAGGGCGCCAAATATACAAAGGCGCACCGGCACCGGTCAGGCAGACAGGCACGTCAGGCAGTGTCTTCGCGGAACTTAACAGGTGCAGTGCGTGTGATACTAGTGTCGTTGTTGTGAAGGTGCGTGTTATTGCCTAACTGTTTTTCTAGTTTCCTATTTAGAATGAATAATATAAATAGCGTAAACTACATTTTAACATTTGGTAGTCAAAAATTGACTTTTGAAGGAAAGTTGGAATTAAAAAGGTTACGACCACTAAAGACCTTATTTGAACATTGTACAGACACAAAATGCGTGCAAAAGCAAAAGTAGTTTCACTAGGAAATTTAATCCTGCTTTATATAAACATGCAGACTGGCTTTGTGGATGTGAAATTAGAAATGCTTTCTTCTGCTACACGTGTCTGGTAATGAATGTTGCAGAACATCCTTGGACCACAGATGGGGTAACAGACATTAAACATTTAGCCGATAAAGTTCAAAAACATAAATTAAGTGAACTTCACATAAATAGCAACATCGAATTCGTTATGCTTGGCAAAGTCGATATTAGATGCCAGCTTGATACAGCTTATTGACTGAGGATTAAGAAATTTAATGAAGATGTTTCTAAGAATCGTTACATCCTTAGCAAGTTGATCAACTGTATAAAGTTCTGTGGGAAATTTGAACTTGCACTGAGGGGACATGACGAAACGGATGCTTCAGATAATCCTGGTACTTTTCGGGGTTTGGTCAATCTCATGGCAGAACTAGATTCCACTTTGAAGGGACATATGAAAAAACCAATAATCGTGTTTTTTTGGGGGGGCTTTCCAAAACAATTCAAAACGAACTGCTGGACTCTATATATACTGTGTGCCATCAGTTAATTTCCAAAGAAATGTCAGACACAGATTATGTCGCTATTGAAGTTGATGAAACGACAGATTGTGCTACCTTGTCTCAACTAGTATTTATTATTCGATACGAATTAAAGGGGGAAAGTATATGAAAGGTTCATAAATTTCGTAACACCCAAAGATCACACAGCTGATGCAATAAGTACTGAAGTGTTCAACGAGCTTAAAAAACTAAAGATTGACGACTCTCCAGAAAAATTGATAGCTCAGAGTTATGACGGAGCTTCGGTTATGAGTGGCAGGCACACTGGGGTGCAGGCAAGAGTGAAAGCAGTGTATGAGGGAGCAAATTTTGTACACTGTTATGCCCACAAACTCAATGTAATTGTAGAGCGCTGTGCAACACAGCACGAAGAATGAAAATATTTTTTTAGCAATTTACAGGGATTCTTTACTTTCTTCTCAAAGTCAGTGAAAAGGACTGCCGTACTGGATAATATCGTGAAGAAATTTCTTCCAAGAAATGCTGACACAAAATGGAATTTTAAAACGCGAATTGTGAACACCGCATTTAAGTACAAGAAAGAAATAGCTGAATGCCTTGGGTTAATTGAGGATGATGTCAGCAATGATTATTCAACAACTAGGAAAGCAGTTGGACTTGGCGAACTTATAATCGACCAACAGTTTCTCTTTTGGCTTGAGTTTTTCAATAAGTTCTTGCCACACTGCGATATTTTATTTAATCAGCTGCAATGTAGAGATGTTGATAGTGCGAAAGCTCTTAAAAATGTCTCCGATTTCAAGTCAGCTATACAACTGACGAGAAACTCTCTTGATGTCGATCATAACTGGGAAACTGGGGATGGAAATGAAGAGGTCACCGACCCAAAGCGATTCCGTTTTTTAGACTGTCGTAAAACTGTTGCAAAGGAAGTTTGTGACCTTGTTATGGCTAACATTGATGAGCGTTTCGCATTTATCAATCACTTGTCAGCATCTGTATTATTGCAACCCAGTTTGTTTCCAAAACATAAGCTGCTATTCCCTGAATAAGAATTTCAGACCACAGTTAAAATATTTCACTTAAACGGAAATGAACTGCAACAGGAATTGACAGTCATATACAGTAGAAATGATTTCCAAACAGCAAACGAAGCTTTAACACTTCTCAATTGTATATACGAGAATAATTTAGAAACTGTGCTACCGGAATCAGTGAAACTCATGCGTATCATTTGCACAATACCAATGACAACAGCGGAAAGTGAGAGGTGTTTTTCTACACTCAAAATAATCAAGGCTTTCACCAGAAACACAATGAAAACGGAGAGAATTAGTGTGTTAGCTATGTGCTCTATAGAAAAAAAAAAAAAAAACACTTTTAAATGTGCATAATTTTAATGAACTTGTGATTGACCATTTTGCTGAAGGGAAGGAGAGAAGACTGGACTTCGTCTACAAACATATTAATTAAGGTAAGAACGCTAATTTGATTTTATTTCATACCAATGGTAGGCAATGAAAACCTCGTGACTACATTTGTTGGTGACAGTCTTCTAATTTCAGTAACATATTATGTTTGTCGCTGATGAAGCATTTGTGTTCTCTGAACACTTACTTATATAGTGACTCACACAACGAATTTACTTCTTACCACTTAACATTACTTTAAGGTACAGTTTTGGGTCTCTTGTGAAATCTAATAAAATGGAGTTAAGAGGTTTTCATTGCCTGCAGAAAATATTAAAAACTACAAATTTTGCGTAAATTAGTTCTTATTTTAGTATAGGAGGAAAAAGTCGTGTTAGATGAAGGGTTAAATTACGTAACTAGCTAATAAAATTAATGCTATATTCTCCCCGTTCAAGAAATGTTCTGAAGGGACAAAATGTCGTGTACAATTGAAGAGACATGCCGCCCCTCCTAATAAATAGCCCACCAGCCGCCACTGCATGAAAGGCGAGTAATTTCGAAGATGTCAGTGACTTTAGGTAAGGTAAAAACAATAAGGTCATTGGTAAACTGGATTAAGACTTGATTGTTTGGCGAGGACCCTTAATTTCTTTTCCTCTACTTATTTCTCTACTTATTCTCTGTGCAGTACAAGCAAAACGCCTGTTTTGGCTTCATGCAATGGGTGAACCCCTCTTCTCTGTGGTTCTCAAATGTATGTCTGTCCATTGGATCCGTAATTGCCGCGGCGGAGCGGTCGAACGCATTGAGGCGCTCTGCTACGATGCGCGAGGTCGTTCCCTGGCGGGCGTTCGAATCCCCCCTCGGGCATGGATGTTTGTGCTGTCTTTAGTATATGTTCGTTCATAAGTAGATTGTAAGTTTAGGGACCGATGACCCCGCAGTTAAATCCATTAAGCTTAACAAACATTTGAACATTTGTAGGTTAAATCCGAAGTGGTTGTTTATGTTTTAGTGTCTTACCAGGGGGCCCTGTTGATCTTCAAAGCTGTGGGGCCAAACTGTAGTGGTCTTCAGTCCCTAGACTTACAAACTACTCCACCTAATATATGCTTAGGAAAACACACACACACACACACACACACACACACACACACACACACACACACACACACATATATATATATATATATATATATATATATATATATATATATATATATATATGCCCGAGGGAGGACTCGAACCTCGACGGGAGGGGAGGGGGCAGACCCGCAATCCGCAGCAAGGCGCCTTACAGCGCACTGTCACTCCCACGTGGCTCTTGGTTTTCGAATTATGTAAACAACAACAAAAGCCTGAAATTTGGTATAACAAGTTTTTTATTACAGAAGACATATGTAGGATATTTTATTGATGTCAGAAACAGATGTATCTAATTAATTACATAAATATGTATAAAATAGAGATGGTTTAACTGACCGAAATCACAGGCTCGTTGACAGGAACACAGATAAAAACACACACAAACACAAAAATTCAAGCTTTCGCAACCGTTTGTTGCTTCATAAGGAAAAAGAGGAAAGAAAGAGGGGGAAAAGGGAAGGATGAGGGTTTTAATGGAGTGGATGAGGAGTCGTTCCAATCCCGGAAGGATTTACCATAGGGGGAAAAAACACGCAAACACACCAAGGCAAACATTTTTCTATAAATAGTTACATATTAATCAAAATTGTATGTACACTGAAGAACCAATGAAACTGGTATAGGTATGCGTATAAAAAACCACAGCGATGTGTAAACACTCTACGGCGTTGTGGCCGGAAACGCCTATATAAGAGAACAGGTGTCTGGTGTCAGCATTAGATTGGTTACTAATGCTGAAAGTTGTAGCATCGATAAGAAAAAATATAAAGGATGGCAGGGTTCGCCAAATTAAAGGTGAGCGACAAATCATACAATGGAAACGGGTCGATTAAATGTATCGTTGGTGTAAACATGTAGAAAATGCAAAAATGACGTGAGTGCACTATATATCAAATGATAGGAGTGGATGACCATCCAAAACCTTCAGTCGTTCTTGATCAGTAGTGATGTACAACACTCTTATAGACTCGTACTTCTTACGCTTTCAGTATGGTAATCAGGCTGTTGTATGCAAATGCAGCTACAACAACAATGTAGATATAAGCCCAGTATGATAAGAAACCCTTCGTAAAGAAGATGACAGTGACTGGATACTGAGAATGGAGTAACTGCAAGAAGTAATTAAAGGTTTTGTTGTCGGTTCAGTACGTCAGACGCAAAAGACAACATCTCAATAAGGATATTTCCTATAATATATCGATATATCATCTACGTTTAAAAAAACGCTATGAATCTGGTAACATCAACAATACGAAAAGATTACGGCAAACTCCTTAAAATTTCATGTAGTGGTTTGACTAATTTTATGTAGCATGGTATTTATGATGATAGCAAAAATTGTTTCAGTCCTATATCGAGCGAAGGTATCAAGCTGTAAGACGGGCGAAAATTTAATGCTTACGCCAAACAGTTTCTTTAAATCCGATGATAGGTATTTCATAGCTACCGCAAAGGTGAGGTGCTGAGAGGCTACATACCATGTTTTGCACATCGGGGCGAAACCTGTGTGGACTCGACGCTTAGGTGTTTACAGAGCTCTGCATCAGTGAGACGAAGCTTCGGTCGCATCAAAAATTATGTCTGAATACTCGATTTAAAGTTTGCAGCGAGTCGCAACACGTCATTCCCGAACTGGGCGTGTGCCTGGAGACGCCCCGTTTGGCATTTAACCGAAACTCGTCAGGTCAATCTGCTGTGGGGTACAGTGGAATACCGGAGTAGAAAAAAGAGCTAGCGGCGAGTACACGAGTAGAACAGCGAAGTCGCGGCATTGCCGCTGCATTCGCAATTGTTGGGCTCAACGATTATTATATATAATCACAATTATAGAGTACCGGTTGATATTATTCTGTGTGTTTTAAGATGCCTGCAAATTTCTTTTAATACTGTACTTAATATCCACTCACAAAATATATAACAAGCGCACTTGAAATACATAGAATTTCGTTTCAGTACCCAAATATTCAAGTGTTTGTTAAGCTTAAGGGAATTAACTGCGGATTTATCAGTCCCTATTGCGATACCCAATCTGTGACGAAGCTACTGGAAAAGATGAGAGACGGATAAAGCGTATTTCCCGAAGCTGCAGAAGTGAATGATGCGCTACTCGAGTTTAAGCTGAAATTTCTAATTTCCATGTACAAAAATATATAGAAATGGCGCTTTTTCTGGCCGAAACCAGTAACTATGACGTTGTTCTGGGTTCGGTTTCATCTTACGAGCCGGCCGCGGTGGCCGAGGGGACTGAGGCGCTCCAGTCACGGTCTGCACGGCCACTACGGTCGGGGGTTCGAATCCCCCCTCGGGCATGGATATTTGTGCCGTCCTTAGTTGTAAGTAGTTCATAAGTAGTTTGTAAGTTTAGGGACTGATGACACCGTAGTTAAGTCCCATAGACTCTACAAACATTTGAACTTTTTTTTTCATCTTACGAAGCACATTTTGTTTTTCTATGGTCTAGGTAAAATAAAGAACAATAAATCCACATTTTCCAGTGGACGAAATTTGTTGGGTTTTTGCCTGATGTGTGGAAAATACCGTGGAATATATCCACAAATCACTCTTGCCCTAACGGTACACATTTGCAGTTATATACATCGCTTCAATTTTTCTTACCTTCTGCACAGTGTTAGAAAACAAAGGGTTGTTAAAGCGCTTTTGACCCCGACAAGCCGTTACGTGACGTTGTTAGTGCTACTTTACAACAGCGAGGTCTTGGAATCCCGTAAGAACCCACGTTTAACCCCACATTACTGCTCGGTACAGTAATACAGAACGGGTCTGCGGGCAGGAAGCGGCTGCAGTGCCACAGTTATACTGTCACCTTCATTGACCAGTTTTCAACGGTCGTTACACACTCATCTTCCATCCCATTTCCGCCATACTTGCGGAAATGCAGTGGGAAAGGCAGAAGGCGGCGCAACATTGACGTAATAGCGGCATTTCGGTTTGTGAAGTACGTAAGCCGTATCATAAGATGCGGTCTTGCAACGGTGTTATCTAGTATCCCCTGATCGACCACAATTTTAAGATTTACTCGCTGTATGAAACGAGGTATGTCCACAAAGTAAGTTCCGTTTGGTTATATAAAACAACGTGGAAAGATACAGAATATATATATATATATATATATATATATATATATATATATATATATATATATATATATTGCATTAAAATCTACAATTGTTAAACTACTTTTCTACAAAACTTCCGAAATTTGGTAGGCACTTGTCATAGCGTGGAACAAGATTTTGTATGCCTTCTTCATAGTAGGTTGCCGCCTGTGTATTTAACCAACCATGTGGTATCATGTTCTTTTAGGTCGTCCTCATCGTTGAAGTGTTGTACACTAAGGACTGATTTTAGGTATAAGAAGAGATGAAAGTCGCTAGGTGTGCGGTCGGGGCTGTACAGAGGACGATCAAACAAGTCCCAGTGGAATTCCCGTAAGAGTTGTTTGGTCACATTCGCCGTCTGAGCTCAAAGACTATCGTAGAAAAGGACAACACCTTTTGACAGTAATCCTCGGAGCATTTTGTCTGTAAACCTCGCAGATTTGCCGATGAATTTCCTGTGGTTTAACTTTCTTTGCATTTAGAACATGAATCATAGATCTTATTTCACACGCGGTGGCATTTTCAATTACGGCAAACATTAAAAAGAAGCACTACAAAGCACTCGTCGGCAGCATGAAAATGGCGTACATGTCTTCTCCTTGAGTCGGAGTAACTTCCGCGCATGCTCGGAACTGCGGCCGTAGCGCTGCCGTGGGTAGAAATAAAAACGGAACTTACTTTGTGGACGACCCTCGTATATAAAAATAAAACAATAAATTTCAAAAGAAAACCTCAAGAGTAAAAATGGTTTGATTCCATACTAACACCAGATGGAGCAACCGGTTATAAATTTGTTGAAAGAATGCAGCCACAGTTGCGAAAATGTTTTTTATTACTTTTTCTCTTTCGGAGAAGCATCAGAAGAGACTTGGTGAACCATCGTCAGGGCATTTGACGACAGGATTCTTTCTAAACATTTTACATTTTAATTCGCGGCAGCTTTGACAAAATAATGGTTCCCCACATTTCTTTCAGATGATCTGATGATGCTCCAAACGGGTGAAATGCCTCAAAAGTAATTAAAACATTTTCGTAAGCGTGCCTTTAAAAACACTCAAAAATAGTTAAACTATCCACCAGAATAATGGAAGGGGAAAACATGAAACGCCCAAGATAAGACCCAAATCCCGCAACTCACTATAAAAAGTATTTTATCATTTATCTTTTGGTTTGAAAGGAATACAACGACATATACAATTAAATGGAAAAGTCCAAATTTGACAACCAGTTCAGAGTACTAGGAGTCACTTGATGGAAACCAAGTCACCGCTAAATGCTCGCAGCGGACACTGTTTGGAGATGTACTCTATGGTTTGCCAGCCGCTGTGGCCGAGGGGACTAAGGCGCTCCAGTCACGGTCTGCACGGCCACTACGGTCGGGGGTTCGAATGCCCCCTCGGGCATGGATATTTGTGCCGTCCTAGTTCGTAAGTAGTTCAAAGTAGTTTGTAAGTGTAGGGACTGATGACCCCGTAGTTAAGTCCCATAGACTATACAAACATTTGAACTCTATGGTTTGCGCCTCCGCTCCGCAGTCACATTCAAAGGATGGAAGGAAAACTCACTTCTTCACGGTGTAAGCGCATCTCCCTTGGCCCGTCCTGATGCGGTTCAGTCACGACCAGGTTTGCGTGGTAGATGGATTCCCTCTACCTCATTTGGTGGTTCTTGCACCGGGTGGGCGTTGTGCGGTAGAAGTTCAATCCAACGTTGTTGCCACTTGCAGTTCACATCGAAGGAACTGCTACTTTCTGTGTCACACCAGGGTGGCTTCCGTAATTTGAAGCGACTGCTGTGGAATCCTGTAGAGCATCATACAAGAGAGATTGCAGGTAACCACTGAATGGTAATAGATCTGATAATTTTCGTGGTTTCATTAAGTTGTACGTCAATCTTTGTTGTGTGAACGCCGTTTTCCCACACTGGCGCGCAGTATTCCCCAGCAGAATAGACAATAGCGAGAGCAGAAGAGCGTAGGGTATTGGCGTTGCCACCCCTACTGCAGCCAGTAATTTTACGAATCAAGTTCACTCTTGAGCCAAGTCTTTTTCGAAAGCCTTACTGTTCTTTGAGTATCAAGGACCGGTCCAGAGTGATACCTAGGTATACGGCGTTGTAGTTATATGGCACTTCGATTCCGTCAAAAGTCACATGCAGGTTCCTTTAGGCTTCTTTATTATTCAGTTGGAATGCAATAACCTCAGTTTCATTTGGGTTATGTTGAAGTCTCCATTAATGGAAGTAATCAATTTAAACACGTCACTCTTCAGTGCCTGCTTGCAGTGCTTGAGGTCTTTACTCTGGAAGACTAATACTACGTCGTCTGCATACTGGATTTTCGTGGAATCCGTGTCTGGCAGTGATGAATACATAGGTTAAATAGGATGGGGGCCAGAACGGAGCCCTGGGGTAGGTCGTTATTTAGCGGCCTCCATCTGCGAGATTGTCCGTTCAGGAATACCTTAATGGGTCTGCCCGAGAGCATTTTGTTCACTAGGAATGCAAGCTTTTGACATGGGACAATTTGAATAAGGTTAAAAATCAGTCCTTCCCTCTCCACATAGTCTGCTGTAAGGCCCACAAAACTGCAGCTAATTTAAGATCTCGTTGCAGTTTGTACTAATTTTGTCAACGTCAATTGCTGGTTACAGCAGCTCAGATATTTCCTAAAGGTACCTTGTTCGGCAGGTATGCGAGCCTATCAAGTAGCTTATAGGTCTTGCTGAGTAGCGATACTGGTCGATAGTGGGAAGCATCTCTTCCATCTTGCCAGATGGCAATTATCTTAGCCTGTTTGAAAAGCTTTGGTAATTTTCCAATTGTCAGTATCGCATTGAAAAAGTAAGTGAGCCACAGTTTTATTTTTGGACCTGCATCTTTAAGAAACTCTGAATATATGCCATCAAAACCAGGAGCTTTATTTACCTTTAGCATCTTCAAGGCAGTATCAAGTTCTTCAATGCTGAATTAACTTCAATAGTCCGGATGTGACTCCACTTGGTACCTTTTTATGTGGAGTTTCTGTTTCATAGCTCGAAATATTCATTAGTCTCGCTGAAACAGAAGTGGCGTTTACATGTCGGTATCAAGTTTTCTCATAAGGTTCCATGCTTTCCGACTAGAATGCGTAAAGTTGTTTTATGCTATTTTTCTCTTGTGTTCTTATTGAGAGCTCTCAAGAGGTTATCAGCTGTTGAGTCACCATGACAGTCCTGGTACTTAGCATATGGCGCATCAAATTCTTCCGACCAACTGAGGACGAACTCAGTGACGGATTAAGGATTTCCACTTGAAAATACATTTATTACTATAAAAAATGAAATTCTGAGATTTGAAGGTATCTCTAGAACGAGAGGCACGTGACAGTAACCCTTCCGGAATCCAGGTGGAATGTATCTCCTGGAATTTACTTTTTTTGCGCCCAAAAGTCGTTCATAATTGGATGGCAGTGGAGGAAAACACTAAATGGCGTTATGAAGACTTTTCTGACACTGTTCCCAGTTTGCAAGTTGAAAGTTCTATCTCGGTAGAGGGACGGACTTGGCTAAAGAAATTCCAGTGCCAAATTTGATGATGCATGAATTGAAATGTAAGAAGGAAACTGGTGACCAGTTTTTACAACCATAAGCGTCTCTTGGCACAAAAATGTAAAACTGATACCAATGCTTCAGTGAATTATGAATTATGTCTAATAAACTAATATTCATCTAAATGGCCTTCACATTAGCCTCACACACTTTTCCTAGAGCGATGTATGGTGTTTTTTGCTATACAACAGTGTTTTTCAATCTTTCTGAGTACGCGACCCCCGTCCCTTCCAAATAAAAATATTCTGACGACTCTCCATCCCGCTCTCACCGCATTGTAACACAACTTCGTGTGTGAACTAGTGTTTCCAGATGGCAGAGACAGGAAATACCTACAGTCTCAAAAAATGTACCTACGTTTTCCCTACTTTCTCCCTACCACCTCATTAATGCCCCTACATAAGCTAGTAGCCAGGATTTGCGACTGGGAGGGGCTGAATCCAGGTGTCCACCCAGCAGAGGTTAACCAGTTGATTAATGTGACATGTTACTATTTTGAAAAACTTTAAAATAAATATTTGGCATCATGCTTCACTTGCTACACATGTTTTTTTCCATTGACTGATCGTTACTGATTGATGGAGTAAAGTGTAGATTATGCCGCGAATTCCAAGTGCTCTGTTACAAGAGGATTACTGATTTATCGATCGGACAAGGGTACATCATGAACCTGTCAACCATAGACGGGAACAGCATAAATTAGTTTCCCCAAATATGTCGCTAATTCCGATTGCACTTTTACACGAGAATAACTGATTTATTGACCGCAGAAGGATACATCGAGACACTATCAACCATAGAGTAGGAACAGCAGTAATTATTTAGTTCACAGTCAGCATAAGAAAGGATGTCCGTCAGTCTGCATGATTCATATTTTCAAGGAGTAATGTTATATTGACCACGAGTATCTAGCTAGCCTCTCCGGGGGACACAAACTTGACGAAGCACTGTTCGTGCGGGTGGAGAGGCTTGCGCATCCATGTGAAGCAGAGGGTTATACCGAAGGTAGAGAACCTACTGCCGGAAAGGCCTCAGCTGATGGATCTGACTAAGAGTGTTCCACAACGACCCATCTTCCTTATCCTCTCCCAGTCCTTTCCCAATTCCTTTCCCAACCCAATGTGTGATGCGATCCGTGCCGAGGGGTGCGTGGCACATGGTCGATGTGTCTCGAACGGAGCCTTTGGGATACGGGCGACCTCCCTGAGTAAGTAGCCTTGCACCACGCGGGGTTATCGTGGTTTGGACCATATAAATCCCCAAATCTCGTGGGACTAAGATGAACACAGAGAAAGAAAGTATTTTAAAAGAATCTGAGGGGCAATCTGAGACCTCAGATACTCAGACATCGGGATCAGGACCGATGGAGTGCACTCCTACTTCTCAGTCAGGGTCTAGACCTGAGCAAGAAGTGGGAACTGTAACAGAGAAGTTGGACCAGATTAGGATTAAGGCCTTGTCTGGGGCTCAGAGGAGGAAACTCCTCAAGGAACAGAAGCAAAAGAAAGGAAAAGAATGGCTTCCTAAGCATAAGTGGAGGGAATCAAAAGGGCTTGAGCCCAAGACCCCCAAAAAGAAACTGCCTCAGGTCAAAGGGGATACACAGACCCCTCGACGTCAAAGACAGGTGGCAAGAGGGTTAGGGAGGAATCTAAGACTCCTTCCTCTCTGGACAAGCGTGATCCTAAAAGGGTGAGGCAGGAAATAGGAAAACAGACCTATAGTACTGCAGTCTCGGTCTTTAGAATGGCGGTTGTCCGAGAAGGATACCCACTGGTGAGCATCACCTCGCAGCAGGAGGATCTCGTGCAGATGGCCCTCTTTGAAGAGATTGGGGGGGGGGGGACGCTGGTCCAGGATCCAAATTCAGGAGGGTCTATCTAGATCGCGGTGCCCTCATTTTTGTCTGCGAGGGGGAGCACTCAGCAGTATGGCTTAAGGACAAAGTGCCCATGATATCCCTGTGGGAGGATGCAAAGCTGCTGGTCAAGACAGCAACCGAACTCCTGAAGACCACAAAGGTATCAATATGGGTACCAAAGATCCTTAAGGATGTCCTTTCTAAGACTCTGTTCTAGAAAATAAGGGTCCAGAACCCAAAAGTCTCGACAGAGGATTGGAGGGTAATTAACCAAAAGGTCTTTCCGGAAGGACGAACCCTGGTGGTGGTGGTCGGAGTGAAGTCCCTGAAGGCAATGCGAGAGCAAGGCCTGAAACTGTTTTTAGGGTTCTCGCAGGTCGCCGTCAGGGTAATCAAAGACCTTAAAGGCAATAATGGCAGCAAGATGGGGACTGGAAGTGCTGCAGATAAACCTGCAGGGGCCACTGCTGCCCTGTGCCGTCGCCTGGGGAGACGGGAGGTGGACGTGGCCCTGATACAAGAAACCCATTTATACAAAGGGGGTGTATCGGGCCTCGGTGGTACTGGAGGTAAACTGATTTATGCTAGAAATTTAAAAAACTTCAGAACATGCATTTATGTTAGAAATGGAATACCTTTCATGACAATGATGGATTTTTGTTCCAGGGACCTGGTGACCATCGGGATGCAGCAACGTGAGGAAGGTATGACGAGGGAAATTGTTTTGGCCTCAGCATACCTTCCTTACGAAGACAGCTCTCCTCCTTCTTTGGAAGTGAGGAGACTGACGGAAGCCTGCCATCGGCAAGGTGACGAACTGTTGGTGGGATGTGATGCCAATGCCCACAATCTATCGTGGGGCAGCAAGGACACCAACAGTAGAGGTGAGCACCTTCTTGAATTTCTCCTATCTAACAACTTGTAGATCCTGAATAGGGGTAATGAACCTATATTCAGGAATAGTAGAAGGGAAGAAGTAATTGACATAATTGATAGACCTGAAGCATTGAATTAAAATTTGTGGTGCGGCCGGGAATCGAACCCGGACCTCCATGCTTACTAGGCAGACGTCTTAACCGTTAGACTATCACACCACTAACGATTAAGGCGCCTCGGAATAGTCTATGTACGATTTTCCTCCACAACACAAACTTTAATTCAGCTTCTTTGTTCCAAAGATAATTGCCACTACTGCTATGGCTCTTTAAGTTTAAGTTCCATGATGATGGGAAGTTACGTCAAACAGTGGCATGTGGTCCTGGAGCCATCCTCATCAGATCACATGTATCTGGGGGATAACTCAGACCAGAATGCGATTCCTGAGAGACAACGGCTCTCAGGTATTCGCAAAGAGGTCTGGGATCTGGCCAAGGAGTGTGTCGATTTCAGTAAGGTCCGATGGGCGGTGGGAACATTTCAACCGTTCAAGTCACCTGGCCCCGAAGGAAACTTTCCATCTCTCCTGCAACAAGCGGGAGAAAATCTTATTAGATTCCTAAGCAGGTTATTCAGGGTGAGCCTAGCAGCAGGAATCATTCCCAATGCCTGGAGGGCAGTGAAGGTTGTCTTCATTCCTAAACCAGGGAGAATTGATCATACCAAGGCCAAGGATATGAGACCAATCAGCCTGTCCTCCTTAAGACATTGGAAAAGCTGGTTAATGTGCATGTTGGAGAAAGGAGGTTAAGTAGGGCTCCTCTACATTCAAACCAACATGTATACCAGCCAGGTAAATCATATGAGACAGCTCTCCACCAACTTGTTGGGAAGGTGGAGAAAGCACTACACTTTCAGGAAATAGCCCTCTGTATCTTCCTGGACATCGAGGGGGCTTTTAGCAATACGACCTTCGATTCCATGGTTAGGGCAGCAGAGGTGCATGACCTAGGGACCACTATATGTAGGTGGACTAGGGCCATGCTCAGTGGAAGAAAGGTAGAGGCTACCATAATGGATAAAAAATGGTAATCAACACCACTAGGGGTTGCCCGAAAGGAGGAGTACTTTCCCCTTTATTGTGGAATCTAGTGGTGAATGATCTCATTGGAGAATTAAACTCTAGGCAGTACTTTTGCCAAGGATACATAGATGATCTTGTTATAGTAATACTTGGCAAATTTGCTGACACAGTGAAGAATATGGCACAAGGTGCATTGGACACTGTGCAAGATTGGTGCAGAAAACAGGATCTAGGGGTTAGTCCTAAGAACACTGTTGTTGTACCATTCACAAAGAAGCATATACAATATGCAAGTTGGAATCTAAAGCTTTTCAATGAAGCGCTACCTGTGAAGGGGATAGTGAAATATCTAGGGGTTACACTAGATGAGAAACTGACATGGACCCCTCACATTAGGAATATTTGCTCTAAGGCAAAAGGTACTCTAGTAAGTACCAGGAGGGCTTGTGGCAAAAATTGGGGCCTGAGCCTCAAGGGTATGCACTGGATATACACCACGGTGATTAGACCCAGGATCACCTATGTCGCGGTCGTGTGGTGGAAGAAGGTAGAACAGCAGGTTGCTGCTAAGGAGCTTGGTAAGGTGCAGAGATTAGCCTGCCTAGCCATAACAGGCGGAATTAGCAGCACACCAACTGCTGGGATATGCCCCCCATTACATCTTTGGGTCAAGGTGGAGGCAGCGGCTGGTGCATACAGACTCAAATCTGGCAACAACTGGAACTCTTCGGGATATCTAGAATCACACACTAAAATAGTGAGTGAGGTAAATATAGGAAATGTTGGGGAAATGCCAGCTGACGATATTATAACCCCATACTGCTTCAACAAGCCTTTCAATATAACAATTGGAAGTAGGGAGTAGTGGGAGAAAATAGTTCGACACCGTAAGAGGGATATTGTCTGGTTCACTGACTGGTCAAAAACAGACCAAGGTATTGGGGCAGGGTATATGGGGTGCAGCCAAGACTGGAGAGCGTCATCTCTCTAGGGAAACTGGCCTCAGTATTCCAGTCGGGAATCACTGCCATCAGAGCATGTGTGGAGGAGAATTTGCGTAGGTGCTACAAAGATTGTAGCATCTATATCTATTCAGACAGCCAGGCAGCCCTGAGATCACTGGCAGCTCCTGCAACAAAGTCTAAAATTGTTGCAGAATATCACAGGGTTCTGGTGGAGCTAGGGGAAAGCAATAGAGTAAACCTATTGTGGGTCCCTAGCCACTCGGGGATCAGTGGCAACGAACATGCCGACAGATTAGCCAGGATGGGGGCAGAGACTCCATTTATTGGACCGGAACCTGTCCTGACAATCACCAAAGCAAAGATCAAATTGAAGCTACGTAACTGGCTCAGAAGGCAGCACGTAGAATATTGGACCAAAGTCCATCAACAAAAACATAGCAAGGTAATGATGCCAAAGTCTTGTTTTAAAAGAAGCTCTGCAATCCTGGGTCTGAACAGGAGAGAGATTAGACTCATGGTTGGATTGCTGACAGGCCATGGGAATTTCAGGAAACACCTACATACAATGGGGATAACAGAAGAGGACCCTAAATGTAGGCTCTGTGATGACGGTGATGAAACTGCATCACATCTAATCTTCCAATGCATTGCATTGGAGAGTAAAAGGCACAGAACATTTGGGACAACCAGACCCGAAGAAATTGTCTCTAACAAAGAACTGGTAAAGTGACTACTTGCACTGTTCAAGGGCATTGGTTGGCTTTACTAGACATACAGGGAGCCATACCGCATACCCGCGGGCAGCGGGAAGCCAAAACAGTCTTGGTCTAACCCGCCGCTGCCCGCGGGTATGCGGTATGGCTCCCTGTATGTCTAGTAAAGCCAACCAATGCCCTTGAACAGTGCAAGTAGTCACTTTACCAGTTCTTTGTTAGAAACAATTTCTTCGGGTCTGGTTGTCCCAAATGTTCTGTGCCTTTTACTCTCCAATGCAATGCATTCGAAGATTAGATGTGATGCAGTTTCATCACCGTCATCACAGAGCCTACATTTAGGTTCCTCTTCTGTTATCCCCATTGTATGTAGGTGTGTTCTGAAATTCCCATGGTCTGTCAGCAATCCAACCATGAGTCTAATCTCTCTCCTGTTCAGACCCAGGATTGCAGAGCTTCTTTTAAAACAAGACTCTGGCATCATTACCTTGCTATGTTTTTGTTGATGGACTTTGGTCCAATATTCTACGTGCTGCCTTCTGAGCCAGTTACGTAGCTCCAATTTGATCATTGCCTTGGTGATTGTCAGGACAGGTTCCGGTCCAATAAATGGAGTCTCTGCCCCCATCCTGGCTAATCTGTCGGCATGTTCGTTGCTACTGATCCCCGTGTGGCCAGGGACCCACAATAGGTTTACTCTATTGCTTTCCCCTAGCTCCACCAGAACCCTGTGATATTCTGCAACAATTTTAGACCTTGTTGCAGGAGCTGCCAGTGATCTCAGGGCTGCCTGGCTGTCTGAATAGATATAGATGCTACAATCTTTGTAGCACCTACGCAAATTCCCCTCCACACATGCTCTGATGGCAGTGATTCCCGACTGGAATACTGAGGCCAGTTTCCCTAGAGAGATGACGCTCTCCAGTCTTGGCTGCACCCCATATACCCTGCCCCAACACCTTGGTCTGTTTTTGACCAGTCAGTGAACCAGACAATATCCCTCTTACGGTGTCGAACTATTTTCTCCCACTACTCCCTACTTCCAATTGTTATATTGAAAGGCTTGTTGAAGCAGTATGGGGTTATAATATCGTCGGCTGGCATTTCCCCAACATTTCCTATATTTACCTCACTCACTATTTTAGTGTGTGATTCTAGATATCCCGAAGAGTTCCAGTTGTTGCCAGGTTTGAGTCTGTATGCACCAGCCGCTGCCTCCACCTTGACATTACCCACTAGGCAACTGTCGGCGATTGTAAAATTTTACCAAAGTAGCTACGCGTTGGGGACTTTTGGATGAAAATTCCCTACATGATTTTAATGCTTAAAAGTACCTACGTGTAGGGAAAATTCCCTCCGTCTGGCAACACTGGTGTGAATTCAAAGACAGGAAATTTTATATTATTTTCTGTTGATGAAACTTTCTTGTAAAAAAAACTAGTACAGTATTCTGTATTACCGGGGTGACGTTTCTAGTATATTTTTTGGAATGGAAATCATTATTATATTTTTAAATTAATTTCGACAGAAAAATAGATGTTGCATGACGAGTGTTTCGCGTTGCATGTAAGATTAGAAAGCGAGGATTTTTTTCCCGAATTCCGAATTTCTCAAGATTACGTATCGCCTCTCGTTAATATAGCTATCGATTGATTCCTGAAAACAGTTTTCAGGCTTTCCGTTTCTTCATGGTTAACGTGGCGTATTTATTGTAAAAAATGTCATATTCAAAACACAATTGATGACAACAAGGAATTACGTAAGTGTAGTATAAAACACAGAATAAAACTTTTCACTCTGTAGCGGAGTGTGCGTTGATATGAAACTTCCTGGCAGATTAAAATTGTGCGCCGGAACCGGGACTCTAATCTGGGACCCAGGTTCGAGTCCTACCGACTGAGCTACCCCGACACGACTCACGATGCCGCCTCACAACCTTACTTCCGCCAGTACCTCGCATCCTACTTTCCAAACTTCACAGAAGCTCTCCTGCGAAACATGCAAGACTAGCACTCCTGGAAGAAAGTATATGGTGGAGACATGGCTTAGCCACAGCCTAAGGGAGGTTTCCGGGTTGTGAGGTGGCATCGTGAGTCGTGCCGGGGTAGCTCAGTCGGTAGAGCGCTTGCTCGCGTAAGGCAAAGGTCGCAGGTTCGAGTCCCGGTTCCGACCCACAATTTTAATCTGCCAGGAAGTTTCATATCAGCGCGCACTCCGCTGCAGAGTGAAAAGTTTCAGTCATCCCTTAGGTTGTGGCTAAGCCATGTCTCCACCATATCCTTTCTTCCAGGAGTGCTAGTCTTGCAAGTTTCGCAGGAGAACTTCTGTGAAGTTTGGAAAGTAGGAGGCGAGGTACTGGCGGAATTAAGGTTGTGAGACGGCATCGTGAGTCATGTCGGGGTAGCTCAGTCGCCGGCCGGGCGCCTTGACTCAGCGCGCCCGGTCAGGGGGCTAAACGCCCTCTGTAATAAAAAAGCTGAGCCAACCATTCAACGAACAACCACGAAGGAATTGAACCGTCGACGGCGAAACACAGATCTACCTGACGCAAAAAAAAATAAATAAATAAAAAAAAAATAAAAAAAAAAAAATAAAATAAAATAAATTAAAAAAAAAATTAAAAAAAGGAAGTAAAGAAGGAAGAAAAGAAAAAGAAAGGCAAAGGTGCCAGATCGAGTCCCGGTTCCAGCACACAATTTTAATCTGCCAAGTTTTAGTATAAAATAGTTTTCACTTTTCTTAGGCAATTTTGGTATTGCGGAACCCAAGTACCCAGACATGCATTGGTCTGGTTGTATTATGGTGCAAATACTCCTTAGACCGCGACCCACCGAGCAAGACTGCGACCCCACTAGGTTCGCGACCCACAAGTTGAAAAACACTGTTATACATGGCGGAGTATACAGTCTTCCCCCCGTCCACTCGGAAACACATTTATTACTATAAAAAGTAACTTTTGAGATTTGGAGGCCCCCATAAGACGAGAGGCATAGGACAGTACTCCTTACAGAATTCACGTGGAATGTATCTCCTGGCATTTACTTTTATTGCGCCCAAAAGTCGTTCATAATTGGATGGCAGTGGGGAAATCGACTAAATGGAGTTATGAAGACTTTTTTGAAACTGTTCCCAGTTTGCAAGTTGGAAGTTCCATTGCTGTAGAGGGACGGACTTGGTGAAGGAAATTGTAGTAGCAAATTTGATGATGCATGAATTGAAATGTAAAAGGAAGGAAGCATTTCTGTTGTCCAACTTGTGGTGTCGCACAAGTATGAAGTGCGCGCCACGTACTTACGCCGCGCGCCGCCATGTACGCACGGCGCGGCGTTCTTACGACGTCAGCCACGAGCGCCCTCTGCTGCAACTCCGTTCGTGGCCACGACTGCTGCATCGGCCACTTGGGAATCAGATAGGCACCAGTGAAGACTTGGCTATCGGATAGGCACTAGGAGTCATCAGTAGGCAGGCCTCTATCTAAACTATGTATCAGCATTCTGCAGCCAAGAACTATGTAAAAGTTAAGTATTACTAAGTTTCTATGAAATATATATCTTGTTCTAATTTATTCTAGTGTTTCTAGTTTCTGCTGTCCCACTGGCTGGTCACCTCCGTACCTGCACACGCGTGCATCCTATTTTCCTGTGTGGGTCTCTTTCTACTCGGCCACCGACACCCACGACCACTGGCGGAAACGAGACACAAAAGTGGCGACGAGGATGGGATACAAAACAGCTTTTACAACCGTATGCGTCTCCTGGCACAAAAATGTACTACTAACACCAACGCATCAGTCAGTTGTGTCTAATAAAGTGATAGTCATCTAAATGGTCTTCACATTCGCCTTACAGACTTTCCCTACATCGGTTCGTGGTATCTGATGGTACACAAGACGAAGTGAGCAGTGTCTTCTCCACGCGTGTGGTCTGCGAACAACCGGATGGCTGCAGCCGTAATACCAGTTGTACGCCGTTAGTCGTGCCCTCGGGATCAAAAGCTGCCGATTTGTGCGCAACAGATGGTGCCGCTGTTTGAGACAGCGCGAGCGGTCCGCCGTGACCCGCGGCTGCCTGAGGCTGGCTGCTCCGCTGGTACGTGACTCGCCTCTAATGGCTCCCTGCAGGCCGTGCGACCCGCCAAGAGCCTTGGGGGACGCAAGTCTGCACGATTCTCCACCAGGGACCCGCTCTCTGACACTAGCCTCGCTGGAAACCAAAGTGGAATTTCGTTAACGCAAAATCGTGTCCACCTCAGCAGGTGTTACGCGGCTTATAGCAGAGTCTTCGGTGGGCACGTTTTTGGTCCGTGTTGATAATGAGTTCTTTGTTTTGTCGCACCCGCGACGGTAGTGTCGTCAGTACCCAAAGTGAATCCCTTAACTGTGGCTCATTTCATTTTGACGAAGTATCGCAGTATACAGGACATATCCCACATGACTATAAACGATGAGAGGACTGGTATAGAATTTTATAATAAATTTCATATATGAGGGTTGGACGTTAAAATAGTGGCAACCATTTATTCACAACTGATACAAAAGCGGTAAATGTTTGCACCTGTTACTGTCCTTCAAAGTAGTCACCAGGGTTGTGTACAACCCATTGCCAGCGATGTCGAAGGCGTAGTATACCGTTAGCAGAGCCTGTTCTGATTTTGATACGAGTGGAGCGGTCTACTACCTGTCGAATTTTCGGAACAGCTCTGAAGCAAATGCCATGGTGTGGTTCCTTCATCTTCGGGATCAAATCAAAGACACAAGGACTTAAGTATGTGGAATATGGTGGATTGTACATCGACCGAACAGAGCAGCCACAGCTTGCGTTGTACGCGCCAAGCATTGTCGTGCAAAATGATGGGTGGGTTGCGCAGAAAGTGTTTCCGATTCTTTCCCAACGCTGGTCGCAGGTCATGCTTCTAATACGACGCTTGGGCGACCTGCCCAATGCACGTCTGCCACAGTTTGCCGACCTTTGTTAAAGGCTTTTACCCAACGTGCCACTATTCTGTAGGTCAATGCCAATTCCCCGCAAGCCTCTTGAAGACCTTGATGACACAGTCGTGCTGCACGACCTCTAGCATATTCAATCATGATCCAACTCCGTTGTTAGTGTTTCGAAAATATAGTGACACCGTTACGTTACACCGCTCGCTCACAAGTGTCTGTTTTTCCCTCGATTGTGCTGGTGACGTGGGACGGGCGAGCCCATTTGCTCAAAGGTAAGGTGGGAGTATGTAAACAATGTTCTTCGCTGTCAGCTACAGAAGTAGATTCCATTGCATAATGTCTCCACAGTAGTGTTGCCACTATTTGACTTCCAACCCTCAAAATGTTCAAATGTTTGTTAAGCTTATGGGACTTAACTACGGGGTCATCAGTCCCTAAACTTACAAACTACTTATGAACTAGCTAAGACTAAGGACGGCACAAATATCCATGCCCGAGGGGGGATTCGAACCCCCGACCGTAGTGGCCCTGCAGACCGTGACTGAAGCGCCTCAGTCCCCTCGGCCACCGCGGCCGGCTTCCAGCCCTCGTAATAACGTCAGCATGAACGGCGGTAGGCTTCGATGAACACCGTCATGAGTCGCTGGGAACATAGGCACACAAATTGCCATCCGAGTCCTCCTGATACCAGGAAAGGAGGACATTTCAATGTACAGGGCGAGGAAAAAAAAATGACAGTACACTGTTTTGTTTCAAAAACCATACAGGAACTGTGAAACATGAATATTCCAGTAATGTGTGGATGAGGTATGTAGCGAACATCTTTAAATCGACCATCTTGAAAAGTTAATTCTTTTCTTAAATTGGTACATGAGATAACATCGACATTTTGTGACAAATTCATTTCTGTAAACATATTCGACTTGGTAGTCTCCACAGACGAAAATCAAGTGGTGTGAGATCGGGTGATCTGAGCGGCTATTTCACATCACAACGTCGACCAATGAATGAGCAGGAAACTAGCCATCTAACCACTGACAAACAACTGTTCTCTAGTGTGTTGGAGTTCCATCCTGTTGAATGAAGGAAAGTTGCCATCTAAATTCAGAACCAACAAACTTCTTGCAAGATTTCTAGATATCTATGAGCATTTAGGTCATGTGAATGAAAATGGGACCACACCACACCATCTTCCTTTAAAAGTTACATCTGTCGTTGATTTCAACAATCGCAAAAAATTCATCATAACTGAAAAACATAACTTGCGCAAAAAAGAGATAATGTTGTATCTTTTGAACCATAACTGCCACGTCTAATTTGTTTACAGGAATAAACTTGTCAGTAAATGCCATTAAAAAGACTGATGATGGCGAATTTGAAGGTGACGCCCATATTCGATACATCTCTGTACTTAAAAGCCGCATTTGTTGTTTGTCTTTTTGTTCTCTTGTAACTCAAGATCCAGACAACCAACGTGAAATTTGGTACACGTACTCAAAATTGCATGGGGAATGTTCTTATACAGGTTTAGTTCCAATTTTTTGAATACCAACCGGAAAATGTGAGAAAAAGTGAAAGTGAGTTTTCAATATGTCCGTGTGAATCTATATCTTCGCACTGATCTTGATGAAATTTTGCACTTCTTGACCATCAAAACAAGAGGAAGGGCGCTGTCTACATAAAATATCGTTCATTGCATGAGGGAGGGTATTTATGGATTTCACCATAGTTTTGCTCCGATCTTGATGAAATTTTGTACACTTGACCTTGAAAAGAAGACGAAGGTTAATGTCTACATGTAATTTCGTTCAATGCATGGCGGGGAGTAGACGAAAATCTTTTTGTAAATACTCCAAATGGAACTGCCAAAAATGTTGTTTATCACATTGCTTTCACATAAATGTACCCTTTTATTACATGCAAATAAACGGTTGTGTACGCTTCTACAGAAAACCTTATTTTAAACCCGGGCAAAGCCGAGTACTTGCAGCTAGTTCCATAAAAGGTAGATCACCTCACCAATATCTTACTGGAATATTCAAGTTTCTCAGTTATTGGAGAGTTTATGTAATAAAAGGGTGTACCGTGACTGATTCACCCTGTACACTGTATATGACAAAGGATAGATATCCATGAAATGTGTCATTTTGGCTCAGTATAAGTTTAGAATTTGTCTCACAGGTGCCCACAGTATTCCTCTGTAATGTGACGCTCTGCGACAGCACCCACCGGCTTGGTAACGCTGGAGACAACACATTGCCGAGAAATCCGAAGAAGAGGCCAGAGCTCTTGATTGTATGTTAGTTTAGGGTGACTTAAAATGTCGCTTTGCACCACATTTCAGCACAATGTTCCCGAAAGCTACTGCGTACGTATCGCTCTGTGGTGGGTAATCCGTCATCGTTCTCCGCCCCCCCCCCCACCGTCTCACCCCTTACCCACATTTTACCCCTTCTTTTGACGAACCTGAAATGAAGAACCGCAACACAACATTTCGGACGCTCTGCGACTGAAAATGTATACGAAAAGCACCCAGGGGATGGTGGAAAGAGCGACAATAAAACCACCCCTTCCCTGGACCCCGTTGAGTCCCACACATTTCCCTGTCGAACACGACAATTCGCACTATGACTGACAACAGGGTAACTATCTTGATATCCTTCGACTGTCCTAGACACGTCCCGGACAAATTAAAATGTTCAAATGTTTGTACTTAATCTCTACGGTTATCAGTCCATAGGCTTTCAAACTACTTAAACTAACCTAAGGGCAACACACACACACACACACACACATACACACACACACACACACACAGCTGCGCGGACGCTTACATACACACACACATGCCCGAGGTACGACTCGAACCTGTGACGGGAAGCAGCCTCGCGCTCCGCAGCAAGTCGACTTAGAACGCTCGGCCTTTCCACCGCTGCCCAGACGAATTAACCCTTCTCTAAGGATACTGTGGGCATGCAACCCCTCTGTATGTGATCGTACCACCACCTACTGAATCGCAACCTCAATTTTTTCGTCATCCGAAGCTTGAAATGGTAATAGTGTTCCCTCAGATCCCGTGTTTCGCATGCACTTTTATGAGCTCTTTAAATTTAATGGTTTTTGATATTCAGCTTAATAGTGCTCGATTCAATGTCTAACGCCTGAAGGCAAACAACTCGTTCGACACGGCTGGCGTTAATCTGCCTAGAAGCAGGATACTGATGGATACATATTTGCGACCTGCCGAGAAGACAGTTTTCTGTCAAGTTGTCCATGAAATAGCTACGAAACATCAAGTTTTAAGTTACGCAAAAGTAGCTAGTGAAACATTTTATTCTAGTTCAAATTTCTTTGGTACATTTCATTTCGTAAACTGTAAGTAATATGTACAGAATGTTGACGTGATTTTCGGCATGTACTTTTAGGCGATGAGAAGTATGGCAGTATTCAATACTGTAAATGCTTGTTACAGATAACCCGAAGTGATACTGACTTCACAAAACGGACTTCAACTACCGTCTAGACTTGGCGTTTCGAATACGAGCCTGTTACAATGTTCCAGAGTGTAGCGTTGATGCGAACGAAAAGCGAGCGCTTCTGAAGACAATACTAATGGTTTTCTTCGATTTCGAAGGAATCATTCACTAGGATGGCAAACTGTGTAAACAGAGGAGCCAAGACCGCTTCTTTATTTCCTTTATTGAGACCAGTTTTGGCAAATCTCTGTTGCCATCTTCAAGTCTTTTAGCATGACATCATAGATTGGTCGTAACTGGTCTCAATAAAGGAATTTTAAACAATCGAACTTGGATCCTCTGCTTACACAGATTCTCATTAGAAGATATTAGATCGCGCCCTAGCTTTGAATTATGTCAAGCACATAGATTCACTAGGAGTTTGTACCGTTGAAATGAGCGTATGGCATTCTTGGCCGAGAGATATATAGGATTGTTCGGCCGGCGTAGTGGAAGTCTTTTTAGTTGACGCCGTGTGGGCGACTTGCGTGCTGCTGATGAGATGATGATGATGATGATGACGATGATTAGGACATCACAACAACACCTACTTCCCTGCCGGGAATCGAACCCAGGCCCCTTGCGTGGGAGACAGCGGCGCTGTCGTCTGAGCTATGGAGGCAGTTTGTACCATTAAGCTAGCCGTATTGCCTTGGTACCCTCCATTGTGTGCGCGGTGAGAATTCCTGAAATTCGACTCTAATACCGAGAGGCAGGATCCTGGTCACTGCTCTACAACAATTTCCCAATCCCCAATGGGAATATCATTGGCGAGAGAACAGGTCACACTGTATTTGTCGGTCTTGGCTTCGGCCGTTTTCTTGTTGTTTCCAGAATTGAAGTTGGAAATGAAAGAACATTGTTACGAGAGAATTAAAGTTATCGAACAGAGTTTTACTGCACTACTAGATGCAATAAGAAAAAGAACTAGAATGACCGTGTATGGACAACTATAAAAAAATGTCATCATTCTACTGATTCAGGAAGAGACTATTTTGAGTAAGTACATTGAATTCGTGAACATAATCCATGATTTTTGTTTTTCGTAGCCACCGTCCTACCAGAACCGGTAAATACACAGTTTACTTGTTTTGCAGCCACACCTACTCTGTAAACTACTGTGAAATGTATTATTGAGGCTGAGATGACGTATGGACAGCGCGAGTGACACTCCCTATACGTAATCCTGCCGTCGCGATCCCTAGGGAGACGTAGGTAGTAAATGTGCGTGTTCCTATATTCATAATTAAAAACTGTTATGACATGAGAATTTAAGACTTAGAGCATATTATACTCCTGTCGTATGGAATGACATTAATTGTGTTCATAAAAATGTTGGTAGTTAAATACAAGCGGGTTAAAAAATAATTTTTAATAAGATACATCTTTAACCATCAGCTGCTTTATTGAAATCCTTAAAATCGACTAGTTTCGGTCCAGGACTATCATCATAGATAAACTACACAAAAATACAAAATAAAATAATTAATGTACACAATAAAAAAGAAAGTAAGAAGCAAATAACACACATAGGATGGAAGAGTGGAAGTATCAGACTACTTTGTGTTATAAATACTTACAAGGTATTAAAGCAGGTTAGTCAACAGCATTAAAAAATAGAGGGAGTCACTTTGAAGATTATCATAAAAATACGAAAATGGACTGTGAATACTGAAGAGTGCACAATGCAAATTGCATAAGTCAAAGACCATCACAAGCTATACTATCGAAATTGAATATACAATTATGGAGTCATTCTTAATGGGTGTGGTGTGTATCTTTGGCGGAAACACTACAGTGAACTACTGAACTTAAGTTTGATCTAGTAAGCGTTAGTGGAATGCAAATGGGAATTCTGGTAAATGATTCTTGCAAGGGCGAGTCTGTAATTTAGTCGCAAACTGAGATAGACACGCCAGTACTGCGTTTACAAGCCTGAAAATTGCTTTACTCTTCAGCTGACTCCACCTGGAAGTTTGAACATTCCTCCCATCGTTCGAGAAGGTTGTTCCTCAAACTGCTGCAACCCAGAAGACGGTTGTGTCGCAGTGTCAGAGAAATAGCCCTGCACAGCGCGCAGTACTGGCGTGTCTACCTCAGTTTGTGACTTCTTTAGTGACTCACCCTAATTTTTTCCCATACTGGTTAATAGAGTTGATTAAGGTGCAGTACCAGTTTCTGTGTAAAATGGGATCTTTTCTCAAACGTTACTGCCTGTCGTCGAATTAACTGTGGTTCACTGCTCGAATGTACGGGTGGTTCCCAGAATGTAATTAAGCACATTTTCTTCTTTTGACCTGAAAATAATGATGTTAGTGCGAAACGTTACGTATCAATTATTTAAAGTTTTCTGAGTGTGTGCGCAAAATTCTGGATCTTTCAAAAGATAGCATAGTTGGTGCACCATTTCAAAATGGCATCTACTAGTGTTATCCATAATAAGAATGAATTTCTTACGGTAAAGAAAGAAACCTTGGGGAGTACTCACAAAGGTTTGTGCAAACAGTGACCTCGTCAGAAGGCGCTCCGAGATCTGCAGCGATCGGAAAGACTCTCGAGGGCAGCAATACCTGCCATGTTGCGACGAGCTGATTTTGTCATCCCAGGGACAGACGCTTTACGATTCGGCATTTGGCGCTGAATTTGTCAATGAGCAAAGGAAATGCGGATGCAATTATACACGCCCTTGGATACTCAAAAGTGTGTACAAGCACGACGGTTGGAACTTAAAGCACATATACAATGTGGAGACACTATACAATGGAATCTACTATTGTCACTGATAGCACACGTTGTTGACATATCTACCTTGCCTCCGAGCAAATGGACTCGCCCGTGCCACGTTTCCGGCGTATGCACAAAAAATGTTCAAATGTTTGTAAAGCTTATGGGACTTTAATGCGGGGTCACCAGTCGCTATACTTACAAACTTCTTATTAACTAACTTATACTAAAGACAGCACAAACATCCATGTCCGAGGAGAGATTCGAACCTCCGACGGGGAACGGCCTCGCGCGCAGTTCCTCAATGCGCTCGGCCAATCTGCTGCGGCGCATGTGCGCAATCGAGGGACACACAGTCACTTGTGAGCGAGCTGTATAACGTAAAGGTATCACTATGTTTTCGAAATAGGGGCGAGCTGGATCAAGAATGAATGTGCCAGAGGTCGTACAGCACGACATTGTCATCAAGGTCTTCAAAAATGTTCAAACTGAATCATTCCGTAGCTTACAAACTACTTAAACTAAGGCAAACTAACCTAAGGACAACACACACACTAATGCCCCAGGGAGGACTCGAACCTCCAAAGGCGAGCAATCGCGCGGTCCGCAGCGAAGCGCCTTAGACAGCTCGGCTTCTCCACCGTGGCATCAAGGTCTTCAAGAGGCTTACGGGGAATCGGAATTCCCGTACAGAACAGTGGCACGACAATGCGCGGGCGTATACAGCGCAAACTCTTCTGTTCATTCGATGTTACTGGAAACCACTGTAACACCCATCATAATCCCTGGACGTAAGTCCTTGTGACTTTCATTTGATTCCAAACATTAAGAAGCTACTTCGTAGCATTCGCTTCAGAACGTCCAAAGATTCGTCTGGCAGTAGACTGCTCCATTCGCACCATCAACAGAACAGGCTCTGCTAACGGAATACTATGCCTTCCACATCGCTGGCAACGGGTTCTACACAACGCTCCTTTGAAGGACAGTAACGGGTGCAAACGTGTAACGCTTTTCTATTGGTTGTGAATAAATAGTAGCCACTATTTTTAGTTCCAACCCTCGTAGGTCTCGCGGTGTTGAGGGGTGGATTACTAGTCGCACAGGAAAAAGAAATTTTGATTTTTTGCAAAGTTTTGAAGCTGAGGGGCAGGCTGTTTTGTCCCAGATTCAGATAAGTGAAGAAATCTGCGTAACCATTTTGAGCACGAAACAAAATGACTAGAATTGGTATCGATTCCGCACACACGCTGTTGTTTGGCGCTGGGAGAATGAAATTGACCGGGACGGAGATTAGGGAAAAAAGTAAGGAGTCTGGATTAAACGTTATTCTTACGTAAGTGCAATTCCCATTATGTGAAATAATTAATTGAATTACTTTACGGGCAAAACTCCTATTTACTAACGCCCACTGGACTCGCATTTTTCGGACGTACTAGACCTGCACGAATTGTTAATGTTCCATTTTCATTAGTTGTGTTCTTAGGGATTTGTTAATAATAACTCTACATAGATCTGTTCTTGTATAATTCAAAGTTCGAGCAGTAGACGATAATTCGTAAAAATAAGTATATATTGCTGCTTCCCACGTATATATCGCGAAAAGACCAAGGGTATAAAATTAGACCAAAACCCCGACGGAAGCTTATCTAACTTTTTTTTTTCTTTTTGCCTCTAGCCATTCGTGGGTGGTACAAGAAGACGATGATATGACACTGGTATACGAATTACGCTCGGCCATACGGAATATATATATATATATATATATATATATATATATATATATATATATATATATATATATATATATATATATATGTCGTGGATTGTTTGATTTTTAAAGGGACTAAACGACTACGGTTATCAGTCCCTTGTTACAATCGTAGAGAATGCAATAAAAATCACTACAATTTCGTATATAACAACGTGTTAAAATTCACCAAGCAAAGAGTTTAACACGCCAAGAAATAAATGAATCAAAGTAAAAACTGGTAAAAGAAGACAAAGGTGTGAAGAGGACACTAGACAGTCTTGGCCGGGTGACCACAGAAATAAAAGTAGAACATCCGGACACTCTGTTACACGATGAAACCACCTACCTATAAATGTTCGGCAAGTGGAAAACAGAGACTAGACAGTCAACAAAAGTTATATAGAATGATACAATCCACTCGCACGAAAAAATAAATAAATAAATAAATAAAAGTCTATCAACCGTGGAGTCATCGTCACCTAAGACCAGGCTCAGGACGTCAGAGAGATTAAAACGCCGCCTCTGGGCGGCTAGGTTTGGGCAATCCAATGAAATGTGGGCTACCGATAAAAGGGCACCACAGCAACACTGAGGTGGGTCTGTAGCTCTTTAGGTTGTTTGGTGGGAACGTTAGAACCTTGGAATTGACTGCTTGCTACTTACTCCCCCTGGCGAAGTGGCGATCATGCACCTCACCTGTACTTTTGTTGCTGCCTGACCGTGGCTGGCATCGAACTCCGTCTCTTCTAGCAGGGTTTCAGTGCTATTGAACCTTAATAATAGGACAGCAGTGGAGGAGTTACAGGCGAAGTAAGCAAACAGGTTTATTGGGTATAACTGTCTGTATTGTTCTTTTGAACAAGAAGAAAGTGAGGTAGCCTGTTACACATGAAATAATAATAATAAGTCTCGCTGCAGGACCAAGACACTATGAAAGTCAATTCACTAAACTCATTCAAACTCGAATAGTCCAACCCCTAGCAGAGAGAGAAGTGCGCTGAGAAACAGTGCGTATCTTTGAGAGTTAACGGAAACAGCCCAGGCAGGGGCAACGGCTACAGTCCTAACGGTGACCTCGCGTACACTTTCGCCCGTTGCTTGGCGAACACGTTTTCTCGTCCTGGCGGGAACATAACCGATAAAAATAGCGGACGACTGCTGGCTCAACTAGCACTGGCATAGAACTGCGCACGACTTGGCGTCGGGAACGTCTCCCGTCAGTTTTATGTCCGTCACTCCAGGACACTGTGATGCTCCGCCGAGGAGAAGTGGGGCTCCGCAGCCAACCTGACAACGCGCCTTCTGCGCCCTTCCCCCAGCCCGTGCGGGCAGGGTCGGCGCCCTGGGCGGTTGGGACACCTGGAATAGCGGTTCTTCCGACAAACGGCGCGAAGGCGTGTGTCCCTCCGCCGTTGGTGAGGAAGAAGCGAATTTAAACTAACGGCCAAACGGGGCTTTCAAGAGTACGCCATATTGCTTCATTTCCGTATTAATTAAACGGGACATGACAAAATTATAAATCCTCCGCCAGTAGGGAGTCAAGGTGTCAGCCAAGCCTGTGGAGGTTCTTACTTGTCGAGGAAAATTCACTTCATGTAATTAAATTATGCTACTTGCAAAGTACTGGGCCGATCAGCCAGCGACCGATATCATTCTAATCGTAATTTCACGTATGGACCAAATCTGCTGTCAAAATCACGGAATTAATTTTATTAGGGCACTCTCCCTTCGTCACAGGGCTGGACTATCTGTCATGTGCATCTGCCTTCCTGCAGCAGTTAGGTAGCCCAATATATTGGTGCTACAGGTCCTCACGACGGAGAACATAAATCAATCAAATGTGAAGGCCGTAAACTCCACAAAATACCTAGGAATTACTATTACTTCAGACCTAAACTGGAAAGAACACGTAGATAATATCGTGGGAAAGGCGAACCAGAGACTGCGTTTTATTGGCAGAACACTTAAAAGATGCAACAGAACTATTAAAGAAACTGCATACACTACGCTTGTCCGTCCATTTTTGGAGTATTGCAGCCCAGTGTGGGATCCTTATCAGGTGGGTTTGAGGGAGGACATCGAAAGAGTCCAAAGAAGGGCAGCTCGTTTCGTATTGTCACGATACAGGGGAGACAGCGTTACGGAAATGATACAGGATCTGGGATGGGAATCATTACAACAACGGCGCTTATCGCTGCGGCGTGGGCTACTTGCGAAACTCCAATCGCCAACATTCTCCTCCGAATGTGAAAATATATTGTTGAGTCCCACGTACATAGGTAGAAATGATCATCAGAATAAAATACGAGAAATCAGAGTTCGAACTGAGATATTCAGGTGTTCTTTCTTCCCGCGCGCTATTCGAGAATGGAATGGGAGATAAATAGTATAATTGTGGTTCGATGAACCCTCTGCCAGGTACTTAAATGTGATTTGCAGAATATCCCATGTAGATGTAAATGTAGAAGGTGTCCGTGTGTCAGCCAAGTATGGCCAATGCGGGGCCGGCAGAGGACGACAGAGTCCCTGAGAGGGTTCCGCATACAACACCTCCAGACTTTGTCGTCTTCTTTATAGACCTCAACTTGTTGGGCACTTGTAGGATGCTCCATTCAGTACCGTGCGGTGGAGTAGCTGAGTGGTCTGAAGCGCTTCGCTGCGGAGCGCGCGGTTGCTCGCTGTGGAGGTTCGATTCCTCCCTGGGGCATGGGTGTGTGTGTTGTCCTTAGGTTAGTTTACCAGGGTTTAAGTAGTTTGTAAGCTACTGACTGATGACCACGCAGTTTGGTCCGATAGATTTACAAACATTTGTACTTTTTTTTGTCATACTGTCAACGCGGAAGTTTACAAGGGAGTTATGGAACGGCTGCTGCAACGCATCTGGCGAATCGGCCAGAAGTGTACCGGAGTGGACGGTGGAACTTCCTGAACGACAACGACCGTGTTCGCTCTGCGGCCCGCTTGCTCAACGTTCTCGCTAGACGCAAGGTTACTGTGCTTCCACACCCTATTCTCCAGAGCTTGCGCTTTGCAAGGGTTGCGGAATCCAACAACGCGTGACTTAAGACAGTTTCCAACAGCCGTACAACTGATGTCAGAAGTGTATTTTAACTCTTGTCCACCCCTCCTCCCCCCGGACAGATATACACACAGTGTTCGGAGTGGAGATGGTGTGAATTGATTTTTTTCTTTTTTTTTTTTTTTTTTCATTCTGTACTCCACAAACCGAGAACTTTACGGCGTAATATGGAACGGAGATCAGTATGTGTAATACCTACTTTGAGTATAGGTTTATGGGTAGCCTCTTTTGCAAGCCTGTCAGCCAGTTCGTTACCCTCTATCCTTACGTGCCCTGGAGTCCCGAGGAATTTCATTGACTGCCCTCGTTGTTAAATGGCGTATATGGTTATAACATTGCCCTTGCTTCGTATGATGCCATAATTGTTAAAGTAGATTCCGCGATTATATTTTTTGGACAAAGAATTGACGGTACCGAATTTTTTTTAAATAAGTTAGTTAAAGTACAACACAAAATGAACATTAAAGCAAATAAACCGCGGGTTGCATATTAAAGTCGGGCACCATACAAGCAACAGCACGTTATAAGACTTACGAAAAGCATCTAGCTGGATCCTGCGCTTCGTATTGTAGAAGCTGGAAATAATAACTTTTTTTATTTAATATATGAACGTTGAAGATACTTTCCGTAGGAGATCAATGTTCAGACTGTTCACTTCGCTTTTCATTGTTGTGTGACCGTGGTGGAACATGAAGTTACTGGTAATGATAAAAATATTTTTAAAAAAATGATCGGACTTCTTGACTTACAAAAGAAATGACTGCGGGATCTAGAAACAAGCATAGTATAAGGATGATTGATTGATTGAAATTTTGCAAACAATGCGAAGCGATTGTAATGACGTCTGAACATTAAACTATAACGGAGGCGAAGGAGCTGAAAACAATAGAAAATAACTATTTGACGTGGAGGGATTCATTTAAATAAAAGCCAAAGAGAGGGGATGATTTTAAATTTAAGTAATATATTTTTATAACATCTTGCATCACAATTACTTACATTGAATAGATACATGAATGGAAGACGTCCGTACAGAACGAACATAGACAAGAGAGTGAGTAAAACTGCTATCTCGGTTCCGTCTTCTCGCTTGTTTGGGAGTAAAAAATGACGAACGAAATTAAATTAGTTGCCTTGCGAGTCAGAGGGAACCGGAGGCGATAAGTATCGCTGATCAAAGATAAACAAAAAAATAAATAAAAAATTTCAGTGTATCGTTACATGGTCTCTTGTATGGCAACAACCAAACGATGGCGTGGGAAACACTGGTCGATGGCTTGAAGACCGCTCAGGGAGTCGCTACAGATGACGAAGGAATCTCCGGGGCAGGATATGTCACAATAAACGAATGGCGTATTAAGTGGTGCAGACAGTTTTACTGACAAACTAACCACTGTGGTAACGAGAGGCAGACGGAAGAAAGGCGCTGCTTGCACAATTATCGCAGTCGTCGCTCAAGGGCACGGTTAGTTACGGCGTCTGCGCCTGGAATCTGACATTTGCCTCAGAGGCGCCCTCGGGCCGTGACCCACCGACCCGTTTCCTTCAACGCTTGCCTGCCGTCGCTCAAGGCGTCGCACTTACTCTCAGATCGGTTTCCTCCAGGAAACTTCCGTGCGTTCCCCTATCACTAAGCAATTAACGCAATAGGACTATTACAAAACAGTTATGTACATTGGAAATGATATCGCCATCGAGGGAAGCAGAAATTTTACCTCTGTTCCACAATTTCGGCTGTTTGACAAATTAAGTTTGAACTTCAGGTGACTACGATGTGCTTTAAGAACAAGCGTTGCCGGAGCGAAAGGCTCCAACTGACATGAACTGGAGGATACTACATCGCAGGCTGACATTATGGATGGGCACTACAAGGCTGCATCGTAAAATAGACGCCTTGGCGTTATAACATTGCCCTTGCTTCGTATGATGCCATAATTGTTAAAAGTAGATTCCGCGATTATATTTTTTGGACAAAGAATTGATGGTACCGAATGTTTGAATTTTGAAAGAAGTTAGTTAAAGTACAGCACAAAATGAACATTAAAGCAAATAAACCGCGGATTGCATATTAAAGTTGGGCACCATACAAGCAACAGCACGTTGTAAAACTCACGGAAAGCATCTAGCTGGATCCTGCACTTCGTATTGTAGAAGCTGGAAATGATAACTTTTATGTTTTATTTAATAAGTGAATCTTCGAGATACTTTCCGTAGGAGATCAATGTTCAGACTGTTCACTTCGCTTTTCATTGTTGTGTGACCGTGGGTGGAACATGAAGTTACTGGTAATGATAATAAAATTAAAAAAAAAAAAAAAAAAAAAAAAAAAAAAAAAAAAAAAAAAAAAAAAAAATGATCGGACTTCGTGAAATTACAAAAGAAATGACTGCTGGTTCTAAAATGAAGCAAAGTATAGTATAAGGATGATTGATTGAAATTTTGCAGACAATGCAAAGCGATTGTAATGGCGTCTGAACATTAAACTATTACGGATGTAGAAGAGCTGAAAACCTTAAGAAATTAAATATTTGGCGTGGAGGGATTCATTTAAATAAAAGCCAAAGAGAGGGGATGATTTTAAATTTAAGTAATATATTTTTACCACATCTTGCATCACAATTACTTACATTGAATGGATACATGAATGGAAGACGTCCGTACGGAACGAACATAGACAAGAGAGTGAGTAAAAAAAGCTACTATCACGGTTCCGTCTTCTCGCTTGTTTGGGAGTAAAAAATGACGAACGAAATTAAATTAGTTGCATTGCGAGTCAGAGGGAACCGGAGGCGATAAGTATCGCTGATCAAAGATAAACAAAAAAGAAATAAAAAATTTCAGTGTATCGTTACAGCGTGTATTACGACTCAGTTTAGGTTTTCGTGTAGTTTTCTGATTTTTTTGCAATCATTTCGGAGAAAAATAATAAAAATACAATTAATAAAAAATTACCACATTACTATTGTGATGCTATGTATGCATTCAACACGTATAACAGGTCTAAGAGAAGTAAAGCTAATAGTTGGGTATTTTTAATGCCCCCCCCCCCCCCCCAGTGTTGCTGCAGCAGTTTTAGATTCATTGAAAGAAAGTATGGGGAGGATCAAGGATACAAACTGTATTTAACTTATGTAATAATATACAAGATCACCACTCAATTTTGTTTTAAAACAATTATCATGACCTTTCACCCAGACAAAACAACAACACCCTCTAACAAATTGAGGTTGATTGAGGACTTTGTATATCAATACAAGTTGAAGAATTCCAAGTGCCCGGCTTTGTATCGTTGTGACTAACCATACCTTGATGGCAGTTGGGATCAGCAAGTGGTGAATTGGTATAACCGGAGTTATGCGAATCAGCAGGTAAGGAATGTTCAGCTTTATTTATGGGGAGATACAAAGTTTACGACAGGTAGTGCGTAGGTATCCGGGCCATGTAATATTAGTCGGAGAAGACTTCAGAGTATAGATTGGGACCTCTCTAGTTACATTGCCGGCGGTACAGACAAGCAGTCTTGCGAACTACTATTCGACAAGTTTCCGAAAACTGTCTTTAGCAGTTAAATCGACAGCCCACACGCAACGAAATATATTAGACCTTATAGGTGATTTTTCTAAATCACTCCAGTCAAATGCCGGGATGGTTCCTTTGAACGGGCACGCCAGATTTCCCTCTACACCATTACCCAACCACTACGAGCGTAAGCTCCGTCTCTAATGACCACGCTGTCGACGGAACTTTAAACTCCAATCTTCCTTGCTTCCTTCCTTCCTTATAGCAACGAACGGATCCGACATTATTAACGATGCCAATGAAGAGACAGGAGTTAGTGATCATGATAGCGACAATGTTGACCTAAGTTCATAAACCAATCAAGAAGGCCAGGAGCTTGTTTTTGTTAGGAAGAGCCGATAAGCAATTGTTAGCATAACACTTAGAAAATGAATGGGCGTCGTTTAGTTCTGGTACAATGGAAGTAGACGAATTTTGGACTACATTTATATGCACTGTAACTAAACGATTAGAGAAATATGTCCCTATAAAGTCGATTAAGGATGAGAAAGATCCACCGTGGTATAGTAATAATGTTAGAAAGCTGCTGAGAAACCAAAGGCTGTTGCTCACTCTGTTCAAAAAAGATCACGCAAATGATGACAGGCAAAAGTTAGTAGATATTCGTGAGTCTATAAAAACATCGATGCGCGAAGCATACAATAATTATCACAGCCATACCTTAGCAAAATATCTTTCCGAGAACACGAAAAAATTCTGGTCCTATATAATATCAATAAGCATGTCAAAGGGCACTATCCACTCATTGATCATTGCGGAGCAGCAATAGAAGAACGCAAACGGAAAGATAAAGTTCTACACGAGGAGGAAAAACAATTCCATAATGTTCGAATACAACGTTAGTTAGGGACTGATGACCCCGTAGTTAAGTCCCATAGACTATACAAACAAACAGCGTTAGTAGTGTGCTTTTTGCTGAGAGTCTGCGGAGCGATATGAAATAGAACGAACAAGTAAGGACAGTTGTGCATAAGGCGGACAGCCGACTTCGGTTTATTGAGAGAATCATGGGAAGATGTACCGTGTGTAAAACGCTTGTACGACCACGTCATGAGTATTGTTTGAGGCCCGCAGCAGATCAGTTTCAAGGAAGACGTGGAAGCAGTTCAACGGCGAGCAGCTAGGTTCGACCATGCACGAATGTCACAGAAATGCTTCGGTAACTCAAATAGGAATCGCTGGAGGAAAGATGATATTCTTTTCGAGAAATTCCGTCGAGGAAATTTAGAGAGCCAGAATTTGAAGCTGAATGTAGAACAATTTTTCTGCAGCTTACTTATATTTCGCGTAAAGATCACAAAGACAAAATAAGAGGAATTAAGGTTTGTACAGAGGCATATATACATTCTTTTTTCCCTCGTTCTATTTGGGAGTAGAATAGTGTACCCTCCGCCACGCACCTTACGGTGGTTTGCGGAGTATATACAAGATGTCCCAGCTATCTTGTCCACCCAAAATATCTCTGGAACAATAACAGCTATTGGAAAACGACTTTCACCGGTATCAATGTATGGCTGGGGCCCATGAATGTACATATTTGGAAACATTCTAAAACGAAAGCAAATGTATTGCATCGCAATATTCCAAGTACATCCCGAGATATTGCGACGCGAGGTTGACGCTTGAAATACGCGAAACGCGCGGCTAGCGCACGTCCTGAGCAGCATGGGGTTCTCGCCTGAGTCTCAGGACGTGGGCTAGCCGTGCGTTTCGCGTATCTCAAGCGTCAACTTCGCGTCGCAATATCTCGGGATGTAATTGGAATATTGCGATGCAATTAACGCCACTGTTTGTCATGCTATGGATTGCTGAAGAAAAAATATAGGGTGTCCATTAAAACATAAGTTCTTGTTAAAAGGCACATTTGCTTTCGTTTTAGAATGTTCTCAAATATGTACATTCATGGGCCCCAGACATTGATACCGGTGAAAGTCGTTTCCAATAGCTGTTATTGTTCCAGAGATATTTTGGGTGGACACGATAGCTGGGACACCCTGTATGTAGATGTAGATTCAATATTCTCTCTGACCGTATTTTAACAAACAGACGAAATTTTTTGATATTTGAGTTTAGAGTTGACAAGCACTTTTTATTAACTTTTACCTGTTTAAACTATTATTATAATATCTCTTCCATATTTTCCGTATCTTTTCCCGTTAAAATATTATTACCTGTCTTGCCGTGATAGTGTGTCGTCTTTTACAAGTTGAATTTCTTTGCCGGTACTGGTATAATCAAGAGACAGTGCCAATTCACCGTCAGTTTTGCAAATATATCTGAAACGATATATACGAGGTATGTCCACAAAGTAAGTTGTTATATAAAACAAACATGTACAGATACAGAATAAATTTTTATTGTACAAAAATCTACAACTGTCTAATTACTTTTGTACATAGCTTCCAAATATTTGTAGGCTCTTGTCATAGCGAAGCAATTTTTTTGGTCTTCTTCAAAGAAGGTTGTTGTCTGTGTATTCAACCGTATGGTAACATGTGCTTTCAGCTCGTAATAATCGTTGACGTGTTGACCACCAAAGACCGGTTTTACGTGTAAGACGAGATAAAAGTCACTAGGAGCGAGGTCCGGGCTGTACGGAGAATGATCAAACACATCCTAGTGAAATTCGCGTAAGGATTGTTGGTCATATTCGCCGTGTGAGGTCGGGCATTATCGTGAAAAAAAAACAACACCTTTTGATGGTAATCCTCGCCACGTGTTCTGTGTTGCACGGCGTAATTTCTTAATGATCTCGCAGTAACAATGTGCATTGATTGTTTGGCCTCGTGGTAAGAAATAAATCAGCAAAATGCCTTTTCTGTTCCAAAAAACGGTGCACATGACTTTTCGAGGTGTCAAGCTTGGCTTAGGCTTAACCTTCGTTGGGGATGACTTTGCTTCCATTCCATTGATTGCCGCTTTGTTTCAGGGGTGTCGTACGATAGCCATCTCGCGTGACTACCCGAGAAAGAAAACCATTCCCTTCTTCATTGTAGCATGTCAAAAACTGAAGTGCAGTGAAGTTTTGATAGAATTCAATACACAAACACCACTAAAACTAAAAAAATAACTTCAACAATATAAAGTCCTGAGTGCAGAAGTGTTGAGGTATTTTTAAGGGAGTGCCGAAAGTACTTACTAAAAAAATTATTACCTGTTAACTAAAAACCAGCGTGCAGCTTTCAGGAGGCCGTGCTAAAATACTATCTCAATAGGGTGTGGTAGTCATTTGATAAATAAGATCCCCCATTTATCCATTCCAAAGAAACCAACAACAGGAGTCTAGAATCGGGAACAGATTACATTCAGAGATGCTATCCACATTTAAGAATCTCACTATAAGTGATCAGTATGAACTGCGTAAAACTATTAGAAAAGTATGTGATAGGAATCATACAATGAACCGGTTACCAGGAAAAGACGGCATCTCCAGAACGAGCAAGTGCTGCGGCGGCGGTACCTAACAACAAGTGCCTACTCGATCAGCCTGATGTGCTGAATGTGTGATATGAACAAGGAAAACTGACGTATCACGCTCTTCACCGGCAGAGGACTCTCCTAACAAGAACAAATGACGGCTGGGCACCGCGTACAGAATTTACACTCTGCTTTTTTAATGATAAAATCCAAATAGTAAGATATATAAATGAACTACTAAATTACATACTTTTCTCTCAAAATGTACTACATATGAACGAAAAATGTTAACTTGTCATTTGCTTGAGCAACGCTATCGTGAATTCCAATAATCAAAATTTGCTAGGGTATTGTTAAGGGATGAACCCGCCTGCTTAAGTGCTTTCATAATGTGCATCTCTTCCATGATATTTAAAACATTTCCCTTTCCACACCCAAATAAAATCTTCATGCTACTCTCAATATTGGAAACTGAATGGTCATTGTCTTTTAAATGCACTAAAAGAGCCGATTTCGACCCCCTCAAGTTTACACGTTCTTGAAAACGAACGGCAAAGCCACGTCCTGTCTGACCGATATATTTCTGTGCGCAATCATTAAAACAAATCGCGTAAACACCCGAGCCCCTATATTTACTTTTTTCAGCCTTCTCTTTATGCCTGTATCTGTTACCTACATTTTTAGAGATAAAGAACGCCAGTCTCATGCCTTTCTTTACTAACTTTCTACCAAAACGTTCTGAAACTTGACCAACATATGGTATCCTATGATATCTAAATTTACACTTATTGTTTTCCCCTGCAAGCAAGCTTGTGCTAGCGCCAGTCTTCTGCACTATTCGAACTGTGGCGGCATATCTTTTTCTACTACGGATCTGTTTATTAATCATACCTACGAAATCACTGCTGTAGTCGTTTGATACAGTTATATATTCGATAGTTTAATATTCTTCTTGAAAGGCCTCGTCACTAAGCCGTACACTACGCAAGTGATGTAACAGCTACCTATATGCGGCTCTTTTGTACTTCAGTGAGTGAATGGAAGTCTGGTGGATGGTAGTGCTAGTAGTGGAGGGCTTTCGGAAAATATCAAAGGAAAAACCAGCATTTCTCATTGTTATACGTAAATACAAAACTGGCACAGAATTGTCCATACTGTGCTTAATGGAAAACTGGAGTTCCTCCTGCAGGGAGTTCAAATTATTCACAAACAGATTACAGTCATTGGCTGAACCTCTGTATAATAGAATAATATCATCGACATACTGTAGCCATAAAATTATCTTATCCATATAAACTGAAGACTGACGCAGGCAATGGTATTCAAAATGCGTCATGTTTACGTTTGCCAAACATTATGACAAAGGGGACCCATCGCCAGTCCTTTCTCCTGGGTGTATATACAATCTCCAAATTTGAAATAATTAAACCTCCGAACAGTATCAAGTAACTGCAAAACTTTCTCTGCCTCTTCTTTCTGACGAGCACCGAGTTCACGTAAATCGCTGTAAACAACCTCCTGAGCACTTTTTACTGGAATATTATTATACATATTTTTAACACCAAGAAATACCGCCGGCCGCGGTGGCCGCGGGGACTGAGGCGCTCCAGTCACGGTCTGCACGGCCACTACGGTCGGGGGTTCGAATCCCCCCTCGGGCATGGATATTTGTGCCGTCCTTAGTATAAGGTAGTTTGTAAGTAGTTTGTAAGTTTAGGGACTGATAACCCCGTAGTTAAGTCCCATAAGCTTAACAAACAACAACAACAAGAAATACCACACTGGTGTGTTCTGGTATAATAGTCTGAGGAAGTACTGTTATAAGATACTCTCTGTTACGTACAGATTCTTTACAGGATGTTTAAAGTACTTATTTATATATGTGGCCAAACGTTTTTCTGCCTCGCAACCTACGCCATTGCGTGCATTAACTATCAGACGGACTGGATAGTTGTCCCGCACCTTAGTAATGTAATCTGTCTCCTTAATAATAACTGCCAGTTTTCCTTTATCCGCACTGACTATAGTAGAATCCTTACCGTCAAGCTTTTTATTGATCTTACTTACTACAGTGTTCTCCTTAAAATCTTTTCCTTGACCAACTGTCCTCATTGAAGATGATTAGTATTAACAGACCTACAGCTAACTCATTTTTAATGCAGTGGTAAGAGGGGCGTTATTCACAGCCGATACACAAGGACAAATATCCAGTCCGTCTGATAGTTAATGCACGCAATGGCGTAGGTTACGAGGCAGAAAAACGTTTGGCCACAAATGTAAATAAGTATTTTAAACATCCCGTGTAAAGAGTGCACGTAACAGAGAGCATCTTATAACAGTACTTTCTCAGACTAGTATACCAGAAGGCACCAGTGTGGTATCTATAGTTGTTAAAAATATGTATATTAATATTCAAGTAAAAAGTGCTCAGGAGGTTCTTTCCAGTAATTTACGTAACTCATTGGTCGTCCGAAGGAAGAGGTAGTGCAAGTTTTGCATTTACTTCATATTGTGCTGAGGTTTAATTATTTCAAATTTGGAGATTTTATATACACCCAGGAGGTTTAATTATTTCAAATTTGTTCAAAATGTTCAAATGTTTGTTAAGCTTATGGGACTTAACTAGGGGGTCATCAGTCCCTAAACTTACAAACTACTTATCAACTACCTTATACTAAGGACGGCACAAATATCCATGCCCAAGGGGGGATTCGAACCCCCGACCGTAGTGGCCGTGCAGACCGTGACTGGAGCGCCTCAGTCCTCTCGGCCACCGCGGCCGGCTTTCAAATTTGGAGATTGTATATACACCCAGGAAAAGGACTGATGATAGGTTCCCCTCGGTCATATTGACTAGCAAACGTATACGTGACACATTTTGAATATCAAAGTCTGCATCAGTCTTCTTTTTATATGGATAATACAATTTTGTGGCTACGGTACTTGAATGATATTTTTCTATTATATAGAGGTTCAGTCGATGACTGTTGATGTGTTTGTGAATAATTTGAACTCGCTGCAGGAGTAACAGCAGTTTTCCATTGAGCACAGTGTAGAAAATTATGGGCCATATTTGTTTTTATGTATAACTATGACAAATGCTGTTATTTCCTTTGATATTTTCCGGAAGCCGACCATCACTAGCACTACGATCCACCAGACTTCTAATCATCCACTGAAAACAAAAAAGGCGCGGGGACTGATGACCTCCGCAGTTTTGTCCCCCTAAAACATCAAACCAACCAACCAAAAAAGGCGCGTATAGGTCGCTCCTTACATCGCCTGCATAGTGTATCACTTCGTGACGAGGCATTCCAAAAAGAATATCTATCAGATATATAGTGGTATTAATCGGCTACAGCAGTGATTTCGATGATACGATTAATAACGAGATCCTTAGTTGGAAATGATCTGCAGCCTCAGTGGAGAAGGCTGGTGCGAGCACGACTTTCCTTCCAGATGAAAATTATAAATGTAAATCTAGATATCATAGGGTATCATATGTTGGTCAAGTTTCGGAACGTTTTGGTAGAAAGTAGAAAAGGCATCAGACCAGCGTTCTTTATTCCTAAGATTTTAGGTAACAGATATAGACATAAAGAAAATTACGCCGGCCGCAGTGGCCGATCGGGCTGCGGCGCGCCAGTCACAGTCTGCACGGCCGCTACGGTCGGGGTTCGAATCCCCCCCTCGGACATGGATGTCTGTGCCGTCCTTAGTATTAGCTAGTTCATAAGTAATTTGTGAGTTTAGGGACTGATGACCCCGTAGATAAGTCCCATAAGCTATACAAACATTTGAACATTTGGAGGTGGTATGCCGTTGCCTTCCTCGGACCTGACTTACCCAGCCAGTTATAGGGGGTGCTACTCGGTATTTTTCACATGAGCAATACTGTCAGAGGTGAAAGAAGTGGAAAGTGTCAGTTAAAAATCATGGGGATTGAACCCGCGACCTTTTGATTTGTAGTCTGGCACTGTACCACTGTGCAAGCGAAGTGCACTTTTATTACATATATTTTTTATTATGTGGACTTTACCATTTAAAAAAACAGCAGTGTAAATTCTGTACGCGGTGCCCAGCCTTCATTTGATCTTGGTAGGAGAGCCCTCTGCCGGTCAACGGCGTGTTACGTCAGTTTTCCTCTTTCACAACACACATTTATCACTTAAGTCTGATCGAGTAGGCACTTGTTGTTAGGTACCGCGACCGCAGCACTTCCTTGTTTTGGAGATGCCGTCTTTTCCTGGTAACCGTTTGATTTGATTTTTCCAGGGAAGCCAAAACAGTCTTGGTCCAACCCGCCACTGCCCGCACCGAAACTAAGTTTATTGTGCGGTATCGCTCCCTGTATATCTAGTAAAGCCAACCACTGCCCTTGAACAGTGCAAGGAGTCCCTTTACCAGTTCTTTATTAGACACAATTTCTTCGGGTCTGGTTGTCCCAAATATTCTGTGCCTTCTATTCTCCAGTGCAATGCATTCGAAGATTAGATGTGATGCAGTTTCATCACCGTCATCACAGATCCTACATTTAGAGTCCTCTTCTGTTATTCCCATTGTATGTAGGTGTTTTTTGAAATTCCCATGGCCTGTCAGCAATCCAACCATGAGTCTAATCTCTCTCCTGTTCAGGCCCAGGATTGCAGAGCTTCTTTTAAAACATGGCTTTGGCATCATTACCTTGCCATGTTTTTGTTGATGGACTTTGGTCCAATATTCTACGTGCCTTCTTCTGAGCCAGTTACGTAGCTCCAATTTGATCATTGCCTTGGTGATTGTCAGGACAGGTTCCGGTCCAATAAATGGAGTCTCTGCCCCCATCCTGGCTAATCTGTCGGCATGTTCGTTGCTACTGATCCCCGTGTGGCCAGGGACCCACAATAGGTTTACTCTATTGCTTTCCCCTAGCTCCATCAGAACCCTGTGACATTCTGTAACAATTTTAGACCTTGTTGCAGGACCTGCCAGTGATCTCAGGGCTGCTTGGCTGTCTGAATAGATATAGATGCTACGATCTTTGTAGCAGCTACGCAAATTCTCCTCCCCACATGCCCTGATGGCAGTGATTTCGGCCTGGAATACTAAGGCCAGTTTCCCTAGAGAGATGACGCCCTCCAGTCTTGGCTCCACCCCGTATACCCCGGCCCCAACGCCTTGGTGTGATTTCGACCCGTCAGTAAACCAGACAATATCCCTCGTACGGTGTCGAACTATTGTCTCCCACTGCTCCCTACTTCCAATTGTTATACTGAAAGGCTTGTTGAAGCAGTATGGGGTTATGATATAGTCGACTGGCATTTTCTCAACCTTTCCTATATTTACCTCACTCACTGTTTTAGTGTGTGATTCTGGATATCCCAAAGAGTTCCAGTTGTTACCAGTTTTGAGTCTGTAGGCACCAGCTGCTGCCTCCATCTTGACCCAAAGGTGTAATGGGGGCATATCCAGCATGATTTCCATCCCAGAAGTTGGTGTGCTGCTAATTCCGCCTGTTATGGCTAAGCAGGCTAGTCTCTGCACCTTACCAAGCTCCTTAGCAGCAACCTGCTGTTCTACCTTCTACCACCACACGACTGCCCCATAGGTGACCCTGGGTCTAATCACTGTGGTGTATATCCAGTGCATACCCTTGGGACTCAGGTGGTGTCCCCCGGAGTTCATAAGCAGTTTGTAAGTTTAGGGACTGATGACCCCATAGATAAGTCCCATAAGCTATACAAACATTTGATCATTTGGAGGTGGTATGCCGTTGCCTTCCTCCGACCTGACTTACCCAGCCAGTTATAGGGGGTGCTACTCGGTATTTTTCACATGAGCAATACTGCCAGAGGTGAAAGAAGTGGAATGTGACAGTTAAAAATCCTGGGACCTAGCGGGGATTGAACCCGCGACCTTTGGATTTGTAGTCTGGCACTCTACCACTGTGCAAGCGAAGTGCACTTTAAAGAACAGTATATAATTTATTACATATATTTTTTATTATGTGGACTTTAGCATTCAAAAAAAAAAAAAAAAAATAACAGCAGTGTAAATTCTGTACGCGGTGCCCAGCCTTCATTTGTCCTTGGTAGGAGAGCCCTCTGCCGGTCAACGGCGTGATACGTCAGTTTTCCTCGTTCACAACACACATTTATCACTTCAGTCTGATCGAGTAGGCACTTGTTGTTAGGTACCGCGACCGCAGCACTTCCTCGTTCTGGAGATGCCGTCTTTTCCTGGTAACCGGTTCATTGTATGAGTCCTATCACATACTTTTCTAATAGTTTTTTACGCAGTTCATACGGACCACTTATAGTGAGATACTTAAACGTGGATAGCAACTCTGACTATAATCTGTTCCCGATTTTAGACTCATATTGTTCGTTCCTTCAGAATGAAAAACCAGGGATGTTATTTATCAAATGAGATAGTATCTTCAGAGCTCCATTTACTAAAATCTTTTGCAAACAAAATTTTGATTTTTTTTTTAAATTGATAGAGTTTTTTGTGCTTTTAGAAACTGCAGTACAGATGTATTGCCTGTTCACAAATGTTACCTGAAGATGCATCTATATCGATGTGAAACTGTTTGTGTCTAAATAAACACGTCTTAAGAGCTATGTGTCTTAACATATCTGCACCCAGAACTTTATATTATTGAATCTAATTTTTAGGTTTTGTGGTGTTTGTGCATCGAATTTTATCAAACTGCATTTAAGCTGTGGTAGCCCTTCTCAGAATTTTTTTTTTTTTGTATTGTTCAATAAGAATTTGGGGTACCTAATGTGAGTAAATTTTTCGAAATCTCAGTTTTTCAATAACAATTTCATGAATTAGTGATCGTTAGATTTTCGCAACTTGCATAGGAAGGGCACTAAGTGTAAAATTACAATTGTGCTTAATCTTCTCTTCAATTGTATGAACCAGTGCATCAGTAACTTCTTTCTTCATTGTGGACTTGATCACGTTCATTGAATAGTCTGACCCATCTTCTAACCACTCAATCACTCAAAGCGTTTTGTCTGCGAACTTCGCAGATATGCCGATGAATTTCCTTTCAACTTTCTTTGCATTTATAAAACGAATCACAGATCTGATTTCAAACGCGGCGGCATTTTCAATTACGGCTGATATTATAAAGAAGCACTACAAAGCACACGTCGGCAGCAGCGATCTGAAAGTGGCGTACATGTCTTCTCCATGAGCCAGAGTAACTGCCGCGCATGCTGGGAACTGCGATCGTAGCTCTGCCGCGGATAGAAATAGAAACGGACTTACTTTGTTGAAGAATCTTGTGTAAGAAATTTATGCTATATCCCTCTTGTCAATTCCACAAAATTAGCTGATATTATAGAGAGTCGTATGATCAGTGTGCGTCGGCGATCAACTCCAGGTTATTGTTTCTTCTTCGGATCACGATTTGTCGCGTCGATGTGCGGTCGGCAACCATGATACCAGCAACGTCATCTAAGGACGTACTCTGCAGCAGGTGCCTTATCAAGACTGTTGAAAATATCGTGATTGCAATTCGTGCACGTGTGAAGAATTATAATAATTCATTGTGCTCATTTCACCGACGATGCGCCTGGCATTAGGCGAATTTAGGTTATTGTAGTTGTAAAGTGCATCCACACGATTAATTTTCTCACCGCGCATGGAGTAGATTTGTAAATAATTACACTACTGACCATTAAAATTGCTACACCAAGAAGAAATGCAGATGATAAACGGGTATGCATTGAACAAATATATTACACTAGAACTGACATTACATTTTCACGCTATTTGTGTGCATAGATCCTGAGAAATCAGCACGCACAACAACCAACTCTGGCCGTAATAACGGCCTTGATACGCCTGGGCATTGAGTCAAACAGAGCTTGGATGGCGTGTACAGGTACAGATACACGCCCATGCAGCTTTAGCACGATACCACAGTTCATAAAGAGTAGTGACTCGTTGCTCGGCCACCATTGACCAGACGTTTTCAATTAGTGAGAGATCTGTGGTCGTGGATTATCCTGCTGAAATGTAGGATTTCGCAGGGATCGAATGAAAGGTAGAGCCACGGGTAGTAACACAACTGAAATGCAATGTCCACTGCTGAAAGTGCGGTCGATGGGAACAAGAGGTGACCGAGACGTGTAACCAATGACACCCGGGTGATACGCCAGTATGGCGATGACGAATACACGCTTCCAATGTGCGTTCACCGCGATGTCTCCAAACACGGATGCGACCATCATGATACTGTAAACAGAACCTGGATTCATCCGAAAAAAAAATGACGTTTTGCCATTCGTCGTTGCGTACACCATCGCAGGCGCCCCTGTTTGTGATGCAGCGTCAAGGGTAACCGCAGACACAGTCTCCGAGCTGATAGTCCATGCTGCTGCAAACGTCGTCGAACTGTTCGTGCAGATAGTTGTTGTCGTGCAAACGTCCCCATCTGTTGATTCGGGGATCGAGACGTGGCTGCACGATCCGTTACTGCCATGCGGATAAGATGCCTGTCATCTCGACTGCAGTGATACGAGGCCGTTGGTATCCTGCACGGCGTTCCGTATTACCCCCTGAACCCACAGATTCCATATTCTGCTAACAGTCATTGGATGGAGACCAACACGAACAGCGAGGTCGCGATTCGATAAACCGCAATCGAGATAGGCTACAATCCGACTTTTACCAAAGTCGGAAAGGTGATGGTACGCATTTCTTTTCCTTACACAAGGAATCACAACAACGTTTTACCAGGCAACGCCGGTCAACCGCTGTTTGTGTATGCACGTCAGCATGTCAGCACGTTGTAGGTGTCGCCACCGGTACCAACCTTGTCTGAATGATCTAAAAAGCTAATCATTTGCATATCACAGCATCTTCCTGTCGGTTACATTTCGCGTCTGTAGCACGTTATCTTTGTGATGTAGCAAATTTAATGGCCGGGAATGTATGTGGTTTGATTGACATTGGCAGCAATGAGCCTGATTTGTGCTTTGTGGTACACTTGGCTTTTGATTTTGAACGTTAAACTTTTGACCATTTGCCGCAGTATTGTGATTTCTGTTGCTCTGAATGAAGCCATGGTGAATTGTCACATATTTTACGAACCCGCTGGCGAGGATGAGGTGTCCGCGGATACAAAATGAGGGGCTTGTCAACTAGCGCCCCCTACCTTGAAAAACACTGCAGTGAAGCGGCAAAACACTGCGACCCAGCTAACACGGTCACTGTGAGAACTCGTGTCATTGCAACATGAAGCGAAAAATGGAGCAACGCATAACGCCAAGTTTTGTTTCAAATTAGGCAAAACGGAGACCCGTGGAATGGTAGTGCAAGTGTATGGTGTTGAAGCAGCGAGTAAAATTTGTGTGTTTTAAAGGCTTTAGAGACGAAAAGGAAGGTTCCGAAGATGAGCCAAGTTCGGTTCGACCGTCCGCAATCACAGTCCCAGACAACATCGAGCGACTGCGACGGATGCTTGCGCATGATCGGTAGGTGTGTCTGAGCTTGACAGCAGACGAGTTGAAGATCAGCACAGACAGTGTAAGCACTATTCTTCACGAACATTTGGAAAAGCGGAAGATTTGTAGTCGGTTTGTACCGCACATGCTGACTAAAGAGCGGAAGTATACTCGGATGGAAGCATCTGGAGATGTCATCGACATGTCTGACCGTGATCTGCATTTTAAAGATACCATCATTACAGGAGGTGAGAGTTGGTGCTACCAGTACAATCCGGAGACCACAAAAATTCAGTGGCACAGTGTTCGTCGTCTTTCCCGCCTCCAAAAACAAGTCGGTTAACAAAATCCATGATGAAGACGAGGTTTATTGCCTTTATCAGTAGCAAGCGCTTGACCCATCATGAATTTATACCCGAGGGTCATACTGTCAACGCGGAAGTTTACGAGGGAGTTTTGGAACGACTGCTGCTACGCATCCGGCGGGTACCTCCAGAACTGTACCGCAGTGGACAGTGGAGTTTCCTGCACGATGATGCCCGTCCATACACACTGTGATCCGCATGCTCAACTTTCTCGCTAGACGCAAGGTCATTGTGCTTCCACACCCTACGTACTCTATATTAGGCGCCGGCAGACTTCTGTTTCCTCGCCTTAAATTAGCCGTGAAAGCCTTAAGATTCACAACGGTTGCGGAGATCCAGCAACGCGTGACTTTAGGTGTCTGAGAGATTCCACAAGAAGCGTTTACTGACAGTTTCCAACAACTGCACAACTGATGTCAGAAGTGTACTGCAGCCAATGGCGATTACTTTAAGGCCAGTAAGAGTATTTTGTTTGTAACTCTTGTTTCCTATATTTCCTGAGATCATTCACCGAACTTTTCAGGCGCACCTTCAAGTCTGAAAGTAAATCAAACTTTATAATGACTTTGCACTATGACTGCCGAACCACAGATGCAAATGTACACGTAAAGAAACAGCTATATTGCTAGAAGATGTGTTTCGACTGTAACACGTCATTATGGCATCTAAGCATATCAGTGTAGTGTCAAAATCGAACTCATTAATGCTTTCCTTAAAGAATGTGCTCGCTTCAGCTCTATGATAACTTTCATCTGAAAACCAACTAGTTTCGACCATTACCGCCACATTCGTAGTGTTACACATTTAACTGATACTTTAGTATTTAGGTATTAGCTAGACGAACCGACATTCTCTGTCTAATAGAGCCTTCAACCCAGGGGAGGCGCATGCCTAAATGCAAAATTGACGCCCCTTCCTTAAAAAGAAGACAAGAGACAAAATCCTTGTTTATGAAATCTGCTGCCACTTGTTTTCACAAAAAAGTACGTTTGACAGTTATATAAATATAAATGTTTAAGTATATATCTGGGCCTAATATAGGAAGGGTATAAAATAACAAACTCTTCCAAAATTCTTGACCTATTTATTGCAAATTTTTACACCAAACTCTGATGAGCATGAGAAGGAGATGGGCTGTATATATTTGAAATATAAAGGGGTTTCGGTAATTTCTATTACAAATATCGATGATTCGAACAGGAGAGCGAGTACATATAAGAACCTCACGTCCAGAAATGTCATCCAGCGATCCTATGAGTTCTCCTTCATTTTTTCCTCTGCGAAACTAACCCCTTCTAGTCTTTGCTTTCCATAGTTTTGGAGAAGGTAGCGTGAACCAAGGAAAGGAAGAATCTACTAAACATGGACTGTACAATGAATACCTTAAGAGCTATGAACACTTGACCACTAGAAGAGACGTGTAAACACAAGACAACCGAGGGAGGACTCGAACCCCCGATTGTGGCCAACCGCGCGCTCCGGAGCGTAGCGCTTTAGACCGCTCGGCCACCGCACCGCGGCACAATGTGGACAATTCTCTGCCATATTTGTATTTACATATAAATATCAGAAATGCTGGTTTCCCTTTGATATTTTCCGAAAGCCCACCACTAGTAGCACAACGATACACTAGACTTCTAATCACCCACTGAAGTACAAAAAAAGCCGCGTATAGGTTACTGTTACATTGTCTGTATAGTGTATTTAAGACATGCTCTTAGCGTCAATGGATGACATTCCAGGACATTGACCCTTGTCAAATTATTATGTATACATTCTCCTGTACAAGTGCTCAAAGTTTCTAACAGGAATTTCTGAACACCCTGTATCTAAGGGAAGAATAGTTACCACAAATCTCTAAAAGTTCTTGCTCAATCTAGTTCGAATTTTTACGCGATACGTTACTGAACATTTAGTCAGAAATAAACATAGAGACGGGGTAGGAAATGAGGCACAGTGAGGTGTGGGAAGGAGGATATGAATGTTGAAATAGGGAGGGGAGCGTATGAGAAGATGGGTGGAAATATTTGTGTCGCTTGAGCTAGTCATTTCAACAAGCTGTACTTCAGATTGGTTGTAAATATATTTATTAGTCGTAGAGGACGCTGCACTGATTAGAATGGTCCTTCTATATCTATAAATGTGAATGTCTGTTCGGTGTACGTTTATCACGTCTGAACCACAAGACATAAAGAGCTAAAAATTTGTACAGTTACTAATGTCTACCCAGGGAAAGCTTTAGGCACGGTTTTATGGCGATAGGATAGCTATTTATCTCTATATATTAATGTGAATGTCTGTTCGGTGTACGCTTATCACGTCAGAACGACAAGACGCAAAGACTTAAATATTTGTACAGTTACTAATTTATATCTGAGGTAGGTTTTAGGCACGGTTTTATAGCGATCTGATAGATATTTAGTAATTTCAAGAATATAACGTGAAATGCGGAACAATAATTACTCTTTCAAAATAGTTTTATTGGTTGCATTGTTGCTTGCGGGTTGATAATGATAAAAGGGCGGAGTATATTGGGATGGAAAGTTATCGGTGTATATAAAATTCTACATGTGTGTGTTAATATTTCGCTCTGGTCTGTTTGTAATTTCTGTCCGAAGTCTCTCGTAGTACACCATAGCAGCTCCATGCCGATAGCTATAAGGGGGTGGAAGATGTGGTGGTTGAAAGTCGTTGAATTATAAAACAATTCGGACTGAAGGCCAGCGATGACGTTTACTACTCTATAGCAAGGAGGTTACATACAGCGAAACATGATGCCATAGAACATATCTTTGGTCTGTGTGTGCTACAATCTCTTCAGCTCTTTTTCTGTAAGGATAAGCGTACGAATAAGGAAATATAAGAATAAATAAATAAAGCAGTAAAAAAGAAATTTCTTTTAATAAATCTCGTGAAAAAATCGATGTGACGTTTCGCGCATTATCTATCATAATCAATCAACACGCGAGTGGAGCCGCGGTTAAGCTAGTACTAAAATAAAGACAATATTTTTGAAAAAGTACTTGTTATAGTCAGCGACCACATAAACCCCACAACGGCTGCTCTTAAAACAGAGAAATGAGTTGTCGCAGAATTCCCCTTCCCTTCCCTCCTTCGCCTTGTCCAGCAGCGGCGGCAAACCTGTCTGGTGCTGTCCATTGCGGCCGCGCGTTTCGCACGTGCCTTGGCGCCGACCCTGATTCAACCTTTACCTCGGCAACGAGATTGTTGGGTCGCCTCTCTGATTACTGTGTTGAACTATCAGTTACATGTTTAACGCTCACGATGTGGCAAAAGTGCCACGAAAGCGGTTGCTTTCAAATGAAAATTATCGAACAGCTGTAACGGCCATGTTCATTGTGACACAGCTGTGGACACCCACAAAACAGAACTGTTTGCTTGTGGTGAGTGAAATTTGTGATTAAAGCCACGCAGCTGTTTAAAGAGGCGGAGTGAGTGGTGTTGCAGCTGTGTTTGTTCGCTGGCTGGCCTGACACGTGCTGCCGCAGACCGCAGACGGCCCTCCCCTCCCTCCCCCACACGCACAACCCCTTCCCGCCCCCACCCCCGCTACCACTCTGAACAATGGACCACAACAAGGAGCGCAGCGCCCCTCCATTACCACCCTCTTAGTCCCAGTACCGGGCAAAGCATTCAATTTGCAGTTTCGACCGTGAGGGCGGACATATCTCGTGAGTACGTGAACCCTTGTCGGTGCGACCGAACTGTCTGCCCGGGCCATAGTGTGCCTCTTTAGTGTACCCAGTTGTCTGATCGACTGTTTATCTCTCGATAACGATCTACATCCACGGTAAAGTGCGTGGCGGAGGGTACACTGTACCACTAATAAGCATTTCCTTTCCTATTCTACTCCCAAATAGAACGAGGGAAAGAAGCCCTAATTTCTCTTTGCGATCACTACGCGAAATGCAAGTAGGCGGTAGGAAGATCATTGTACACTCAGCCTCAAATTCCGCCCCTCTAAATTTTCTCAACAGCAGCATACTGTTATAATCGGTGGCGACTTTAATTTACCCTCGATATGTTGGCATAATTAGGTATTCAAAACCGGCGGCAAACATAAAACATCGTCCGAACTAGTTCTGAATGCTTTTTCTGAAAACTACTTCGAACAGTTAGTTCATGAAACCACTAGAATAGTAAGTTGCGAAAATACCCTTGATCTCCTAGCAACAAATAATCCTGAGCTAGTAAAGAGCATCAAAACAGATACAGGGATTAGCGAACATCGAGTTGTAGTAGCGAGACTGAATGTCGAAATGCCTAAATGCATCATAAATAAACGTAAAATATATCTGTTCAATAAAGCAGATAAAAATTCACTTCACGCTTTCCTGAGTGATAGTCTCCAGTCTGTCAAAACTAAAAATGCGAGTGTAGATCAGTTGTGGCTTGCTTTCAAAGACATAATATCAATAGCAATCGAGAGATTTATACCAAATAAACTAATAAAAGAGGGGGCTGACCCCCCGTGGTACACAAAACAGATCACTGTTGCAGAAACAAAGAAAAACGTATGCAAAATTTAAAACGACAGAATCCACAAGACTGGCAATATTTTACTGAAACTCGCAACCTAGCGCGGACTTTAATGCGAGAAGCCTATAGTAGTTACCACAACGAAATACTGTCTCGTAATCTTGCAGAAAATCCAAAGAAATTCGGGTCATATGTGAAGTACACTAGCGGCAAAACACAAACAATACCTTCACTACGCGACAGCAATGGTAATAAATACTACCGATGACAGTACTGCTAAGGTAGAATTACTAAACACAGCTTTCCGAAATCCTTTCACCAAAGAAGACGAAGTAAACACTCCAGTATTCAGTCCAAGAACAGCTGCCACCATGCGAAACTTAGAAGTAGATGTTCCTGGAGTAGTAAAACAACTTAAGTCACTAAACAAAAATAAATCTTCCGGGCCAGATTGTATATCAACTAGATTCCTCTCAGAGTATGCTGATGCAATAGCTCCGTACTTAGCTATAATTTACAACCGATCACTCAGCGAAAGATCCGACCCAAAGACTGGAAAGTTGCCCAAGTTACACCAATATTCAAGAAAGGCAATAGCAGTGATCCCCAAAATTACAGGCCTATCTCCTTGACGTCGATTTGCAGTAGGATTTTGGAACATATACTTTGTTCGAATATTATGAACTACCTCGAAGAGAACGATCTATTAACCAGTAGTCAACACGGATTCAGAAAGTATCACTCTTGCGAAACACAGCTTGCCCTATATTCACATGAAGTGTTAAGTGCCATCGACAAGAGATCTCAAATCGATTCCATATTTCTGGATTTCAGGAAGGCTTTTGACACTGTACCCCACAAGCGGCTTCTTATGAAATTGCGTGCTTATGGAATATCTCCCCAATTGTGCGATTGGATTCACGATTTCCTATCAGAAAGAACACAGTTCGTTGTAATTTACGGTAAGTCATCGAGTAAAACAGAAGTGATATCTTGCGTTCCACAGGGAAGCTTTATAGGTCCATTACTCTTCCTCGTGTTTATAAACGTTTTAGGAGACAATCTGAATAGCTCCCTTAGACTGTTCGCGGATGATGCTGTCGTTTATCGGTTAGTGAAGTCAAATGAGGATCAAAAGCAACTGCAAAGCGATTTAGACAAATTTTCTGCATGGTGCGAAAATTGGCAATTGACAATAAATAAAGAAAAGTGTGAAGTAATACACATGACCACTAAAAGAAATCCGCTGAACTTCAATAACGCGATAAATCAGTCAAATATTGTGGGGAAGGCGAACCAAAGGTTACGTTTCATCGGCAGAACGCTTCGAAGATGCACCAGCTCCACCAAAGAGACTGCCTACATCACACTTGTGCGTGTTCTCCTGGACTACTGTTGCCCCTTGTGGGACCCTCACCAGGTGGGACTGACGGAAGACATTGAGAAGGTTCAGAGAAGGGCAGCTCGTTTTGTTTTTCACGTTACGGGGGGGGGGGGGGGGGCGTCACGGAAATGTTGCAAGAATTGGGGTGGAAATCATTAAAAGAAAGACGTTATTCATTGCGGCGTGATCTGTTTGCGATGTTTCAATCACCGACTTTTAGTTCTGAATGTGAAACTATTTTGCTAGCACCCACCTACTTAGGGAGACATGACCATCCCAATAAAATAAGAGAAATCAGATCGAAAACGGAACGATTTAGGTATTCTTTCTCCCCGCGCGCTATTAGAGAATGGAACGGTAGAGAAAAGTTATGAAAATGGTTAATGAACCCTCTGCCAGGCACTTTAATGTGATTTGCAGAGTATCTACGTAGATGTAGATGTAGATCTAGATGTTCTTGAAAAGAACGTTGTCTTTCCTCCAGAGATCCCAATTTGAGTTCCCGGAGCATTTCTATGACACTCGCGCATTGGTCGAACCTACCAGTAGCAAACCTAGCTGCTCGCCTCTTAGCTGCTTCTACGTCTTCCTTTACACTGATCTCCTGCGGGTCTCAAACACTTGAGCAATACTCAAGACGTTGTGATTCCTTAATTTTTCCTGGCAAATAACAACTTCGAAAAACTTACGGGTACGCTGCCAGGTACCAATATCGACGACTGTCATTTTCAAGGCGAAACTACAGTGAGGAAGCAATGTGCAACGATCTTTAGAACCTCGGTTTTCAATGAGTAAACAGGAAAGACAACACACACCGAGCAAGCAAGCACACAGCGCCGACACGGCCAAAGATGAAGCCGGTCAGAATATCGATAATAAACATCAGTTCTCGACGAATGATGTCGGATTAGTTTTGTCCCTCTGTTTTTTTACAAGTGAGAGAGTAGGATCCCAAGCGGAATTTAAGCAGAAGCCTCCATCTCTATTCATAAGATTGTCACCTAGTTTTATTTCTATCGCTTCTTTGATAACTCAGTCCCAGTAGTTGGAAGTGTATGCCAGAATTTCCGTTTTCTTGTATTCCATAGGGTGACCTGTGTCAAGACAGTGTTCGGCCACAGCAGATTCCTTTGGCTGTTGTAAACGTCTCCTGCCGAAATATCGGCCGTCGTCGATTTTGGTACCTGGCAGCATACCCGTAAGTTTTTCGAACTCAAGACGTTGTCGTGCAAGTGTTTTATAAGCGGTCTCCTATAAAGATGACGTACATCTTCCCAATATTCTCCCGATAAACCGAAGTCGGCTGTCCGCCTTACTCACAACTGTCCTTACATGTTCGTTCCATTTCATATCGCTATGCAATTTTACTCCTACATATTTGAATGACGCGACAGCATAAAGAAGCTCACTACCAATGCTGTATTCGAACATTATGGGATTGTTTTTCCTACTCATGCGCATCATCTTACATTTTTCTACATTTAAGGTAGCTGCCATTCTTCACACCAACTAGAAATTTTGTCTAAGTCATCTTGTATGCTATTACAATCAATTAAAGACTACACTCTCCAATACACCACAGAGTCATCAGCAAACAGCCGCAAATTACAAGTTTTTTCTGTCCGTCAGATCATTTATATAGATAGAAAATAATAGCGGTCCTATTACACTCTCCTGGAGCACACCTGACGATACACTCGTCTCTGATGAACACTAGCCGTCGAGAACAACGTACTGTGTTCTATTACTCAGCAAGTCTTCCAGCCAGTCACAAATCAGTGAAGTTAATGCGTTTGGCGGATATTCGGTAGCAGCCTGCAGTGTGACACCGCGTCAAATGCCTTCTAGAAATTGCCTTCCGCTATGAATTCTTCCTTGTTTCCCTTGGGTTAGGTATCATTGGGAACTTAAGAATGCTTAAGGGAATCGGCGAAATGCCGCGAGTAGTGAGTTATCATGGTCAGAGGCACTACGGTAGTAGTGTGTCGATACGTCTGCGTCTGACGAAAGGTGTGCAAAGAGGCCGTGACGAGCACTCACACCGTTTACATGCAACACATCCTCCGGGAGACGAAAATAGATCTTGTTAAACAGTTTCCGCTGTCGTGTTAACATATTACAGCCTGAATCGGATTTCCTAGCCCACTCAGTATGGTGGCTGAAAAACAGCTGATTCAGTTCGTGATTTAGTCAGCACAACCCTTATATTTCTTTACTTAAATACACAGATTCATGCTCACTTTAATATACATATATTTATTTCACGGAAGAAAATGTCACTCTCTCTATATGTGCCGAATCTGACAAGCCAAGAACATTTGCGTTTAGATGGGCCCGAAAATAGCGTAGGGTACTGGAAAATTGCTTTACATATGTGGATTTCCAGAATCGATTTTGGTATGTTTACATGACCAACCAAATGCCGATATCGGAAATCGGTTCACGATATCCGGTTCTGGGAGCTCATGTAGCCGGCCGCGGTGGCCGAGGGGACTGAGGTGCGTCAGTCACGGTCTGCACGACCACTACGGTCGGGGGCTCGAATCCCCCCTCGGGCATGGATATTTATCCCGTCCTTAGTGTTAGCTAGTACATAAGTAGTTTGTAAGTTTGGGGACTGATGACCCCGTAGTTGAGTCCCATAAGCTATACAAACATTTGAGCTCATGTGAACGGGATGACTGTGTCCGAGTGGCGCAGAGTTGTAAAGCAGCATTTTCGGATTAATTCTCGTCTGCTTGCATTACGGAACTTCCCGATGCCACTGTTTCATAATAATAGATACGAATGTAATTATTCTGTTATCATATGCCGCGGTGGAGTAGCCGAGCGGTCTAAAGCGTCTCGCTGCGGAGCGCGCGGTTGCTCGCCGTGGAGGTTCGAGTCCTCCCTGGGGCATGGGTGTCTGTGTTGTCCTTAGGTTAGTTTAGTTTAAGTAGTTTGTAAGCTACGGACTGATGACCACGCAGTTTGGTCCGATAGAATTACAAACATTTGAACATTTTTGTTATCATGTTCTTTTCCAAAACTTTTGTTATTCTTTTTGGCCCACTTTAAGTTACGGTAGAAACACTAAAAGTGGGCGTTTGCGATCGCCTTTTGACAGCTCGAAATTTAAATGCAAATAACGGCTTAACCGTTCATCTGACACGGAAACTGAATACATGAATTTGTAGAGGAAAACTTTCTCTACATCGTTGCTCTCATAATTTTTTTTTCCATATCTCGCACAGTTTCACAGATATTTGCGAAGCGAAAATTACGACGATTTTAGGATGACTGTCTGTCCGTCTGTCCGTAACGTGTTCCCACATTTTTAAATCGAACCGTTCAACCGATCAACACAAAATTTTACAGACATAATCGTATACCGTCCGAGACCAGAACCTCAGTTTTTCAAATATTCTGACAAAAAATACGTTAGTAACATTAAAAAAAGCCGTTTGTAATGTAATAGTGATTGCAAACAAACTGTTCATCTGATATGAAAATTGAATAACCGAAAATGTAGAGGAAAAATTCTCTAAAATTTCGGTCCTTTATGTTTCTTCCATATCTTGCCTCGTTGCAGACATATTTGCAAAAGTAACGGCGATTTGACGATGTCTGTCCGTCTGTAACGTGTCCACACTTTTTAGGTCGAACCGATCAATCGATCGGCACCAAATTTTACAGACCAGAATCTGGCTTTTTCAAGTATTTCGAACAAAAACTACGTTAGTAACTCCCAAAAGAGCCGTTTGTATTGTAATTTTAATTGCAAATAAACCGTTCAACTTACACGAATATTTATTAACCGAATTTGTAGAGGAGAAAATTCTTTACAAATTTGCTCTCTTACGTTTTTTCGTATCGCTTAAGAGATATTTGAAAAAATAACGGCGATTTGACACCATCCATTGATTTTACGAAAACCAGCCGTTCGGAGATGTTACGTGACTTTTCACTCCCAGAACTCTCTCTGGCATATGCCAGTTAAACGTTGTCATTTCAAGGCAACAGCGCACTGAAGAATTAACAAAAACATGTCGTTCCTTGTACGATAAATGATAATCTAGTGTCAAATAATGCCATATTAGCATCAGTTAACAACAGTCATCAACAGTACGAGATTAAAGTACGAATTTTCTAGTTGTTCGTCTTGGTGTAGTGGGCAGCACGTTGTATTGTAATGCACACGGTCAGTGGTTCTGTACCCGCCACTACCAAATATTTTTTCTCCTTTTTTCCCCTAAAAGCGTGTCGGGCACCCTTAGTAATTAAAAAGAACTATGTTCTGAATATTTAGAGTTGTGCATATGGAAGAATGCTGCCTGTAAAATGCGTGTCTGTTCTATTTTGTGAACATGCCGTGAAATACGTAACAACGAATTGAACAATGGTCTTTTGAAGCATATGCACGTAAACCGGGAGGATACTGTAAAAGTAGGCCACTGTACGAAATAAAAGCTTAATTCTGGTAGGAGGTACCTAGATAAGAGTATACTGTAATAAATAAAGCTTAATTTTTGCAGTAAAATTATCAAAAGTTCCGTGTAAACTACCGGCTACTCTCTGCTGCAAAACCTTGTTCCCTGGCCCAAATTGAGAACTTACTTGGTTCAAATTACTCTAGTAACACGAAGTTAACGATACAGTGGCCAATATACGTAGCAGCTGACACAAAATTACATACAGGCATTAATAAACAAGCAACACAATTAAAGTTATTTCATAAAGGTGGCTAAAAAAACATTTATGGCGCAACGGAACTTGAACATAAAAATTGCATGTGAGCTTGTTCTCAGCACTGATGAGAAACAATATTAAATAAAAGGGGGAAGGTGCTCGAAAACTACAATTTATAGGCAAGTAAAAATTATACTGAACTTAACTTTTTATTCAGGTCGAACGCAAGTAAAATGGGGAACCAATTTTGTTAATACAAAAATGCATCTCATTTACAAGTTCTAATACTGACGATCCCCAGCACCGAATTTGACATAAATTACACAGAACTTAACGCTACTGGGGGGAGGATTTACAAACAACACTCACTCGCTCACAACAAGCAATGCGAAACTCGCCAAAATCAGCGTACTGAAACGAGGCAGAAGCAGGCGCCGCTATCATAGGCGAAATTCAGCGAACCCTGTGGTACCACACAACACAACATGCAATAAAACTGCGAAGATGGCTCTGGTATATCGTGCCTGATTTGAGATGATGCGTGAGTATAGCAAAGTTAAAATGCATTTAGATTAGACCGCGGGCACATATGCTAACGGCGACACACGGCTACGTTACATGATCGCACTCCAATGAAGGTGAAGTGGGTAAAAATCGGATTCATTACACAAAATAACAGCGGACTCTTAAGTTGCAATCTGAGAGTAAACTATCTAGGCACTGGTTTTATGAGAAGTGGCGTGAATTCAGGTGAGTAGTTGCAAACCCCTGAAGTCGGAGTTCGGACCCACGTGGTTCCGAAAACCGATAAAAATGTATAAATTCAATTTTCGGAAAATAAGGAAAATTAACTACGACATGCAACCTGTAGAACTGCGTAGAATTTTATAAGGAAGCTACCGAAATGCACCAACATGCGATTGGGAGCGTTCACAGAGACGGACGAAGTCCAATCTCAAAACCCTAAAAAGTGAAATAATCACAAAGTCGGAAATGCAGCTACACGCGATAGGGTGCGATTACAGAAATGGCTGAAGACCTGTCTAAAATTAAAAAAAAAAAAAAAAAAAAATAATTAAAAAGAAAACCACAGAAACGTGAAATAATTACAAACATGGAAAAGTGAGAATAAAAACTACGGCATGCAACCCTTAGAAATACATAGAATATCATAAGCACGATACTGAAGGAGCTTGTACAAGGCTCGGAGAGAATTACTGACAAAGACTGAGTGCATAGCACAAGTTCGGAGAAGAAACAGCAATATTAAAATAGGCGGGGAGATAAGATCGCGAAATATTAGTGGAAATCAGAAGGATACACGCATAATTCCTTGCCTGATGGGCATGGAACAAATAATAGTGGAATCTGAAGGCTTTGTTCTAAGAACCAACCACGTGGAACACATATCACTCAAGGAAGGAAACGATAAGAAGTCTTTTACATGCACTGTACAAAAATGAACATATCGTCTGTTAGAAATCGGGCCCCACAAAGGTAGAAAGAATTTACACAGAGTTCGTACACCGCCATATAATGACTAAAGGTTTGAATATAAGATGCTGTTATCAAACTGCAACTAGTAACACATACACCACGTTTATCTGTTGGAAATCACTGGATTGAAAAACTAGAACACGTTACCACGAACGATCGGACGCATTTAACGTAGTCGGTATTACCGTTCCTCTAGTTCAGATATGACTTCGATCATGTTACTTTGTTCTGCGCTAAAATAAAGAGCAAATATTCTATTTCAAACCGTGATTACGTTTTATCTTACAGCCAAAATATCAAACGGAATAAGAGTGGTAATAATGAATTCCCCATAAATCTAGTACATAATATACAGGTTGTTTCACTAAGTGTGTTTGCCTCTGTAACTTATAAAATAATAGGTGACGGGAAATTTTAATGCGGTAGGTCAATACAAGAAATGTTATACTTTCTGGGGAGCTGTGAACATAGTTTATTGTATCATTTTCCAAAGAGTTACAGCACAAAGATATAATTTTTTTTAAAATGGAACAATAGTTTTTTTTTTATATCGTGCATTGGATTCGTTGAAACCAGCTGCGTCCAAATCAATTTAAACTACATTCCTATCACTGTTAGTTTGGGAGCTACAACCCTTCAAGCCGGCCGCAGTGGCCGAGGGGACTGAGGCGCTCCAGTCACGATCTGCGCAGCCACTACGATCGGGGGTTCGAATACCCCCTCAGGCATGGATATTTGTGCCGTCCTCAGTCTTAGCTAGTTCATAAGTAGTTTGTAAGCTTAGGGACTGATGACCGTGTAGTTAAGTCCCATAAGTTCTACAAACATTTGAACATTTTTGAACAACCCTTCAAAGTTTTTAGGGGCAGATACCACAAACGCTGCGCATAATGCAATGCGCCTTCTAAATGTGGTACGGCCGAGTTGTAACGTCGCCGGTGTCACGGCGCGAGAAGCTTCCTCGATGCGCTGTTAGACTGCCGACTATTGCCGCACACGGCCGTATACTCGACAGTTGGAGCCACACAAACAACCGGGGCTCAATATACCACAGTTACTGACATCGGATGACGATGGCATACACGAACAACGAGTACGTTGACATGTTGCTGATGCTCGGCGAGTGCCGACACGATGCCACTGAAGCAGCCACGGCGTATGCCGTGAGATATCCTAGGCGAAGAGCCCCGGCAGGTATTACGTGGCGAACAACGACTTCGGGAAACAGGCAGCTTGGTAATGCGCCGCAGTAACAGACGAAGACCTGCAAGAAGTGAGGAGACGGAGGTGTTTGTTTTAGCTGCACTACACCACGATCCTCATGTCAGCTTACGAGCCGTTGCTGCAGTCGCTGGTGTCAGTCTCACATTTGTGTGGCGTATAGTACACGGCCACAGGTTTCACCCGTACCGCATGTCGTTGACCCAGGAGCTGCATTGGAACGATTTCCGAGCAAGAGTGACATTAGTGAGTGGACCATGCGTAATTTCACGCTGGAGTTTTTAGAAAGTGTTATGTTCTCTGATGAGTCCACGTTCACAAATTATGGTGCAGAGAATCGCCATAACATGCACTACTGGGCCGCAGACAATCCTCAGTGGGTATGACCTGTCGACCGTCAACGTAGGTGGTCTATTTACGTGTGGTGTGGGAACCATGGGGATGAAATCATCGGTCCACACTACTTCCCAGTTACACTGAGAGGTGAGTTATATCGCGCTTTTATAGCCGACTGTTTGGATAGTCTCCTTGAACATGTGTGTCTACACACGAGAGTCCATATGTGGATGCAGCACGATGGTCGCCCAGCCCATCCTGTACGAGCTGTTGTGGAAGAACTAAACAACAGGTTTGCAGGAAGATGGTTGGGGCGCTATGGACCTCATTCATGGCCCGCAATGTCGCCCGATTTAACACCAGTAGATTTCTTTTTGTGGGGATATCTAAAGGGTCGTGTTTATGTCACTGAGCCCACATTCCCAGATGATCTAAAACGGCGCATCGAGGACGCATGTCGCTCCGTCATACCGGCGATCTTACATCTCGTCCGCAGATTCTTTCGACGGCGCATTGCATTATGCATTGAGGAACATGGACACACATTTGAACATCTCACGTAAATCAACTTCCCACCGCCATAACATCCATCATCCACCACACAGCCATGTATTATGTGCAGCGTGTGGTATCTGCCCCTGAAACGTTGAAGGGTTGTAGCTCCCAAAATAACAGTGATAGGAATGTAGTTTAAATTGATTTGGACGCAGCTGGTTTCAACAAATCCTAAGGACGATAGAAAAACTATTGTTTCCTTTTCTTTGTGTTGTAACTCTTTGGAAAATGATACAATAAACAATGTTCATAGCTCCGCAGAAAGTGTAACATTTCTTGTGTTGACCTACCGCATTAAAATTTCCCGTCACCTATTATTTTGTAAGTTACAGAGGCAAACACACGTAGTGAAACACTCTGTATATACAAAGGTAGTACTATCATTACATTTACAACAGTATCTCCACATTTTATGTACATGTTTACAATTATTGTTCAAAAAATTGTTTGTTAAACTTAAGGTACTTCAGCGCGGGCTCATCAGTCCCTGAACTTACAAACTACTTATGAACTAGCTTATACTAAAGACGGCACAAACATCCATGCCTGAGGGGGGGGGGTATTCGAACTCCCGACGGGCAACGGCCTCTTGCATCGTAGCATAGCGCCTCAGTGCGTTCGGCTCCTCCGATGCGGCTTTAATTTTTACAATTAAGTAAAAGTTCTTCAGTGTTTGTCGTGTGGACAGCGTTTCTACCGGTATTATGAATGGACTACATTAAGATGTACAGGTCAGACTTGTGTGTTCCACACACGAACTGTGTAAATTCGTATTATTGATATCTGGAATGTACGTACTGGGTCCTAGTCATTGTATTTAATGAGTTTTGTACGCTGGCCATAAATGGGGACAACTGGTCACTAATGAATCATTAGTCAGTGAACTGGAATCCTACGTCTGGCTACATTATTTGTAGTGGATTAGTTTTGCCCCACGAAATTTCAGCCAGCCGCTTACGAGAATAGCTAGAACTGCCGAACAACGACGTGGTACGTTACAGACTGCTCAGTAAAGAGAGGTAACCGGGTTCGAATCCCAGCCAGGCGCAAATACTGAAATCTCTCCACTGATTTATTTCCATGCCTACTGGCATATAACGTAAAATTCTTTTGTGTGTCCTGTGAAATACGTCTACCGTTGTCTGTTACTGCCAACTTCCGTTCGGTTTCTGAACATATGCGATGCATAGGTGTTCATGCCATTTTAACGATGAAAATTTCAGGAATAAGCATCGCGGTGTTAGTGCTCTTGAAGCAATTATTAGTGAATTAAATATTGATAGGTTGGCCATTAGTCAATTGCAGACTAAACTACATTCAATTCCAAATACCTATACAAACGAACTATGGCAACTGTGTATTTGGGAACACGGTACAGGTACTTTAGAGACGAATATCTATTTGGCAAGAAAAGTAATGCAATTTGTAATTTCAGTTCTGCTAACAATGCTTCACGCATAACAGTATCTTGTTTTTTTTATTATAGTCGACATGATCGATCTTGTTTGTTTATTAAGTTACTAACTTTGTTTAAAAGGAACGTAAACTCCTCTGGTGACATTCAGAGTTGTTTAAAATAACTTCTAGGGTCTTCGATCACAATTTCTTTCAGCAAGGTCGCTAAGCAACCGAGCTGACGTCTTTTTTTAATTGAGTCACGAACCCAAACACGTTCCTTATTCTTTTTTATGTTTAGTCTTATGCAACGACTTCACACAGAGAAGCAATTAAAAAAACTTATTCTTTTCATTCTCCACTCCGAGGAGTGGAGCGGGCTGTTTGAGATCCGGCCCATAAAGAGTTGCGATTCTATTCAGCCAATTATCAGACATGCTGATAGTGGGGCAAAGGGGGGATATTCAATTTACACATGTTTTCGCTGTATTCTTAGTTCAACGTCTCCATAAAGAGCGATGTCAATTCCAGCAATTTTCGGGGTCGAGCGCGAACAGCAATGTGGACGGTCTGTCGGAAAACAACCCACATGTACGGGCCGCGTGTCGTGTGACAGTTGGCCGCGCGTCGAAACGGCTGGCAATTCCCAGCGGCGGCGAACGAGAACTGTCGCCGGCGGGCGTGGATCAGGTGTGACATCTGCCTGTGAGTGAGTGTAGAGAGAGAGAGAGAGAGAGAGAGAGAGAGAGAGAGACAGAGAGCACGACAGGCGGCCGCGTCCAAATGTCAGGGGTGGCGGCGTGTTGGCTGAGCCGTCGCGAGCCGTCAGCCCCGCTGGGCCGCCAGCGCAAAGTGGTTACCAGTCCCGAGGCGCACCGCCACAGCCGCGCCACACTCCACACACAAACACACACACACACACACAGCTGTCGCCGCGTCAACGGCCCTCTCCTACCGTGGACCCCACATCCAGAATCGGGTAGGTTCCTTTACCTTTATGGCTAGTCTACACGACGACACTACGTTGCGACTCTCCTTTCATGAAATAAGTTGCACGCAGCTGGTATCGAGTATGTCTGTAGACACCGTGCCAATACTGTACACTTCAGTTTCTTTGTTTTGTAAGTGCCGTACTCGTCGTGTTCCACACATCTAGAATCGGAAAGGTTCCTTTACCTTTATGGCTAGTCTACACGACGACACTAGGTTGCGACTCTCCTTTCATGAAATAAGTTGCACGCAACTGGTATCGAGTATGTCTGTAGACACCGTGCCAATACTGTACACTTAAGTTTCGTTGTTTTGTAAGTGCCGTACTCGTCGTGTTCCACACATCTAGAATCGGAAAGGTTCCTTTACCTTTATGGCTAGTCTACACGACGACACTAGGTTGCGACTCTCCTTTCATGAAATAAGTTGCACGCAACTGGTATCGAGTATGTCTGTAGACACCGTGCCAATACTGTACACTTCAGTTTCGTTGTTTTGTAAGTGCCGTACTCGTCGTGTTCCACACATCTAGAATCGGAAAGGTTCCTTTACCTTTATGGCTAGTCTACACGACGACACTAGGTTGCGACTCTCCTTTCATGAAATAAGTTGCACGCAACTGGTATCGAGTATGTCTGTAGACACCGTGCCAATACTGTACACTTCAGTTTCGTTGTTTTGTAAGTGCCGTACTCGTCGTGTTCCACACATCTAGAATCGGAAAGGTTCCTTTACCTTTATGGCTAGTCTACACGACGACACTAGGTTGCGACTCTCCTTTCATGAAATAAGTTGCACGCAACTGGTATCGAGTATGTCTGTAGACACCGTGCCAATACTGTACACTTCAGTTTCGTTGTTTTGTAAGTGCCGTACTCGTCGTGTTCCACACATCTAGAATCGGAAAGGTTCCTTTACCTTTATGGCTAGTCTACACGACGACACTAGGTTGCGACTCTCCTTTCATGAAATAAGTTGCACGCAACTGGTATCGAGTATGTCTGTAGACACCGTGCCAATACTGTACACTTCAGTTTCGTTGTTTTGTAAGTGCCGTACTCGTCGTGTTCCACACATCTAGAATCGGAAAGGTTCCTTTACCTTTATGGCTAGTCTACACGACGACACTAGGTTGCGACTCTCCTTTCATGAAATAAGTTGCACGCAACTGGTATCGAGTATGTCTGTAGACACCGTGCCAATACTGTACACTTCAGTTTCGTTGTTTTGTAAGTGCCGTACTCGTCGTGTTCCACACATCTAGAATCGGAAAGGTTCCTTTACCTTCATGGCTAGTCTACACGACGACACTAGGTTGCGACTCTCGTTTCATGAAATAAGTTGCACGCAACTGGTATCGAGTATGTCTGTAGACACGGTGCCAATACTGTACACTTCAGTTTCGTTGTTTTGTAAGTGCCGTACTCGTCGTGTTCCACACATCTAGAATCGGAAAGGTTCCTTTACCTTTATGGCTAGTCTACACGACGACACTAGGTTGCGACTCTCCTTTCATGAAATAAGTTGCACGCAACTGGTATCGAGTATGTCTGTAGACACCGTGCCAATACTGTACACTTCAGTTTCGTTGTTTTGTAAGTGCCGTACTCGTCGTGTTCCACACATCTAGAATCGGAAAGGTTCCTTTACCTTTATGGCTAGTCTACACGACGACACTAGGTTGCGACTCTCCTTTCATGAAATAAGTTGCACGCAACTGGTATCGAGTATGTCTGTAGACACCGTGCCAATACTGTACACTTCAGTTTCGTTGTTTTGTAAGTGCCGTACTCGTCGTGTTCCACACATCTAGAATCGGAAAGGTTCCTTTACCTTTATGGCTAGTCTACACGACGACACTAGGTTGCGACTCTCCTTTCATGAAATAAGTTGCACGCAACTGGTATCGAGTATGTCTGTAGACACCGTGCCAATACTGTACACTTCAGTTTCGTTGTTTTGTAAGTGCCGTACTCGTCGTGTTCCACACATCTAGAATCGGAAAGGTTCCTTTACCTTTATGGCTAGTCTACACGACGACACTAGGTTGCGACTCTCCTTTCATGAAATAAGTTGCACGCAACTGGTATCGAGTATGTCTGTAGACACCGTGCCAATACTGTACACTTAAGTTTCGTTGTTTTGTAAGTGCCGTACTCGTCGTGTTCCACACATCTAGAATCGGAAAGGTTCCTTTACCTTTATGGCTAGTCTACACGACGACACTAGGTTGCGACTCTCCTTTCATGAAATAAGTTGCACGCAACTGGTATCGAGTATGTCTGTAGACACCGTGCCAATACTGTACACTTCAGTTTCGTTGTTTTGTAAGTGCCGTACTCGTCGTGTTCCACACATCTAGAATCGGAAAGGTTCCTTTACCTTTATGGCTAGTCTACACGACGACACTAGGTTGCGACTCTCCTTTCATGAAATAAGTTGCACGCAACTGGTATCGAGTATGTCTGTAGACACCGTGCCAATACTGTACACTTCAGTTTCGTTGTTTTGTAAGTGCCGTACTCGTCGTGTTCCACACATCTAGAATCGGAAAGGTTCCTTTACCTTTATGGCTAGTCTACACGACGACACTAGGTTGCGACTCTCCTTTCATGAAATAAGTTGCACGCAACTGGTATCGAGTATGTCTGTAGACACCGTGCCAATACTGTACACTTCAGTTTCGTTGTTTTGTAAGTGCCGTACTCGTCGTGTTCCACACATCTAGAATCGGAAAGGTTCCTTTACCTTTATGGCTAGTCTACACGACGACACTAGGTTGCGACTCTCCTTTCATGAAATAAGTTGCACGCAACTGGTATCGAGTATGTCTGTAGACACCGTGCCAATACTGTACACTTCAGTTTCGTTGTTTTGTAAGTGCCGTACTCGTCGTGTTCCACACATCTAGAATCGGAAAGTTTCCTTTACCTTTATGGCTAGTCTACACGACGACACTAGGTTGCGACTCTCCTTTCATGAAATAAGTTGCATGCAACTGGTATCGAGTATGTCTGTAGACACCGTGCCAATACTGTACACTTCAGTTTCGTTGTTTTGTAAGTGCGGTACTCGTCGTGTTCCACACATCTAGAATCGGAAAGGTTCCTTTACCTTTATGGCTAGTCTACACGACGACACTAGGTTGCGACTCTCCTTTCATGAAATAAGTTGCACGCAACTGGTATCGAGTATGTCTGTAGACACCGTGCCAATACTGTACACTTCAGTTTCGTTGTTTTGTAAGTGCCGTACTCGTCGTGTTCCACACATCTAGAATCGGAAAGGTTCCTTTACCTTTATGGCTAGTCTACACGACGACACTAGGTTGCGACTCTCCTTTCATGAAATAAGTTGCACGCAATTGGTATCGAGTATGTCTGTAGACACCGTGCCAATACTGTACACTTCAGTTTCGTTGTTTTGTAAGTGCCGTACTCGTCGTGTTCCACACATCTAGAATCGGAAAGGTTCCTTTACCTTTATGGCTAGTCTACACGACGACACTAGGTTGCGACTCTCCTTTCATGAAATAAGTTGCACGCAACTGGTATCGAGTATGTCTGTAGACACCGTGCCAATACTGTACACTTCAGTTTCGTTGTTTTGTAAGTGCCGTACTCGTCGTGTTCCACACATCTAGAATCGGAAAGGTTCCTTTACCTTTATGGCTAGTCTACACGACGACACTAGGTTGCGACTCTCCTTTCATGAAATAAGTTGCACGCAACTGGTATCGAGTATGTCTGTAGACACCGTGCCAATACTGTACACTTCAGTTTCGTTGTTTTGTAAGTGCGGTACTCGTCGTGTTCCACACATCTAGAATCGGAAAGGTTCCTTTACCTTTATGGCTAGTCTACACGACGACACTAGGTTGCGACTCTCCTTTCATGAAATAAGTTGCACGCAACTGGTATCGAGTATGTCTGTAGACACCGTGCCAATACTGTACACTTCAGTTTCGTTGTTTTGTAAGTGCCGTACTCGTCGTGTTCCACACATCTAGAATCGGAAAGGTTCCTTTACCTTTATGGCTAGTCTACACGACGACACTAGGTTGCGACTCTCCTTTCATGAAATAAGTTGCACGCAACTGGTATCGAGTATGTCTGTAGACACCGTGCCAATACTGTACACTTCAGTTTCGTTGTTTTGTAAGTGCCGTACTCGTCGTGTTCCACACATCTAGAATCGGAAAGTTTCCTTTACCTTTATGGCTAGTCTACACGACGACACTAGGTTGCGACTCTCCTTTCATGAAATAAGTTGCATGCAACTGGTATCGAGTATGTCTGTAGACACCGTGCCAATACTGTACACTTCAGTTTCGTTGTTTTGTAAGTGCGGTACTCGTCGTGTTCCACACATCTAGAATCGGAAAGGTTCCTTTACCTTTATGGCTAGTCTACACGACGACACTAGGTTGCGACTCTCCTTTCATGAAATAAGTTGCACGCAACTGGTATCGAGTATGTCTGTAGACACCGTGCCAATACTGTACACTTCAGTTTCGTTGTTTTGTAAGTGCCGTACTCGTCGTGTTCCACACATCTAGAATCGGAAAGGTTCCTTTACCTTTATGGCTAGTCTACACGACGACACTAGGTTGCGACTCTCCTTTCATGAAATAAGTTGCACGCAACTGGTATCGAGTATGTCTGTAGACACCGTGCCAATACTGTACACTTCAGTTTCGTTGTTTTGTAAGTGCGGTACTCGTCGTGTTCCACACATCTAGAATCGGAAAGGTTCCTTTACCTTTATGGCTAGTCTACACGACGACACTAGGTTGCGACTCTCGTTTCATGAAATAAGTTGCACGCAACTGGTATCAAGTATGTCTGTAGACACCGTGCCAATACTGTACACTTCAGTTTCGTTGTTTTGTAAGCGCCGTACTCGTCGTGTTCCACACATCTAGAATCGGAAAGGTTCCTTTACCTTTATGGCTAGTCTACACGACGACACTAGGTTGCGACTCTCCTTTCATGAAATAAGTTGCACGCAACTGGTATCGAGTATGTCTGTAGACACCGTGCCAATACTGTACACTTCAGTTTCGTTGTTTTGTAAGTGCCGTACTCGTCGTGTTCCACACATCTAGAATCGGAAAGGTTCCTTTACCTTTATGGCTAGTCTACACGACGACACTAGGTTGCGACTCTCCTTTCATGAAATAAGTTGCACGCAACTGGTATCGAGTATGTCTGTAGACACGGTGCCAATACTGTACACTTCAGTTTCGTTGTTTTGTAAGTGCCGTACTCGTCGTGTTCCACACATCTAGAATCGGAAAGGTTCCTTTACCTTTATGGCTAGTCTACACGACGACACTAGGTTGCGACTCTCGTTTCATGAAATAAGTTGCACGCAACTGGTATCGAGTATGTCTGTAGACACTGTGCCAATACTGTACACTTCAGTTTCGTTGTTTTGTAAGCGCCGTACTCGTCGTGTTCCACACATCTAGAATCGGAAAGGTTCCTTTACCTTTATGGCTAGTCTACACGACGACACTAGGTTGCGACTCTCGTTTCATGAAATAAGTTGCACGCAACTGGTATCGAGTATGTCTGTAGACACCGTGCCAATACTGTACACTTCAGTTTCGTTGTTTTGTAAGTGCCGTACTCGTCGTGTTCCACACATCTAGAATCGGAAAGGTTCCTTTACCTTTATGGCTAGTCTACACGACGACACTAGGTTGCGACTCTCCTTTCATGAAATAAGTTGCACGCAACTGGTATCGAGTATGTCTGTAGACACCGTGCCAATACTGTACACTTCAGTTTCGTTGTTTTGTAAGTGCCGTACTCGTCGTGTTCCACACATCTAGAATCGGAAAGGTTCCTTTACCTTTATGGCTAGTCTACACGACGACACTAGGTTGCGACTCTCCTTTCATGAAATAAGTTGCACGCAACTGGTATCGAGTATGTCTGTAGACACCGTGCCAATACTGTACACTTCAGTTTCGTTGTTTTGTAAGTGCCGTACTCGTCGTGTTCCACACATCTAGAATCGGAAAGGTTCCTTTACCTTTATGGCTAGTCTACACGACGACACTAGGTTGCGACTCTCCTTTCATGAAATAAGTTGCACGCAACTGGTATCGAGTATGTCTGTAGACACCGTGCCAATACTGTACACTTCAGTTTCGTTGTTTTGTAAGTGCCGTACTCGTCGTGTTCCACACATCTAGAATCGGAAAGGTTCCTTTACCTTTATGGCTAGTCTACACGACGACACTAGGTTGCGACTCTCCTTTCATGAAATAAGTTGCACGCAACTGGTATCGAGTATGTCTGTAGACACCGTGCCAATACTGTACACTTCAGTTTCGTTGTTTTGTAAGTGCCGTACTCGTCGTGTTCCACACATCTAGAATCGGAAAGGTTCCTTTACCTTTATGGCTAGTCTACACGACGACACTAGGTTGCGACTCTCCTTTCATGAAATAAGTTGCACGCAACTGGTATCGAGTATGTCTGTAGACACCGTGCCAATACTGTACACTTCAGTTTCGTTGTTTTGTAAGTGCCGTACTCGTCGTGTTCCACACATCTAGAATCGGAAAGGTTCCTTTACCTTTATGGCTAGTCTACACGACGACACTAGGTTGCGACTCTCGTTTCATGAAATAAGTTGCACGCAACTGGTATCGAGTATGTCTGTAGACACCGTGCCAATACTGTACACTTCAGTTTCGTTGTTTTGTAAGTGCGGTACTCGTCGTGTTCCACACATCTAGAATCGGAAAGGTTCCTTTACCTTTATGGCTAGTCTACACGACGACACTAGGTTGCGACTCTTCTTTCATGAAATAAGTTGCACGCAACTGGTATCGAGTATGTCTGTAGACACCGTGCCAATACTGTACACTTCAGTTTCGTTGTTTTGTAAGTGCCGTACTCGTCGTGTTCCACACATCTAGAATCGGAAAGGTTCCTTTACCTTTATGGCTAGTCTACACGACGACACTAGGTTGCGACTCTCCTTTCATGAAATAAGTTGCACGCAACTGGTATCGAGTATGTCTGTAGACACCGTGCCAATACTGTACACTTCAGTTTCGTTGTTTTGTAAGTGCCGTACTCGTCGTGTTCCACACATCTAGAATCGGAAAGGTTCCTTTACCTTTATGGCTAGTCTACACGACGACACTAGGTTGCGACTCTCGTTTCATGAAATAAGTTGCACGCAACTGGTATCGAGTATGTCTGTAGACACCGTGCCAATACTGTACACTTCAGTTTCGTTGTTTTGTAAGTGCCGTACTCGTCGTGTTCCACACATCTAGAATCGGAAAGGTTCCTTTACCTTTATGGCTAGTCTACACGACGACACTAGGTTGCGACTCTCCTTTCATGAAATAAGTTGCACGCAACTGGTATCGAGTATGTCTGTAGACACCGTGCCAATACTGTACACTTCAGTTTCGTTGTTTTGTAAGTGCCGTACTCGTCGTGTTCCACACATCTAGAATCGGAAAGGTTCCTTTACCTTTATGGCTAGTCTACACGACGACACTAGGTTGCGACTCTCCTTTCATGAAATAAGTTGCACGCAACTGGTATCGAGTATGTCTGTAGACACCGTGCCAATACTGTACACTTCAGTTTCGTTGTTTTGTAAGTGCCGTACTCGTCGTGTTCCACACATCTAGAATCGGAAAGTTTCCTTTACCTTTATGGCTAGTCTACACGACGACACTAGGTTGCGACTCTCCTTTCATGAAATAAGTTGCATGCAACTGGTATCGAGTATGTCTGTAGACACCGTGCCAATACTGTACACTTCAGTTTCGTTGTTTTGTAAGTGCCGTACTCGTCGTGTTCCACACATCTAGAATCGGAAAGGTTCCTTTACCTTTATGGCTAGTCTACACGACGACACTAGGTTGCGACTCTCGTTTCATGAAATAAGTTGCACGCAACTGGTATCGAGTATGTCTGTAGACACGGTGCCAATACTGTACACTTCAGTTTCGTTGTTTTGTAAGTGCCGTACTCGTCGTGTTCCACACATCTAGAATCGGAAAGGTTCCTTTACCTTTATGGCTAGTCTACACGACGACACTAGGTTGCGACTCTCGTTTCATGAAATAAGTTGCACGCAACTGGTATCGAGTATGTCTGTAGACACCGTGCCAATACTGTACACTTCAGTTTCGTTGTTTTGTAAGTGCCGTACTCGTCGTGTTCCACACATCTAGAATCGGAAAGGTTCCTTTACCTTTATGGCTAGTCTACACGACGACACTAGGTTGCGACTCTCCTTTCATGAAATAAGTTGCACGCAACTGGTATCGAGTATGTCTGTAGACACCGTGCCAATACTGTACACTTCAGTTTCGTTGTTTTGTAAGTGCCGTACTCGTCGTGTTCCACACATCTAGAATCGGAAAGGTTCCTTTACCTTTATGGCTAGTCTACACGACGACACTAGGTTGCGACTCTCCTTTCATGAAATAAGTTGCACGCAACTGGTATCGAGTATGTCTGTAGACACCGTGCCAATACTGTACACTTCAGTTTCGTTGTTTTGTAAGTGCCGTACTCGTCGTGTTCCACACATCTAGAATCGGAAAGGTTCCTTTACCTTTATGGCTAGTCTACACGACGACACTAGGTTGCGACTCTCCTTTCATGAAATAAGTTGCACGCAACTGGTATCGAGTATGTCTGTAGACACCGTGCCAATACTGTACACTTCAGTTTCGTTGTTTTGTAAGTGCCGTACTCGTCGTGTTCCACACATCTAGAATCGGAAAGGTTCCTTTACCTTTATGGCTAGTCTACACGACGACACTAGGTTGCGACTCTCCTTTCATGAAATAAGTTGCACGCAACTGGTATCGAGTATGTCTGTAGACACCGTGCCAATACTGTACACTTCAGTTTCGTTGTTTTGTAAGCGCCGTACTCGTCGTGTTCCACACATCTAGAATCGGAAAGGTTCCTTTACCTTTATGGCTAGTCTACACGACGACACTAGGTTGCGACTCTCCTTTCATGAAATAAGTTGCACGCAACTGGTATCGAGTATGTCTGTAGACACCGTGCCAATACTGTACACTTCAGTTTCGTTGTTTTGTAAGTGCGGTACTCGTCGTGTTCCACACATCTAGAATCGGAAAGGTTCCTTTACCTTTATGGCTAGTCTACACGACGACACTAGGTTGCGACTCTCGTTTCATGAAATAAGTTGCACGCAACTGGTATCGAGTATGTCTGTAGACACCGTGCCAATACTGTACACTTCAGTTTCGTTGTTTTGTAAGCGCCGTACTCGTCGTGTTCCACACATCTAGAATCGGAAAGGTTCCTTTACCTTTATGGCTAGTCTACACGACGACACTAGGTTGCGACTCTCCTTTCATGAAATAAGTTGCACGCAACTGGTATCGAGTATGTCTGTAGACACGGTGCCAATACTGTACACTTCAGTTTCGTTGTTTTGTAAGTGCGGTACTCGTCGTGTTCCACACATCTAGAATCGGAAAGGTTCCTTTACCTTTATGGCTAGTCTACACGACGACACTAGGTTGCGACTCTCGTTTCATGAAATAAGTTGCACGCAACTGGTATCGAGTATGTCTGTAGACACCGTGCCAATACTGTACACTTCAGTTTCGTTGTTTTGTAAGTGCGGTACTCGTCGTGTTCCACACATCTAGAATCGGAAAGGTTCCTTTACCTTTATGGCTAGTCTACACGACGACACTAGGTTGCGACTCTCCTTTCATGAAATAAGTTGCACGCAACTGGTATCGAGTATGTCTGTAGACACCGTGCCAATACTGTACACTTCAGTTTCGTTGTTTTGTAAGTGCCGTACTCGTCGTGTTCCACACATCTAGAATCGGAAAGGTTCCTTTACCTTTATGGCTAGTCTACACGACGACACTAGGTTGCGACTCTCCTTTCATGAAATAAGTTGCACGCAACTGGTATCGAGTATGTCTGTAGACACCGTGCCAATACTGTACACTTCAGTTTCGTTGTTTTGTAAGTGCCGTACTCGTCGTGTTCCACACATCTAGAATCGGAAAGTTTCCTTTACCTTTATGGCTAGTCTACACGACGACACTAGGTTGCGACTCTCCTTTCATGAAATAAGTTGCATGCAACTGGTATCGAGTATGTCTGTAGACACCGTGCCAATGCTGTACACTTCAGTTTCGTTGTTTTGTAAGTGCGGTACTCGTCGTGTTCCACACATCTAGAATCGGAAAGGTTCCTTTACCTTTATGGCTAGTCTACACGACGACACTAGGTTGCGACTCTCCTTTCATGAAATAAGTTGCACGCAACTGGTATCGAGTATGTCTGTAGACACCGTGCCAATACTGTACACTTCAGTTTCGTTGTTTTGTAAGTGCCGTACTCGTCGTGTTCCACACATCTAGAATCGGAAAGGTTCCTTTACCTTTATGGCTAGTCTACACGACGACACTAGGTTGCGACTCTCCTTTCATGAAATAAGTTGCACGCAACTGGTATCGAGTATGTCTGTAGACACCGTGCCAATACTGTACACTTCAGTTTCGTTGTTTTGTAAGTGCCGTACTCGTCGTGTTCCACACATCTAGAATCGGAAAGGTTCCTTTACCTTTATGGCTAGTCTACACGACGACACTAGGTTGCGACTCTCCTTTCATGAAATAAGTTGCACGCAACTGGTATCGAGTATGTCTGTAGACACCGTGCCAATACTGTACACTTCAGTTTCGTTGTTTTGTAAGTGCGGTACTCGTCGTGTTCCACACATCTAGAATCGGAAAGGTTCCTTTACCTTTATGGCTAGTCTACACGACGACACTAGGTTGCGACTCTCCTTTCATGAAATAAGTTGCACGCAACTGGTATCGAGTATGTCTGTAGACACCGTGCCAATACTGTACACTTCAGTTTCGTTGTTTTGTAAGTGCGGTACTCGTCGTGTTCCACACATCTAGAATCGGAAAGGTTCCTTTACCTTTATGGCTAGTCTACACGACGACACTAGGTTGCGACTCTCCTTTCATGAAATAAGTTGCACGCAACTGGTATCGAGTATGTCTGTAGACACCGTGCCAATACTGTACACTTCAGTTTCGTTGTTTTGTAAGCGCCGTACTCGTCGTGTTCCACACATCTAGAATCGGAAAGGTTCCTTTACCTTTATGGCTAGTCTACACGACGACACTAGGTTGCGACTCTCCTTTCATGAAATAAGTTGCACGCAACTGGTATCGAGTATGTCTGTAGACACCGTGCCAATACTGTACACTTCAGTTTCGTTGTTTTGTAAGTGCGGTACTCGTCGTGTTCCACACATCTAGAATCGGAAAGGTTCCATTACCTTTATGGCTAGTCTACACGACGACACTAGGTTGCGACTCTCCTTTCATGAAATAAGTTGCACGCAACTGGTATCGAGTATGTCTGTAGACACCGTGCCAATACTGTACACTTCAGTTTCGTTGTTTTGTAAGTGCGGTACTCGTCGTGTTCCACACATCTAGAATCGGAAAGGTTCCTTTACCTTTATGGCTAGTCTACACGACGACACTAGGTTGCGACTCTCCTTTCATGAAATAAGTTGCACGCAACTGGTATCGAGTATGTCTGTAGACACCGTGCCAATACTGTACACTTCAGTTTCGTTGTTTTGTAAGTGCGGTACTCGTCGTGTTCCACACATCTAGAATCGGGAAGGTTCCTTTACCTTTATGGCTAGTCTACACGACGACACTAGGTTGCGACTCTCGTTTCATGAAATAAGTTGCACGCAACTGGTATCGAGTATGTCTGTAGACACCGTGCCAATACTGTACAATTCAGTTTCGTTGTTTTGTAAGTACCGTACTCGCCGTAGAAAGAAGTTTTGGTAGCTGTAAAAGTTGTGCTGGAACTATTGCTTTTCTGGCGCTTCGGACGCAGAAGATACCGTGCTCACGGGTGCGGTTCCTCTAGGCGGAAGGTTGTGCACTGTTGGTTGAGTTGATCACTACGAATTTTACGAGAGTAACTCGGGTCGTCCGATCCTTGATTGTCGTCAGTGCACTCGTGCTCTCTAGATAATCCATTTGCAGTCTGGGAAATCGTCCCAGAGATAAATTAAATTATGTTTCAGAAATTACAGCAACCAGTCGCCTTTTGTTTCTTCTTAATGAAGATTTATTTAAACCATTACCGGTTTCAAGCTGCCTAGCAGCTCATCTTCAGATGGTTTAAAATATTACAAGTTACATTTCAATAGTTATGCACTTTACATGTAGTTTGTCCATATTTGGTCCGCTTATTGATAGAATATCAGAACACTTCTTTTCCATTATCATGCCACAACAAATCCCACGAATTTTAGGTGGTAAAATTGATAAATAGTTCACACACATTACGACTGTTTAGCCTCTAAACACTGGCTAAACAGTCGTAATGTGTGTGAAATATTTATCAATTTTACCACCTAAAATTCGTGGGATTTATTGTGGCATGATGATGGAAAAGAAGTGTTCTGATATTCTATCAATAAGCGGACCAAATATGGACAAACTACATGTAAAGTGCATAACTATTGAAATGTAACTTGTAATATTTTATACCATATGAAGATGAGCTGCTAGGCAGCTTGAAACCGGTAATGGTTTAAATAAATCTTCATTAAGAAGAAACAAAAGGCGACTGGTTGCTGTAATTTCTGAAACCTATTTCAATAAACAGTCGCAGGTTCCTACACAATGGATAAAAGTTTCATAAATTAAATTGGTCCGACCAAGGTTTTCGGGAGGTTTTCCTTGGTTGTAAGGCACATGCCGGAACTGGTAAGCCCCTCCCACTTATTACCAATTGGGATCCCCCCTTTGTCCCACTATCAGCTTGTCTGATAATTGGCTGAATAGAATCGCAACTCTTTATGGGCCGGATCTCAAACAGCCCGCTCCACTCCTCGGAGTGGAGAATGAAAAGAATAAGTTTTTTTTAATTGCTTCTCTGTGTGAAGTCGTTGCATAAGACTAAACATAAAAAAGAATAAGGAACGTGTTTGGGTTCGTGACTCGATTAAAAAAAGACGTCAGCTCGGTTGCTTAGCGACCTTGCTGAAAGAAATTGTGATCGAAGACCCTAGAAGTTATTTTAAACAACTCAGAATGTCACCAGAGGAGTTTACGTTCCTTTTAAACAAAGTTAGTAACTTAATAAACAAACAAGATCGATCATGTCGACTATAATAAAAAAAGCAAGATACTGTTATGCGTGAAGCATTGTTAGCAGAACTGAAATTACAAATTGCATTACTTTTCTTGTCAAATAGATGTTCGTCTCTAAAGTACCTGTACCGTGTTCCCAAATACACAGTTGCCATAGTTCGTTTGTATAGGTATTTGGAATTGAATGTAGTTTAGTCTGCAATTGACTAATGGCCAACCTATCAATATTTAATTCACTAATAATTGCTTCAAGAGCACTAACACCGCGATGCTTATTCCTGAAATTTTCATCGTTAAAATGGCATGAACACCTATGCATCGCATATGTTCAAAAACCGAATTATTTATTCCTTTATGTTGTGTTTTGTTCTGTATTGGTTTTCACCTAACCTAAAAACACGCGCAATCAGTTTCGTCAAAGTTGGAAGTAGCTGTTTAGTTTCGCCAGCGAGTTCGCGAACGCCTCCCGCGCATGCGCACTGGCCAGTAGCGCAGTTTCATGAAACGTAGTGTCATCGTGTAAACTAGCCTTTATACTGCCTCTGTAATAATAATAATTTCCTGTGGCTCATTGGCCTGGTGCAAGTCTTTCAATTGGACGCCACTTCGGCGACTTGCGTGTCCCTAGCCTAGCCCAACCGGGAAAAGGGGACCTACAGCTCAACGTGGAATCCGAACAACGTGTCGTTTCTGGCGACTCCTCACATCGTTTGAGAGGTGAAGGATGGGTTAAAACGCAGACTGAAAAAATCCGAGGTCCGATCGAGTTTCGAACCCGAGAACCTTCGGTTTCCAGATGATGACTTTACCCCAAGACCACCGGGCCCGACTAATGTCTTTCTAACAAGTCTGGATGCCTCCAGTAGTAATGGGAATAAACGGAATGCAAACAAGTGACTCAATCGTTACAGTTTTGCGTATTGGAATCGTTGTTGCAAACCGCAGCGCAATTACGCTAACAAGGAGGACAACAGGCACGGCCAACAGAGTCCGCTCAGATTTGGTAGGACTTTTTTGTACGACATAAATCGAACGAATCTTTGAATATTTTGGCGCAACACCCCCTACCCCCACACGCAATTTTGGAGAAAATTGCCCATAAACTCTATGATGAGCAATCGATTCAAAACTGACGGGATCCATTGATGAATCCAAATAGAATATCGCCCCACTTTAGGTTACGGTAGTAACACTAAAAGTGGGCCTTTGCGATCGTCTTTTGACAGCTCGAAATTTAAATGAAAATAACGGCTTAATCATTCATCTGACACGAAAATGGAATAACCGAATTTGTAGAGGAGAAAATTCTCTACAACTTTGTTCCCTTATGGTTTTTTTTTAATATCTCGTATCATTTGAGAGATATTTACAAAAATAACGGAGTTTTGACACCCTCCATTGAATTATCGAAAACCAGCCGTTCGCAGATGTCAAGTGACATTCCTCGCCCAGAACTCTCTGGGATACGCCATCTTGCGTTGCGTATTTGATGATCTTCTTATTGTATCTTACACGTTGTCATTTCAAAGCAATGGCGCACTGATGAATTAACAAAAACACGTCGTTCTTCGTACTATAATGCCATATTAGCATCAGTTAACAACAGCCATCAATAGTATGAGATTAAAGAACGTAACTTCTAATTGTTAGCTGTAGCGTAGTGGGCAGTGCGGTGGTTCGGAACCCGCCACTACATAGATTTTTTCTTTTCTTAAAAGGGTTTCAGAAACTCTTATTAACTGATTTTTTTTTTATTATTTAGATTATTCTATTGGTCCAAAATGTTTTCAAAAACTACAAATCTAAAGTGGGCCGTAAAACACGTTAGTGCGATTTTTTCTTTCATCGAAATGTATGGAGTCCGCAATCACACACTTTTCCAAGAATGCGGAAAAAAACTTTTACAACCGTAACTTATGTACCCTTATGCGAAAGGGGGGGGGGGGGGCGGTACATAAATGTTTCGTCTGGAGGGGCGGGGGGAGTCAAATCTGTAATGTCGCCACCCCCTCCCATAAAACCAACTTCCGATCTTTTCTATGAATTTGGAAAATTTTATGAATAGGTGATAAAGAATAAAGTGTTATTGAAAAAGATTGTAGACACAAAGCAGCCTTTTCTGGTATACCTTGAAAATTACGGGCGTTCACCTGCCAAAATACTGGTTGTTGTCGAAGACATTGCCGAACTATATTCCCGTAAATTATTTGAACATTACATTCAGAATAAGCCCAATTTTCAGAGCAAACTTAGTCGCTGTAGGGATTAGATTAAAAATACCTTCCGCACTACCACATCTGGCTCAAGTCATTAGTTGTCAGCAGTCGTAAAAAATCGAAAGCCTTCAGACAAATAACATATAGGGGATACCAGTTTCTTTTACCTGTTTTAAGTGTGTCTGTTTTATACAAAATAATACTACAGCTTCACCAGCTAATACTACTTTATTATAATTTTTTCAGGCATGTATCTTCTTAAGTTTTATTGTTAAAAATATATTGTGAAAGTATATGCAGTGGCGCCATTACCCAGGGTTCCGAGGTAATGACGAAGAGTAAAATTCAGTTTCATCCGAGGTAATGACACCATATATTTTAAAATCAAGGCTAAACCTACACGATGAATAAGTAGTAGTAAATGAGTCTTACAATAATTTATACTTACAATAATTTATACTTACTATTAGACATTTCGGAGGCTTTAAGTACTTGTCGGTATATATATATATATATATATATATATATATATATATATATATATGAGAGAGAGAGAGAGAGAGAGAGAGAGAGAAAAGGAAGAGAGAGAGGGGGGGGGTGGAGAGAGGGAGAGAGAGAGAGAGAGAGAGGTCTCGAGTGCAAAGAATTTATTTTTTTCTACTAGTTTTGGTCTTCTTTTAGACGATCTTCAGGAATTGAGCTCCACAAAATCAATGGAGCTAAATTCCTGAAGATGGTCTAAAAGAAGACCGCAACTAATCGAAAAAAAAATCATTGCACTCTAGACTATTCTCTATATATAAATTTAAATAAGAGCGCTGTTGCCCAAAAAGTGAAAGAAAAATGTTTCCAAAAATATGTGATAGAATAAAAATACATTTTATAATTCAGGCTTTATTAAGACACCGCAAAAGTCAGAAATATAGTTTTTGTCACTTCAACACTACTACATTCTCTACATTCTGCAAGTGCCCATTTCACAAAAAATATGCATCTATACTCCATTTTTCCTAAATTCTCCACCATGGCGTCATTGTCCCAGGTGTAACATATGGCTAAGAGCATTTAAAGCCTAAGGGTTTGGTTAGAGACACGAAATCAAAGCTAAATATCTACAGATCACGTTAATACGAACATTAAAAAGCACTGACGCCCTATAGACGTACTTATTTCAATAAAATACAGTCTCGAAAATTAGATCAATACGTCGAAACTAACATTTTCTTTGACTCGATTAATACTTATCAACAATCACGGACGGGGACTACAGGAATAAGTTCCTTGTTAGGTAACGTAGATAGAACACTGGAATGCGTACTCGTACTGCCAACCGTTCGTCATAAAACTGGGGTGGCGTCATTCTCCCTGGTCGCCCCTACGTTTCAGCACCTGCACATCGGCCTTTGGAAACCCAAATTGTGCGTAACGATTTCCTAGGCCTCTCGAAGGCCACCCATAAGACATTAGAGACGAAGTGTCTCGACAACAAGTAAGAAGCCTAAGCTCAACTAAGCATCGATTACAACTTACAGACACACCGGTACCTCTTTGTTGGCAAAATTTTCAGGCTGACTCTCATACTCATTACACAAATTATTTTATTTTTTGAATTTTAGCACGAGTGAAAAAAAAAGTTCTGGGGGAGGGGATTGAACCTCCTCCCTCCCGTATCTACGCCAATGGCTCATGGTAAACGCTTTCGCCGAGAGCGCCAATAGCACAACGGCCTATGTAACTAAATGGGAAGCAGAGAACCTGTGATCAAATTAGATTAAATTAGCTTAGATTAATACTTGTTCCATAGATCATATATAAGACATTTCGTAATGACGTGGAACGTGTCAGACTAGTACATGTTGTCTATAGACGACAGTCAATATTTTAGGATTTTTTAATTACATTTTATTTTTCTATTTTAATTTTTTAATTTTTTATGTTTTATCTAAAAATTCATTCACACAGAAGGAGTTGCCGTTCAGAAATTCCTTTAATTTATTTTTAAATAGACTACTAGTTGGCTGGCTGTCAGACTTTTGATGTTACTTGGTAAGTGACCGAAGACTTTTGTGGCAGCATAATTTATCCCTTTCTGAGCAAATGTTAAATTTTGATAGTGAATATCACCCTTTCTCCTAGTGTTGTAGCTATGCACACTGCTATTACTTTTAGATTGGATCGGATTGTTAATAACAAATTTCATGAGTGAATATATATATATTGTGAAGATGCAGTGAAGATCCCTAGATCCCTAAATGACGATCTTGGGTGGGCTCAAGCAATTGTTCTGACTACACGCTTTGTGCAGTGAATACTTTTTTACTCAATGTTGAATTGCCCCCGGATATGATCTCACGTCGATTCTGAGTACATTGCTCGTCATACCGTTTAGGAGTGATTTTCTCAAAAACGGGATTTTGTTGAGCCAAAATGTCGTTACGTTCTTCGTTTCAAGGTGTAACAAGCGACCTGTCAAATTTGAGTCAAATCGGTTGGCCTTATCTGAGGTCTTCCTCTTGTAAACGTAGTGGAATAGTTTGACACTCGCGCGTTTTAAAAACGTATCTCAATTTAACTTCCTTTGGTGAGTCCCAGAAATGTACAATGTACAAAAAATATTTAATTATGTATTATGTTGCTTTTAAAACATTAGTAATTAAGGGGATAACACACTTTTAGTATCTACTGTGAATGTTACATGTAAGTTAACCTGCACTTTTTCATATGCTTTCGAATATATATTACCTCATGAACTCTGACTCGACACCATTTCTATTACATACACTGAAAGAAGTCGCCAAAGCAAGCGACAGTAATGACGGGAACTGTGAAGTAAATCATCATTTGACACACGAGACCACAAATTTATATTATTAAATACATTTATTAGAAGACGTCGTGTGAAATTGAGATATGTGACGTGCATAAACGTTAAAGAACTAAGGTTTCTAGTCAGTAAGTTAAAACTGGTCATTAAACACCAGAGAAGAAAAAGGAATATAATATTGAGCGTCTGTGACAAAATCGAAAATAGAGAAAACAGTTTTTACTCTCTGCAAATGGTAATATGAATTGTTTTTAACAAACAACATTTCTCACAACGCTAATAAATTGCACTTCGCAGTGAATTCCTTATACATTCGCAAGTTCATATCGCCTATGAAGGGGAAAGTAGGTGTTGCATCAAAATAGGGCCTACGATTGTAAAATGGAAAGCGACCTTGTCTATGAAATTCTATCACTATGTTCATCATTGTCACCGTTGCTGTCGATGATCGTCAAATGACTTTCCTAAAAAGGTGTGTACGCAATTAATTGCTCACAGTTTGAGTACATTACTGAGTGATTTGCGTAGTCCATTTTATAAATTATATTCGTTATTGTAGCGCAATGAAGAGTACTTTGAGTATGCTCTTAGCGGAATTAATTTAATTTTGGTAGGCAACACTGATATCTGTGTAAGTATTCATTACTCTTTGGGCGAAAAAAAAATCTAAGGAAACAACGAAATAAAACGATTCAGAATGCTGACACGAACTGCATGAAACAATCCATGCTGACAATAATAACTGAACATAAAATACAGTGGAATGTGTCATTTCATGCAAAGCGTTGCAATCCACCACGAGAGACATTTTAATAGACAAAAACTAACAGATACCAGTACCATACAAGGGAAGTATACGTAATGGAATGGTGTTTGCGTATCATTAAATTTTAAATCAACGATGCTGAAAGCCCTCAGCTTTAAACACTAATAATAGCGCAAAAGATACACATCCAACAAACGTCATAGTGCTTAAATTACGTCTGAAAATTAGGGATTTCGATGAAGCAGTATAAAAAAATGGAACAGAGTAAGCGAACAATTTCTACACTCACTAAAGCCAAGCTGGTGCATTTAAAATCACTTTCGCATTCAACCACATGCATAAAAAAAGGACACACTAACTACATAGTTTATCAGCTTCTGATGGTGCAGCTCTTGTCTCCTTCGTGCTTGCAGTATTAGAATTGTGGTTGATTCCGCCTTATGCAAGACACTTTTTGTTTTGTTTAAATACCCAAACTAGTTTCGGCACTTATTGTGTCATCTTCCGTGGGTTTCTGTTGTTTATTTTATTGTGTCATTCGCAGGATATGTATGTGCATTGATTGTGGAATGACGAATTTTGACAACCTGTCATATCTGAGCTGTGGTGTTGCTGCTCGTTTGTTTGTGGCGTGTTCTTATGTTTTTTGGTCTTCAGTGCGATTTTTGCTGTGAAACAGCAGTTTACATCGCCATTTTTCTTGAAAGTGGGTTCTACTGTGATATAACCATGCTTTGTGTTTTACAATGAGTTACAGTGTATAAGGTTTTGGATTTCATCGTACAGTAATCTGTTTCTATTCCAAAAATAAAAATAAAAAAATAAAAAATTGTAAAAGTGTTTAAATCTTTGTAGAGCTAAGGGACTTCACTGCTGCGGTTATCAGTCCCTAGGCTTACAAACTACTTAAACCAACTTATGCTAAGAACAACACACATATCCATGCCCGCTGGAAAAGATTTCGGAGAATACTGGCTGGCTGTGGGAAATGTAGCTACAATAGTGAATGAAATACAGCTACAAAAGTGAATGAAATAAAGCTACAAAAGAGAATGAAATAAAGCTACAAAAGTGAATGAAATAAAGCTACAAAAGAGAATGAAATAAAGTTACAAAAGTGAATGAAATATGAGATTTTCTAATAAATGTGTAGAGAACCCTTATAGGAATATTTATAAAAATTCCGACCTCAAGCAACACATCCATTTCAACATTTTCTAATATGCAACCCTCGCAACATCCTCTCGAAAGGTAAATAACAATTTTTATTTTTTTAAAGGCAATGAATTTAACTTTCTTTCTGTTGATACAAATTTCCTGTAAATTGGTGGAAAACGTTTTTCTGTATTTTTCGGAATGGAACATATTGTCCTATTTCCTGTTTCCGACAGAAAAATGTTTCGGAATTCATAGAAGACGCATATGCGAATTATGTTCATTAAGGTAGACCCCACTGTATTTACAGTTGTACGAACAAGAACTTATCGACTGGTTCCTAAAAGAACAGTTTCCAGGCTTTCCGCTCTTTCGTCGTTAACATATCGTATTGCAAAAAACTTAGTTCTATTCAGTTAAGAATTAAACAATGACATACCCAACAGTAAAATAAAATTAATTTCTCTGCGGCCTATGTTTTTGTTTTAAAATTCAGACATGCACTGGGGTGGTTGTTTTATGGTAATTGTACTTCCTCCTGTGATTGAAATCCCCTAGAAAATAATTGTGCGACGCAACCTACAACTTGAAAAACAACTGCCTCTATGAGCAAGGTTGAGGAGTGCACCTGAGACAAAAGATTTCGAAAAAAAGAGGCTGAATATCATTTACCTTTTTCACTATCGACATCATGTTCTGGATTTGATATCTTTATATATAGAGTGTCCGTGTGTTTGTATTGCATAACAATGTGCAATTTGGTCTGATCTTGAGGAAATGTTGCACACTTGATCTTCAAAAATCACTATTTACGTAAAATGTTATATGGACCATGGCGGAGGGTAGTTTACACACGGACTTCGAAAAAGTTTACAGTTTTACACCGATCTTGATGAAATTTTGCACGCTTTATCTTCAAAACTAGAGGAAACCCAAGACTAGGTAAACATGTTTATGTTGCATTGTTTACGGTACTTTACCCACGAACTTGGACAAAATCATCGTGTTTATTCCGATCTTGAAAAAATTTTGCACATTTGATCTTCAATCCAAGAAGAACACCGTTTACCTAAGATTTCATACGTTACAAGGCAGAGAGTATCTTGCAATAAACTTAGATAGCACTGTACTGATCTCCATGAAAGTTAACAGAGATATATAATTTTCCACAGATTGAGGAGGCAATGGACCGAGTATGTGTCGAAGTGATTGGCAAAGAAAGGGGGAGGTGGATAGGGCTGTAGAGAGGAGTAGGAGATAAATGGAGGGGAGATGAGGAGATGGAGAGGGAAGATGAGATGAACAGAAAGAGGGAAGATGAGGAGACGAACAGGGAGAAAGAGAAGAGAGAGGAGGAGATGAATGGAGAAAGAAGGAAAGAGAAGATGGACAGAGAGAGAAAAGAACTAACTTAATACTGGAATACATTAGTATCCGAGAGACGCCTGGTTTTTAGCTAGTGTTTTGTATGCATGGTGGAGAGAAATCTCCACACACAATTTTTGCAGCAAGATTCCTCACAAGCCAGCACTAAAAAATTTAAGAAGAAAAGGTCTCTTACAAAGATTTATCACATTTCCAGCGGGAAATGGACGTCAAACACTGATAAGGCTGTGTGTTCCATATATCAATGTGTTTCAGATTTACAAAATTATACCAACAAACCTATAGAGGATGTAGAAGGCGACTTCAGGAACAAAATGTGAGTAGAAACCAATACGACGTAGAACGACGCTACAGAGCGTTGAAGTTGTTAGAGGCGATGTCTAGCGGCAGGCACCGGTGCCTACAACTTGGACTCTCCGTAGCGTCGTTGAATGGCGTTTCAGGGTACGGGTTTGTGTGCTCAAGACACCTTCTCCATCCCTAAGAAGTTTTGTCGGTGTGATTTTGTAATACTGAAACACATTGACGTAAGGGACACACACCAGACTCAGTCTTCGACATCCATTTACTGCCGGGAATATACTCAGGACGAAATTTCGTGTGAGATTTTTTTTTATTGCTGTCATGTGAGGAATCGCGCTGTGAAGCCCGAGTGCGCCAATTTCGCTTCACCCTTACTACTGAACCGTATCCTGAAAATTCTAATTTTACCTTAGCCGAAAAGTAATTTCGCTCAATGAATGCAATTACTCATTACGCAAAGCAACTGAAAATAGTATTGTGGGGAAAGCAGGGCAGCTACAAACAGCCACCGAGCCCACGTCGCGTTCAAAATCATGCCACAAAATTTTTGTAACAGTACTTCCCTGACTTTGCTACCGGAATGCAATGTTGAACAGATAATGACGGGGGTTTAATAGAGCGATTAGAAAAGACGATAACACCTAAGAATCAACTACGTGAAGAAAATTGACACAAATATGGGGTTATACCATTCTGGGGACCCGTCTCCTACAAATTGGCGAGACTGTTTAAAAAGAGAGACGTTAAAATTGATATTAGAACAGACAATAAATCAGAACATAGGCTGAAGCATAAGATTGATACAGGTGAGAACTGGATGGGGAAAGCGGTGTTACACCAAATAAGCTGTAATGATTGTGAAATGAAGTATATAGGACAAACGGGAAGGAATTTTAAGGTGCGGTTTAAAGAGTACAGTAATAGAGAGAATGGCTCATCTACAGTGGCAAAAAAACTGAAAATTGACCGAGATTCGTTGGGCTCCAAAAAATGATAGTTTGAAAGTGATGGACTATGAGAACAAAGGTTGGTTATTATCAAATCTCGAAGAAACTGCTCAAGGAAAAGGCAGAACTATCTAAAAACCATTACTGGGCACATTTTAGCAACCTCCTCCTTAAGAAACACTGATGTGTGTGCTTGTACTAAATATCGACTTCTTGCTTTTAACTTCACTGAAAAATTTAGAGCATAGTTCCGTTACAAAACCTTTAATTTAGGGACTGATTTTATGAATAAATGTTAGGTATCTTGACTAGAATATCTTTGGGCACCAATGACAGCGGTTAAGCATATGGACAATCTTTGAATTTGGATCAGCTGTCCGTTAGTGCACAACTTGCTGCCATCTGAGAAACATGTGCTACTGCACAATGCTTTATTTTTGACAATGTACATACACAGATATGGTGTTTAACGGTGCTTCCTAGCAGCAGATAAGTTTTATGGTAGGTAGGAGGTTGGTTTCATTGGAATATTTGTGGTACAGTCGTTTGTATATAGGGCCCTTATTATTCTACGTTTCCTTGTTTCACAGAACATGTCGTGTTGACATACAGGGTGTTTAACTTAGTGTATTTTCCTCTGTACCTTATAAAATAATAGGTGATGGGAAATTTTAATGCGGTAGATCAACACAAGAAATGTTAAACTTTCTGCGGAGCTATGAACATAGTTTATTGTATCATTTTCCAAAGAGTTACAGCACAAAGATATGATTTTTTAAATTGAACAATAGTTTTTTTCTGTCGTGCATTTGAATTATTGAAACCAGCTGCGTCCAAATCAATGTAAACTACATTCCTATCACTGTTAGTTTGGGAGCTACAACCCTTCAAAGTTTCAAGGGCAGATACCACACGCTGTACATAATACTTGGCTGTGTCGTGGTTGATGGATGTTATGGCGGTGGGCAGTTGATTTACATGAGATGTTCAAATGTGTGTCCATGTTCCTAAATGCATAATGCAATCCCCCGTCGAAAGGATCTGCGGACGAGATGTAACATCGCCGGTGTGACGGAGCGACATGCGTCCTCGATGAGCCGTTTTAGATCTTCTGGGAATGTGGGCTCAGTGACATAAACACGATCCTTTAGATATCCCCACAAAAAGAAATCTACTGGTGTTAAATCGGGCGACCTTGTGGGCCATGAATGAGGACCATGGCGCCCCAACCATCTTCCTGCAAACCTGTTGTTTAGTTCTTTCACAACAGCACGCGCATAATGGGCTGGGTGACCATCGTGCTGCATCCACATATGGACCCTCGTGTGTAGACACACATGTTCAAAGAGACCACCCAAACTGTCGGCTATGAATACGCGATATAACTCACCTATCAGTGTACCTGGGAAGTAGTGTGGACCGATGATTTCATCCCCAAGGATTCCAAACCACACGTCAGTAGACCACCTACATTGACGGTCGACAGATCGTACCCACTGAGGATTGTCTGCGGTCCAGTAGTGCATGTTATAACATTCACTGCACCATAATTTGTGAACGTGGACTCATCAGAGAACATAACACTTTGTAAAGACTCCAGCGTGAAATTACGCATGGCCCAATCACAGAATGTCACTCTTGTACGGAAATCGTTCCCATGCAGCTCCTGGATCAGGTGGTAAGGGTGAAACCTGTGGTCGTGTACTATACGCCACACAGATGTGAGACTGACACCAGCGACTGCAGCAACGGCTCGTAAGCTGACATGAGAATCGTGGTGTAGTGCAGCTAAAACAAACACCTCCGTCTCCTCACTTCTTGCAGGTCTTCGTCTGTTACTGCGGCGCATTACCAAGCTGCCTGTATCCCGAAGTCGTTGTTCGGCACGTAAGAACGTAATGGCTGCCGGGGCTCTACGCCTAGGATATATCACGGCATACGCCGTGGCTGCTTCAGTGGCATCGTGTCGGCACTCGCCGAGCATCAGCAACATGTCAACGCACTCGTTGTTCGTGTATGCCATCGTGATCCGAAGTCAGTAACTGAGGTATATTGAGCCCCGGTTGTTTTTGTGGCTCCAACTATCGGGTATACGGCCCTGTACGGCGACAGTTGGCAGTCTGACAGCGCATCGAGGAAGCTTCTCGCTCCGTGACACCGGCGACGTTACAACTCGGCCGCACCACATTTAGAAGGCGCAGCGTTTGTGGTATCTGCCTCTGAAACTTCGAATGGTTGTAGCTCCCAAACTAACAGTGATAGGAATTTAGTTTAAATTGATTTGAACGCAGCTGGTTTCAACGAATTCAATGCAAGATAGAAAAAAAAACTATTGTTTCATTTAAAAAATTCTATCTTTGTGCTGTAACTCTTTGGAAAATGATACAATAAACTATATTCATAGCTCCGCAGAAAGTGTAACATTTCTTGTGTTGTCCTACCGCATTAAAATTTCCCGTCACCTATTATTTTATAAGTTACAGAGGCAAACACACTAAATGAAACTCCATGGCCGGCCGCGGTGGCCGAGGGGACTGAGGCCCTCCAGTCACGGTCTGCACGGCCACTACGGTCGGGGGTTCGAATCCCCCATCGGGCATGGATATTTGTGCCGTCCTTAGTATTAGCTACTTCATAAGTAGTTTGTAAGTTTAGGGACTGATGACCCCGTAGTTAAGTCCAATAAGCTCTACAAACATTTGAACATTTTTTTGAAACTCCCTGTATATATTTAATTATTAACAACTAGTGCATGTAGTACAGTATTAACAGTAAGCGAAACCAGGTCTGTGGTGGAAACCTAATACCATTCCAGTAGTAGATAAATGCCTGAAATAAAGTATTATCCAGAAGGGAGATGAACGGAGTGTCCAGATTGGCTGTTTAGCTCGCGTTGGCGCCGGCTGTTTGTTGTGGAGCGGCTCCATTAACTTTTTTTGGCGACTGCCGGTAACCGAGTCAGCGTCGGGGCTTCCGCCAGTGAGTCGGCCGTGCACAGCTAACGACCCGGCCACCCCATGTCCGATGCCCGCCGCCTGCCAGCGCACAGCCATTTACCGGTTTTCCAAACACTCTTCCAGCGGCGGGCTTCGCTCTCGTTAAAAAAAAGTTCCGCCTGCAGTTCAGGGCGACGCCGGACGCTCCGACAATGACGTACATTTAGCGTCGGGTGCAACAATTCCGTTTATCGGCTGCAAATATTTGACACGCCGAACTGGTCGTTATCAGCATCGACGATGCGGGAGTAGGCCGGAACTTCACCCTTGCGGACACCTTTTAAAAAGTGCCGTGTCGAGAGAATCGAAGTTTTAATTTACTCCCACTAACACAGACGCGCTTACACCACACACACACACACACACACACACACACACACACACGCGCGCGCGCGCGCTTAAGTGATACTAGAACTTAACACTGTTGACTGTAGTGTAACAGGTACCTGTGTCTTCCAAATAGCTGACTCATGTCATATGACCTCTTTCTGTTTGCATTGTAAGACAAATACATACCCTCTTACGAGGTGTTTTCAAGCTATATCTCCGATTTTTTCCTCACAACGTAATAGACGCAAACTTTGAAACCTCTATTATTTCTCGACGTAATGTTCCTGCAGCTGCAAATATTTTTTATGATGACGCCATGATTCGTTTGCTGCTGAGCACGCTTCTTCAGAAGTGTGCGTTGACCACTGGGAAATCCCCCAGGGCGCTCACGGTTCTTTAATCAGTATGTACGTGGCGACACAGAGTAACATATACAGAGAAGAAGCCCCCCCTAAACCTCTGTCCTACGTTCCCCTCGTAGTTCCGTAAGATGCTAGCAGATGTCTGGCGGTTCCCTGAGGCCCTATTCTGTATCTTTCGTACCGTTCGGTTCGGTGTCTTTTTCTCGGTGGTTACGTCAATTTCGGTGCGGTAGCGAAAATGGTTATTCTGTACGTTTCTGCGGCCTGCTACCGCCCGAAACGGCCACCGAAATTTCGAGCGCTGCACCGAAAGCCGCTGAGGTTTCGGTGAGGCCGTTTGGTTCATTTCGGTGGGCTTGGATTGCGAAGATAAATTATTATTTTAGCAATGCTGTGTCGTTTTAAATTCCGATAATGATACATCTGTTGTTTTTAAGTAATAAGTAACTGTAAAACATTAATTTTCAAGGTTGTCTACATATATTATCAGAATATTTGTTAAAACTGCTAGCGTTCTGTAAACTCTATTGCAATAAACTTTATCTTAAAATACGCGTCTCGGTAATGTCTTTAATGCGCCGATTCATTTATCCTGCAAACTCTCATATTACGGAAGTGTAAATACGAAACCTATCAAATACGGCGTCACCTTCGTTTTCGCCGTTCGCAAAGCTGTCGCGTCGTATTTGGCAAATTTTCGTATTTGTACGTGAGAATTACTCAAATATGCACTCCAGATACTCTGCCGCATTGAAAATCTTCATAAAATGAGCCATTTTCACCGCAACTAGCCACGTTACCGACTTATCTGAACGGTACTTAGTAGTGTTTTACCTTACTTTTCCGTACAAACTGAGTATTTATTACTTACAGAAAACACTTTTACAACGTTTAAGTTAAAATGGAAAGGAATTTTGTGAAGTTAGATAGTGGAAATCATACAAATTAGCAGCAGTATAAATAACGGATAATCATTCCGCAAAGAAGTCAATGGAAACAAAGACCCGCCAGTCTTGTAGACGGTGTGGTCTAGCAGTTACGGTGACAACCTCCTACCCTAAGTGTTTTAGGTTCGAATCCTTCCTGATGTAAAATATTCTTGTTTGGAACACTTTTCTAGTGATGTAAGAGAAGCATGAACTGCAATATTCTTTAGCATGTACATGTAAGAGCGAGCGCCAGCAGTAGTTTCTTATACATTAGGGTTCACTTTTATTACAAAACAAAGGATGAAATTTCTGTGAGTGAAACAAACGTAGACTTTTTATTCATTTACTTTTTTAGTCTTGTTACAAATAATTCATGTGTGACTACTCTCATTGCTTGAAATGCAGTTTGAAACAAAGAAAAGTTTTCAGCCTTCATGTTGACGATCACATAATCTTCAATATGAAGACTGAAACTTTTTGTACGTTTCAAACTCTTTTTTAAGCACTGATGAGAGTCTGACAGCGACCAAAATCAAATTTTGCGACAGTAAAGAAATATTTGCGACTGCTCTTCATCATCCGTATATGTTAACAGCCACTGAGCACTTGGATTCAAGATGGAATCAAAAAGACGTTTCAGGTTTTGTCCAATTAACGACAGAAAATACTAAAACTGGTTATGAGTGAATCTAAAAAAATTCCTTTAGTTTTCCCGCATCGGCAAACAACTGTTTTGTTATTAAAATATTGTACGCTCTTTCTTCAGTACAAAAACATTGACTAATTTGCGTTTCTAAGAGCTGTCTCCACTAATATGTAATCCTTTTCCTTTCACGTACTTCACGTCCTTCCATGTACTTCTGTAGTGCCAAAATAAGAAATTTTTCACTGCGCTCTCTCTGCTGCTAACGCCGCGTCTTCCCTCCCAGCGCGTTGAACTCGCGCCGCCACTATGAACCGCACAATTCTGCTCTCGTCTAGGACAAACGGTAGCACCTAACATTTTCCAACAAACGACAAAAATAAATTCAAACCTTTCCGAAACTTTTTCTCGCTTACACCCCCACAAAAAAATGTAAAGGGAAAAAGTTTGTCGCTTACTACATTTTGGACGTTGATTTGGTAAAAGTTCTGCGTCAGACGTGGGATTTTAATTTATTACTTCACTATCACTGAATATATTGGCCGGAAAGTTTGCAGACATCGACAACATATAGCACTGAAGGCAATTATAAAATTATTTTGCTGAGCGACGATTAGTTTAGGAGATACGCTGGGATAAACATAGAGTACCGTGAATAAACAACTTTTCAGAAAAGTGTAAATATTCTCTGTTTTCAGTGACAAAAAGTTTTAATTAAATTAAAAAAAAGTTTCAGTAGGTAGTTCTCGGAACACACTGTCGTGTTATGTGGCCAAATTATAAAATACCAGACTTTCATTTTTTTACATTTTGATGGGCTGTCTCTCATGATAGAAAACGCAGCGAACGCCAGCCATGGCTGCCGTCCCCCCCTGCTCACCAGCAGTGCGCATGCGCGGAGAAGCAGTCAGGCGCTCAGTGGCGTAGCTATCATAGGGCTAGGCGGGGCAGTGCCCCGGGGCCCCCGAGCTCAAGGGGCCCCTTGGCCTACGTGAGCGACGTTCGAAAAAACTTACAGTAGATCCTTGAACACTTTCATGTCCCCCAACTACTTCGGATAATCGAAGTTCTACTGTATATAATAATTTAGTTGAATGAAGGTTTTCCGACTTTGAACTTTTTGAACCCCGACCAACAAACCTCAAACGCACCAAGTGAAATCCAGAAATTATTCGCACCCCAGAATATAAACATAACAAGGTCCTTTGCTTTTCCGCTAAGACGTGGACGCTGCCATAGTCAGCATATTGTCGGTTGAAGTCGGAATTGCCGTGCCTACCAATCTTTGCGAAATAACAGTGAATGCTGCTGAATTACTAGCACAGTGTTTGACAGTAAACAGTGTGACCACATTTGAATATGAAGTCTCTAGAATATATTATTACAGAACGGGATTATTATGGTAACTCAACTGTTTGTTTAGTGAATTCCCCAAAAGAGTGCTCCATAATCGTAGATCCCAATGAAGACCTGTAACCAATTGTACTCTGAAATTCGTGCTAAAAGAAAAGAAAATGTAGTTACTTTGTCACAATAGTAAATTTTTCATTCAAGACACTACCGTGTACCCCACTGCCACTATAATAAGGGAAGATGTCAACTTAGTCATTTTACTTATTACTTTTTCCTGGCCAGACATTAATATATACTTCATGAAGCCTGGTAGGGACACGGTTCAAACCAAAGTATTCCATCAAACAAAAAGCGGCAACTTTCTTTTCTGAAACCATCCTACACGAATATTTCCCCTATTTTCCTTCTTTGATTGTGCTATCAACGAAATTAGCGAAATTAGAAATTAGCAGTGAGCTAACAGCGAGGAGTTTAGCGACAGTGGGATGCCGGCACTGACAACAGTCCGCCTGCTGTCACCGGACTGACTGTTCCCGGTTTGCTTCGCGGCAGGGGGCCATGTTTTCATGGTTAAGTAATACTTCTTTTTTATTTTTACTAGCTTATGCCTGCGACTTCATTCAACTAGTATGGAGCATCTTCGGAAACTATCCCAAGAGGTCGTTTATCTTTATGTCCTACCCAAATCTATCCCCCTGCAAAATTTCATTCAAATCCGCCCAGTAACTTTTGCGTGAAAGCATAACAAACAAACCAACTTTCACAGTTATAATTATATTTGAGAGTACATTTAAATATTATCTGCTGCGTGACATATAATAATTCACTTAATAGTATTTAGGTTTGCCTTATTATGTCTTCCAGTGGGCGGTAAGGAGCTGATGAAGTAGTTTTGCATAGTTTTATTTTAAAGTGGGGCCCCGATGTCATTTTTGCCCCGGGGCCCTTGGTGACATAGCTACGCCACTGCAGGCGCTTCTGATTGGCTGATGAGAGCAGATCTGGCAATAGCGCCACCATGAGCTTCGGTGTCCACGAAGACGGACCGCAACGCCACCGAAAGGCATACAGAATAACATAATGGAGCTGCATCGATTACTCGACCCCTCGGTGCGCTCTCTGACCGAATCGAACTTTGGGGCGCCGAAAAGATACAGAATAGGGCCCATGGCTTAGTACCGGTAGAGGCGCTTCTGAGGGTGCCTCTCGCACATCAGAGGTAGCGTGGAGGGGAGGCTGAGCTCGTGCCGACTGCCACGAGGCCACGGCTGTGTCCGGCATGCCGGCGTTTGAGGGGAGGTGGTAGTGGGGACAGCCGCTACTTGCCGCCTGCTCTGGTCAGTTTTAAAGGGCTGCTTGTGACCTCAGCACCATCATGAGACATCTTATGTAACTGCTATGGCCCTCCCTCCCCACAGCCCTGAGCGTGTGACCAGGCCCTTACAGAGGTTTCCCGTCTGTATATATTTGTCTGTGGTGGCGAGCACAGGGCCCAGAGCTAATGCAGTCTTCCTTCCTTCTTTACTTCCCTGACTGCATTTCCTGTCCCCCTCTCCGCCTTTCCTATCTTCACTTCTTCCCCTCCCCAACTGGCGACTCATAACCTTAGCAGTTTAGTCCCCCCTATAGCAACTAAACAACCCAACTGCAACCCACTGGAAAAATCGCTGATGCATTCAGCTGACTGGCGCTTCGTGACAGATTTGAAAAACGGCATCCATTTCTGATACATCGGTACAATCGATGAAAAAGTCCCATTCATGCCGTCATCACGTGTGTACATTGCCTGACAACTTGCCATGCGCGCAGCCCTGTGGACAACCGACCAGCATTCGTGACACCCACATCGAGGACATTTTTGTCATTTCCAGCTCCTCTTGAAGGACTGTGTGCACGGATCCCACGGCGAGGCCAACGTTTTTAGGTGATTTGTTAAACGGTCTGGGAATGCCTGCGTTTTGAATCTCTGTGTCACCATGGTGTAATCGAACTGGAACTTTCGTGTGATCGTAAAGCGATTTGCAAATATTACTTCTTTTGTCATTCTTGAATGGGGTATTCGATACTGTCATCTCATATTTATTACATAACTTGATTAGTCTCTCATTCCTACTGCCAAGCCTACCACTCTTGCTTCCATTCCTTCCCCTACTGCGGTGTTCCAAACGCCCATGATTATTTGATTTTATTTCTCTTTACTCCGAATGACCTTTACTACAATGCCGCGGTGGAGTAGCGGAGCGGTCTAAAGCGTCTCGCTGCGGAGCGCGCGGTTGCTCGCCGTGGAGGTTCGAGCCCTCCCTGGGGCATAGGTGTGTGTGTTCGTCCGTAGGTTAGTTTACCTTTGTTTAAGTAGTTTGTAAGCTTCGGACTGATGATTACGCAGTTTGGTCCGATAGATTTACAGACATTTGAACATATTTACTACACTCCTGGCCATTAAAATTGCTACACCACCAAGATGATGTGCTACAGACGCTAAATTTAACCGACAGGAAGAAGATGCTGTGATATGCAAATGATTAGCTTTTCAGAGCATACACACAAGGTTGGCGGCCGGTGGCGACACCTACAACGTGCCGACATGAGGAAAGTTTCCAACCGACTTCTCATACACAAACAGTAGTTGACCGGCGTTGGCTGGTCAAAGGTTGTTGTGATACCTCGTGTAAGGAGAAGAAATGCGTACCATCACGTTTCCGACTTCGATGAACGTCGGATTGTAGCCTATCGCGATTGCGGTTTATCGTATCGCGACATTGCTGCTCGCGTTGGTCGCGATCCAATGTCTCTTAGCACAATAAGGAATCAGTGGGTTAAGGAGGGCAATACGGAACGCCGTGCTGTATCCCAACGGCCTCGTATCACTAGCAGTCGAGATAACAGGCATCTTATACGCATGGCTGTAACGGATCGTGCAGCCACGTCTCGATCCCTGAGTCAACACATGGGGACGTTTGCAAGACAACAACCATCTCCACGAACAGTTCGACGACGTTTGCAGCAGCATGGACTATCAGCTCAGAGACCATGGTTGCGGTTACCCTTGACGCTGCATCACAGACAGGAGCGCCTGTGATGTTGTACGCAACGACGAATCTGGGTGCACGAATGTCAAAACATCATTTTCTCTGATATATCGATGTTCTGTTTACAACCTCACGATGATCCCATCCGTGTTTGGCGACATCGCGGTGAACGCACATTGGAAGCGTGTATTCGTCAAAGCCGTAATGGCGTATTACCCAGCGTGATGGTATGGTGTGTCATAGGTTACACGTCTCGGTTACCTCTTGTTCGCATCTGCTGCATTTTGTACAGTAGCCGTTACATTTCAGATGTGTTACGATCCGTGGCTCTACCCTTCATACGATCCCTGTGAAACCCTACATTTCAGCAGGATAATGCACGACCGCATGTTGCAGGTCCTGTACGGGCCTTCCTGGATAAGGCAAATGTTCGACTGCTGCCCTGGCCAGCACATTCTCCAGATCTCTCACCAATTGCAAATGTCTGCTCAATGGTGGCAGAGCAACTGGCTCGTCACAATACGTCACTCACTACTCTTGATAACTGTGGTATCGTGTTGAAGCTGCATGGGCATTTGTACCTGTACACGCCATCCAAGCTCTGTTTAAATCAATGCCCAGGCGTATCAAAGCCGTTATTATGGCCAGAGGTGGTTGTTCTGGGTACTGATTTCTTGGGATCTATGCACACTAATTGCGTGAAAATGTAATCACATGTAGTAGAGATTCGTGCGTCTATAAAAAGATCGATGCGCGAAGCATACAATAATTATCACAACCATACCTTACCAAAAGATCTTTCCGAGAACCCGAAAAAATTCTGGTCCTATGTAAAATGGATAAGCGGGTCAAAGCCCACTGTCCAGTCACTCGTTGATCATTCCGGGGCAGTAATAGAAGAAAGCAAACGGAAAGCTGAAGTTCTAAATTTAACCTTTAAGAAATCTTTCACGCAGGAGGACCACACAAATGTACCATCATTTGATCAACGTACAAATACCGAAATGAGGGACATAGCAATAGGTATTTCCGGTGTGGAGAAGCAGCTGAGAGAGCTAAATACGAAAAAGTCTGCTGGTCCGGATGGAATACCAGTTCGGTTTTACAAAGACTATTCTGCGGCGTTGGCCCCCTACTTAGCTTGCATTTATCGCGAATCTTTAATTCAGCGCAAAGTTCCTAGTGATTGGAAAAAAGCGCAGGTGACTCCCGTGTATAAGAAAGGAAAGAGAACTGACCCATACAATTACAGGCCAATATCGTTGACATCGGTTTCATGTAGAATTTTGGAGCATATTCTCAGTTCGAATATAGTAAATTTCCTTGAAACGGAAAAGCTTCTTTCCATGAATCAGCACGGGTTTAGGAAACATCGTTCATGTGAAACTCAGCTTGCCCTTTTCTCACATGACATCTTGCGAGCCATGGACGAAGGGCAACAGACGGATTGCGTTTTTCTCGACTTCAAAAAGGCGTTCGGCGCGGTGCTACACTGCAGACTGCTTATATACGAGCTTATGGAATAGGTTCACAGATTTGTGACTGGCTGGAAGACTTCCTAAGCAATAGAACGCAGTACGTTGTTCTCGACGGCGAGTGTTCATCAGAGACTAGTGTATCGTCAGGCGTGCCCCAGGGGAGTGTGATAGGACCGCTATTATTTTCTATCTATATAAATGATCTGATGGACAGAGTAAGTTGTAATATGCGGCTGTTTGCTGATGATGCTGTGGTGTATGGGAGGGTGTCGTCTGTAACTGACTGTAATAGCATACAGGATGACTTAGACAAAATTTCTAGTTGGTGCGAAAATTGGCAGCTAGCTCTCAATGTGGAAAAATGTAAGGTGATGCGCATGAGTAGAAAAAACAATCCCATAATGTTCCAATACAGCATTAGTAGTGAGCTTCTTGATGCTGTCGCGTCGTTCAAATATCTAGGCGTAACATTGCAGAGCGATATTAAATGGAACGAGCATGTAAGAACAATTGTAGGTCGGACAGCCGACTTCGGTTTATTGAGAGAATTTTGGGAAGATGTACTTCACCTGTAAAGGAGACCGCGTATAAAACGCTTGTACGACCACGTCTTGAGTATTGCTCAAGTGTTTGGGACCCGCAGCAGATCAGTTTAGAGGAAGACATAGAGGCGGTTCAGAGAAGAGCAGTTAGATTTGTTACCGGGTGGGTTCGACCAATGCGCGAGTGTCATGGAAATGCTCCGGCAACTCAATTGGGGATCGTTGGAAGAAAAACGACGTTCTTTTCGTGAATTTCTGTTGAGTGAATTTAGAGGGCCGGAATTTGAAGCTGAGTGTAGTACGATCTTGCTGCCACCTACATACATTTCGCGTAAAGATCAGAAAGACAAGATAAGAGAAATTAGGGCGCGTACGGAGGCATATAAGCATTCTTTTTTTCCTCGTTCAATTTGGGAGTGGAATAGAAAAGGAAATGCCTAGTAGTGGTATAGTGTACCCTCCGCCACGCACCTTACGGTGAATTGCGGAGAATGTATGTAGATGTAGATGTAGTTCTAGTATAATATATTTGTCCACTGAATACCCGTTTATCATCTGCATGTCTTCTTGATGTACCAATTATAATGGCCAGTAGTGTATATCTTCCCATTCAATACCTCTGCATGTTGTAACGTCCGTATGTCTTTTGGATATTTCCTGATATAAATCTTTACCACAATCTGAAGCACCTGTGGCAAAGTGAAATTATCCTTGAAAATTTTGATGAATACCCAATGGCTGCTGCTAGATTACTTTTTACTGCGTTAAATTCTGCACTACTCTTTGGTGGTTTTAGCTGCGACATATAATATTTCAGTATAGCCATAAGGTGTGAAGCATCTAATAAAGGTAGGTGCAGAAATTTCCTCTGTTACCCATGGTTTCTTCGCAGTCAGCTTCCTTGTCCCTACATTTGTTTTTCCAACATTTGTGATTGCTCTTTGCAGAGATGTCCACTCCTCTTCACTTGAACTGCCTACTCTGGTGTTCACTATTGCTCCACACCTAATGGCTATACTGAAACATTATATGCCTTAGCTAAAAACACCAGAGGGTAGTACAGAATTTAGCTAGCAGCTGCCATTATTTATTCAACAAAATTTTCAAGGACAATTTCACTTAGCCACAGACGCTTCAGATTGTTGCAAATATTTGTATTAAGAAATGTCCACACCTGATGGAATACTCTTGCCCGTTAGCATTTATAAGTTGGGTACTGACAATGAAAAGAATGAAAAAGATACGCTAGTTGCGGTATGGCAATTAAAAAAAAATTAAATGTATATTAGCTGGCCATGAAACTACAGTGCACACAATCCATAAGACATTATGTTTTCTACAAAAAGCAGATTTTATAGAAGAAGAAATTAACTATATTTGTGTTATTCCTGTAAGAATTTACATTTTCGATACCTTATCTAAAAGGAGCCTGAAAATGTGGTTCTAGATGCACTATCAAGATTGCCAATACAGGTACTTCTGCTGTATATTTTCTAAACGTAAACAAATACCAACAGGGCATTAAATTACCGTGTAAGAATGTTAAAGAGATGCATAAAAATGATGAGGTGATAATAAACAAATACTACACTTAGGCAAAAGGCATATGATAATGACAAGTACTGGAAACTTCAGAAGGAATCATAGCAATTGCGATTTTTTGTTATCCATTCTATATACATCTGGATTATGCCCATTTTTCGCCAAAAATGTTTAATGCACACGAAGAAATATTATTAATTTGGAAACATGTCACAATTGGTTAAAATAATGACAAGATCATATACTACTTGCCAAAAGTCAAGGTAGAATCATGACAGGTGCACACCACCAAATGTCCCGTAATACCCGAAGCACTATAGGGTTTAGTGTTAACGGATTTTCATGACCTACTGCCCATGGGCGACAGTAATAGTATACATCTTCACTGAGATAGAATTTTGGTTAAATTATAACATGAAAACATTGATGATCAACATCACCGTTAAATTGTGGTAAAATTACTTCAAACATATGGGGAAAACCATAAATATATTGTCCGATAAAGGGACCAAATGTTGTTGTTGTTGTGGTCTTCAATCCGGAGACTGGTTTGATGCAGCTCTCCACAATACCATATCATGAGCAAGCCTCTTCATCTGCACATAAGAACGGCAACCTAAATCTGTCTGAATCTGCTTACTGTATCCATCTCTTGGTCTTCCTCTGCGGTTTTTACCTCACACACTTCCCTCCAACGCTAAATTCACAATTCCTTGATGTCTAAGAATGTGCCCTACCAATCTATCCCTTCTTTTAGTCAAGGTATGCCAAAAATTTCTTTGCTCCCCAATTCTGTTCAGTGCCTCCTCATTAGTTACGCGATCCACCTACTTAATCTTCAGCATTCTTCTGTAGCACCACATTTCAAAAGCCTCAATCCTCTTCCTATCCGCACTGTTTATCGTCCATGTTTCACTCCCATACGAGGCTACACTCCATACAAATGCCTTCAGAAAAGACTTCCTTAGACTTAAATCAATATTCGATGTTAACAAATTTCTCTTTTTCAAAAACGCTTTTCTACCCATTGCCATTCTGCATTTTATATCCTCTGTACTGCGACCATCATTTGTTATTTTGCTGACCAAGTAACAAAACTCATCTACCTCCTTTATTGCTTCGTTAAAAGGTAAAGCAGTCAACAATCCGAAGATTGGTTTGAACACCACAGTGCTTTACTAGGCATGGTCCTGTTTGGAGGTGGTATGCCGTTGCCTTCCTCCGACCTTCGAACTGACTTACCCAGCCAGTTATAGGGGGACTGATCTTCCCCGAGGTCGACATCTACCAGCTTTTCCATCTTTCTGTAAATAATTCGTGTTAATATTTTGCAACCATGGCTTATTAAACTGATTGGTCTCTAGTTTTCACACCTAACTGCACCTGCTTTCTTTGGAATGGGGATTATAACATTTTTCTTAAAGTCTGAGGGTACTTCACATGTCTCATACATCTTACACACCAGATGAAACATTTTGTCATGGCTGGCTCTCCCAGAGACTTCAGTAGCTCTGAGGGAATATCATCTACTCCATTAGGTCTTTCAGTGCTCTGTCAAATTCATCTCTCACTATAGTATCTCCTATTTCATCCCCATCTACTTCTTCTCCCCTTTCTACAATATTGTCTCTAAGTTCATTTCCTTCATAGACCCTCTCCATATACTCTTTCCACCTTTCAGCTTTCCCTTCTTTGCTGAGAACTGGTTTTCCATCAGAATCCTTGATATTCATAAATCTGTTTTTCTTATCTCCAAATATCTCTTTTATTTTCCTGTAGGCTTTATCTATTTTTCCCCTACTTATACATTCTTCTACATCCTTGCATTTGCCTTCTAGCCACTCCTGCTTACCCACTTTGCACCTCCTGTCAATCTGATTTCTTAGTCATCTGTACTCCATTTTGCCTGTTTCATTTACTGCATTTTTATATTTTCTTTTTTTCTCCTTTCATCGATTAAATTTAGTATCTCCTGTGATATCCAAGGCTCTTTTGTAGGTCTTGCCTTCCTACCTATTTTGTCATCTGCTGCCTTCACTATTTCATCTCTCAATGCTACCTATTCCTCCTCTACTTTTTTTTTTTTATTTTCCCCCGTTTCTGTCAATTGTTGCCTAAAGCTCCCTCTGAAATTCTTAAGAACTTCAGGTTCCTTCAATTTATCCATCTTTTTTTCCTACCTTTTTGTAGTTTCTTCACTTTCAGCCTACAGTTCATGACCAACAAGTTATGGTCAGAGTCTATATCTGCCCCTGGGTATGTCTTACAGTTTAAAACCTGGTTCCGAAATCTATATCTTACCATTATAAAATCTATCTGGTATCTCCCGGTGTCTCCTGGTCTCTTCCACGTATACAACCTTCTTTCGTGATTCTTAAACCAGGTGTTTGTTATAACTAAATCATGTTCCGTGCCAAATTCTACCAGGCGGCTTCCTCTTTCATTCCTTTTGCCCAGACCATATTCACCTACTATCTTCCCTTCCCTTCCTTGTCCTATTACCGAATTCCAGTCTCCCATAACAATTAAGTTTTCCACTCCCTTAATTGTCTGAATAATTTCCTTTAGCTCCTCATATATTTCTTCGATCTCCTCATCATCGGCAGAGCTAGTTGGCATATAAACGTGTACTACTGTGGTCAGTGTTGGCTTCGTATCTATCTTGACTCCGATAATGCGATCACTGTGTTGCTCATAGTAGTTTACCCGCATTCCTATTTTCTTATTCATTATTAAACCCTTTCTTGTAATACCCCAACTGATTTTGTATTTATAATCCTGTACTCGCCTGACCAGAAATCCTGTTCCTCTTTCCACCGAACTTCACTAATCCCCACTAGATCTAACTTCAACCTATCCATTTCCATTTTTAAATTATCTAGCTTCCTACCCGATTAAGGGATCTAACATTCCACGCTCCGATCCGTAGAATGCCAGTAGTGTCTTTACTGATGATCACATCCTCCTGAGTAGTCCCCGCCCGGAGATCCGAATGGGGGACTATTTTACCTCCGGAATATTTTACCCGAGAGGATTCCATCATCATATGTTCATACAGTAGAGCTGCATGTCCTTTCGCAGTAACTGTGTGGCAAAGCCACATTAGCTGATGTTACAAGGCCAGCTCAGTCAATCATCCTGACTGTCGCCCCTGTAACTACTGAAAAGGCTGCTGCCCCTCTTCAGGAATCACACGTTTGTCTGGCCTCTCCACAGATACCCCTCCGCTGTGGTTGCACCTACGGTACGGTTATCTGTATCGTTGAGGCACGCAAGCCACCCCACCTCGGCAATGTCTGTGCTTCATGGGAGTGGGGACCAAATATATAGCTAAACAATTTAGAGAGTTTTTAACTATGGAGAAGGTAAACTATATACTGATTGGCTGATCTAGTTGAACAGGTGATGCAAGAGCTAAATAGGCCTGTACACACGAAAATTTGTAGTGGATAGAATTTTTAGGAGTTTTCGAAAGAGGATTAAATGAATTACCTGATTTTAATACTAAAGTGTCATCAGTTCATATATTAGGTGAGGAGAAAGGAGAAGTATTACTAGACTTTATAGAATGACAGCAGAGAGATAAGTCTTTGGAATTTGTGGAATGGATAATATTAAGGAACGATTAATTAAATAAGTTGCTAAGAGAACGAAGAGATGGAATAAGGGGGCTGCAGTTCTGTATAAGGCAACGGAATTAGTCTGTTAGATGATATAAAAGTTTTCTGGGTATGGTACCGCGTCATGATGTAAGGCTATTACTTAAATAACCAACGTTACAGTGGCCTTCATCTGGGTATACTGTTAGAAATCATAAACTAAGCTCTGAAAGTGAGAAGTTACGACCTGTTTTTCCTTTGTACGAAGGACCATTTATGATTGATAGAGTACCTCAACCAAAAACGACAATTTTAGTTGTCCCAGTAAATAAGAAAGTAAAGGCGATGTATAATGTTCATAGCTAACAGTGAAGGCTAAAACTGAGAATAAGGAAGACGAAAAGAATCTTGCGAAGCGGGTAATCTTGCAATATGTCGAAAGAAATGCTCAATCATTGCTGTACCTATTTCTAATAAAATTTTTCATGTAACAATGTTAACTTTCCTAAAAAATAAGTAAAAGGAAACTCACTTTCTCGACGCGCCTCGAATTTGAGCTAAAATGGCGGGTGATTTCTTTTTAAAAGGCTATCATTTGGTCTTAATATCAGATCAGCAGGATTTATTCTGGGGTTGCGAACAATACCGATAACAAACTAATAGGAAACATCACATGCTTCGTGGATTACATTGTAACTGGAGCAATATCAAGGGAACAACACAATGAGATGACAGGAGCGCATCTAGACAAAATGTGACGACATTAAAACACAGCAATATCCAACTCTTATTTGTAGAAACGTAATTCACTGTTCTTGGTTCACAATGTTGTTAAATATTTGTAAAAACTTTTACTAGACATTTGCTTCTAATTATGATGGACGCGTACGGTCTCTTCTTGTTCCGTTCGCACCGACTTAGTTGATGTTATCGGAGGCGATCGATGGAGGTTAATCTCATCAAGCTAAGTAATGTCCAATGCTATCAGAGAGCAACGTCAGCTCTCTGCTCGAGCTGCCGCCGTCGGATATTTGATTCATCTACTTAAGTCTGCTATCTACTCTAATGGCCCGCCTGGACAAATTTACGTCACAAAATCGAAGCCTGTATTTTTATCACCTGATCTTATAAAGAAAAGCTTTTATTAATAAAAATCTATAGAGTGAATTTTCGAATATACCAGCAATAATGCCTGTAAATTTCGGCTTATTTTTTACGGGGGTCACCCAGAGAGTAATGCACCACATTTTTTCTTCAACATTTATTTACTGCAGATAACGAGACTTACCCGCACGAAAGAATGACGTTTCCTCTACATACCCTATTTTTCCATGTGATCTCCGTCCCGTCCTATTGCTCACTTTACATGACGATCGAAAGTTCACAAGAAATATTGTAGTCTGCTACAGTGCTCCAAGCGTACTAAATCCCTACCAATGACGTGTGATCATACAGGCTTGGTTGCGTTTAGACTATAGATCTCTGGCTACTCGTTTCATTACCACTGGTAGCAGCCCCTTTGTGAAAATTCGGTCGTCTATAGTTCGTATATGCGAAATTTTTATGTTTGCGTATCTGACAAAGCTGATAATATCCAACTTATAAAGCTCACACTGTCGGCGGGGCAGAAGTTGTGGCAGTCTTTATTAGAACACAACAGCTAGAAGGAATTTAAAGTTGGATGCGTCCTTGGTTAAGAAGAGGGCACGAAGGACAAGCCAAAGGCACAACATACTTTTTTTACACTTGAATTGTATTCTCAGCGTTGTTTAATTTGTGCGTGAGTTACCGTATTTCCCGTAATTATTAGTTTACAGGGAAATCTTTCAAAAGCCTTTCCTTTGCACACAGAATTTCTGTGCCGACGATTTCAAATGTTATTGAAGTTTGCAAATCAATTTTAAATACCGCTCCATAAGGGATCTCAGTGCACTAAATTTTGCTTTGCAAATTTGCAGTGTAATTTCTCGAGTTTTTGTGCGTCTCCAGCGCTTCCTTTGTGGCATGCTTCAACATTATAGACTGTATATTATAAAAAGTTAAGCATCAAGACGTATTCAGACTTCTACTTTTCTATTTGTTTTCTTCATAAATATCGCTTCTTGTACCTTATTATGAAGAGGGGCTTTTCAGCATGGAACAGCGTTGTTGTATGCCTGTGTGCCTGAGTCAAAAGCCAATTCCTGCTCTGCTTCACTCCATTTACGCAAGGTTTATGCCTCCAATACAATAAATTTCAATCTGGACGCCACTGATTCCACACGTAAACATGAAAACGACACAACAAGCTCACATCTGCGCATGCGCAATCAGGACATTACTAGCAAATTTAGAACGAGTCCTCTAACATAGTAGCTAGTACAAAATGCCGTCTGCGCTCAAAAATGTTCTAATGTTTGTAGAGCTTTTGGGACTTAACTACGGGGGGCTAGTAGCTGCCATCATCCCTCACAAACCGCAGGGGTCCTTAAGACATTGGTGCATAGAGAACATTGTATATCAGACGATGACAACTTGCAGGAAGAGCTCGCACACCTGAAGAGCATTTTCAAAGCAAATGGATACTCGCAGCAACAAATTCGCAGAGCATTCGATGTGAGTCCAAGAATGCAAGCACGAGACGTGGAAGAAGAAGACGAAAATAATAGTTATAGATCAAGAGCCTTCTTACCTTACGTGGGCGCTCTTTCGTCAAAGATAAGCCGCATTCTCGACAAACATCGTGTTAAGGTGATCTTCCGGCCACCAGTGAAGATTGCAGCCTTACTCGGGTCAGTGAAGGATGATTTGTTGCTTCGCAAGTCAGGAGTGTACCAGATCCCTTGCGGAAATTGTGATAATTCATATATAGGCCAGACAATACGCACTGTCCACGAGAGATGCGTTGAACACAGAAGATATACTCGCCTATTACAGCCAGACAAGTCAGCTGTGGCTGAACATTGCATAGAAACTGGTCATTCAATGAACTATAGCGATGTGAAGATTTTGACACCCATATCTTCATTTTGGGATGCTATATTTAAGGAAGCTGTTGAAATTAGACTGGCCAACAACTTATTAAACAGAGATAAAGGTTTTAATTTAGACAAAGCTTGGAACCCTGCTCTTGGAGTATTGAAATCACAGAGAAGACGTGAAGGTGTCGCCGCCGCCGAGCATATATCGATAAGTGAACACCGGAGCGCTTCCGCCACGGGGGGCGCACGCGTGTGAGTACTTCGATATGCAGTATACCACCATCTGTGACGCTCACGCGTATTGCCACCGCGATCAGGCTTATAAGGCCGCGCCCGGCACCTCGTCGACAGTCTTCGACTCACTCTGAAGATGGCCGGAAGGTACGCGGCCGAAATATCAGCAGAAGAAGTGAATTTTACGCGGCTGCATTCCCGAAATCTATTGGACTATACATTACGCCGTGAAAAGTTGAAAATGTACTTATGAACTAGCTAATACTAAGCACGACACAAATATCCATGCCCGAGGTGGGATTCGAACCCCCGACCGCAGTAGCAGTGCAGAACGTGACTGGCGCGCCGCAGACTGCTCGGCCACTGCGGCCGGCCCGTCTGCGCTGACGAAATGCTGGTAGTTCCGCGTTTACGTCGCTAGATGGCTCGCAACGTGATCTGTTCATTACTAGCGCGATCATCGTGTAAACTGGGCTTTGGTCTTCCTCCTGCGCGACATAAATATATGTCCTGTCGATATTTTTTTTTAATTACAAAGCCACTTCTTCACTGCGTCAATCACCTCCTCGTCGTCCTCAAAATGGCTTCTACGAATGGCAACTCTTGACCTTATCTGTCCCACATTATGAAATCAGCTTTGGAAAATTAAAATTTTGATATCTGTATTAATACAGTGCAGAAAACATCAGAATATGTATGAAAATTACTCAGGTTTCAGACCGCGTCAAGTGGTTAAAATCCCACAAGCTTTCGGCCAGTAACTCCTTGGCCATTGTCAAGAGGTGTGACTGCCTGGTGGCTGCTGGTGCGGCCTTATGTACGCTGGCTGCCGGCCGTGACGTCACTGTCCGTGCCATCTCCATATACGGTAATGCTTTGGCTCGGCAGCCGGCGTGCCCGCTTCAGCTTCGCGATCGCCGGGTTCAACGCCGCGCTGAGCTGCAGAACGCAGTGTCTACTGAGAGTGTTATCACTGATTTTTATTTCTATTGCTTCCTTAATTACGCAGTCCCAGAAACCGTTGGCTCCAGCTATTGCAAATCTCTTCATGGAGAATTTCGAGGATTTGGCGCTAGAAACGGCACCATTAAAACCAAGGTGTATCTTCCGGTACGTAGACGAAACGGTCGTCATTTGGCCTCACGGGAGAGAGAAGCTTGGAGAGTTCTTGGGACATCTAAATAGTACTAACAAGAACATCCAAAACACCATGGAAGTAGAAAAAGGTAGCGCACTGCCTTTCCACAATGTTCTTTTCTGTCGGAAACGAAATGAATGCATTGGTCACAGTGTCTACAGAAAACCTACTCACACAGATCTGTTCTTGCACGCCAGCAGCCATCATCACCCGGCACAGATGCGCACGGTATTACAAACATCGATGCATCGTGGAAGAGCAATATCAGATGCCAACAAACTGTTCAAATCAAATGTTCAAATGTTTATAGAGCTTATGGGACTTAACTGCGGGTTCATCAGTCCGTAAACTTACAAACTACTTATGAACTAGCTTATGCTAAAGACGGCACAAACATCCATGCCCAAGGGGGGATTCGAACCCCCGACCGCAGCGGCCGTGCAAACCGTGACTGTCACGCCGCAGACCGCTCGGCCACCGCGGGCGGCCAACAACCTGCCCCACAAGTTGAACCACCTACACAAAGTGTTCAGGACCAATTGATACAGCCGCCATGAAATGAATGACGTGATGTCAAATAAAAAATCACAGTAAGACATGGACGAGGAACAGGAAAAGAAGCTTGCTTTCTTGCCATTCTGTGGCTGTGTCAGGCAAGATAAGCCAACTGCCGAGATAAATGCTCAAAAATTTGTATATCTGTCGGACTCAACTTAGAAACTACTTAAACTAACTTAAGGACAGCACAAACACCCATGCCCGAGGCGGGACTCGAACCCCCGACGGCGAACAGCCGCGCGCACCGCAGCACGGCGCCACAGCACGCACAGCTAATCCGCCGTGGCCTGCTGAAGAGACACAAAATCAAATAAGTTTTAAGACCTCCGGCAAAAATTCGTCAGTTAGACCGGCTAAAGATGCAGCAGGTCTCATAACACCTGGAGTCTATAAGATACCGTGTGAGTGTGGCCAGTCTTATATTGGAGAAACTGAACGAACCATAGAACAACGCAGGAAGGAACATGAGAGGTATTATCGTCTACTCTATACAGAGAAGTTCAATTGTTCAAATGTTTGTTGACCTTAAGGGACTTAACTGCGTGGTCATCTGTCCCTAAAAAAACTAGTTAGGAACTAGCTTATACTAAAGACGACACAAACATCCATGCCCGAGGAGGGATTCGAACTCCCGACCGTAGCGGCCGTGCAGACTGTGACAGGCGAGCCTCAGACCGCTCGGCCTCTGCGGCCGGCCTATCCAGAGAAGTCAGCTTTAGTAGATCATGTGTTAGAAAAAGGCCACCGAATCCAGTTTGATGAAACCTCGGTTGTGGCTCGCGCCAACGGTTTCTGGGCTTGCGGAATTTAGGAAGCAACAGAAATTAAAATCAGTGATAACACTGTCAATAGAGACGACGTCCTGCAGCTCAGCGCGGCGTGGAACCCGGCGATCGCGAAGCTGAAGCGGGCACGCCGGCCACCGAGCCAAAGCATTTCCATATATGGAGATGGCATGGACACCAGTGACGTCACGGCCGGCAGCTGGCGTATGTAAGGACTCACCAGCAGCCACCAGGCAGTCATACCACCTGACAATGGCCAAGGAGTACTTGGACGAAAGGAAGTGGGATATTAACCACTTGACGCGGTCGAAAATCCGATAACTTTTCATTCAAAGTTATCCCCGTGAGTCCATGCATTCCTACATCAAAATATGTATTTTAAAATTTTTGGTCGTATTATTGATTTTTTATGTCATGTATTACACGCAAAACATAGACGTTTGTATCGAGGAATTTTATTATTTGGACCTTTTTTGTTGGTAGTTAACACTGCCAGATCAATAATGCCAGCATAATCTTCGCCACAGCACCAAAGACAAGACATTTCACTGCTTGAATAAAATAAAAGTAACCTCACCCTCACACTCTCAGCGACGTACAGACGGTAACGCAATACAAGCTCCAAGGTGGACAGATTCTACATCTTCATCTACAACCATACTCCGCAAGCCACCCGACGGTGTGTGACGGAGGGTACCTTGAGTACCACTATCGATTTTCCCTCCTATTCCAGTCACTTATTGTTCGCGGAAAGAAGGATTGTCGGTATGCCTCTGTGTGGGCTCTAATCTCTCTGATTTTATCCTCACGATTTCGCGAGATATACGTAGAAGGGAGCAATATACTGCTAGACTCCTCGGTAAAGGTATGTTCTCGAAACTTCGACAAAAGCCCGTAGCGAGCGACAGAGCGTCTCTCCTGCAGAGTCTTCCACTGGAGTTTATCGATCATCTCCGTAACGCTATCACGATTACCAAATGATCCTGTAATGAAGCGCGCTGCTCTCCGTTGGATCTTCTCTACCTCCTCTATCAATCTCACCTGGCATGGATCCCACACCCGTGAGCAGTATTCAAGCTGTGGGCGTATAAGTGTACTGTAACCTACTTCCTTTGTTTTCGGAGTGCATTTCCTTAGTATTCTTCCAATTAATCTAAGTCTGGCATCTGCTTTACCGACGATTGATTTTATATGGTCGTTCCATTTTAAATCCCTCCTAATGACTACTCCCAGATACTTTATGGAATTAACTGCTTCCAGTTTCTGCCCTGCTATAGTGTAGCTAAATGATAAAGGATCTTTTTTCCTGTGTATTCGCAGCACATTACACTTGTCTACATTGAGATATAATTGCCATTCCCTGCAACATGCGTCAATTCTATGCAGATCCTCCTGCATCTCAATTGATGCCGCAGAAGTCGCTACACGCCGTACCATGCGGCAAAATGTCGCACTAGAAGCATGTTGTTCATCAACAAAGATGCAACTTTAAGGATTGATGCACAAAATACGGTATAAATCAACTTTTAATACGTTGTTCAGGAAGAACGCTGGTAAAGAAAGAGTTAATGGTCTCTCAGCTTCAAAACATTGCAACAAATTAGAACAAAGGTTTCTTTGATATTTATGATTCACTGTTATACGCCGCGGAACTAGTCTTGCACACACTTTTTAATTTGCAAAACTGACAGAGTCAGCGCGAACTGTCGTCACGAATGTCAACATCGGCTCGCTGCAACACGACAGGTGTGAGTGAAGTGGAAAAGTCTCCACGACCGCTGCAGATCTTGGAGCTTCGCTTTCTGATGTCCTCACCCTCTGTTCCCATCGATAACTGCGTTTCTGTCGACAGCAGAAGCTCCACAGACTTTTCGCAAACGTTTGTGAATATTTCCCAGAGTTTCATTGTTTACTCAGAGACATTCAATGACGGCACGTTGCTTGCAACGAAAAAAGATTAGGACTCTGTGGATTTGGCACTCCAGTACTTTTCCGAGAAAGGAATGAAATTGGCCTATGGCTTGGGGGAAGGATTAGATTTTCGTTTGGTTTGGGTATGGTTATGACCTGAGCAGTTTTCCAGGATTTTGGAAAGTAGATTAGGGATAGACATTGGTTGTAAATTGTGATGAGGTAGGTAATAACCAACTGGACTGACCAAAACGCTCTCAGCTCCGCCTTGTATAGCACGCTGGTGGTATTACCGCGCATGCGTCGAAGACACGATGGCAGTGAGAGAAGGACCACACCGCCCGGCGGCAGCACCCTCGCTGGTGGAACTGCAAGGATCAGCTGTCTCCGATAGTACTGCAGTTATCGGAGTCTTCTGGCGTCTTCGTCTAGAACAAGTCTCGGAAATGACGGGATTCCACGCGTTATTCACTGGTAGCCGCCGTCACGGTTCATCAGATTTTCCGCAATGCGTTTTTTAAAGGATTCGTTAATAATGGAGTCCCAGAAGGATGTTGTGGACAAAACTGATGTTTTATCATACTCCATTGTATGTGCGTTAGAAATACAATGCTCTGCTAATGCAGACTTGCTGGGTTGCAGAAGGCAAGTGCAACATTGATGGTCTGTACAAAGTTCTTCCACGGTGCGTGTTGTCTGTCCTTGCAGGGTATTTTATAAATTCCCGCCTTCCGCAGTAACAAATCACACTTCACTGATCCCAGCAAGTTAGAAATCTTAGATGGTGGAAAATCACTTTCACCTGGTAATTACTAAGTATTCTTCCTATTTTGAAGGAGACATTTCCAACGAATGGAAGGAAAGCTAGTGACTTAGCTGTCGCGCTTTCCTCTTTATCCACTTCCCGGTTCCTGGTTTTAGGTGAGAAGCCCCTGTTAATTTGCCGAGTCTAGTATCCATTGTCTCTGAATACCGTCCTTAAATCTGCAAGTTCTTTTGATAGACTTTCTGCAACCGACACGGTATGGGCCCTGTGTACAAGGGTTTTAAGCACACTCACCGTTTAGGATGGGAGATGGCAACTTCAGGAATGCAAATACAAATCAGTGTGCGTGGGCTTACGATAAACAGAATGTCTTACAGAGCCATCAGTCTTCCGTGTAACCAATAAATCCAGAAATGAAAGGCAGCCATCTCTCTCTAATTCCATTGTAAATCAAAAGTTCTCATGAATGGAGTTAAGATCATGCAGAAACTCCATTAACTTATCTTCTCTGTGGGGCCACACTATGAAAGTGTCGTCGACGTATCTTCAAATTTCCCAGTAAGAGTGTCAGTTTAACGCATGGTTTTAACGGAGAAATAGCATTCCATGACTCTCCAAGATGGCAGACAGGCTTCAACTGGTGTCTGGGCTCAGTGTAGGTAACGCCATCTCCTCTTTACTTGAACCTCCTTGCACGTAACTTACATCACTTACAGACACAATTTTGAAACTGTCCTACAGCTGCGTTGTCCGTCAGAAGAGTCAAAAAGTTTGCTCTCGGATTTGCAACATTGTTTTCCATTGACGGGGGAAGGGGTTGGGGACCTCGTATAACAGTATTTCCCTTCAATTTATTATTGCATCGATATTACTTCACTCTTTAGTGAAATAAATGACCACAATTCCACAATTATTACCGCTGCGTCGGCCACATAAACCGTAGTCGGTGCCGCAGTGGAGCGGCCGAATGCTTTAAGGCGTCTTGCTGCGGAGCGCGCTGTTGCTGGACGTCGGAGGTTCGAGTCCTCCCTAGGGTATGGATGTGTGTGTGTTGTGCTCAGGTTAGTTTGTAAGCCTAGGGACTGATAACCGCAGCAGATAAGTCCCTTAGATTTACAAACATCTCATTTTCCATAGTCCGTTTTTGGTCTCACTAATCAGCCTGCTCCAGCGTCCTTGGTCCATGTACTCTTCAGATAGTCCAAGCCTATCCATATCCTCAGCCCATCTCAGTCCTGGTCTTCCCCTTGGATTTTTGCTCTTCCACGACCGGCCTGGTGGCCTTCCCGACGCATAACGTGCCCGTACCACTTCGGTCTTCTCTCTTTTATCCCTGCCACGGTATCCATTGATTCGTACAACCTCTGCAATTCGTTTTTTTTTTTTTTTTTTTTTTCCCTCCTTTCCTCCACTCATCTCCTCATTCGCTGCTTGGTACTGGCTCAAGACGGCATTCTGTTGACAGGACCTTTCTTTCTGTCTTTTGAGCAATGGGCCAGGTCTCTGCCCCATATAGGACTACCGTTTGGCTGTATTACTTAAAAAAAAAAAAAAAAAAAAAAAAAAAAAAAAAAAAAAAAAAAAAAAAAAAAAACTGAAAAACTGAAAAACTGCAGGTTGTGTTATAGTCTTAACTTTTGAGGATCCTGATATAATCCAAAACTTTTGCAGCTTCCCCAGGCAACACCTTGTCCCTTTTCCTGTTGAATCCGTGCGATAATTTCCATGTCTACCTAGTTTCTTTCACTGAGTAACACCGAGTAGATAGCCTTTTACCCTTGCCACATTTATATCATTTTCTCTCTAGACGAGGTATTTGGTCTTGTTGATATTCATCTTCAAGCCTGGTCTCATTGCCTTTTCAATTAATTCTGTTCTCACATGGACCAGATTTTGTTCTTTCTGTGCTTACATCATCCGTGTAGGCCAGGGTATTGCTCCTTCTTCCTGTCTCTAGTCCCGCTACTTTTCTCAGCGCTCTTTACAGTACCAAGTTGAACAGAAGGGGGGCGGAGGAAATCTCCTTGTCGCACTCCAGTTCTCACCTTGAACTTCTCTGACATTTTTCCATTCACTTTCACCGTCCATGTTATTACTTGGATGCATACTTGTGCCAGTTTTATTAGTTTTCTAAGGACGTCAGACCTTTCTTTTGCCGTATTATTTGTCTGTTTACACTATCATATGCTTTTTGAAAGTCCACGAAAAAGCAGTGAACATTTTATTCGAATTCTCAGCTTTTTGATAGCAACTGCCTCGTTGTATGTAGCCTTTAAAGTTGGAATCTTATTACTTTCGCGTCGTTTGGTATTAGCCGCTTCAGTAAGATGCTCAACATATCATAAGCTGTACATAGTAATGTAATTCCTCCTTTCTTACGCATGGGGCAGATTACAGACTGCTTCCATTCCTCCGGGACCCTTTCCCTCTTACAAATTAAGCACTAAGCAAATGAGGAAGCATAATCTCTCTTGTAGAGTGGCTTTCACCTCCTGAAAAATCTCTGCAGGTATGCCGCTTTTGTATATGCCTACCCCTCTCCAACATTTTTATGGTTGGTCCTTGGTCCTACTTCTTTCATGCTTGCTAGTTCACTCTCCCTGTAAGGTACTGTCTCTGTTTCTCTATATAATTCAGCTTCTCCATCTTTTTCAGTTGCAGTACTGTTGGTGTTTCCGTCAAAATTCACGAAGTTTTCGAAACTGTTTTTCCATTCCTCCATAGCTTTCATTTCATCTGTGAACATCTATCATTGCTGACCTTAGATCACGTCAATCATTAGACAATATCCTTTATTGAATAACCTGACTGTCCCGTAAAAGTATCTTGTATTGCCTACAGTTCTCTCTTCGTCTGCCAGTCTTATCTTACTAGTTCATATACTTTCAATTTCTGTTTGTAGGACTTTTCTTACTACTCTGTTTATTTATTAATATTTATCTCGTTCCGAAGGACAGAACTGCGGAACAAGCATCCACGCTCTTGGAACGAGCCAATACACCAGATTGTAACAAAATAATAGTAATAGATAAAAAGAAACGTATAGCAAGGATTACGCAACCAGCAGACATATGTATAAGTAAAAAGAAGCAAAAGCGTAACAAAGAAATTAATTATTCGAGGAATTCCTCAACAGGAGTGAGATATGAGGAAACTGTTTAGCCTCGAAAGTGCGTGGATTACGACAATACGATTTGAAGTCCTGTAGCAGCTAATTAAAAGAGGTTGTGGCAGGATACTGCACATATTTCTACACAAGGATGAAGGAGGTGTGTCCAAATCTGGAGTAGGTTTCTATCAGTTATTAACTGAGTGAATGGGACTCCCTTTAGGGAACAACCAAATATTATTAACAACAAACGACATTAAAGAAAATATGCATTGAGAGGTCATTGTGAGAATTCCAGGCTACTAAACTGGGGTCGACAAGAGTTTCACAAACAAGCAATGTATTGCTGAAACCACCCATTTCTAACTAGCTGCTTCCACGTATCCCGATCTTGTTCTTTCATCCTGTTTTTATCTCAGACATAAGAGATTAGTTGCTTTTCTCTTGGTGACCGCTTCAATACAATTATCGTTTGCTCCTCCTCCTCTTTCACTCCGTTGGTTTCAGCAACTCACCTATGGCATCTTTTACTACTGTCTTGAGCTTCGACAATAACTTTTCTACATAATCTAAGTCTTCTTCTACGGCAGCAAACGTTTTTACGCCTTTCAGATGCATAGCTGTCTTTAATGTGGTCCTATTTCAGTATGAGTGGATTTATTTTCAGGTCTGCTTATGTTCTCCTTCAGTTGCGGCTATCTTTGCTTTCCCGTGTAATTGTCAACACAAGAAAATGGTCTGATCCTATTTCTGCACCTCACTCAGATTCTACATACTTGATAGTGCTTCACAGCACTTCTATGTCTGGCATTCACAAGTATCTGGTCTATTTGGTTCAGAGTACCTTGGTCGACCGATTTCCATGTTATCTTGAAATGCCTTAGCTAGGAAAGTATTCGACTTCTCTTGTCTCGAAATCTGACATTCTTTTCTCCAATGATACTCAGAGCGTTCATCGCTGTTCAAAACTCACTATCCCATTTCTTTGACCTTGTCAGATCATTTAGCTCGATATTTGACAACATTTGTTCGCAATACTTCAGTTCTACTTTGCCAGTTGTTCAAAGAATGCATCTAAATATATATTAATATACAGGAACACTTTGTTTTAGAACTCATCTCAACAAAAAATAAACTATTCATTACAGTGAAACTAGTCATCTCTCTCGTTCAGAAACTTATTTCATCGATAGCAACTGTAATCTAAGAAGTCCAATCTGAGGTCTAATTCGTTATCTCATTAAAAATTTTATTTCGTGACATGTTGCCATTTTAGGATTTCCTGCAAATAATCTCTTGAAGTTTCCCGAAAGATGGAATATTCCATCATTTTTCCCGTCGTAAATGCGGAGTAGGCCTACTGTTAATTCTTGTACCATTATTTCGGCTGCAAACCTTTCAACGATTTTCAAGGCGACTTTATGCTTAAGGTTTCTTTCTATACCATACCTTAATGTGAACAACGTCTTTACCTCTGACACATGAAGTTAATTCCACTATATAGTGTAAAGCGATTAAAAATCTTTACAAACGGCTCGGGCTTGAGACTAGCCGAAAGTACACGGCTAAAATATCGGTACAGGAATTAATAATATCACGGGTGAACGGCAGAAACATGGAAGGAAATGAAAAATCGGAAGAATGTAGAAGCGTACCAATAGAAGTCTGGGTAAGCTTGGGAGAGCGGGGGATTTATATTCCCTGGGATTTAATAAGGATTTGCAAAGAAGAAAGACTGCCACATGCGTGAAGGAACACTATACTAGTTTCCATACAGTACTACAAAAATAATAATCTAAAGCCTAATCCTAACAAAACCCAAGTCTGAGCTTTCCATCTAAAAAGCAGACAGGCCAACCAACGACTAAATATTTCATGGAATGGCTCTCAACTTGAACATTCCTTTTCCCCAAAGTATCTTGGGGTGACCTTAGACCGGACCTTAACCTTTAAAACGTATTGTCATAATACCGAGATGAAAGTATCTGCCAGAAATAATGATACGAAAACTAAGGGGATCTAACTGGGGAGCACAGCCAGTAACTATTCGGACTTCAGCTTTGGCGTTGTGCTATTCAGCGAGCGAATATGCAGCACCTGTCTGGCATAATTCCTGCCACGCAAGGCAAGTGGACACTGCTTTGAATGAGACGTGTCGCATACTTACCGGCTGCCTGAGACCAACCAAAGTGGAGCAGCTGTAGCATCTAGCAGGTGTAGCTCCACCTGACGAAGTGTCAACACCGCAGTGCTTTACTGGGCATGGGCCTGTTGGGACTTTGGACGGGGTACGCCGTTGCTTTCTGCGTCCTTTGATCAGACTTACCCCCCAGTTGTGTGTGGGGGGGGGAGGGGGGGAAGGGGGGCTGTAGAGTGAAGCTGCTGCTCAAGCAGAAGGACATAGAGCCCCGACTTCTCATACCCACTGTTTGGACTCTCGTCACCAGCACGAAGACGCATGAAGTCTAGAAACAGTTTTCTAAGAGTCTATGTGATCAACAAAAGCACAAACCAAGCGATAGACATGTGGAGAAAGAGAGCAGAAATTGCTCCTCTAGGCTGGTGAAAACCTAAAGAAGAGCTACCTCCCGGTCACAATGAGAGCTGGTGTGTCTGGAAGTCGCGTAACAGGTTACGAAGTGGCGTTGGGCGGTGTAAAGCAAGCCTCGAAAAATGGAGATACGTGAGTGGATCCTCAAACTGTGAGAGGGGCGAGGAGCAGTGTCATCTATGCCCGTCATCCTGCACCGAAGAGGATTTAAGGTTGGCCAACCCTAATGCCTTGGGCATAGCCCGTTTCTGAGCTAAAACAATTGAAGTTAATGATTGTTACTCTGTTTAAATATAAATGTACTTCAAAATGTTCAAATGTTTGTTAGGCTTAAGGGACTTAACTACGGGGTCATCAGTCCCTAAACTTACAAACTAGTTATGAACTACCTAGAACTAAGGACGGCACAAATATCCATGCCCGAGGGGGGATTCGAACCCCCGACCGTAGCGGCCGTGCAGACCGTGACTGAAACGCCTCAGTCCCCTCGGCCACCGCGGCCGGCTATAAATGTACTTGTAATTGTTTATATATGTTTCGTATGCGAACATTAACTCTTCCCACTTCTGGGTGTAAACAATTTTAATTACTAATTTATCTCTAATGTTAATGCCTACTGCCCAGGCACTCGTTTATTCTATTGCTGGTAAACTTTCTTGAAATAAACTTGTAACTGACGCCTTTGACACGAAAAAAAAAAAAAAAAAAACTGTTTCCATATGTAAATATGTCATATCCAAAACTGTGGCAGTTATACAGAAATAAATCTCATATCTCACACTACTAAGAATCATTGAGAAGAACAGTTTAGAATTATGCCGGGAAGAGGAACAACCGACGCAACCGATGGAGAGGCACAGAGAAGTACAGGCTGAATATCATAATGATGTTAGAACAGATTTAAAAGAAGAAATGAAATATTTAAAAACAATGCCTACTTCGAACTTCGAAGGCACTTCTATGAAACCATTCGAACTCTTGAATAAGAGGGGGTTTGGGTTTTGGAAGGGACTTAACTGCAATGGTAATCAGTCGCTTGAATAAGAGCGTAGCTCTGCGCATCTTTTGCTCTCTTCCACTGAGAGAGATCATTTAGTGCTCTGGCTCGTGTCAAAAACTGTCTGAGATCCACCATACATCAACAACGTCTCACAGATTTGGAGACCTTGGCTATTAAATCTGATCTGGCAAGGCAGAAAGACTTCGATAATGTAATTCAAACGTTTGCTGAACGGAAGGCTCGGAAAGCACCACTGATAGAGTTACAGGGGAAAAGCTTGTAATACATTCATGCTGCATATATATATATATATATATATATATATATATATATATATATATATATATATATATATATATATATATATACTGAAATGTTTAGATCACTGACTGAGCAGTGTAATACTTGTCTGGCTTCTTAAAAGTGAAGTTCAAACAAATTTTCTAAACAGAATTAAATGAAGCGAACAAACATTAACAAAAATAAATCGTTACTGAGTAGCATCTGAAATCTGATTTGTAAGTCGCATCAGTTTGCTCTCTTGGCTTGTACGTCTTGGTCGAGCATCACCGACTTGCTTAGCTGTCGTTGTCTTTCTTTACTGAAATCTCTCGCTATCACTACTCTCCCAACCAATATTTTTTTACTGTATCATTGTATTGTTTTTTACTTTGTGTATTTGTAATGTTTACCTAATTGTAATGTGTTGAAACAGTGTCAAACCTTCATAAAAATTGTATGTTTGAAATTTTTTAAAATGTTTAGTAAAAAATTAAATTTTTATAATTATATTACTTTATAGTAGGTTTATTTGCTACTTTCCCTAATGTTGTTGTGTTAACCCTTTTACTGTCTGAATTAATTTCTGCCGCGTTGGAGTAGCCGAGCGGTCTAAAGCGCCTCGCTGCGGAGCGCGCGGTTGCTCGCCGTGGAGGTTCTAGTCCTCCCTGGGGCATGGGTGTGTGTGTTTGTCCTTAGGTTAGTTTACCTAGGTTTAAGTAGTTTGTAGGCTACGGTCTAATGACCACGCAGTTTGGTCCGATAGATTTACAAACATTTGAACATTTGAATTAAGTTCTACTGCAAGAAAAGTAATAAATCGTCTTTTGTGCTTAGTATTGGGATATTAGACGATTAATAATATCAAATGTAAAACATGTTATATATAGTTGATATTATTTAGTACCTCTTAAATTTGTGACTATCTGTATTTGAGAAATAAAAGGCTTACAACTCTTCATTGAGGGAAATATTTTATTGAAGTTTCTCGTAAGAATAGAAAAAATGACTAACGTATGTTTGAGTTACATGTGCGTTTATGTCTAAATCTAATGCATGGGATAAAGGTTACTTTGCTCATGAAATCACTTGAAACAATTTGAGTGTTTGCAAGGGTGAGGCTTGCATTCTGTATACACAACGACTGTCTGCCCTTTACAGCTGGATCTTTGCCTTCCTGTTAAGTTGCGTTCACACTACTCGAGCTCGACAGACTTGTGCTCGACATACTCGTTTGTCAGGAGACTTGTCAAGCTTGTCTGACTTGCTCTCGTGCTGTACCGACAACAGCCGGAGCCAGACCAGCCACATTACTCGTGTGGCTTCCAAGTCTCACAAGTACATGAGTAGTCTGGACGCACCTTTACACAGGACCAATGACCTACTCCATCAATATGGGGAGACTTACCTGGGGCTGGTTTTTTTTGGATCTTCTTGTATTGAAAACTGCAAAAACGTAAAACACAAGCACAAATTGCCAGTGAAGTATGTTAGCACCAAAGATGAATGGAAATTACCGTACTTTCTACATTTTATTTTCTCTCTTACCTGTGGCCATTAAGATACCTAAGTGCCTGATGATAGTATTTTACATAAACATTACTTTCGTGTCCACTGAAAGTTTCATCTACTTTATCACATGTAAAAGTGCATTGCAACACCTAACAAAACAACCTATTTTCAGAGTGAAACTTCCCTTTGTATTTAGCTTTATCTCATAAAAAATGAACACAAACACGGCTCTTTGTTCGCAACACGACAAGCGAGGGTCGCCGTACAAGTACAGTCAACGTTCAGTTAATGGCAACACACACAGTCACACGCACTGGGCCTGTTCGTGTAGAATCTGCTTTAGTCGGCACTGGCTGTCGAACATACTTATTCTTCTACATATAAAGGTTACAACGGTATGATGCGAATTTGAGACAATCGAAAATAAAGGGCTAAAAACAAAGCCGGCCGTGGTGGCGAGGGAACTGCGGCGTGCCAGTCACGGACTGCACGGCCACTACGGTCGGGGGGTTCGAATCCCCCCTCGGGCATGGATATTTGTGCCGTCCTTAGTGTTAGCTAGTTCATAAGTAGTTTGTAAGTTTAGGGACTGATGACCCCGTAGTGAAGTCCCATAAGCTGTACAAACATTTGAACATTTTGAATTTTTTTTAAAAAAAGTAAAACTTCCTTTTAAAAAATTGAGTGCTATATTTTGAGTTGGGGCCCGATGTTGCTTCCTGATCCGGGCCCGGTGCTGGCTCTCAGCGACCTCGCTCTTTGAAAAGCAGGCTAGCTGCAGAAATGGAATGAAGTTTATATAAGTCTTTTGTGGGTCCTGCGATGATCTATAGTGCAGAAACATGGCCAATCACAAAAGCCCAAGAGAGAAAGATGGAAATGTCAGGTGGGTGAGTGAAGTTACTATAAAGGACAGAATAAGGAATGAGTACACCACGGCAGCGGAGAAACTGGGGACCATAGGAAAGATGATCCAAGAAGGTTAAGATGGTGCGGGCATGTGCTGAGGTGAAGGGAGTAAGACATGTGGAGAAGAGTCGAAGCTCTAAAACCCGAAGTGCCAAGGAGAAGACGAAAACTAAGATGGATGGACAAGGTAGCAGGAAATTTAAGGGAATTAGGCTGAAAGATGGAAGAAACATTAGATCTACGTTCATATAAACTAACTCATACTAAAGACAGCACAGTAAAGATTCGAATACCTGAGGGCCTCGTGCATCGGAGCAGAGCGTCTCAATGGGCTCGGCCATTCCGACGCGGCGGAATAAAACATCTTCATCCTGCTTTCCAGCTGCAGACTCTTTTGCTGTTATTATTGACTTTCTACCAGATGAACAAACCATGCAGCCATGACGCGTTAAATTTACTGCATTCTGAAGTAAAATCCGCGATCTCTATACAATCTGTACGTATAACTTTGGTCTCTGACCATATAACTGCAGTGTGCCTCCACATTCATATGTTTTTCATATGGACGGTGTTATGCATCACAAGACCAAGAGCCATTACTTTATATTTCTGATGTGAGCGCTATTAGGGCTGTGTAGTAGTTATGTATAGAAAGATTTCACTACTACGTAAAAGTACACTAACCCTTCTTTGGTACAAAAGTTGAAAAACATTCATAAATAAATATATTTTAAGAACAAGTAAAATTTAGGTTCCATTGTGTCAGTTATGACATATGGCGCTTGTACTAGTGATGCATAACACCGTCCATATGATATGGTATTATCCAGCATGTTTTCACTTGACAAAAGAATTTACATCAGAAACAAAATATAAACATCTGAAGTTCAATATCAAAGTAGCCCAAGTTAACAGAACTGAGATCAACCGTAATCCGTATTATCCAAAACACCTTCGATTACCGCAGTAACAGAAGAAAAAAAATCTTTAGTACACATGGAAAGAGTTCGAGGCGGGAGTGGAGGCAGTTAAAACGAAAGGAAATTTTGTAAACTTGACAGATGCGGTAAAAAGCGTGGATGGGAAGACATGGATACGTGCGGGATGGATGTTCAAAATGTTCGTATAGTCTATGGGACTTAACTACGCGGTCATCAGTCCCTAAACTTACAAACTACTTATGAACTACTTACGAACTAGGACGGCACAAATATCTATGCCCGAGGGGGGGATTCGAACCCCCGACTGTAGCGGCCGTGCAGACCGTGACTGGAGCGCCTTAGTCCCCTCGGCCACCGCGGCCGGCGTGGATGGATGAAAGGTTTGTTGCGGACTAGAGGCAAGAAATCACGAAAAACAACGTTATTGCAATTCCAATCAGATGGTGGCGTGGTACAAGAGCCGGAAGTAGATGACGTGGACGACAGCTGCTGGTAGTTTCGTAGCACTAGAAGCAAGTCTAAATTACGAATTGTTATGTAGAAACGTATTGGGTGTAGAATAACATCGAAATATCGGTACATAATTATGATGTTATAAGTTACCCTAACATTTGTCCAACATTGCCGGCTGACGTACTAAGGTAACGATGACGGAACATTGCTGTTTGATATCGTGTGGGAGGACAGAAGGAACAAACAAAAATACAGAAATACAGTTTACTGCTCATACGTGGTATGGATATTCAACGAACAACCAAGAACGAACTGAAACAACGACTGGAAAACATAGATCTGACCATCACAGTCTCTTCTGTCCCCTCCTTCTGATGTAAACGGTGCATTTGATAAAATGCTTAAGAATTTTAAACAATTTTTTGAAAATTAATACAATCGGCCTAGACCGCAAAATGTAAGTTTTTCTTAATTATTTTTTTTATAATATCATAGAATTGTACCACTATATGTTGTTGTTGTGGTCTTCAGTCCAGAGACTGGTTTGATGCAGCTCTCCACCCTACTCTATCCTGAGCAAGCCTTTTCATCTCCTCATAAGAACGACAACCCACATCCACTTGAATCTGCTTACTATACGCGTCTCTTGGTCTCCCTCTGCGATTTTTACCCCACACACTTCCCTCCAACGCTAAATTCACAATTCCTTGATGTCTAAGAATGTGTCCTACCAATCTATCCCTTCTTTTAGTCAAGGTATGCCAGAAATTTCTTTTCTCCCCAATTCGGTTCAGTACCTCCTCATTAGTTACGCGATCCACCCACTTAATCTTCAGCATTCTTCTGTAGCACCACATTTCAAAAGCCTCTATCCTCTTTCTGTCCACACTGCTTATCGTCCATGTTTCACTCCCATACAAGGCAACACTCCATACAAATGCCGTCAGAAAGGACTTCCTTAGGCTTAAATCAATATTCGATGTTAACAAATTTCTCTTTTTCAAAAACGCCTTTCTACCCATTGCCATTCTGCATTTTATATCATCTGTACTGCGACCATCATTTGTTATTTTACTGCCCAAGTAACAAAACTCATCTACCTCCTTTAATGTTTCGTTACCTAATCTAATTCCTTCAGCATCACCTGATTTTCTTACACTGCACTCCATTACCCTAGTTTTTCTCTTGTTAATGTTCATCTTATATGCACCTTTCAGCACACTGTCCATTCCGTTCAATTGCTCTTCCAGGTCCTTTGCTGTATTTGACAGAATTACTATGTCGTCGGCAAAACGCAATGTTTTTAATTCTTCACCCTGAACTTTAATTCCTTCTCCAAATTTCTCCTTGCTTTCCTTTATAGCTTGCTCAATGTACAAATTGAACAACATTGGGGAAAGGCTACAACCCTGTCTTACTCCCTTTCCAACCACTGCATCCCTTTCATGCCCTTCAACTCTGACAACCGCTGTCTGGTTTTTATACAAGTTGTAAATAACCTTACGCTCCCTATATTTTACTCCTGCTTGCTTCAGAACTTGAAAGAGTTTATTCCAATCAACATTGTCAAAAGCCTTCTCCAAATCTACAAAAGCTAGAAATGTTGGTTTGCCTTTTCTTAACCTATCTTCTAGGATAAGCCGTAAAGTGACTATATATCACCATTAAAAAAAAAAAACCCTTAAACTTGCGGTCTAGGCAAAATTTTATTAATTTTAAATAAATTGTTTAAAATTCTTAAGCATTTTATCTAATTATAAGACAGTCCATCTCCGTTCTGACAATATCAGATTTTACAGAGTACATTTATTTGCACTAACGTGTCCTACATTATGTATTTATTAAAATCTTCCATCAGTTCCTCTCCCCAGTCCCCCTCTCTCTCGGTTCATCTGGTCCTTATCTGCTCCACTCACTTGTCATTAATTCCCCCCTTTCCGATCAATCTCCTCCGGTCCCTTCTTCTGTCATACTCTCCTCCTTCTTTCTCCGCTCGTTTTCGCCTCGCCCTATTTTTGAAAAATATCTACCAAAATGTACGATGATCGTTGAAACAGTGAAGAAGATGTTGTTCGTTAATGTACCTTGTGACATGCATCATAAAGGGGCTTGCTTAGTATAAAATATCTTATTCATAAAAACATTAATAGACGTGCTAATTTTCTTGGCAATGAGTCAAACAGTACACTAGTGTGTTTTAAAAACTCTTCCGCCATGCACTTTCGAAATGATATGTAGGCAGTGATTTTGAAGTTCAAGATCGAAATAAAACTGTAACGTTGTATGAAATATAAAGTGACACTGATCTTTATGTGTATAGATCATACTATTGAAGACGTTTTCGCAGAAAGTAATAACAATCCGCTGCAGATACGAAGAAGACGGAATGGAACTGGAAGTTAAAAATGTTACCAAGGTCCCACCGAGATTTGAACTCGGATCGCTGGATTCAGAGTCCAGAGTGCTAACCATTACACCATGGGACCTCTCGATAGGTACGTCTTTACTGAGAAGTCATACATCAACGTACTCTCGGTGTCTGTTGGAAAATGCCTCTGTACTTCGTGCAAAGTGCTGCACAGTGCCTCACAGCCGTATCTAAAACACTCGGCTACAGCGACTGGCCACGTGTACAGCGCAGCTGCAGCCACAGGCAGGGAGCGAGCGCGCTACCCGGCATGTAGCAGATATGACGGCGCCAGGCTGCTTCTCGTTTAATAAAAACCGCTTATATTCTTACACATGCCATTTTTATCAGTATACCAACTATCCCACGTAACTCTCCTATTCGTTACCCATATGTTTTGCACATTTACATACAGGGCGACCAACTTTTTATCACGGATTTATGGGAGATGACCGAAATCTATGTATATAAGGGAGAATAAGGGAGATTTTGACACAGTAAATTTCAATTGCACAACTGTCTTCTTGGAATGGATGACAATGGCAATGTGAACATGAAAAATCAGACACACTTTGCTTACTTTTACTCGTATATAAGCTGAAAATTTTTAATAGTGGAATACCATTAAAAAGGAACACTTGTGGTGCACATTCAAGAACGCTATGCCAAATGTTAGTCAAAGAATTTAATATACCAACTATTGCTCCACAGTATATTTATTCCTATTTTAAGTCTCATTTACCAGCTAAGGTTTCACCAAGGCACAGTTTAGAAACGTGTTTCATAGATTTAAACTCCGTCTACTACACAACGAACAGCTTAATAAATACTGTCGATTTCAGATGTAAATGCTCATTCGATTTCTGTTCTTAATTGGTTACAATAGTCAAATGTATTTATGATCGATATATTAAAAGTGCACATTTGTGTTTCCTTCTGACTTCGTATTAAATCTATAAATATAAAACGTTCAGTTTTTGATCTTCTTACATATAATGACAGCTTCTTAACTAAAGATCACATGTGTTACAAGGTGTATCCTCAGCATGTTTGTTATGTTTTCTGATAAATTCAACACCTAAAAGTATCTATCAGTGCTGGTTCTTTGGAAGCGTTGCGGAGTGTTGTATGAGTTAATTGAGAAAAAAATAATGAAACGCTTCTGTTTAAACATCGAAGTGTCCCATAATCCGCTTTCGCGAGTCATTACATTCGTGTCTTGTTATGGTACGAAAACTTTTAACTATTCATCGGTACGACGCGAACACACCCTTGACATCACAGTCAGCCCTTCTACATGGGCTCCAAAAACCGGATTTCGTAAACAGATTTCCCAATTCCGCTTTTTGTTGGTCATGTAAACAAACCAAAATCGATTCTGGAAATCCGCTTTTGAAATGCGGTTTTTCACTTACACAGACGATTTTCGTGTCCATGTAAGCGAAACCGTTTTTGAAACGTACTTGGCTTGCCAGGTTGCGTCTTCTAGTTAAGAATTTTCGCCTAATATGGACAGACTGACTCTTTCGTCAGTGAAGGAGAAGTATAAATATTAGACTCAGAATGAATCTATTTTATGTAAAGAGAAACTACAATTGTGCTGACTAAACCAGGAACTGAAACAACTGTTTCCCAGACGCGATACTTGAGTGGGCTAGTAAATCCGATTAGGGTTTAGCATCTAAATACGACAGCGAAAAACGTTTTTACGAATTTCACTTTCCGTCTTTCGGATAATGTATTGCGTGTAAACCTAGTAAGTATTGACAAAGAAAAAAAAAACTTTTCCCTTGCAGCCCCTTAATTCTACAGGTTGTACAAGCATGAACAGTAATAGAGAATATTATGCATTATCAGACGAAAAGTTTTCGAGATATGACGATGACATTTTAAAGTATCGATATACTTCACGGGTTTCTCGTTATAACAGCGGTCACTGACGAATTATAAATGAGAAACAGCTGGACAACAAGGGAGACGGGAGATTAAAGAAAACAAAGTACTAAGATACGCGAGAACCCGTACAATACGGGAGAACTGCCCGCCTTATTTGCATACGCTGGGCCCATTGGACCCATTTGTCCAATACGAGAATTTAATGACAAGTATTTTATGGATATTATCATGTCCGAAGATGTTTAACAATATATAAAATCTGAGGAAATGTTATTTGTTTTATTAAGTTAAAAAGTACAATTTCCATTCTGAATGAATTACTTTTGTAAATTACGGTATGAAAATTGAAACATAAGCCAACAGCATAATTTAAGTACAAAGTGTTGGTATATTGGTGATCTTGGCGCTGACAAAGAATAAATTATTGAACATAGAAACATCAGATCAGTTTTAACAATTGTTGTACACCACACTGATGTAGTCATGGCACACATTTTGTGCACTTCCTCCACACTTTATTTCTCTTCTACTATGCTGTTGATGTCACTGCTTCTGTTGTAACATTTCATACCAGTTTTTTTAAATTTTGTTTCTGATTACTATTTTTTTGTACACAGACTCTAGGTTTTGCGTTTCACAATTTCATCCACAATGGCTAGAGAACTAAATACATCCCACGCATCTTTTTGGGCGAATAAGTGATTGTACACCTTGCTGGTACTGGTATAAATTTCACCAAATTGTGAGCAAAATCAAATGTCTGTTAACCAACTGGACAAGACTGCTATGGCGTTCAGTCCCTAGACTTGTTGTTGTGGACTTCAGTCCGCAGACTTGTTTTTTGATGCAGCTCTCTTCGCTATCCTGTCCACTTGCAGACTATTTTAACTAACTTAAACTAACCTAAGGACAACACACACACACACACACACACACACACACACACACACACACACACACACATTCCATAGGAAGCACTCGAAACTCCGACCGCAGCAAGGCACCTTAAAACGCTCGGCCACTCAACCACGGGAATTGTCTGCAGACATTTCTTTTAGCAGTGGCCGCTTTTACTCCATATCACTTCATTTGGAGCAATTTATACATTAATAGTTTTACTGCTTATTATCTAGTTGTTGTTCTTCTTCTTCACGACCACTACTACTGCTGGGTTCTTCATCCAAAGTGTTTCATAACTGCAAATCTTCTAATTTTCAAATGTTTGTAAATCTAAGAGACTTAATTGCTACAGTTATTAGTCCCTAGGCTTACAAACTACTTAACACTTTGCCTGCCGGCCATGTAAACCATTCCATACTTTAGAAAGCCAGACGTTCTGCATGCAGGAGTAAGCCGAGCTTCACTTTGTTTCCTCATTTTCTAACTAACTTAAAGAATTGTCTACTCTTTGAAATGAGGAAGAAGGTCCCTGTCCATGAAACGAAAAGAAATCCAGAACGGAACATCTAATTCACATACAACTCTAACGCCAAGGGCCCCACTAAAAACGTCTACAGGGTGAATCGCCTAACAACTTCACCGCAAATATTGCGGAAACGGAAAGAGCAATTGATGTACGGTTTTCACAGAATAGATTGGTAGTCAGGGGCTCGTACTTTTAGCCAACAAACAGATTGCAATATTACGTAGAAAGTGTATTTTTATGCAAACATACAGTTTTATAAATGGAACAATGGTTTTTTTTCTATGAATGACTTTATCACGTTTAGATTGGAAGCTACATCCGTTGAAAGTATCGGGGGCGAAGGCTGCGATATCGTAGCTAACTGGCCAAGTGGCTAGCCCCTGGGGCACGGCCCACTGTCTCATGACCACCAGCCAGTCAGCTACGATGTCTCAGCCTCCGCCCCCAAAACTTTAAATGGTTGTAGTTGCCAAACTAAACGTGATAGAAATGTCATTCATAGTTCTTTGTACAAAGCTGGTGTCAAAAATTCCAGTGCATGATAGAAACAACCATTGTTCCATTTGAAAAATTGTATATACTTTCTACGTAATATTACAATCAGTTTGTTGGCTAAAAATACGAGCCTCTGACTACATCCATTCTGTGAAAACCGCACATCAATCGCACTTTCCGTTTCCGCAATATTTGAGGTGGAAATTTTAGGTGTTTCACCCTGTATACTTCGCAAACAGCTTATATCAGTCCACCCCTCTGTAGAGTCACTACGATGTGTTGCTGTGGCGCCCATATGTCTTGGCCGCCTCTCAATACTGTCAGGGAGAATATTTTCCGGATATTTTGGGGTTCTGCACAAAGAAGAAATCATTGGACACAAAATTGAGAAAACAACATATAAAATAATCGGTTCAAGAATCATCAATCGTAAAATACTCACTAGAAATTTGACGCAATCCTTCTTACACACAGACTGGATCATCATCTGAATCATCGATTATGTCGTCCTCACTGCCATTATTAACAAAATCTTTATAAAATTAATTGAATTTTCCGTTGGTGCTTGACACATGACAATAATATCAAAAAGGGATCCTGATCTTCTGAAAAACTTATTTATTCGTCGCGAACTGGCTTTCGGCTTCTCAGGCCATCATCAGATGACAACTGACTGTAGGATACATGTTTTCAAAGATGTTACAAACATGTTACGATTTACAAAGATATTATAACAGAAAATGGAACTAGTTCCCAGAAAAGTACGTAGCAAGTACATATTTATGAGAGTTATCAACATTTATATAAAAATATGATAACTATATGTAAAGGAACAAAACTGACATGATTATTTTTGTTGAAAAGGAAAGTTGGAAACTAAAATTTATTTCAACAGAGGTGTCAAGGGTAACTGGATCTGATCGTTTAATACTAAACTGGCGTTCTGAGCGAAATGTTAATCATTTCCAATATTTCCAGTAGTGTCATCTTTCTGCTTTTCTTCAGGAAATGTAGGGTTTCACAGTGTACATCGTGATCATGATTTTCTTTGAGCAGATGTTCAGCAAAAGTTGAATCTGTCTTTCTTAATCTCCAACTTATCTCGTGTTCTGAAAACTGTTGTGTCATCCCATATTTAGGCAAAATTTCAGGTCACACTGGTAAAAAGTTAAAATCTCGAAATTACAGGCCTCCATTTTACAACACAAACAGCATTTCAAAGTATTTATTCAATAGTAAGGATAAAATTCAATCCCTATCACAAAGTGCTGTGTACAAGATCACGTGCAAACATTGTGGGAAAGTGTCAGTCTGGCAGAGCTATAGCTATTAGATTGTTAGAACACGGGAGAAGCTGGAGGTTAAAACAGACAGATTCAACCTTTGCTGAACATCTGATCAAAGAAAACCATGATCACGATGTACGCTGTGAAATCCTACATTCCGTGAAGAAAAGCAGAAAGATGACACTACTGGAAATGTTGGAAATCATTAACATTTCTCTCAGGACGCAAGTTTAGTATTAAACGATCTAAACGATCAGATCCAGTTACCCTTGACACCTCTACTAAAATAAGTACTTGTAATATACTTTCCTGTGAACTAGCCCATTTTCTGTGATAACACCTTTGTAAACGAAGTATTAAGATGCCAAGATCGCAATTAATTGATTATAGAGGTAATCTGTCTTATGCTGACTGCAATTAAGAGGTTTATTTTTACACCAGACGCGTTTCGCTTTTTTATTTTAAAAGCATCTTCTGTGGTGGTGTTGATGTCTCTTCTCTACATGTAACTACTGCTTCTCCGTCTTGTTGGCTGGAGTTCGTTTTTTCCTGGCGAGTGTTTCAGGGTTGTGTACAGCACTTTTCGTGTGTTTTTGTTTCGTTTTTTCCTTTTCATCTCCGCACGTCACAGCACTTCTGCTGTACACAACCCTGAAACACTCGCCAGGAAAAAACGAACTCCAGCCAACAAGACGGAGAAGCAGTAGTAACATGTAGAGAAGAGACATCAACACCACCACAGAAGATGCTTTTAAAATAAAAAAGCGAAACGCGTCTGGTGTAAAAATAAACCTCTTAATTGCAGTCAGCATAAGACAGATTACCTCTATAATCAATTTTAACAGCTGCTGCGGAATATGGCCACACAACCAAACGTCGCAATTAATTAATTTAGTTTTTCTGGCGACCGGTTTCGATCTACTTAGGGTATCATCATCTGGTCACTTGTGTCCTATGTTTTCGTTTCGTGAAGGCGCATGACATTAAAATGGTACGTCAATCATAAAAATAAATTAATTACTTCAAATACTTCAAATTAAGGAGATCGCCGTCCTACCATGGAAAACTTAAATATTTTCGTAAATGTTCAAAATGTTTGTTAAGCTTAAGGGACTGCGGGGTCAGCAGTCTCTAAACTTACAAACTACTTATGAACTAACTTATACTAAAGATGACACAAACATCATGCCCTGGGAGAGGGGGGGGGATTCGAACGCCCGACGGGGTGCGTTTCACAGGATGAATGCGTCCTGAAAGTAAATATACAAGATCTATAGCTGATTTAAAGATAGATCTAGCCCGTCAGTAAAGTAGACTTTGTGTTTAAAAGCACGAAAACGATGATCACTTCAAATGATTCTACAGAAATGTATATCCCGTCAATTGACGAGATTGGCAGTCAAAGTGTTAAAGTACCTCAGTCTAACTTAGGCTAAGCACATCACGCTTCCACACACACACACACACACACACACACACATACACATTCCCGAGGGAGTGCATGAGTGCCACGGCGGATTAGCCGCGCGCACTGGGGAGCCGTGCTGCGGTGCTCGCGCCGTTCGCCGTCGGGGGTTCGAGTCCACCCCTCGAGTCCACCCTCGGCCATGAGTGTGTTGTCCTTAGGTTGGTTTATCTCAGTTTGAGTAGTTTGTACGTTACGGACTAATGACCAAGCAGTTGAGTCCCACAGATTTACAAACATTGAAACTTTTTTTTTTTTTTTTTTTTTTTTTTTTTTTTTTTTTTTTTGTGTGTGTGTGTGTGTGTGTGTGTATGATTGCCTGAGAAACAACGCCATGGTTTTCATCAGAAGCAGAAATTATACAAATGTATGATACAACGAAGAAAGTATAAGAGGCTCTTAAACTAATAACACATAATTCTATTACAAGTACCAGCAAAGTGTACCACTAAAGATTGTCAGATCCAGTGCCACTCAATGTAAAGTCTTTCATAAAGCTTTCTAAAGTCGCTACCGGGTCCTTTGGACCCACGGTATGTATACTAGGGCCAACCACTTCATCCAGTGTGTGTGGTCTGAGGACTTTTCAGTCCGGGACAGCAGACGATAGTTTTACGAAGAAAAATAATTGCCCGGGGTAGGATGGGTTACTCTGATTAACCTCTCAGATGTTTTCACCTAAGAGCAAACCAAAGGAATTTTCTCCACTGTTACTTGCGACTAGAATACGTTTACAGTTCATAAAACAGACATTTATTTATTCGAATAGCCTTTCAGAGAGCATGTTAAATCAGTATTTCGCCGCGGGGGAGCGGGCGAGGGCTTTGAGGCGCTATGCTTCGATGAACGAGGCCGATCCCCGTCGGGGGTTCGAATCCCCCCTCGGGCAAGTTTGTGCTGTCTTTAGTATAAGTTAGTTCATAAGTAGTTTGTAAGTTTACGGACTGATGACCCCGCAGTCCCATAAGCTTATCAAGCAAATCAGTATTTCATTTCATTCTTGCTGCGTACAGTCTTCTTCAACTTCGACCACGTTTGTTTCTGCTCCCGAGGCTATACCATGTTAATACTCTGAAGTAGAAGAATATATATTCCTCTTATAAGATTTCTTTATCTTGTTTCAGTTGAGAGTAGCATTTTCAGTTTTCAATATTTTAAACATGACTGCGTCTCAGCAACGATTATAGGATAGTAAATTAATAACAGCCACAGCCAACCAGTTGCAATAATAGTTCTTTAATAAACCTGACCACGGTTTCGACAGATATAAACCCGACTTCTTCAGAAATACATGTATACCTATAGACAATGTGACATCATAAATTAAAATTCATAATCGTTATGCCTGAAATATGCGTCATACCAAGCCTATTGTCATTGTATTTCACAATGTTTTAGACAATAGGCTTGGTATGATGCATGTTTCAGGCATAACGATTATGAATTTTAATTTATGATGTCACATTGTCTATAGGTACACATGTATTTCTGGAGAAGACGGGTTTATACCTGTCGAAACCGTGGTCAGGTTTATTAAACAACTATTATTGCAACTGGTTGGCTGTGGCTGTTATTAATTTACTATTTTCAATTTTGTCATTTTACCACAGGTTTACCTCGCTTGTGCATCATTTATTCTAGCCAAATGTCCGAAAAAAAGACATCCTTCTTTCCCGAATTGTGCTTTTATTTTGTCTACGCACTCACGGGTCTCTTTAGGGATTTGTTGTAATTCATTTATTTTGCTGTTAGATCAAATATGCTTCTAAGCAGTGTTCATTCTTAGTATATAATATGATTATGCCAGCGACCACACTAATTTTATTGCTTTTCGACGTCATAGAAAGCCTGTTTCTGGCGTTTTCCTAACAAAGGCCCATTTTTTACCATATGTCTAGGCTGTCCTCGTTTTTCCTTAAGCTTAGGCATCGTATTGGAAATTCTGTTTCTGGAACAGAAATTTGTATATTGAACTTTTCCTCTTGGACAATTAGATTTTCTTTCTGGCCATGTTAACTGGTTCTTCCGTCGGTTCTTGTTAGAACCAATTCATTATGAAAATTAAAATACACAAGAACAAACACAAAATTGTGTATTTTAATTATCTTTCTGGGTTCTGAAATTTTATTATGTACCTTTTATAAAGGTGTTGTCGTTTTCGAATATTAGGCAACCGACATACATGTTAATTCTTTACATTCCGAATCTGATGCTTTAGCGATGTTTTTTCTCCACTACCTATGCAATAGGGGAGCGTCCACCTCCCCTCCCCCCCCCCCCCCCAATAGACCATAGTCTGATTCCTGTTTTTACTCAAAAATTCTCTACAGAATCTCGCTTTAGATAAACTATTTGTCATTTTTTCTTGGTTATATTTATCCCTTTTTTCTAAATACGTAATATTTCCTAAATTTGATTAGAATCACGCGCTTTCTTGAAATCTACAAGTAAGTTTGTTCCTTCACTATCTTATTCGCATATCTTTGCATGATACATTTTTCTACTCATTAAACACGTTACATTGTGTATTTGTGATTTAGTGCTAGTTTTGTGTCGGAATGCAATAGCTTTATCTAGCATTTTGTTTGAATAGTCTAGAAATGCTACTAATGTAGCAGTTGATCAACTATTAGTTTTTGCATTAGAGCTAAAAAATAAAAACAATCGCATGTTATCACGAAAAGTTACCAACAGATGAGATGAGCAACTCATTACTGATTATTTTTAAATGCTTTACTAAAAAAATGCAATACTAAAAATCGATACTGGAACATGGGAGGCGACATAACATATTATACTGTCAAAGGGAAGGGGGACCTTCTCAATTTACCAGATTGAAAAGCGTGACTATCGTAGCCGTATGCAAGACTCTTACATCAATTGTCAGAGAAACAGTTCAAAATGTTCAAATGTTTGTAAAACTTATGGGACTTAACTGGGGATCATCAGTCCCTAAACTTACAAACTACATATGAACTAACTTATACTAAACACAGTACAAACATTCATGCTCGAGGGAGGATACGGATCTCCGTCGGGGGAGGCCGCGCGATCTGCAACATGGCGCTCCAGACCGCTCGGTTACTCCCGCGCGGCGGAGAAACGAGTCTGTTTACGTAACTGCTGACGCAAGAAGAGACAGTTCTTTCAATAAAATGTAGTCAAACTAGAATACCATAAATCATTACACTGAACAAGCGATGAAGGTTATTTCTCCTTCTAGGTAGAGAACGCAGGATGGAAAAAAAAGTTCCTAGCCGCGGTGAAGTTGCCGAGCGGTCTAAGGCACGGTTGCTCGCCGTCGGAGGTTCGAGTCCTCACTGGGGCATGGGGGTGTGTGTGTTGTCCTTAGGTTAGTTTAATTTAGTTTAAGTAGTTTGTAAGCTACGCGCTGATGACCACGCAGTTAGTCCGATAGAGTTACAAACATCTGAACATCTTGAAGAAATAACTCCTATTAATTAGAATATTTTTAACCATTTCTTATGGTTTACATTGACTCCGTAACATTTTAGTAGAATATATCATGAACATTTAATTGACAGAATAATTGGTAGAGTTCATTCGCTTTGTATGTGTAAATAAACTGTGAGTTTATCAATATATTAGTTGTACTCACATCCACTTCCATGTAATCTATTCTGACGTTTCCGACAATGCTGATAAAAGTAAAACTGGAGAGAAGGTTTTTGGCATTTCTTTATTAAATGTACGCTGTCTGAAATTTAGCACAATTGAAATTATTGCACTGATAAATGATTAGACACAAAATCAAATGTTCAAATGTAAATAAGCTTAAGGGAGTTAACTGCGGGGTCATCAGTCCCTAAAGTTACAAACTACTTATGAAATACCTTATACCACAGAGTAACATATACAGAGAAGCAGCCCCTCTAAACCATTGTCCTACCTTAGCCTCCAAATAATACAAAGCCTACTGACTAGGAGTAAAGAAGTCTTGTCGCCGCTCTCGTTGAAACAGCAGCCGCTAGAGGCGCCACATAACAACCACACACGCGCGAAACTTGACTGAAGTGCGTTCTGCTACAGTGCGTTGTAATGCACATTGTGCATCCCAAACTTACTGTTTTACGTGAAAATCTACAACCGTTTAAGTTTTTGTGGAAAATGGTATATTGTTGTGTGCCATTTTGCAATCAGGGCTCCCGAAATATAGCTCCTGGTGTTAGTTTTCATGAATTTCCGAGTAACGAATCCACGAGACAACTATGGATAAAAATAATAAGTAAACAAGGTATGTGCATTTCTAAGTGATCAGTGCTGGTGTAATTTATTTTATTGTTGCCTAAATATTTCATTTTTATCTCTTATGTAGGTGATGCAAAGGATAAGTTATGGCATTCTGTGGTATGCAGTAACCATTTTCTTACCTCAGACTATAAATCCGGCCTGAAGATAAAGAAATTGAATCCTGATGCAGTTCCCAGAGTTTTCGAAATGTATCCGCCAAGCAAACGAATTAAGATAAAAGAACCGAGAATAGAAATTGAAAGATGTGGGACAAATTTTTGAAACAGAAGATCGGCAAAATCGCTACAGACAAGGGAAATGTAAGCGAAGAACTCTGCCACAAAAGCCATATTTCACAACCTCATAATAAAGATGCCATAGTACAAACAAAGTTAAAGTGTACAGTCTCCGTCACCAATGATGGCCTTAATAAAAGGAAAAGACAAGGTGGTCTGCAATACCCCAAACCTACATTCGTCATGTTCCTGGCATGACTAGAAAGTGTGACTAACGAGGCACTGGAATCAGTCATAGACAAGCCAAAAGTACTGTTCACACTTTTACATATGTCACTGCCTCATATTAGTCGCAACCCCGGGTTGCAGTGCGGTAAGGATTCGCCTGCAGAGCTACTGAACAGATTAATACTGCAAAAATTTCTGCGGCCCTACGTAACTAATTTCACGAACAATATGACAGACTAGGTACGTAGGGAATATTTTGCGAAAAGAAATGAAAATTTAGAAAAGAAGCTCTCTAGGAAAATCTGCAAAACAATTCCAATCAATTAGGCCTAATAATCAGTGTACATGATAATAAAAAGAAACAATCGATGTTATCATTGTTAAATAAAGACAGTAACATGAACTTCAATATTTGTTCTCGTCATCAGTGACCAAAATGAACCGTTGTCCTACATGGACATATTTTTAAGCCTTATTTCCTATTCGGTTCCATAAGAATCTACACGGAATGAGGTTGGCTTGTGGCGCCAACAGCGGAATAAGTGTGAACTACAGAGGCGACACTGCTCATCAGAGGTAAGCTCCTAGTGAGTAGGCTTTCTATTATTTGGAGGCTAAGGTCCTACGCTCCTATGGTAGTTCCGTAAGATGGTAGCAGGTGTCAGGCGGTTCCCTGGCTTAGTACCGGTAGACCACACTAAAGGCGCTTCTGAGGGTAGCGTGGAGGGGAGGCTGAGGGGAGAGCTCGTGCCGCCTGCCCCGAGGCCACGGCTGTGTCCGGCTTGATTACGTTTGAGGGGAAGTGGTGGTGGGGGCAGCCGCTACCTGCCGCCTGCTCTGGCCAGTTTAAAGAGCTGCATCTGACCGCAGCGTCATCATGGGACATCTTACGGAACTGCTGAAAACCCTTCCTCCCCGCACCCCTGAGCGTAGGGCCGGGCCCTTACGGAGGTTTCCCGTCTGTATATATTTGTCTGTGCTTATACTAAAGACGTCGCAAACATCCATGCCCGACCGTAGCGACCATGCAGACTGTGACTGGCGCGCTGCAAACCGCTCAGCCACTGCGGTCGGCGACACAAAATCAATACGTTACTGCCGTATAGATAGTCCCTATGATTAATTTAGTTAAATGTTATTGTAATCAGCATGCGTCTGTAGTTTCAAAGATTTCATTCTGGAGATTAAGTGTTCTATTGTAGTCAGGATCATATTCATATAATGGAGATTGTTCTAATGACAGGACACATATTCTGCTTCCAGTCATAAATATAAAATTGTTAAGATCACATAACACTGCGGACGTGACAAATGTCACTATATAACTGTTCTAAAAGCTTTTCCGGGTGTTACCAGAAATAAATATGTGACCTCGTGCCTGAATTAAGTATATTTATTGGTACCAAACACAGTAGAAGTATTTAGTTACTATGGCAACAGCGGGTAACCAAACATACAAACAGTTAGGTAAATTATGACGTAAATAAAGATATGTCTGAAACAGCTCCTTCAGCATCTAACAATCTTCGTAACTGACTTTAAAATACACTAACTGCTCAGTAAGTTAGAGAAAAAGAACAGAATTAGTATGCAGAGACGAAGATGTTTAATTTGAAAAAGGATGACTAAGAGAAAAACAATGCATAAAGCTTTCATTAAATTGCGATAATGATATTATTTAATAACAGAATCTCTTTCAAACCCGCAATAAATGTTGGCACTATAAAGAGGAAATCGGTGCCTAAAGAAAAAAAAGAAAATAGATAGAACGACAGACAGAAAAAAAATGTTGAATCCTTGAAGGCAGTGTTAATCTTTAGCGTCGAGCTACGACGACGTCAACGTAGAGGAAGCACATGTTTGGATGGAGAAACGATTAAAGAGGAGTTCCATTCCATTACTCCACTTCTATGTGAGCTTAACTAAAGTTTCTGAGAACCGTTGTAAAAGTGGATTTTTATGGCATATATGATTTCACTTACGGATAGTGTTTTTCTTTCTGCTTCCAATCATTGCTTCACATACTAGTGACTTTTACTACGTGAAATACTACTGGTTTTGACAACAAAAGGGAACACCAAAACTCATTGACGTTTCACGGCCAGAAATAATCCCTGTTGGGTTCTACATACTGACTGCAAATGAATTACTCACACCGTTTGTGACGTTACCTCACATTTCGCGGCTTTCATTTTATTCCTTAGATTTATTTTCCAAATTTTATTCTTCCGTACGGCCAGCCGTCGCAGGCCATAGCAGATACGATGCACTTAGAGCGGGCCGGTCCGGGCTAGCAAGCGACAGATGGTCGCTCGCACCGTGGGAGCGCTGAGCCTCGGCCGTTATTACACTATCAAATTATTTGTCAAAGAATTGGAGAAAAAAAGATTGCACGTAGTGTAATGGGAACGTCGGCCAATATTTCATCAAATCTAAGGCCTTGGCCAAGATTTGATCAAAGAAATCGCTCGTCTCCTGTTTCCTGCAGTGAGAAATGTGACCGCTTGGAGCGCTAGTAGTATACACCAGCTTTGCCAACTAGACGGATTCCCCGTCAAATTTGACGGAATTTCAAATTGTATGACGGATAAAATTTCGCTTTGACGGTTGACGGATTTTTTGACGAATATTGTTACAAATTTACTTTTTTACCGATATTGCTGGTTTCATATAATTTTGAAGAAATAAATAACGTTTACTTTGTAAAAGCTATTACAAATGCCAATATTTCTGTGCTTGCAAGACACTAGCATAGCATATTAACGTATTTTTGCTCTAAAACCAAATAATAAACAACTCCGGTTACTGGAAAACTAAGTAAAATAAACATTATGGTGGCATATGGCTCTAATTTGCTGGATGCAAAGAGACTGCACGTATCTCAGTAGCAGCACAATAACAATGATGTGTTTTGCTTTACGAGTTAGCTCGGAGAATTCTGAATAGTGAGATCAGTGCATTGGCTGTATTTGACAGATTCTTAAATGCTTGTCCCACTCGTAAACGAAGTATTATGTGTAGCATAAATTTTAATTTTCTCTTATTTCTGCAAGGGATTACCTAATTTTGACGGATTTTTAAATGTTTTGCTGACGCATAAACAAAGTAAATGTTTTAAAATGCATTTCTTTTTATGTTGCAAGAAAGTACAGAGACATCTAATTCTGACGGATTTTGACGGAAGTTTGGGTGTTGGTGTGACGGAGAAAATTACCAAGAGCTGGCAACACTGGTATACACTATACAGCTTCCTTGCCACTACAGCTGTTTTATTTGGAGGTTAAATATGACATTACTTGGACATAACGTTCGTATTCGTAAACATGTCTAGTAGTGGAATGTTTGTGTAGTGTTTTCCAGCAACAACAAAATGAAAATGAATGTATAAATCAGATGGAGCGTTGTATAACAAGCGACACGGCCAATTCACACTGTCCGTCTCGTCAATTCGCGTAGCCCAATACCCTGCGGCGAAAGTGAGGTTGAGTTACAATCCGTGATGCAAAAATGTCTTAATATACTATCGAAATTGAAAAAGCAATACCCCTAAATCTTATTTACGGCCAAAGCAGATTTTAGAATGTATGATTCTGGTAACTTGGAGTGATAAGTGCTGGGAAGTGAAACAACTTTCAAAACATTGACATCTGTTTGCAAGCAAATCTAAATACGTCAGCCAATTTTCGTAAGGAAATAAATAGAGCCTATTTACTTTATCAGCAATGTTTCCCCTCTTACATAGTTAATAACGTCAGAAACAAATTAGATTATCCTCTTTGTCAGTGCTCACATTTTCCATTTAAAACGTTATTTAATGAAACATGCTTTATCAACTTAACAATCTTATTCGTATACACTGTTTGAGTCAGCCTTTTTGTTACTCTATTGCAAAATGTGAAGGATGAAGAGCGTCAAAATAATTAGCAATGAACGGCCCGGCTGTTCTGCCGACGCCATAGAAAAGAAATCCTCTCACTCCCGTAAGAAATTTTATTTATCTCGCTCTGACACCCACAGTTTCATCCAAGTGCGTTTTGTTTTCTTTCTTCCCTCCTTCTCTTCTAAATGCAGACACAACACAACTGTAGTATAAACAGCAGCTGAGCATTATACCGCCATTTTGAAGCAAATGTGACAAAATATTGGATGCTAGTGTAATACTCCCTTTTGAGTTTCATCCAATTTCTTTGTAAAAAAATATGACCAATATTTCATCCAATTTTTCCGTCCAATTCTTTGTCCAATAGTTTGATAGTGTAATACCGGCCATCCGGTTACGGCGTATAATAGCGCGGGGCCCTATCGTCACTGCGAATAGCGGGAATCGGCTTCGTGAAATACATTTTATTAACTTTGTAGGATTCTTGTTTCGAGCTCCAACATTTCTCAAGGATACAGCTATGGCTGATTAATATTTTGTGTATCTAATGGTGTCTTAAAGTTTAGTATTCTTAAGAGTAAGTTGAATGTAGAATGGGTGATGTTATTGGACAGAAAGTGTCAGCCAATGGCGTGATAGTATGATGGATTCTCGCGCCAAGACTTTGAGGTGGACACTAGGAAGTCGGCGGGTGGTGTCCGGTGTGGAACCACGTATTGCGTGTGCGCCGATAGTGCGCTCGGGTAGCTAAGTGTGTAGATAGTCGGTGGATATCAGAGTGTTTTTCGTTGGTGTGTGACGTTCCCGTGTGGAGTCACTTTTTGTTACGATCGCATTACGGGCGTGCAGATAGTAAAGTTTGGTGTGTGGTGTCCGGTACGGAACCAAGCATTTATTGAGTAGTTTGGCAGCATATGTTAATGCTCACAGTAGTTGCATTTGGCTGCGTGAATTACTATAATTTTGAGAGTGCTGGAGGTAGAAGTTAGTGGAGAGTTAATCTTTTTTTTTTTTTTTTTTTTTTTTTTTTTTTTTTTTTTTTTTTTTTTTTTTTGCGGTGTAAGATCACAGAATTTTGTTGCCGCCATTAAGACAGCTTATTGTGCATCTGGCTTCATACTGGACTGCCACACTGATAGAAATAAAAATCAGTACTGGAACATTTTCAACTTATTTCAAGTAGTTAGAGTAACTTCCTCTATGCTCATTATTCTTGACAAACGCACTGCAATTTGGGAAGCGTTAGAATCTGCGGCCTGAAGAGAACTTCCTGCCGGCCGCTGTGGCCGAGGTGACTGAGGCGCTCCAGTCACGGTCAGCACGGCCACTACGGTCGGGGGTTCGAATCCCCCCTCGGGCATGGATATTTGTGCCGTCCTAGTTCGTAAGTAGTTCATAAGTAGTTTGTAAGTTTAGGGACTGATGACCCCGTAGTTAAGTCCCATAAGCTTAACAAACATTTGAAGAGAACTTCCAACGGGACATAAACAATTGTACTACAGGTAAGACGTCCTGTTAGACTTTATTTTGGAAAGAGTGTGTGGGAGAGGGCACACGCCTGGTTAATCTGAGCACTGATAGGAACATTGAATATTGCGAGGTGTGTGTCCGCGTGTAACGGAACGAGGCATTTACAGAGTCCTACGTCTCTTATTTCACGTAGATGGCATCCCTTAACTGACATTATTTTGTACGTGTAGCAACACGTCAGGACACGTTATACGTTCAGTTATTTATTCAAGATAACATGATCTGATGTGGAAGAGACAACCTTCTTTAGAAGCAAGAAATAAAAATTGATACATAGAACTATCACCGCGTATCGCTCTGCTCTAAAACTAAAATATTTAGTCTGTTTTTCTTTCTTTCTTTTCCAGGTAATTAACACAGCTGATGCAACGCACCACAACTTCTCAGTAGGAGAACCTGGTAAACTTCCAAGGAAAAAGACAGAGAAGGCGTAATGATGTAAAAATGTAGCGACCTAATGGAGGACATGAAGCGTAACGAACTAGGTGGGGAATGGCATTAGACTCTCACCACAAACATATTGCGAATACATAGAAACAAACATTATTTACTGTATAACTAACAAATTCCAGAACTGTCTCTGGAAGCAGTTAATTTAATGAAATGTCTGGGAGTATGAGTTAGGAGCTACTTGATGTGGGAAGATCGCATTTAATCACTGTGGGTTAGGCTGATCTTAATTGGAAGAATATGCAGGAAGTGTACATAAAAAAGAAGTAGCTTACAAAATACTCGTTCTATCGAAACTTGAATATTGCTCGTCAGTGTGAGATCATAGCAGATGGCGTTGAAAGGGGAAGTAGAAAACATCCAAAGGAGAGGAGAACGCTTCGTTACAGGTTCATTTATTGAGTGAATTGCGTCACGAAGACGATCAGCAAGACGTTGCAAAAGAGACGTTTTCCATCACGGTTCGGACTTCTCTCAAAGTTCGTACGTTTCTTGAAGAGTCAATCAATGTACTGCTTCCTCCTACGCATGTCTCGCGAAGAGCGAGGAGGATAAAACTGGTGAGATTATAACCCACACGGAAGATTGCCTGAAGTCGATTCTGATGCGAACCGTACGCGGCTGTGACAGGAAATAGGAGACAGTGGCAATAGCACACATAGTATGCGGAATGTGGATGCAGAGAAAGCAACTTTGCTGAGTGCGGCAGGGGTCAAAGTAATTGAACTCTTGCCCCTACGCTTCTGTTTGTACTGGGCCGTTTCTGAGAAAACATCGGTCAAAGTTTTCGTTATACTTCAGTTGCCTTATAGTGTTCTTTAGCGGGAAGCTGCTGTATTTGAAATGGTATTACTGCAACTATCATTGTGGGCTAAAAGAACCGCGACCTGCGCGCAGTGTTTCATATGTATATATTGCTTATTTAGCTACTTATGTTTGTACAAGATGACTAATTACTTTCATACAACACCACGTCGTGTAGGCAGAGAATGAGTGGAGATTATAACTTGTTTCCTGAGGCCCTTCAGTTGTTGTTATTGTTGTTATTGTTGTTATGGTATTCAGCTCGTTGACTGGTTCGATGCAGCTCTCCACGCCACCCTATTCTGTGCAAGTCTCTTCATCTGAGAATACGTTCGGCAACCTACATCCTTATGAATCTATTTACTGTATTTGTCCCTCGGTCTCCCTCTTCGATTTTTACCCCACCCACGTACTTTTAATGCTAAGTTGACAAGTCCTTGATGTCTCAGAATGTGTCCTACCAATCTATCCCTTCTCTTAGTCAGGATATGCCAGAAACTCCTCTTCTCCCCAATTCGGTTAAGCACCTCCTTATCAGTTACGTAATCTATCCATAGAATTCTCATCATTCGTCTGTAGCTCCACATTTCAAAATCTTCTACCATCTTTTTGTCTGAACTCCTTATCGTTCATGTTTCACTCCCACATACTCCAGACAAATGCTTTCAGGAAGAACTTCCTAACATTTAAATTAATATTAGATATCAACAAGTTTCGCTTGTTTAGAAACGCTTTTCTTGTTCACACACACATGCTTGTAAAGCTTATGGGACTTAACTACGGGGTCATCAGTCCCTAAACTTACAAACTACTTATAAATTACGAACTAGGACGGCACAAATATCCATGCCCGAGGGGGGATTCGAACCCCCGACCGTAGTGGCCGTGCAGACCGTGACTGAAGCGTCTCAGTCTCCTCGGCCACCGCGGCCGGCACGCTTTTCTTCCCATAGACAATCTGCATTTTATATTTTCTCTACTTCGGCCATTAGAAATTGTTTTGCTACCCAAAAAACGAAACTCATCTACTGCTTTTATTGTCTCATTACATAATCTAATTTCTTCAGTACTGAGTACATTTAGTTGCACTTCCACACAACTATTGGTTCTTGTTTTGCTATTTTAGCCTCTCTCTCCTACAACGTTTTTGTCAATAGATAATAAGAAAAAACGTAATCGAGCATCTGGGATGGTCTTCTCTCGTTTATAAATTAATCTGGGGATCATTAGACATTTACATCAATCTCCGCTTCGAGAGCTGAAACCAGGCTCTTCATTGTTAAGATGTTAATCAATAATGTGACAACATTTCGTGTACGATTAAGTATTGCTCGTGTGCTTCAGTTAGTTTGTGCAGTTGGTTTGTACAGCCTAGATCCTGGCACCGCTCCGTGGCGCTTTGCATTGCCGGGGTAAACAAGTGGCATGCACCGCTGCTCGCGGCAAGCAGGCCAGCAGTTGCAGTCCGGTCCCAACCACGCGGCCTGAGTCACCACCAGTGGCTAACGGTCGCCCTGGAGTGCAGTGTTCCAACGAATCTCTCTGGAATGTCGCCCGTGACGCCGTTTAGTCACCAGCAGCCTCTCACAGGGCAGGCGAGCCATGGAACAGTTTGCCTGTTACCTTTGTGCGAATGTCTTTTTTATCCCACTATTACCGATGCCATCAGTGCTTCGCAATTGCTAAATATGCAAGGGAGTTAGATATACATCCTGAACTCATTCCCTTACTCTCTCTGGCCATCACTTTCATCTCTCTTATCTTGCTTCTTAACGTGTTAGGCTTCTCCATTTATTGATTGTTTAACCCAGCGTATTTCGCTGTTTTGTTTATTTAATATTCAGTTACTCCAAGTACTCCTTCCTTCTCTGTCTACTCACCTCGTCCCTCATCTTCCTGTTTACCTACCTGCACCACTTCCTCTTCCTCACCCTCCTCCTTGTACTCTTCCACAACTCCACCTCTGGCACTTTTCTATTCTGCTGCTCCTCCCAACCCTCTAGCCGCCAATGCATTCCACTGCGTTTGTCATTAATTTCTCCGCTCTCTTTCAGTTCTTCTTGTCCCGTCTCCGTTCATCCCTTCTCTCCTTTCCTCATTATGAAAAATTATATGTATCTGCCAAATATGTTCATGAGAGGTCAAACGGTGTCGTAATCTAAGATATCCTCCGCCATAAAACGTACGAATTATTATGTAACCAGTGTCGTGAGCACAATGTTGTCACAACCACTTGAAAGTTATGTCAATTCATAACATACGTTTCTAATCCAAAGTAGCAATGCCAATGAAACATTGTAACTTCAGATTTTACCGACGTTTCTTTACATTTTCCTTTCTTTTTTTCTACCCAGCCCTGTTTTAAAGCGAAAAAAAAAGAAAATAAAAGAACCTTACTTATCAAAACGCCGTTTTCGGCACATACTAGAGCGTTCAGCGGCATTTATAGTTCCGTTTGGTGAACGGTATTAGCGCTGATATAAGCTAAGATATTGAGCAAGTACCTTTTTCTCAATGGAACCTCTTAATTTTTATAACGGCTCTTGAGAAGACAATTCCAGGGATATAGCATTTGTTAATGTTAATGTTAAAACTTCCATTAAAATATCGAGAAATCTTTATGTATAAAGTAGTGTGTCCATATGTTTGTGTGTTCGTGTTGCATACAAATCTACAGATTTCTTCCAATCTTTATGAAACTTTGTACACGCAAGCTTAAGTCTAAAAGAACGGGCGCCGTAAGTGTAAGAGTCACGTACGATACAAATTTTACGAAGTATGACGTCATAAAACAATGATATGCGCAAAAAAACTGCTGCATTAAGCGACAATGCTGCTCATTTTCTCGTAAACCACTGGACCGATTTCAACCAAAATTGGTAAACATATTTCTTACGTTAGATAACAATTGCTGTAGGAGTAAGAATCAAATACGACACACGGTTCAAGAAATATAACGTCATAAACAGTAGGAATCACAAAAAAACTATAACCTAATGCACGATACTTTATAAATACACTGTATGAGAATGGTAGTACTTAACGACTTGCAACAAACTTTAAACATAATTTTAAACATTTATTAAACTTTTTCTCCCCGACATCCACATCATAATATTGAAAGGAAAAAATTTCTCGCTTACTATTTTTTCGTTGTTCATGGTGCAAAACTATGACATTCCGTATGACGTTGCAGTTTATAATTTGTACACTACAAGTTGTGCTCGCAGAAAATTTTACAGATAATATACACACGTACAGCTGAAATAGAATCACTGTACGACACGTAGTTCATGAGCCATGAGCACATAAAAAGTAACGTCTATGGAAAATCGCCCCATCGCGCACCAAGTTTTAATCTACTGATTGTTCACTACTAATTGTATTCGCAACCGATTTTACAGACATACAGCACTTATAAAAAATAATATATATCTGAGAAATTATACAAGTCTGCTCCATATAACTCAATACGCGTTTTATACGTCAAAGCACTTATAATTTTGTACATTATGCGAGACAGCCTTATTTCTTATTTATTCTCCGATAAATATAGCATGTTTTTAGAGAGAAAAAAAAAAGAAAAGAAAAAAAGGGGATGGACAGAGAGGGAAGAGATAGGAGAAGTACTAACTCAAGGCAAGAGTAAATAAAGAAATAGCCGGGAAAAGCCGGATTTTCAGCTAGTGTGCTATAATTTAAGGGCACTGTGGTCGGATTCAGCGTCAGTAGGGCCGAGGGGACTGAGGCGCTACAGCCACGGTCTGCACGGCCACTACGGTCGGGGGTTCAAATCCCCCCTCGGGCATGGATATTTGTGCCGTCCTTAGTGTTAGCTAGTTCGTAAGTAGTTTCTAAGTTTAGGGACTGATGACCCCATAGTTATGTCCCATAAGCTATACAAACATTTGAACATTTTTTTGCAGCGTCATAGGCAATTGTGTTGCAGGATCTTACTTATCTCAGGTTGTATTGGGACAGATTATTGTCCCCGCTGCTGCCATACGTTAGCTCAGTTTTGCAGGTTATTATAATGTAGATATTAATTAATGATTTCAAACGTTGATTCTTCATGATAAGTGATTTTTAAGAAAGTTTGTGTGTGCGTTTTTACGTTTCATGTGCTGTGACGGCGATTCAACCTACAAGAGCAACTTCTTCACTGCCGAGTTCAAGGAGTAAACATCAGGCCACTTCAAGTTGCGGGTTGACGGCCACGAGGAACAACAAGATGCTGTTCTCCGCGGTTATTGCCGAAAATGTTTATTGTTATTTACTTTATTAACCGAGACGATTTGTAAAATGAAAAAGAACAAAAATTAGTCTTTGTTTAGTATGTTTACCTCTTGGCATACGATGAGTTGTATGTCGTGCAAACAATAAAATGTTATAACAACTCGAACTTTAATAATGTGTTGAAGATTATCTTTTGAACCTTTTACAAATTGCAAGATAATATTGAGTGTGAGTATACGTATATTGAAAGCTAACATTCAGATAAGGGAAGAAGACTCTTAATTGATTTGCAGGTCTTTAGAAATCGATTCTTTATATGTATCGATTATGAAGGAGAGCAACCTATAATATCTGTGCCGACAACAAGACGCATACCTACGAAATTTCTTTTTTTGACAGATATTTTTCTTTTCGCAAGACAACTTCGAAATATTTTATTTAAAGTGACAGTTTTATGAAACGGTGATCGTCAGATTGAGCGCTCCTTCACTCTGTGCAAGAACCTGGCTGGCCACGGTAGCCGAGCCGTCTGCGGCACGCCATTCACGCTATGTACGGCCACTACGGTCGGGGATTCGAATCCCTCCTCGGGCGTGGATATTTGTGCCGTCCTTAGTATTAGCTAGTTCATAAATTGTAAGTTTAGGGACTGATGACCCCGTAGTTAAGTCCCATAAGCTCTACAAACATTTGAATTTGAATTTGCATGAACCTGACATTTAGTTTTGAATAGTAATGCAAAAGTAAAGAAATTCAATTTTTATTTTCGTTGACACTCGGACGACATTCGAATACTGAAGTCTGACACGGTACGTGTGAAACTGACATTTCGTCGAACAAGTGAGTCGTCCTGGCGCAAGGTGTACTTCCTTACGAACCTTCTGCCAGTTCTTCTACATAAGGTGCCACTGATATTTATACGTGTAAGTGGCTCCACCACAACGGATATCCAGCTCTCCCGTCCTGTATTCCAACGCAAATACTGGAGGAAAAATTTGTTGGACGTTGGACAGGACGAAATGCTGTTGTAAGCATCTGCCCCATCTTTATTTGAGGAGCACTCAAAGAAGCAGTCTATGACGAAGCCAGACGATATGCGTCGTCATATTGCTGGTCCATGCTGTAACATACATCCACGGTATTCACGGTATTTCCATCTGTTCATAGTTCTTTCGAAGGCGATTGGAAATGTGCCTTTCAGTCCATCGTCAACATTTTGAACACACGTTAAAATAAAGTTTCATTTAGGGGACTGATGACCTAGGCAGTCTGGTACCCTAGTTCTAAACCACCAACCAACCAAAATTGCGTTTTTGTAAGATAAATCTAATGTTAAGTGCTTTGGGTGGTTTTTAGTAAATTGTTTACATACAAACGACTCCATCAGGAGCCAGGTGCAGAGGGACCACACGAATAAAATCATTAGGATTGCTGGGAACAGCTTTGGTCGCATAAATCTTTATTTCTTTTATTTCTGCAAATCCATTTCCGTCACTGAGTGGCCATCTTCAGTGCTAGAACAGGATGCCCTGTGGGCCCACATAACTAGCGACATAACAAAATGATAACAGAATGATAACAGAATGCTGTCAAATTTTACTTGGACCATGACCGGATGAAACTTGAAACATGTTTCAGAAAACAACGCACAATTTTTATTTTGCTTGAGAGTAACATTGCCAAATAAAGAGTTAATTATGCTCAAAATGTTCAAATGTTTGTAAATCTATCGGACCAAACTATGTGGTTATCAGTCCGTAGCTTACAAACTACTTAAACTAAGGTGAACTAATCTAAGGACAACACACACACCCATGCCCCAGGGACGACTCGAACCTCCGACAGCGAGCAACCGCGCGCTCCGCAACGAGGCGCCTTTGACCGCTCGGCTACTCCACCGCGGTGGTTAATTATGTTCGTTAAGTCCTACAATATCGGCAATTTCTAAAGAAGTTTTTTTCTAATTTTTCAAAACTACTTATTGCCTCTCATTTATTTAGCTGTCGATTGGTTCCTGAAAGCAGTTTTCAGACTTTTCGTTTATTCATCGTTACCTTGGGGTATTTATTGTACAAAAGTCTGTTCCATTCAAACAGAACTGATGATAACAATGAATTTCGTAATTTCCGAATAAAATCAATTTCAAATTGCTTGGTCAATTTTGCGTGATGATTAAGTACCCAGAGTTGCACTGGTCTGGTTGTTTTATGGTGCAATCGCGACCCCCCTATCAAGCCTTGGCGACCCCCATGAGGGTCATAACCCACAGATTGTAAGACACTGTATTAGATCAGCAAAGGATAACTGGTGAAGATTGTCCCGCTCCTCAACGGCTATTCGCGTAGATCTCTCAGATTCGAGTCTTTTCATGTAACTTAAGCCCTTTTCAATGTACTCCAGGCTTATTCGATAGGTTCATGTCTGGAAAACATGCTGGACACTCCATTCTTGCGATTTTGTTATCATGAAGGAACAGGATGTGCAGAATGAACGCGAAAATTGTCGTCCATTGGAAACGAATCCGTCAGCCAATGCTGCCGACTATATGTCGCAGGATTCTTCCCTGTACCGCACAGCAGTTTGATAGCCTTCTACGACCACCAGAGCGTACTGTGCCCCATGCCACCCTAAAAACTAGGGGAACCACGACCTTTCTGCACTCGCTGGATGATGTGTCTAAGATGTGAGTCAAGTTGCTTGTCATACAGTCTACTACGTTCAGTTTAACATCACGTGGCTGCGCGAAAATCATTATTGAGCATGGTGGCGTCCCTCCGTAAGTAGTGGTCATCAGCTGCAGTGGCGCCTTTGGGCGGCCAGAGCGAGGCAATTCGTCGGCAGTTCCAGTATCTCTGTAGCTCCTCTACTCCGAACAGCATCGCTCTGGTTCACTTCCAGACCATTGGAAACTTCCTTCAATGGTGATCCCTCCTGACACAAATTAACGGAGTGGATACGATCAAACTACGGAATTGACCTTCTAGGCGTTGCAAACGTACAGTCAATACAAGCTGGTACTTTCTTCCTGGTCTTGTGTCTGGTCATCTTAGGCACTCTGTAACACTGGCACTCCATATGCATCATTGTTAACATCTTTGTGCGCGTTGAGTGACGTCTATGAAAAATCTAAGAAACTGGATTCTTGGCGCGTTATACAAATTCAGCATCAGTGTTCAGAAGACCTAGGAGCCAAAGTTTGCAAGACTGTTTTACCTTGAAACTAGTGTTGTAAAGGAACAGAGTTGCTGATGGTCCGCAGCAAAAAATTTTAATTATACAGATTTTATTTCACAATTTGCGAAAATTTCCCGAGTTCAGCTGGTTTTCTTTAGTTGGTCTATCATTTTGTAAGATATGGAAATTTGTGCCGGACCCGGACTCGAACCCGTGTCTCCCGCTTTTCGCGAGCGGTCGCTTTAACCACAAGTGTAACATGTGTAAGTTTGGGTGTGGGTGGGGAGAGTGCAGGGGTGATCGAGTGGTTTAGGCGACCGCTCACGAAAAGCGGGAGACCCAGGTTCGAGTCCCGGTCCGGTACAAATTTTCATATGTTACAAAATGATAGACCAACTAAAGAAAACCAGCTGAAGTCGGAAATTCTCGCAAATTGCGACGTAAAATCTATATGTACAAGACTGTTTTTTGATTTTGTAAAAATATATGAAATAGCCAATATCGCTTATCATCAGTTTTTATTAACGGCGACCGGTTTCACTGAACTATGTCAGCATCATCAGGTCATTTGACATTACAAGATTAAGGCCTTGTAAAATATTTTATTTTACCTGATGATGCTGACATAGTTCAGTGAAACCGGTCGTCGTTAATAAAAACTGATGATAAGCGATCTTGGCTATTTTATATCTTTTTACAATATTATAAGTGGATCACCACCTATAACATAAACCAACTGTTTTTTGATTGTTTATTACAATTTCGTGCGTTATGTTTAGAATATAAAGCAACTGTACCATAGAGACACGACGGAATATAGCGCGCTTTAAGCTAAAGCTTGTGAGCATAATCGAAATTTATATTCATGACACGCCCTCTTTTTTTCACAGCCCAATTGGACGCCACAGTTTTGTTTTATATCCATTTGAGTTATTGTTCTTACCATTGACTTTATACTAATTAATATTCGCAATTTATATATGGAATGCCACGCGGGAGTGGCCGTACGCTCTAAGGCGCCTTGTCGGGGTGCGCGTCGGAGGTTTGAGTCCTCCCTTGTGTATGGGTGAGTGTGTTGTCCTTAGCATAACTTAAGTAGTTTTTATGACTAGAGACTGATTACGACGGAAGTTTGACCGCGTAGCTTTAGAAGCATTTGAACATTTGATATATCTGGAATAATGCCATTATAATATCGGGAAAATTCGGAACAGAAGCGGTAAACAGTTTTATCGTTTCGGATTATGAAGTATAACACGCTTATTTTTTCTAATTCAATTGGACGCATTTTTCCAAATCTACTCGCGTTTTATTGTTTTATTAATTGTCGTCGCTCTTCTACAGCATAACGTAAATTTTTCTGCTTTGTTACTCTTCCATTGTGACCGTACTCTTATTGTGTGAATATTTTGCATACCGATTTATCATACATTGAAATGAAGTTTCCGAAACCCGTCGAAACCTGTCGTGCGAGCAGGTGAAGCTTATTTTCATTAATTCTAATGGTAAATAAAATGTATAATCAAGTGTGTCGCTTCTTAATTCCAAAAAGACTCGCACTTGATATGTGTGGATTACAACGCCATGTATCACGAATGAAAAACAATAACTTGGATAACCAGTAGGTATTCTTTGGAGCATAATTCGACTATGCAAAGTAAATGGGGAAGGGAGGTCCCACTGAAAAATACAGAGTGGTGGTCAGTTAAAGAGATTTCATCTTCATTAATATTAGATTCTATTACATATATTTCAGTTCACATTGACCCATAGTGAAGAATTCTTTTCCGGTAGATCTCGTCAGAAAACAATATACTGTACAGTCCTACAAACCAAGAAAATACTAACTAGACACATATAACACTTTCTTGATTTCGGACATAGTCTTGATAGAGTTGTGCAACCACCATGATAAAAAAAATAAAAATAACTCTTAAAAAGTCTTCTTGTGTGCAGATAAAATCTCATAGCTGGTAACTAGAGATTTTTTATTTCAAACGTCGGTACATGATTCAGGCTCAGCAAATCATCTGGTGTGCCGCGGTGGAGTAGCCGAGAGGTCTAAAGCGCCTCGCTGTGGAGGTTCGAGACCTCCCTGGGGCATGGGTGTGTGTGTTGCCCTTAGGTTAGTTTACCTAGGTTTCAGTAGTTTGTAAGCTACGAACTGATGACCACGCAGTTTGGTCCGATATATTTACAGATATTTGAACATTTTTTAAATCATCTGGTGACCTGCCAGTGATTTTTGAATTGGAAAACGTTCACAAAAATAACTGTGAATGCACGAAATAAAGAGTACAGAAATTTACGACACAACATCATAATGAAAATACGTATTATTTGTAACATACACAGGTTTTAAAGGCAGTTTTACCATACATTATAAACTAATAATGGGTTATTATAGAGATTGTTTCACGAAGATATGTAAATATTTTAATATGTTATACTACAAGTAAAACTAAAGAAAAAAGTTCCTACAAACAAAGGTCCGCAAATATTTAGTGACGGAGTAAATGCCAATTGTGGTGTCGCACAAGTATGACGTGCGCGCCACGTACTTTCGCCGCGCGCCGCCATGCACGCACGGCGCGGCGTTCTTACGACGTCAGCCACGAGCGCCCTCTGCTGCAACTCCGCTCGTGGCCACGACTGCTGTATCGGCCACTTGGGAAAAAGATAGGCACCAGTTAAGACCTGGCTATCGGATAGGCACTAGGAATCATCAGTAGACAGGCCTATATCTTAACTATGTATCAGCATTCTGCAGTCAAGAACTATGTAAAAGTTAAGTATTACCAAGTCTGCACGAAATATATATCTTGTTCTAATTTAGCCTAGTGTTCTAGTTTCTGCTGTCCCACTGGCTGGTCACAAGCGTGCATCCTTTATTCCTGCGTCGGTCTCTTTCTACTCGGCCACCGACACCTACGACAACCACCGGGAAACGAGACACAAAAGTGCCGACGAGGCTGGGACACAAAACTGGCGACGAGGATGGGATACAAAAGTGGCGTCGAGGATGGGATACAAAACTAATAAAAGATTTAGCCTGTAATTTAGCACCCTCGATGTTATGAAGCCAACTGTAGGAGATTACCATTTATTTTGTTGTTATTAATCTGGTGAATATCAGGAAACATGTTCCAGACGTGTATCTGCAGTAGTATTCCAGAACTTCCAGAGAAGCAAAGACATAACTGTAATTTCTTTATTACCAGGCAGATTTATTAATTTCTAGGTTACTGCACAAAGCTTTCACCAGAAGTTGTAGAGAATTTAATTTTGGAAAATGATGGTAATAAAGTTGACTAAAACTTTATGAATGTGTCAGATAACCTGCTATTATTAATATCGTAGTGAATTTACATGCAAAATCTGTAGAGTTCCTGGAAGTCTACTATAGATACACATCTGGGACATGTTTTATTAAATTCCACAGATCAATAGCAAGAGAATAAATGGAAATCGTGCTTTACTTCAACATCATTCAATTTTGATATGGCTTCGTATTAGTGAGGTTGCTAAATTTCAAGAAAAAATCTTTTAATAGCCGTAACTCCGTAACTAAACATTAGCTGACCTATATTTATATTAACTCCTTTCTTTAGTTTTACTTGTAGAACAACGTATTCCAATATTTCCGTACGTTAGTGAATCATCTGGTATGTACTATCCATCTCACGCTCAGCTAAACGTGAAATGTTTAGAATTTATTTGTCCACTTTTTATAATGGTAAAATTTTTTTGACGCTTGCTGAAATTTTATTTATTATACGTGATTACTTCGTAATTAATTCTTTATGCTGTACAGGTCCATATCTTTTACCTGTCCATATAACTTTCAAATAATTGTAATTCTAAACCTTCGATATAGGAGAAGCGTTTTTACTCGACATTATAACGTAAAAAAATAAATAAAATACGCTGGTACTGCGGTCAGGTGGCTCTTGTTATTAATGCTTGGTGCTCGCTATCGCTCTCCGCTCTTGTGAGAGATGATACATTTGATGTTCAGCTGCGCGTGTGATGGGCGCTTTATTACGTGCGTTTGCGATTTTTTTTCCTTTTTCAATCAAAAAGCCAAAAACCTTTTGTGAAGTTTGAAAAAAAAAAAGGATCTCCAGTTAACAGCTATGAAATTTTTTCTGCAAGTAACAATCTTTTTCCGGTGTCAGTTTTATTATATTTACCCTGTGCGTTTCCATATCATCTACATCTACATAAATACTCTGGAAATAACACTTAAGTACATAGCAGAGGGTTCATCCAACCGCCGGCCGCGGCGGCCGAGGGGATTGAGGCGCTCCAGTCACGGTCTGCACGGGCACTACGGTCGGGGGTTCGAATCCCCCTTCGGGCATGGATATTTGTGCCGTTCTTAGGATTAGCTAGTTCATAAGTAGTTTGTAAGTTTAGGGACTGATGACCCCGTAGTTAAGTCCCATAGACTTTACAAACATTTGACAAGCATTTTGTTCATCCAACCGCTTTTATGATGTTCCTCTACAGTTCCATTCTCTAATAGCACGCGGAAAAAAGAACATCTAAATCTTTCCGTTTTCGATCTGATTTCTTTTATTTTATTTTGATGATCATGTCTTCCTGTGTAGCTGGGTGCTAACAAAATCTGTTCGCATTCGGTAGAGAAAGTTGGTGAAAGAAATTTCGCAAATAGATCTCGTCGCAACGAGTAACGACTTTCTTTTAATGATTTCCACCCCAACTCGTGCATTCTTTCCGTGACACTCTCTCCCCTATATCCCGATAATACAAAACGAGCTGCCCTTCTCTGTACTTTCTCTAAATCGCCTGGCAATCCCACTTCGTGGTGTTTCCACAAATCAAATGTTTGTTAAGCTTATGGGACTTAACTACGGGGTCATCAGTCCCTAAACTTACAAACTACTTATGAACTACTTACGAACTAGGACGCCACAAATATCCATGCCCGAGGGGGGATTCGAACCCCCGACCGTAGTGGCCGTGCAGACCGTGGCTGGAGCGCCTCAGTCCCCTCGGCCACCGCGGCCGGCTGTTTCCACAATGCGTTGCAATACTCCAAAATAGGACGCACAAGTGTGATGTAGGCAGTTTCTTTAGTAAAGCTGTTGCATCTCCTAAGTGTTCTGCCAACGAAACGTAGTCTTTGGTTCGCTTTCCCTACAGAATTTTCTATGTGTTCTTTCTAATTTAAGTTTTTTGTGTGTGTTACTCCTAGGTACGTAGTTAAATTTACGGCCTGTAGTTTTTACTAATTTATAATGTAAATGAATTTTAACGGTCTTCTTTTAGTGGCCATCTGGATGACTTCACACTTCTCATGGTTAAGGATCACTTGCCATTTTTTCACCATGCTGATATCTACCTAAATCATTTTGCAGTTACTTTTGATTTTCTGGTGACTTTACCTGCCGATACATGACAGCTTCATCCGCGAACAGTCTCACGGAGCTATAACACTTCCCAGGAGAACGCCAGATACCGCATCAGTTATATTTGATGATTTTCCGACAATTAAAACGTACTGTTTCCATTGTGACAGGAATTCACGAATCCAATCGCACAATTGCGACGACATTCCGTAAGTACGCAGTTTTATTAGAAGACGCTTATGACTTACAGTGTCAAAAGCTATCTGTAAATATAGAAACAAGGAATCTATTTGACTTACCTTGTCGATAGCACTCATCACATTAATTGAGTAAAGGGCTAGTTTTGTTTCAAAAAAATATTCAAATGTTTGTAAATCTATTGGACCTAACTGCGTGGTCATCAGTCCGTAGCTTACAATCTACTTAAACTAAGGTAAACTAACCTAAGGACAAACACTCACACCCATGCCCCAGGAAGGACTCGAACCTCCGACGGCGAGCACCGCGCGCTGCGCAGCGAGGCGCCTTAGAGCATTCGGCTACTCCACCGCGGCAGTTTTGTTTCACAAGAATGATATTTTCTGAATCCGTGTTGACTATGCGTCAAAAAGTTGTTGTCTTCGAGGTAGTTCATAATATTTGAGGAAAGTATATGTTCTAAAATCCTGCTGCATGATATAGGCCTGTAATTTTGCGGATCACTCCTATTGCCTTTCATGAATATTGGCGTAACCTGTGCAACTTTCGAGTCCTTGGGTTCGGAACGTTGACCGAGCTAGCGGTTGTATATGATAGGTATGGGACTATTGGATCAGCATACTTTGAAAGGAATCTAACTGGTATACAATCGTGACTGGGAGTCTTACTTTTCTTAAGTTTTGTTAAGACACCAGGCATATCAACTTCTAAATTACGCATGCTGGCAGCTGTTCTTGATACGAATTCTGACGTATTTACTTCGTCTTCTTTCGTGAAGGAATTTCGGAATGCTGTGTTATGCAATTCTACTTTAGCAGAACTGTCATCAGTAGCATCACCGTTACTATCGCGTATTGAAGTTATTGATTGTGTTTTACCTCTGGTATACATACGACCAGAATTTCTTCGGATTCTCTTCCAAATTATGTAACAGTTTGGAATTTGTTATAAGTAGACCTCGGACTTTTAGGCTCTAAAAATCTTAAATTAGGTACCTAAAATAGGTTCTATCACTCACAAAAATAGGTTTACAAAATCAGAAAATAGGTGACTAAAATCTGAAATTTTAGTGTCTAGCAAATAAATAATACGTTCGCCAGATTTTCCGTTGCGAAACTGCATCTCCTATCTGTTAATAGCATCTTAATAGCCGAGACCCGGCCGCGGTGGCCGAGGGGACTGCGGCGCGCCAGTCACGGTCTGCACGGCCACTACGGTCGGGGGCTCGAATCCCCCCTCGGGCATGGATATTTGTGGCGTCCTCTAGTGTTAGCTAGTTCATAAGTAGTTTGTAAGTTTAGGGACTGATGACCCATAAGCTATACAAACATTTGAATATTTGAATAGCTGAGAATGAGTGTTCCACGTCAACCGATGTCACCGGAGCATATTTAAACGACGGTATTAGGCACAATGGAACCACACACTTATGTTCTGTTGATTTACTTGATAAGATGTCAGCCACTGCGCAGAGGGTTGTCATTCCTGGGTTGTTCTGTAGCCCCGTCTTTAGTTTCTCACTAACTCTCATACCAACAGAAGCTGGGACCAAGTTAATTTTTTTCTGTCAGCTCTTCTATCAATAGCAGTTGAACGGTTTACAAAGAGCGACAACGCTTTGCGGGCGGGCTAGACCAAGTCCCTACCACGCCGTAGCGGAGAATCGAGGCAACTGTCTCCTAATTGAAGCAGCTGACCACCGCCATTTGCAGGGAGGAATCTTAGTACTGGGGTAGTCATTTGAAGTGTATGAGACGCAACAGGAACAAAATGAAGCACAAAATTAACGCATGTTTGTTTTTAAAATATTACCCTAACGGGCATGAAAGGGATGCAGTGGTTGGGAAGGGAGTAAGAAAGGGTTGTAGCCTTTCTCCAATGTTATTCAATTTGTACATTGAGCAAGCTATAAAGGAAAGCAAGGAGACATTTGGAGAAGGAATTAAAGTTCAGGGTGAAGAATTAAAAACATTGCGTTTTGCAGATGACATAGTAATTCTGTCAGAGACAGCAAAGGACCTGGAAGAGCAGTTGAACGGAATGGACAGTGTACTGAAAGGTGCATATAAGATGAACATAAACAAGAGTAAAACAAGGGTAATGGAGTGCAGTCTAAGAAAATCAGATGATGCTAAAGGAATTAGATTAGGTATCGAAAGAATAAAGGAGGTAGATTGTTACTTTTGTTACTTGGGCAGTAAAATAACAAATGATGGTCGCAGTACAGAGGATATAAAATGCAGAATGGCAATGGGTAGAAAAGCGTTCTTGAAAAAGAGAAATTTGTTAACCTCGAATATTGATTTAAGCCTAAGGAAGTCCTTTCTGAAGTCATTTGTGTGGAGTGTTGCCTTGTATGGGAGTGAAACATGGACGATAAGCTGTGCGAGGCTTTCGAAATATGGTGCTACCGAAGAATGCTGAAGATTAGGTGGGTGGATCGCATATCTAATGAGGAGGTACTGAACAGAATTGGGGAGGAAAGGATTTTCTGGCATATCTTGACTAAAAGAAGGGATCGATTGGTAGGACACATTCTTATACATCAAGGAATCGTGAATTTATCATTTGAGGGAAGTGTGTGGGGTAAAAACCGCAGAGGAAGACCAAGAGATGAATACAGTAAGCAGATTCAGACAGATGTAGGTTGCCGTTCTTATGTGGAGATGAAGAGGCTTGCTCAGGATAGGGTATTGTGGAGAGCTGCATCAAACCAGTCTCCGGACTGAAGACCACAACAACAACAAACTGCAGTCTGTTTAAAAAGTATTCTTAAACGAATGAAGTTTTCCAATTTCCGAAATACGTCTGCATACAGACACGAAGATTAAGAATGTAAAGCTCTTTTCTGATAAGGTGGAGAGATTTTCCATCGAGATATTTGCATAAGATGATTCCATGAAACTTGTGAAGTAGCAGAGAGTGCGATTATTATTTAATCCACGTATTTTTCTGTCAGGCTCTGTTTACTTTTTGCCGACTACTCTGTACGTTTTGAACGCTTATTTTTGCATAGCTTAGTTTCGTCTACATTCATTTCCATATTACATAGAATTTTTCTTTCAACTTCCTCGAATTTGGGTATGAATAATTGTAATAACCCATTACTTTTTAACGGAGATAGTACCTCTCAAAGTGGCTGAGTATGCAACATTCGATCAAATATTTGGCCATTTACGAATTATAATTACCACCTGTTAAGTATCTAAAAGCAATTTTTCGACCTACCTTTGAGTCATATATATTAAAAATGTACATACCTCTTACACACCTAGTTCTTCATTCAGCTCATCTTAGAACATAAATTGTGATAGTATTTTTAGTAATTTATATGCAAATAAAATATAAGTCCTTGACATGCAACAAAGTACTTTCATCAGTTGTAGAGAATCATTTGTAAGACGAAACCTAAACAAAAACAAACGCTCATGATTATTTCTCCAGGAAAATACTATAAGGTATACAAGTAATGCTGATCTGTGCAATGTAACACTGTTTCCGACTTCGGCTTTGCTACCATTCTTACTCTTACAATTAAAAGCAGCACACGAACGACCAATGTTTACGCGCTATTTCCCTGCAAATGGCGGCTTGTGTCACGTTCAATGTGGGGACGCGACACTAGCGCCAGCGAGCGGTCTAGTTATTATTTAGGAAGTCTATGGGCTAGACAGCCTGGCGTATGCCGTCGTCGTCTGACTCACGATTGTTGCAAACAAATAAGCCGGGAAGAGCAGAAGAGTATTTTTAGTCATACAAATTTTATTTGTCTGGATTAAAAAAAAAAAATAGATACAGTCGGGTTCTAATATGAAATTAGGTACTTTAGATACTATAAAATTTTGTGTCCCAGCCTCGTCGCCGCTTTTGTGTCTCGTTTCCGTCGTAGGTGTCGGCGCCCGAGTAGTAAGACCGACACAGGAATAAAGATAGCACGCTGGTGCAGGTACGGAGGGGAGCAGCCAGAAACTAGAAACACTAGAGTAAATTAGAACGAGATATATATTGCACAGAATGTATACAATACTTAACTTTTACATAGCTCAGTACTGCAGAAGGCTGATACATAGTTGAGCTGGAGGCCTGCCTAGTGCCTAACCGTTAGCCAAGTCTTCACTGGTGCCTATCTGATTCCGAAGGTCTTAACTGGTTCCTATCTCAGTCCCAAGTGAACGATGTCGTTCAGTTGTGGCCACGAGCGGAGTTGCAGCATAGGGCGCTCGTGGCTGACGTCGTAAGAACGCCGCGCCGTGCGTGCATGGCGGCGCGCGGCGATAGTAGGTGTCGCACACTTTGGACTTGTGCGACACCACATAAAATTACAATTTTCGATAAAATATTTTCATATTTCTTAGCTGGGAAGAGAATTTTTGGCATAAAATTTTTTATTTAATTAGATTTTTTTTAAAAATTAGGTACAATCAGGAGATTAAAACGAAGGTAATGGAATGCAATGTAAGAAAATCGGGCGATGCTGAAGGAATTAGATTAGGTAATGAGACAATAAAAATAGTAGATGAATTTTGTTATTTGGGAAGCAAGATTACTTCTGATGGCCGAAGTAAAGAAGATATAAAATGCAGAATGGCTATGGGAAGAAAAGCGTTTCTAAAGAAGCGTAAGTTGTTAACGTCCAATATTAATTTAAATGTTAGGAAGTCCTTTCTGAAAGCATTTGTCTGGAGTGTAGCATTGTATAGGAGTGAAACGTGGACGATAAGGCGTTCGGATAAAAAGATGTAAATGAAAATGTCTGTAAATCTGTCGGACAAAACTGCATGGTCATCAGTCCGTAGCTTACAAACTACTTAAACCTAGGTAAACTAACCTACGGACAAACACAGACACCCATGCCCCAAGGAGGCACGTCCACGGCGAGCAACCGTGCGCTCCGCAGCGAGGTGCTTGAGAGCTCTCGGCTACTCCACCGCTCGGCATGCCGCTCGGCATGCCGCTCGGCATAGAAAGATGATAGGAACTTTTGAAATGTGGTGCTACAGACGAATGATGAATATTAGATGGGTAGATCACGTGACAAACGAGAAGGTGCTTAACCGAATTGGGGAAAAATGGAGTTTCTAGCATATCCTGACTAAGAGAAGGGATAGATTGGTAGGGCACAGTCTGAGACATCAAGGAATTGTCAACTTAGCATTAAAAGGAAGTGCGTGGGGTAAAAAACGTAGAGGGAGACCGAGGGATGAATACAGCAAGCAGATTCAAAAGGATGTAGGTTGCCGAACGTATTCTCAGATGAAGAGACTTGCACAGGACAGGATAGCGTGGAGAGCTGCATCAAACCAGTCTGCGGACTGAAGACCACAACAACAACAACAACAACAACAACAGGTACTAACCTAAAATAGATATTTTAGGTGCTATAAAACCAGCGTTTTAGATAATAAATTTGCGTAATTCGTGTATGTACAACTTTTATTGCCTTTATTTAATGGGGAACAAAATAGGTTTTTACCTAAAATCCGAAGTCTAGTTATAAGCTTCTTGCTTGTGACCCTATAGAGAAAATAAACGCTCCCTGCTTTACAGCTCATTGTGTCGGTGGCTATCAGAGGGCGTGTGATTTCTGTCCGACGCGCCTGCTGGTGCATCCGCCAACCCCCGCGTAAGGCTAGGCGCGCACATGCGATTTTTCAGTCGGGGCGACAAAAATATCGCTGTCGCGGCAGTACATTGTGGCGCGCGCACAGCGACAGGAAAAACGCAGCTTATCTCAGTACCAGCGTGGATTCCATCGAAACAGCTAGTTTGGTAGCGCTTTTACTACGAAGAAGAGCGAGAAAACAGCGCAAATGTCGTTACTGGGCGCATCCGATTGTAAGTCAAAGGGCTAGTGTAAGGCGAGTTTTACAAATTACACGAAGAGTTACGAGGAAGGAGAACCTCAAGCTTTTAATTTTGTAGAAGATGCATTTGTACTGTCTAGACATATTTTGCGGCCGTACTTTAAAGAGAATCCTGACAATGAAACAGCGTTGTCGTGCTCGTAGAATGGTGGAATGTACTTTCGGGATTTTGACTAAAATATGGAGAATATTTTATCGACCTATTGATATCGATGTTGGATTTTCAGATATATTTCTGCATAATTACGCAACACGAAATGACGTTGTACGGACCGAGGACGAATCGTACGAATGCCTTCTGCAAAGCTGTGAGCCTGTAGGAACTTTCTGCAAAGCCTGTAGGAATAAGGGCTGGATGCGTGCGATATGCAGATAAGGGATTAACTTGCAAACTACTTTGTGACTCCACAAAGATCAGTACTTTACTTATGAAAAAATTTAAACTGTTATAATTGTGATGTCTACATGAATGAATAAAATAAGTGAAACGTGAAATTGTTATTCTTTTCTGGTCCAGACAGTTGAATCCAGATCCACTCGACCTGTGTGTGCACGGGCTCCACAATCTTTATAATGTGACATTGTTTTTAAATTTTTAAATTTTACTTTTTAACCTTTGACATAGAGTCAGCCATATTTTATTTAAAAACTTTTTTAATGTGAGCTTCATTGTGTACTTATGAAGAAGGCAAAATTAATTTTGCCGAAACCTAGGTAAAGGTTTACATATGTAAACCGTTTTATGCAACTGGTCGGCTGAAACTGTTTACATTTAGATCCTAATTAGGCTGCCGCATACTTCTCCCCTTAGTTTCTCTTTCAAATTGCAATCACTGTATTCTTTTAATTTCCTATTGTAGAGAGCTGACCGCTTCTCTACTTCTGTAATCAGTCTTTCTGGATCGACAACACAACCTACAATGTCATCCGTAGCACAACTCCCGTTATCAGACATGCTGCCGGCGCACTGAACTTACTTGTCATACATCACAGAGCGGCAGCGACTGAGAAATCGCGCCGCTATACAGTGCGCGCGGCCCCGTGCTGTTGCCTGTGATTCATTCCACACCTGCGACAACCGCGTCGCGCGTCAAATAGGGCCGGCTGCGTTTTTTAAATCGCCGCTACTCTTTTGCCGCACGTGCGCGCGCTCATATTCGAGCCACCGCGTTCCATTCTTACGACAAATAAATCGCGCGACGAAAAATCGCCAGTGCGCGCATGGCATAACTAGGGATGAGAAAAACCGACCGGTTAAAACCGATACCGGTATTTTAGTTTTGAATAAACGGTTTTTTTCGGTATTTATTTGGTGTCGGTTGTAACCGGTTTTTTTAGTTATTGCCAAGAACCGGGTAAAAAAACCGGTACGACTACTTCCTGTAGTAGTGGTTCAAAGTGTTTTTTTTTTTTTTTTTTAATAATTTTTAAAAATTAAAACTAGTAGACCTTCATATTTAGGGTTATTCCTAAAATTTCCACTGCTGTGAAATATTAGGTTATCACAGTAACTAAGAAAAGCGATCCGAGATAATTTAAGAACAATCCCGGCAGTCAGAAACGCGCAACAAACGCGTGGCATAAGAACTTAAGGACTGGTGCAGCTACTGAGGCATCGATGCACGTGTTGCCGTGTGGCGTGGCCTATTAGACGACGCGCGTGCACCGGCAGTGTACAAGATTTGCCTCTGTCAGTCATCGCCAGGCATCGGTTGTGTCTTAGATGGCACCATCCCGAGCGTGGAAGTACTACACGAAGTACGGTAGCAGTGAAGTACAATGCTCCATTTGTTTTAAAAAGCGGAAAACGGATGGAGGTACTACAAACATGCTGTGTCATTTAAAGACAAAGCATCCGAAATGTTTCTTGGAATAGAAGGTAAATTCGATTCATATACCTATTATGTAAACTTGGAATAATAACTTTTAATGCATTATCATATTGTTATGCTAACAAGTTTTACTAATGTGATTCCTTGAAATCGACGGGCTTTTTTAATAACCAATATGGGTATAGGTAACATTGATCATGTGGTGCCTCGCGAGGTAGTCGTGCGGTTTAAGACTCCATGTCACGGACTGCGCGGCTGCTCGAGGTTCGAGTCTTCCCTCCTACCTCGGTCATGGATGTGTATGTTGTCCTTAGTGTAAGTTAGTTTAAATTAGATTAAGTAGTTTTTAAGTCTAGGGACCGACGACCTAAGCAGTTAGGTCTCATAAGAACTGACCCATTTCAACATTCTTTGATCATGTGGTACACAGCTTTCCTAGTTCAATTTGCGTAAACTTACACTGACAACAATCATAGTGTTAGTCGGAACTGTGATTTTATTTTTCGAAATACTTCTGCAGCACTAACTGAAGTTCATTTACTGACTGTAACTTATATATATATATTGTGTGTGTGTGTGTGTGTGTGTGTGTGTGTGTATAACTAGATATTTGTATGCGCTGGCTCACAAGTCCAACTTACGGAGTCGTTGGCTCAATATTCACAACTGCCGGATGGAAATACTAGGCCAGTAAATCTGTATGCTTCGTATATCGTCTTCTTCTCTTGGCTAGGCTTGCACACACTCGAGACGCCGTAGTATTAGGAGGGGATCTTGCAAAATATGGAAAGACTAGTGATTTGTCGTATAACATATTTACCTAAATTTTGACTAAATTTCGTAAGTTTCGGTATAGGCCGAAACTGGAAGAACCGAAAATTCGATTACAGTTTCTGTTTCGGCCGCAAATTATGTTTCGGTAGAACTCTACTGGAAATAATAGCAATAAGGTAAAAAGGTAAAGCAGTCAACAATCCGAAGATTGATTTTTTTTGTTTGTTTTGGTTTTTTTTGTCGTTCAGTGTCGCGTATAAAAAGCAAAAGAAATTTCATCCGTTTCGAATACGATGTCTCCAGCGATGAGTGCACGCTTATCAGCTGACAGTGCGCGCGTCCGTAGTTGATGGCAGCAACGAACGGTGAAGCGTTTAGAGTGAGAAGCGTCGGAGTGGGTAAGAAGAATAAAGAAATAGTATTCCTCCTTATCGGCCATAGTCCTCCAAGAGGGCATATGGTTTGGGAGAACGTTCTGTGTAGCGCTACAGAATGAGAAGATAAAGGCAAATAAACAATATACCGCGACAAAAGAGGTGATGAACGACTCGGAGCGAACTTCTTAGAGGCGGAGCGCTGTCCACTAAAAATGAAGAAGCTCTTCTTTGTATGGTTACTTTTGCTTCGAATCAGTACTTTGAGAACGAAAATATCGACGCTGAAGCTGATCATGGTGGTTGTAGGACAATATTTAACATATTTCCGTATAGGTTCTGGTGTGTTTAATTTTATAGTGTTCACATTCAATATATGCGAAGTATTCGACAAAACTAGTTTGACGGTGTTGGATGACGTAAGTAGCCGTGTGGCCAACAAACCAGATCACCGCGTTATTTTTAGTCCTGGGATACCTGAGCTTGTAAGGCCACAACAGCTCCTGCTTGTCTATGCATCTTTCGGTGGTTCGATCGAGGATAGCAAGTTTCTTGCAAAGGAAGTCGGTAATTGTCTTAGCTGGGCCGCAGGTCAGTCGGTGTTGCAAAGAGTCCACAAATCCGCATAGGTCGCATCTCGGGGTGTGGCTACGGTTAATTTTATGCAGCTTCTCGTTCGTGCGAATCTTGTCATTGGCCATCATGTACCACACTGATTGGACATGCGATGGTAAGATGTCGTTAAAGATGTTCCGCCATATGATGTTCCACTTGTGGTGGGGATATTTCAATTCGATAGGGTTCCGCCTGGCAGTATCGGTTAAATGGCCGTATATCGTCTTGTTATTCAAGACTGCTGTTCTCGCTCGGGTGTTGGCATCCTTGAATATGTAACTAAATTCCAGGGCATAAAGCTGCACGTGCAGAAATGTCCTGGGTATGGTTGTTATATTGACCGGAGGTTCCATGTCATGTGGACCCCACTGATGGAACAGGGTTTGAGCGGCATTGGGTTCAGGATTGTCTAACATTTTCCGAAAGCGATTTATGAGAAGTGCCTTACTTTGTGCTTTGATGTCTATTAAGTTGAGGCCACCTCTCGTATGTGGAAGCACCAACGAGTCAAAACTAACCTTAAAAAAACTGCCTCTCATTATAAACCAGCAACATGCCCTCTGGATGCTCGCTGCAATGGGCGCTGGGGCTGGAAGAATTTGTGCAAGATAGCTGAATTTACTGGCAACAGTTAGCCTCACCGTCTGTACATTTTGGACAATATTGAGGTGTCTATCGCCGAACGAGTAAAGTACAGCCCGAACCTGGTTGAGCATATCAGCCCAATTACGCGTGTTCATCTTGTCGGGGCTACTATTAAGATATATTCCAAGAGACCGATGATCTGAACACCACAGTGCTTTACTAGGCATGGTCCTGTTTGGAGGTGGTATGCCGTTGCCTTCCTCCGACCTTCGAACTGACTTACCCAGCCAGTTATAGGGGGACCTACAGTTTAACGTGGGTTCCGAACCACGGTGCTACTCGGTATTTTTCACATGAACAATACTGCCAGAGGTGAAAGAAGTGGAAAGTGACAGATAGAAATCATAGGACCTGGCGGGGATCGAACCCGCGGCCTTTGGATTTGTAGTCTGGCACTCTACCACTGTGCAACCGAGGCGCACTAAAGCAGTCGTCAATCCGAAGATTGGTTTGAACACCACAGTGCTTTACTAGGCATCGGCCTGTTTGGAGGTGGTATGCCGTTGCCTTCCTCCGACCTTCGAACTGACTTACCCAGCCAGTTAAAAAACGAAAACCGGTTATTTAAAAAAAACCTGTTATCTTGAGCAGTTTTTTTCAGTGCGGTTAACCTGGAGATGAAAAGAACTGGTATAACCGAATTCGGTTGTTTCAGCAATAACCGCCATCCCTAGGCCTAACCTGGAGCCCCGGGTTCGACCCCCAGCTCGGGGCGGCGGCTGTCGCGTGACTCCCCCCCCCCCCCCCCCTGCAGAGCTCGGCTCTCGCCAGCATCGCGTTTCCGCGTCCGCTGTAATTGTACGGCACTGGAGCGGCCGCGGATTTGCACAGTGATTGAAAATTAGTCGGCGACAAAACGCCGCCGGCTGCGAGCGCACAGTATCTAATTACGTCATCACTGGGCGGCTAGCAGTGCCTGCCTCCCCCCGCCCTACAGAGAGGCCCGACCGCAATCATAGCGGCCGTTTGCTGCTCTCGCTGCCGCACTCTTACACGGCCGTCACCCCTACCCCTGATTTTGTCATCCACTCCAGTTTTGCGCTTCCGAACATTTCCGTTCCATTATCGCGTTTATTAACCAGTGTCGGAGTTCCCCGCAGCGTAGCGAAAATTGATTCTCTACATCAGGAGAGCAATTAGTGCAATCAGTATCTCTGTTATACACTCGATTCCTGTGTTGCTTTCCACATGGCTCGGCGCTTTATTAACACTATCTGCTGTCCAATGAAGCACTGTACCAGGTATTGCAAAGTCCGTAAAAGTTAATAGTTCCACTTATGCCCGGTTTCTGGAAAACTATAGTTAGCGTGCCGTTAGCTACCGTCACGTTATAATTTAACATGCCGGATAACTTCCTTGGGTTTCCCTTAGCTGATTTCAACGACCGTTAGGTAACTATGAGGTAACTGCGCCTTCTGTCGAAGCAAATAGTACGTCTCAACAGATAACAGATGGCACTACTAACGAAAAGCGCAATTACTCGAATTCAATCGATTATTAAGTGAAATCGAAGACGTGTCTTAAGGCTAGTCTTCACGACGACACTAGGCTGCAACACTCGTTTTGCGAAATGAATTGCGCGCAACTGGTTTCGTGTGTGTCTGTAGACACGGCGCCAATACTTTACTATTCCGTTTCGTCGTTTTGTGAGTGGTATAGTCGCCGTAGACTGAAAGTTTTGGTAGCTGTAAGGGTTCTGGCGGGACTATCGCTTCTCTGTGTGAAGTCGCTGCATAATACTAAACATAAAAAGAATAAGAAACGTGTTTGGGTTTGCGACTGGTTTAAAAAAAGACGACAGCTCGGTTGCTCAGCGACCTTGTTGAAAGAAATTGTAATTGAAGACCCTAGAAGCTATTTTAATCAAGTTAGAACGTCATCAGAACAGTTTACGTTCCTTTTAAACAGAGTTAGTAATGCACTAAAGAAACAAGATACTGTTATTCGTGAAGCATTGTTACCAGAACTGAAATTACACATTTCATTACGTTTCTTGTCAAGTAGATATTCGTCTCTACAGTACCCGTACCGTGTTCTCAAATCCACAGTTGCCATAGTTCGTTTCTGTAGGTATTTGGAATTGAATGTATTTTAGACTGCAATTCACTAATCGCCAACCCATCCAATAATTAATTCACGGACAGTTGCTTCAATAGCACTAACACGCCGCTGCTAATTATGAAATTTTCGTCGTTAAAATCGCACAAACACCTATGCATCGCATATGTTCAAAAACCGAATTATTTGTTCCTTTATGTTGTGTTTTGTTCTGTATTGGTTATCACCTAACCTAAAAACACGCGCAATCAGTTTCGTCAAAGTTGGAAGGTGCCGAAAATGTTTATTTTCACCAACGAGTTTCGCGAACGCCTGCCGCGCATGCGCACTGGCCAGTAGCGCAGTTTCGTGAAACGTAGTGTCGTCGTGTAAACTAGCCTTTAGTTTGTAAAGCAGTTACGAGTTTTCTGTTTCTGTTTTCAAAGGCAATGGGCGACAAGCGAGGAAAAATTTGACTCTGTTTGTGAAAAATCTTTTGACCGACTTGATTTTAGAAAGGAAAGTAGTTATAGTAAGTGAAAAGGCAGATGGTTTGACTATTTTGGAAACACAGAAGGCCTTGGAAGTTGTCACAAAACTGTACAATTTGTTAAACAGACAGGAGAGGAAACGGTAAGGCAACTCAGAGAGCTGTATTCTTTTTTAAAAAGAAAAACAGGACAAACAACAACGAAGACAGGGTTAACAATAAAATCATACCTATTATTTCTGTTGTCAACATATATTTTTATGAATTTACGTTTTTCTCTTACCATTGTTCTGTGAATGTGACATTACTTTTCACAACACAGACTGGTCAATTTACGTCCACCCATCCACCTACCCGAGCCCCACGTTATAATAAAAAAAACATTGATCGTAATGGCAATTGTATGGCAAAACACTATTGCAAAGGGAAGTATCTTAATGCTTAATTGAAAGTTTTATTATGAGAGCATGGGTTTGTGATTTGGATGTGGTAATATTTTACATCCAGATCGGCGATCGCGAGAGATAATGTTGGCCACTGTTGCTCAGTGTCGAGATGTTGCTTGACCAATCGCGAGGGAGATGCAGCTAATGCAAACGTCACGCGTTGTCAACATTTCTCGGACCGCCGAGCGCGATGAAAAATTGACCCGGAATGTTGTTTTCCGCGTTTTTCCCAGTTTGACCCCGGCAATGTCATTGGTCAGTACTTTTTTTTATTTTTTTTTATTTATTTTTTTATTTTTTAACTTTTATTTTTTTTAATATTCTGAAACGCATATGAAATTCGCTCTCATTACATAGATCAAATGGTTGTCATCTAACAAGAAACGCGCGTCGTGGTGTTTCAACTGTGCCGAGTACAGATAAGTTTTCTTCTTCTGAACAACTGTCCGAAGCATCAGAAGAAAAAGAAGAAGACGGCGGTGATGACGATGATGAAAGAATTTCCATTCTTCAGCTTCATAAATTTTAAAATCGTATGAAAATTATATAGTACCCAGTCATAAAAACTAAAACAAATTACTACTGCTAAATAACTTCTGGACTTGCGTTTGGAAGCCCACTAGCGCTTCGTAGCGGAGATAGTTAAAACTAAAGTTAACGTGTAGGTAACCCCACGGAAACGCGCATTTATCTTTAACGGACAGGTAACTACGGCTGTGACGGTAACTGTTGTTTCGGAAACCCATTTTGTACTTAAATTGAGGTAACCCACAGATAACTATAACAGAACAGGTAACTACTGTTTCGGAAACCGGCCATTAGTGTGGCACTTACGATATTATCGTGTGTTTTTCTGTTGTTATCAAACTCTCGGAAAGAACAACTAATTTACTTGAAGATTGAGAACAACAATAATAAGCTCAAGTTAGGCATTTATAGGAAACCCACATTTACAGGCGCTGTCATTAATAAAAACTCACGTTGTAATATTGCGCTTTCTTTAATCCCATCAGTTGTTGGAGTGGTTGTTAACGTTCGGGAGCGCTTTTAAAGTTTCACTAGCGTTCTAATATTACAGGGAAGTAACTTGGGGGACTGACACATTTAAGTAACTTTATAAATAACAGACTCAAAAAAGGAGGCGGAATCTGACTTTAAAGTTTAGCGGCGGTATAAAATGGAATAAAAGCAACACCTGAGCACAATATTACACAAAGAAACTATTAGATTCCGCGATGACCTTTTTTACCATAATACTTGCATTAAGTTGACTGGATGTAGCAGATGAGGCTGTAAAACCGTTGCTGCATTGTGTAAAATGATGCTTGGTTGCTTACAGCGGATTGTACTAACCGATTGACCATGAAGAAATAAATAAAATAAAATATATGAAGTTATCTTTTGTGACGAAAGACTGTTTAAATCGATCGGATTTCGTTTCGTTCCGAAGATTTCCTTGCAGGCATTACTATCAAGTTACATATAATGATGTCTAGAAGTTTCTAGTAAATTACAGATACAAGTCCAACAATGGCTCCAAGCATCATGTTCCATAATCAAGATTACTGCTGGAAAAATAGAAACACTTCATGAATCATTAAAAGTAGGGTCATTTTAAATAAGTAAAAGGTTTTAATTGTACCAACTATATTTTCATCATATTTAAAGAGAAAAACGAACTCACACACTTACATTTGGTAGTAAGGAAGTCCCTGAAGTCGCTGATCTTAGCGAAGGGTAAAACATGAAAGACGAAGTGCACAACTGCGTTCTGGGCAGCTCGTAAAAGATAGATGAAATCAAAAATATTTGAAGAACGTAATTAGCTGTCAGAGAAATCGGTGGTGACGACAATTGCCGCAGATATATTTTTTACTAAATAAAATTTTCAATCTAATACTACAATGTCACCCACATAGCCACAAAACAGCCTTTTTTAAAGGTGCACTTCATAAAGTAAATTCAATTCCGTTGAATGCTGAAAACAAGGAAGCTGAAATGAAGGCTCTTAGACAGCCGAAGAAAATGATTACGGCGCGGGTTTGATAGATTAGAAAAGACGATAACACCTAAGAATCAACTACGTGAAGAAAATTCGCACAAATGTAGGGTTATACCATTCTGGGGACCCGTCTCCTACAAATTGGCGAGACTATTTAAAAAGAGAGACGTTAAAATTGCTTTTAGAACAGACAATAAATTAGAACATAGGCTGAAGCATAAGATTGATGCAGGTGAGAAGTTAATGGAGAAAGGGGGGATATACCAAATAAAGGGTAATGATTTAATGAAGTATATAGGACAAACAGGAAGGAATTTTAAGATGGGGTTTAAAGAGCACAGTAAGAGAGATAATGGCTCATCTACAGTGGCAAAACACCTAAATATTGAAAGGCATTCCTTAGACCCATGATTCATAGTTTGAAAGTCATGCACTATGAGGACAAAGGTTAGTTATTATCAAATCTCGAAGAAATTGAGATCTTTTGTGCGTTGAGAGAGGATTCCAGTAGCAAGCTCAACGAAAAGAGACAAGTATCTAAAAACCATTACTGGGCACATTTTAGCAACGTCCTCCTTGAGAAACACTTATGTGTGTGCATGTATTAGATATCGACTTCTTGCTTTTAACGTCACCGAAATATTTAGAGCGTAGTTTCGTTACAAAACCTTTTAATTTTGTGAGTGATTTTATGTGTAAATGTTAGGTATCTTGGGTAGAATATCTTTGGCCACCAATGACAGCTGTTAGGCATATGGACAATCTTTGCACTTGAATCAGCTGTCCGTTAGTGCAAAACTTGCTGCCACCTGAGAAACATGTGGTACTGCGCAAAGTTTTATTTATGTTTGACAATGTACATATACAGCTATTGTGTCTAACGATGTTTCCTAGCAGCAGATAAGTTTTATGGTAGGTAGGAGGTTCGTTTCATAGAAATATTGGTGGTACAGTCGTTTGTATATAGTGCCCTTATTAGTCTACGTTTCCTTGTTTTACGGAACTTGATAATGGGATAATGTCGTCCCGAAACCTGTCGTGTTCACATATATATTTTATTATTAACAACTGGTGCGTGGAGTGCAGTAATAATTACTTCTGCAATTTGGAGACTACAGCGTATAAGTAAAACCATAACAAAAATCATTCCTTTTACCAATATCTATTGAAATCGCTATGATTGTGAAAGTAATTATTAATTTTGTTATTGCAACTTCAAAAATGTGTCCCTTTGTAATGGAGTCATCAGCTGATTTATCAAGGTACAATAATAGCGTATGGTGATGATGTTCAATATGTCATTCACGGTACGCATAGTCTGGCCAATGTATCTTTTACCGCATTCACATATAAGGTAAAGCAGTCAACAATCCGAAGATTGGTTTGAACACCACAATGCTTTACTAGGCATGGTCCTGTTTGGAGGTGGTATGCCGTTGCCTTCCTCCGACCTTCGAACTGACTTACCCAGCCAGTTATAGGGGGACCTACAGTTTAACGTGGGTTCCGAACCACGGTGTTAGTCGGTATTTTTCACATGAGCAATATTGCCAGAGGTGAAAGAAGTAGAAAGTGACAGATGAAAATCCCAGAACCTTGCGGGGATCGAACCCGCGACCTGTGGATATCTAATCTGGCACTCTACCACTGTGCAACCGAGGCGCACCGCATTCACATACCATTCTGTAAATGCAAGGCCTCCATAGACTTAAATCGTCTTTAAGAGACCCAAGAAGTGCTCTAATCTTAGGTGGCTTAGCTAACGTGTTCGGCCACATGGAGTAGATTTTCTGCAACGATTACTGGATGATTTTTGTCTCCATCATAATGCAAAATTGGTGAAGGAAATCAGAAGGAGGGCAAGTTAACCTTTTTGGATGTATTTGTTAATAAAAAAGATGGTGGAACTCTTGGACACAAAGTTTACAGGAAATAGATGCAAACTGATAATTACAAGGTGCGTCTGAGAAGTTCGGCGAGTGGTCCCATATTTTACAAACCGTGCTGTTGAGGATGACGTACCCCCACATTCACATTGAGGGACATGTCATCAAGCGCCCTCTATCGTGAAAAGCACTGCAGTGGATCGGTGGTACACACTGCGACACAGCTAACAGGGGCAGGATGAGAACTCGTCGTTATAACATGGAACGCGTTAAAATCAAGTTTTGTTTCAAATTAGGCAAAACGGCGATGGAGGCACATGGGATATTAGTGCAAGTGTATGATATTGAAGTAGTAAGTAAAAGGTGTGTGTGTGTGAGTGGATGCCCAGATCCAACAACGCGTGCTTCGAGCTATTCCACAAGAAGCGTTTGCTGACAGTTTCTAACACCTGTGCTACCAATGTCAGGAGAGTACTTTAGCCCAATGAAGATTACCCTGAAGGCTAGTAAAGGTATTTTGTTTGTATCTCTTCTTTCCTATACTTCCTGAGACCACTCACCGAACTTTTGAGACGCACCTTTTATTTAAATGCTACCAGCTGTCATCGAACTTTTCATCGTAGAAGAGACCGAAGTACCTTGTCTAAAAGAGGGTATACTTTTTTAGATACTGGGAACTTACCAAAGGAGCTGCAACATCTTGAGGTTGTGTTCAATCATAATGGCTATACGGACAGACATAGTCGGCGTGTCTTTGAGTTCGGACCACTACCTAGACCAACTGAATACTCGGTTCTGGGCTTTTGTACCATGTGCAGGGAACGTGTGGATGCATATTGTAGAAAATGATGCCAAATGTGTCTTTCGTCCGCCAACATTCACAATACAAATCCTTTTTCATGCAATCGTCTATTGATCTTCCTTTTCTAGATATCTAATTTTAAAGTCAGGAACTCCTTCGCTGAATACGCTGTAGTTACTCCGGAGTTTGGGAAACCGTGCGGTAATGTAAAGTAATACCTACTGGGTGAATGGTGTGTAGAGCAATTTCCGGTATAGACGGAGGTGACAAAACTCATACGACATTGATTTGCAAAAAATGGCGGTAGCACCTATAACACAATGTATAATAGGGGTGCACAATTCGGAGATATTATTTGTGCACCGCTGATTTAGCCTACGTGAAAATAATTCAAACGTGATTATTGCCAAATGGAGGGGATTAATAGGCTCTGAACACGAAATTGTAGTTGGAAATAGACCCAAGGGTCGTTCCACTTCGGAAATCGTTAGGGATCCATAGAGAGATCCATAGAGAGCCGAGAATGCCAGTTTGAAGGCATGTCTCCGCGGACAACACAGTGTCGGACGGCTTCTACTAACCGAGATCAGCAGCATTTCGTATTCTTGTCACCGCTAACAGATAAGCACGACCGTGAACAATGCGACAAAATTTGCCATTAATGGTCAGTCGTACCAGACGACTTAGTCGAGTACGCTAACTCCACGACCTGCAGCGATAGCAGACGATGGTTGAGTTCGAATGTGTCGCAGACTCTACGAAACCATGGTCCCAAGCGGTCAACACGGGATCTTACAAGCTTCCTTTCAAAAGGAATTGACTGGGTCCTCTTCTCCATCCTTTATCGGTTATCTTCGCTCATTTCATTGGCCTTCATATTCCCAAACAACGGTGGTATTCATCTCGATGACAATTCACCACGACAGGCCCAAAATTGTACGAGGTTCCAGAATAATTTGGACAATTGAAACGAATGATTCGACACCCAGATTACGCTATATGAACCCCATTGATCGGGTTTGTGAGACATAATCGTAAGGTCTTTACGTGACACTTTCACAAATTACGAGGACAGATCAAAAAGTAATACTTCCACGTTATGGTCATTTATTAAACAACCCATACAAAAACAACACGGCAGTGACAACAGACAATGTAAGTTCACTTTTCCACGTAGTCTCCAAGAGACTGTAAACATTTCTCGGAACGGTCCAGATGATTAGAATTCTCCTCCAGCGTATTGTAACCACACGGAGACAGTTGCTTTCACCCCCCTCAATCTTTTCGAAATCGTTGTCCATCGTTTTGAGCTACAGAAAAGATTAAAGTCGCATGGTGCTAAGTAGTGGCTGTAAAGAGGATGTTGCCTTACCTCCAACTTCAATGGCTGCAGCAGTTCTCACATTTGGTGGGCCTTGTGAGATGCGAATTTTATTTATTCGTTAAGCACAAAACGGATCTCGGTGGACAACGATTTCGAAACGATGAGGAGGTGAAAGTGAATGTCTCCGTGTGGCTACAAAATGCCGGAGGAGATTTCTGTGCATCCGGAATCTAAAAATTGGTTGACCGCTCCTAGAAATGTTTACAGTAGATGTAGATGTTTGTTAAGCTTATGGGACTCAACTACGGGGTTATCAGTCCCTACTTACAAACTGCTTATCAACTACCTTATACTAAAGACGGCACAAATATCCATGCCCGAGGGGGGATTCGAACCCCCGACCGTAGCGGCCGTGCAGACCGTGACTGGAGCGCCTCAGTCTCCTCGGCCACCGCGGCCGGTTAATGTTTACAGTCTCTTGGAGACTATGTGTAAAAATGATATTTCATTGGGGGACATCAAACGACTTGTTGGATCACTGCAAGTCGTACTGTTGCGCTTCACTGCACAAACGAAAGACCGGCATAAAATTAGGATTTCTCCTATGACTTTTGAGACCTCAGAGTACTCAGCATATGCATAAGTCTTTTCTCTGTCTTTCTCGCAGCTCAGTATGACGATAGCGACAGTGGCTTACAAGGAGATGCGGATTTTAGATTTTCTTGATATTTATGGTACGTGAAGTTCAGAACACAAGTAACTATTAGCCAAAGCCATTGGACGCCACGCTTCAAGGTTCTCGAGAAAAGCGACTTTGAAATTTTGCATTTACACCTAAGTACTAATAATTCAAACGCACCATCTGTCGGTGTAACTCATGTGGTAGCCTTATACACTTACAATCATAGGGTCGGTGGTTCGAGTCCTGTAGTCACAGATTTTTTTTTCCTTTTGTTCGAATACTTCCACAATTTTAATATCTCATGGTAATTCTTACGAAAACTGTACGTTATTTGTTCTTACTTTTCTGTATTTTATAAAATGTTGTTAATAATTATGGTTTCAACGAAAAAACATGTTAAATTTCTTACAGCATTGGCTTCACTATTAGTTGAAGACGGTAGTCTTTGATTGTTCAGTTTGTGAATAACTACGACGTTGATTTTGGAAAGTTATCTCCATAGCTACTAATGTCTATCGAAGCAGCTAACCGAATCATCCATCGCTATAGGTGACAAGGTGTTTTCGACTTCAGTTATATAAAAAAATTATGGAATTTGTAATTCCATACGTGTCAGTTTTTATGTGTTATGTAAACGAGCTGAAGTCGAAAAGAACGGAAGATTTTTTGACACAGCGTGATTCGAACCTCCGACTCTGTGATTGTGAGACCATAACTGTACCACAATTTTTTTAATGCTCTATGAGTAGTCCTATTCCTTGCGGTCGCTGATCGTGCTTGTTCAAATGTGTTCTGGGAACAGCATTTTTTGTTACAGTGGACGTAGAGCCCTCTGACCCGGTGCGCTGAGCCACGGCGTCCGGCACTCCCTGAGCGACACCAACAGATGTTCGAACTGTTTTAATGGAAATGGAAGTATGGCTTTCTTTAGGGACTGATAACCCCGTAGTTAAGTCCCATAAGCTTAACAAACATTTGAACATTTTTATGGCTTTCTTGGACGGGAGATCCCTTGCGGGATTGTTCGGCCGCCTGAGTGTAAATCTTTCTATTTGACGCCGCGTGGGCGATTTACGTGCCAATGATGATGAGATGATGATGATTAGGACAACACACAACACCCAGTCCCCTGCCGGGAATCGAACCCGGGCCTCCTGCGTGGTAGTCAGCGACGCTACCGCTGAGCTACGGAGGCGGACACTGTTTTAATTATTGGTACCTACATGTACTTGCAAAACTTCAAGGTAGATTTCCTCGAGAATTTTTGAGAGTTGCGTCGAGTGGCTTTGGCTGATTGTCATTTAAGTTGTGAACTTCACGTTGTGGTGTCGCACAAGTACAAAGTGCGCGCCACCTACTTTCGCCGCGCGCCGCCATGCATGCACGGCGCGGCGTTCTTCCGACGACAGCCACGAGCGCCCTCTGGTACAACGCCGCTCGTGGCCACCACTGAAGGACATCGTTCACTTCGCACTTCGGACTGAGATAGCAACGAGTTAGGACCTTCGTAATCAGATAGGCACTAGTGAAGACTTTGTTATTGTACAGGCACTAGGCAGGCCTCTAACAACTATGTATCAACATTCTGCAGTACTATGTAAAAGTTAAGTATTGTTACATTCTGTGCAATATATCTCTTTCTAATTTACTCGAGTGTTTATAGTTTCTGGCTGCTCCCCTCCGTACCTGCACCAGCGTGTCGGTCTTATTCCACTCGGCCACCGACACCTACGACAAGGCTGGGACACAAAAGCGGCGACGAAGTTGGGACACAAAAGTGGCGACGAGGAGTGATAGATCCTTGGACCAGCCCGCTTGCAGCAGCCAGACAGCAGCAGTCGGAGCACGCAAAAATTGCTCCCGCCCACCCACCCTTATTATAAGATTTTTGGGGAACATATTCTGTTACGTGTTTTGTGGACTTTTTTGTTACAGAGCGAGTCCTCTTCCATATTGCATTTGTGTTTTGTTATAAGTTACTTGTATACGCGGCGCCTAATCGGTCAGCATGGCCACTACCCCGAACCCAAACTTAATGGAAATTGTTCAGTTGCAGACGGCGCAAGTTACCCAGCTCCTGCAGGCGGTGGCCGAGCTCACAGCGCATGCAGCCAACCAACAACAACAACAGCCGCCGCTTCAGCAGCCCACACCTGCCGCCGTAACGCTTCCTACGTTCCGCCAGTACAACGAACGTGAGGAAGAATGGAGCGACTATTTCGAACAGTTTCAAGAACTCGTCGCGGCTCATCAAATTACAGGTCAGAAAGTGAAGCATCTGCTATTATCTGTGGTGGGCCCCCAGACTTTCGTACTATTGCAAAAACTTTTCCCTCTCGCATCTCCTCGTGATGTAGACTTTGAACAAATTGTAGATGCACTGAATGCTCATTATGAGAGAAAAGTTCTTGTAGCCGCTGCACGATACCGATTTTTCAGACTTAAAAAATTACCGCAGCAGTCACACCAAGAATGGATCACGGAATTGAAGGGCTTAACCCGCCAATGTAAATTTACTTGCTCTTGTGGACTTTCGTATAGTGACGTGATGTTGAGGGATGCGATTACGCAGAATATTCAGGACCCCAGAATCAGGGCAGCAATTCTAAAACAATCTGACCCTTCATTAGACAGTGTACTGCAGCTTATAGAAGCGCATGATACTTTTGACTTAGCTGATGTAGAAATGCAAAGCCATAGTGTAAATTCAGTGCGCCGCAACGGACGCTTTCCTAGCCGTAGTTCTCAGTATAGCACTAGTGATTCTTATTTTTCTACCGGCCGTGCTGAACAGACAGTGAACAGTAGCCAGTGTAAAAGTGCGACGCAAAGGTCGCCCCGTCGTGTTAGAAACAGTAATTTGAATAACGGGCGCCAACGCTCATTTCAGAAAAATGTACGTAAATCTTGCCCCCAGTGTGTGTCTCGCCACAAGCGTGCTCATTGCCCTAGTCGCAACGCAACCTGTTATCAATGTGGCAAATCAGGACATGTGCAGTCTGTGTGTATGCAAATTAAAAACTCAAAGAACAGTAACGTTAGAAACAGTGCTTCGCAAAGTGCGAGAACAGTTCATTCTGTAAATGTTATACGGGCTGTGGAATTGAACACTGCTTTCCTTGGATCTCCATTGCAAGAAAGTAGTTCTGCGCCTATGGCAAAACTATATAGTGCACCACGTAGCAAGCGCCGACGAGCGCGTAAAACAGTGCAACGAAAAAGGGTTCGGGACAAGCAAAATGACTATGAACAGTGCATTCCTGTAGTGAAAATAGTGCCTTCTGCAACTGCTCCTTGTAATAGTGCCCAGTACTGTGTAGCTAGTGACAGTAGAATTGGTGTAGCTACTCAAAGTAATTTTAGTGCAGTAGCCTCGCATTGCGCGGACGCCGATCCGGCGGTAGTGTCATCTAGTGGCAGTGTGGTTAATCCGCTGTGTGCCGAGTATGCGCCGCTTCCTACCGCACGCAACCCGCGCAAGCGCAGAAAACAATATGTATTAGACGTTGCCCACATTCGCGCACCGGTCGTGCGCCAGAAGCACAAGCTGTTTGTTACTCTCTCTATAGAAAATAAGACTGTGCAATTTCAGCTTGATACTGGTTCCGCTGTTACATTAATTAATAAAGATACTTATGAACTTCTGGGTTCGCCAAAATTGTCGCCGTCACAGCAAGTGTTAACAGCTTATACAGGTGAAAATATTCCCGTGCTAGGAACGTGTAGCATGCCTGCCTCTTTTCAAGGTGTTACGAAAACAGTTGCTTTTGTTGTTCTTCAGGCCAAATCTACGCAGAACATTTTTGGACTAGATGCTTTTGATTTGTTTGGTTTATCAATTCAAAGAGATGTGCTTCAAATTTCGTCAATAGTGCCTCAGGATAAAATCAATGCATTGTGTGACAAATACAGTGACTTGTTTTCGCCGGAACTAGGTTGTGCAAAAGACTTCGTGGCACATGTGACTTTAAAAGAATCTGCAGTTCCAAAATTTCGTAAAGCTAGACCAGTGCCTATCGCCTTGCGTGATACAGTTGCCGAAGAACTTAAACGTTGGCAAGATAGTGGGGTGATTTCTCCTGTTTCTGCGAGTCAGTGGGCCTCGCCTATAGTGATTATACCCAAGCCGTCAGGAAAACTTCGTCTCTGTGCGGACTTCAAATCAACAGTGAACAGTCAAACAATTGTCGACACTTATCCCCTGCCCAGACCTGAGGAACTGATGGACAAATTAGGACAGTCTCGCTTCTTTTCCAAGATTGATTTAGCAGAGGCATACTTGCAGATTCCACTTGATGACGAGTCAAAAAAGTTTTTCGTCATTAATACTCACATGGGCCTTTTTCAATTTCAACGCCTACCCTTTGGCAGTTCTTCCGCTCCCGCTATTTTTCAGCGTTTTTTGGAACAGCTGACAGTTTCTGTACCGTGTTGCTCGAACTATTTAGATGATATTGTGGTATCCGGACGTACAGTTGAAGAACATTTAGCAAACCTGGAGTGCCTTTTCAAAGTTTTGACTGCAGCAGGTCTACGTTGCAATAAAGCAAAGTGTTCGTTTTTTCAAACTGAAATAGAGTACCTAGGCCATGTGATTAATGCCCAAGGAATTCATCCCTTACAGTCACATCTTAGAGCAATCAAAGACTTGCCTCCTCCTACGAATGTGCACGAATTGCAAGCAGTAATGGGGAAGCTGAACTATTATTTCAGATTTATTCCCAATGCCTCTCAGATTGCAGCTCCACTGCATCACTTACGTAGGAAGAATGTTCCTTTTGTATGGTCTAAAGATTGTCAGGTTGCCTTTGACAAATTAAAGTCTGCACTACTCAGTGATGCATGTTTGATTCCCTTTGACCCACAGAAGCCTGTAGTGTTAGCAGTTGACGCCTCGTCGTACGGTCTGGGTGTTGTTCTGTCGCATCGTATTGGATGTCACGATCGTCCTATTGCCTTTGCATCCAAGCTACTGACGCCGACGCAACAGAATTACAGTCAGATAGAAAAGGAGGCCTTAGCAATCATTTACGGCGTCACAAAGTTTCATCATTATCTCTATGGCAGAAAATTCTATTTGTTGACGGACCACAAGCCTCTCACGTCGTTGTTCTCACCCACAAAGCCAATTCCGCCACGTACGGCACAAAAGCTTCAGAGATGGTCCTTAATACTGTCTAATTATCAGTATGAGATTTTGTACCGACCTACCACTAAACATGCTAACGCGGACACACTTTCCCGACTTCCGGTTGGCCAGGATGTATCATTTGATTCTTCAGAAATGGCATGTTGTCAGATAGACTCCAGAGATGCTTCCGCTGTCGCAGACTTCCCTTTAAACTCTCGTCGGGTTGCACAGGAAACAGCTGCGGATGCAGATCTAAGTGTGGTAGCACGTTTTGTTCGCTCAGGGTGGCCTGCCAGAGCCAAAGACATTGATCGGCCTCTGGTTCGACGTTATTTTGCACAACGTCATGCATTATCTTTAAGTCAGGGTGTACTGTTGTTGCATACCGACAACGACCAAGCAAGAGTGATTGTTCCTCGTTCCCTGCAACGAGAAGTGTTACGCCTCCTGCATCAAGGACATTGGGGCATTGTTAGGACAAAGCAGCTGGCCAGACGTCATTGTACCTGGGTTGGTATGGACGCTCAGATAGAGAGCATGACATCACAGTGTACAGTTTGTGCGGAGCATCAGGCGGCTCCTCCACAGCGTTTCTCAGACTGGCCACGCCCCAAGGGACCATGGCAACGTTTACATATTGACTTTGCCGGACCTTTCTGGAATACGCGCTGGTTAATTGTTGTAGACGCTTTCAGCAAGTTTCCTTTTGTGATTGCCATGAACTCAACGACGGCGTCTAGTACAATCAGTGCCTTAACATCAGTGTTTTGCATCGAAGGCTTGCCTGAAACTATCGTCAGTGACAATGGACCTCAGTTTGTTAGTGCGGAATTTCAACAGTTTTGTCGTGTGAATGGCATTCAGCATATCACCACCGCACCTTTTCACCCTCAGTCCAATGGTGAAGCAGAACGTTTCGTTCGAACATTCAAGTCTCACATGGAGAAGATGAAAGGTCAGCACTCCAGGCAGCAAGCTCTTCAAATTTTCCTGTCTACGTATCGGTGCATGCCACGTGACGGCCCGTCTCCTGCCGAGCTGCTACACGGCCGCCGTCACCGCACTCTCCTTCACCTGCTGCAGCCTCCCACGCACCGAGTCGGTTCGTATGGCGCTACGCGTTTTCAGGTTTCTACGCCGGTGCTGTACAGGGTGTTTGCTGGCAACAAGAAGAAATGGTTACCGGGCACCATTCAGCGCGTGCTCGGGCGCAATATGTTTGTTGTACGTTCTTCCACAGGGTCGGAGCTGCGGCGCCACGCAAACCAATTGCGCCTGCACAGATCGCGCGATCCTGTCTCCGGTTTCTTGATTCCAGACCCAGTTCACCGCCAGGGAGCACAACCACATCGTTCGTCCCCGGACTACGAGATCCCTATGGACGTCGACGTACATCCGACGCAGTCGTCGCCGCCGCTGTCGCCGCCGCAGACGACAGCGTCACCGAGAGGGACTCCGGGACCGTGCGGGCCCCCCCAGCTTGGGCCACGCACCTCAGAAGAAGATGACCTGCTCCCTCTGGGCGGGGGCGGGCGCCCTTCCCCAGGTTTCGGCGGGTTCCCTGGAGGATCGCAAGGCGGATGCCGGGGCGCGGACGGCGTCTCGATCCCGGCCTCAGCTACGACGCCCGTCCCACCAGTAACGCCCCCGCTCAGGCCCTCCTCCCAGTGCCGTCGCCGTGGCCCTCAGCCCTACGCCACGACGGCGCGGCGGTTTAGGGGGGAGGGGTGTGGTGTCGCACAAGTACAAAGTGCGCGCCACCTACTTTCGCCGCGCGCCGCCATGCATGCACGGCGCGGCGTTCTTCCGACGACAGCCACGAGCGCCCTCTGGTACAACGCCGCTCGTGGCCACCACTGAAGGACATCGTTCACTTCGCACTTCGGACTGAGATAGCAACGAGTTAGGACCTTCGTAATCAGATAGGCACTAGTGAAGACTTTGTTATTGTACAGGCACTAGGCAGGCCTCTAACAACTATGTATCAACATTCTGCAGTACTATGTAAAAGTTAAGTATTGTTACATTCTGTGCAATATATCTCTTTCTAATTTACTCGAGTGTTTATAGTTTCTGGCTGCTCCCCTCCGTACCTGCACCAGCGTGTCGGTCTTATTCCACTCGTCCACCGACACCTACGACAAGGCTGGGACACAAAAGCGGCGACGAAGTTGGGACACAAAACACGTACCATTTAAAAAAAAAAGTAAAGACCTATACCCGTGTGGTCTCCTTGTTACTCACTGTTTGGCGCAGTGCCAGACGGAACCACCGTGTAGCCTGTAGCACACGTGTCTATTGTCCTCCGCGGCTGGATGCTTTTAAGAGAGACGCGGCCCAGAGGCAGAAGCAGCTCGCCAGCGACTGCCCCTCACCTCGGCAGGGAGCGCGCCTACATCGCCCGGCCTGTGCGCACAACGAGTCGTTTTGTTGTCGCCCAGACGGCGGCCGGCCGCGGCTTGTATTCTGATGAGGCGCGCAGACAATGGGCCTAATGCATGCGCATACGGAACCTGTTGCGCCGCCTCAGCTGGATGTGGACTTTATAATGGCCCGGCGCGGAGACCGGAAATTATTCCGACCGCTGACACCGCCGGGCGCGCCCTCCACGCGGACGCTGCCGCGGGTCACACTCTGCGCTGACACCACCGTCTAAAGGCCAGTTTACACGACGACACTAGAGGTTCGGTCCAGCAGCTGCCAGACGGCTACTTTCAAGCGCTAAGAAACAGGTGTTACTGCGCATGCGCAGCTACTATGACGTAAAAACCCTTGTTTGATACTTGCACTACTGGAACGGATTTTTCACTGTTTCTGGTTGCAGGCGAAGGTGAGTTTAAAGGAATAATTAAAATACTTTCCATCCTAATAACGAATAAGTGTTAACGAGAAATATCTGATCTCAAGTGGGATTGCAGTGACTTCGAAATAATCGAAAAACACGCTACGTATCACGTGACGGCTACCCCCGACTCTAACTCAGACCTTTCTGCGCATGCGCAAATTGGCAGCTTGACCGCGCCAGAAACATTTTTTCGGGTAGCGTCTGGTTGCTTGCGGCAACTGCTGGAACACCAAACAGCCACACTCCAAGTAGCCAGAAGCCGGAGAAGGCGCTGATGGAACAAAATTTCGCGTTGCGCATGCGCGTCAAGCAATCTGGCAGCTGCTGGAACGAACCTCAGGTTTCATGAAACTGAGCTAATGGCCATTGCGCATGCGCGGCAGGCGTTCGCGCAACTCGTTGGCGAAACTAAACAGTTTCGGCACCTTCCAACTTTGGTGAAACTGATTGCACGTGTTTATAGGTTAGGTTATAACCAGTGGCGGCTCGTACAAAATTTGACCAGTGTGCTACAATATTACAAAAATAAACAGGAAACAAACTATACTAAAATAAAAAGTCACCCTTTGTATGATTGCCATTAATTAAATATCAATTAATATTTTATTGACAGTAAGACCTTCAGGGGAATCTGTAACAGCGCTGACAACCGCATGTATTCACAGCAGGTAGTAAATATAACGTGTAAAAATATTAATTTTATTTACAGAAATTAAAAATTAAGACTTAGAGGTATTTGAGTACGAGCCTCACACAGGTAGGTTTGAGAGACAACGTGCAAGACGCCTGAGCCAGCGCGCTATTTGACTCTGTACACAGAACACCAAAAGTAACAGAAGTGCAAAGACCATGTTATCACACGGAAACACAGAACGACAGCAGCGCTACTAGTGGCCTGGCAGTGAACTAACAATCCTAAAAATGTGGCGCGAAAATCCGTATGTTTACTTCTAAATAGACGAATGAGAAAACGTTATATTGGTGTTAGATGACAATATTTTCCATTTATTCTTTATTTATTACTTGCAAAGTAATATAAACGAGAAATTTAAATAAAAAAATGACATTAATTGCTTGTGGCTGTTGTTTACATTCGGCCAAACTTCGTAAATGATGTCGTGGTAATCTTTTTGACCGTAAAATTGTTTGTTTCTAAAACTCGGTACTGTGATTTTCACCATGTGGGGTTATCACATGGAAATAAATGTGATTTTGCGCATGTCAGACTAAAAATCTTCTGATGTTGCATGAATCTATGTAAATGATTTTTCAGTTTTCACATCCGCTAAGGCACAATTATATCCGCTCATGTGACCAAAAGAGGAACAGTAGGTTGTACAAATAAATAATTTTACAGCCATATACACTGTCCTGCAAACAAGAATGTAGGCCTACTGCAATGTCTACAAAAACCAATTTATTTTTATTTCTGTCGATTACGATTTATGCATCTTCAGTCAATCCTAAAAATGTGGCGCGAAAATCCGTATGTTTACTTCTAAATAGACGAATGAGAAAACGTTATATTGGTGTTAGATGACAATATTTTCCATTTATTCTTTATTTATTACTTGCAAAGTAATATAAACGAGAAATTTAAATAAAAAAATGACATTAATTGCTTGTGGCTGTTGTTTACATTCGGCCAAACTCCGTAAATGATGTCGTGGTAATCTTTTTGACCGTAAAATTGTTTGTTTCTAAAACTCGGTACTGTGATTTTCACCATGTGGGGTTATCACATGGAAATAAATGTGATTTTGCGCATGTCAGACTAAAAATCTTCTGATGTTGCATGAATCTATGTAAATGATTTTTCAGTTTTCACATCCGCTAAGGCACAATTATATCCGCTCATGTGACCAAAAGAGGAACAGTAGGTTGTACAAATAAATAATTTTACAGCCATATTCACTGTCCTGCAAACAAGAATGTAGGCCTACTGCAATGTCTACAAAAACCAATTTATTTTTATTTCTGTCGATTACGATTTATGCATCTTCAGTCATATGAAAATAAATGAAACTTGTGAGACTCACAAAACGCACACAGAAGATCGCAATTAGGAAGACTGTGCTATAGAATCTCAGCACAGAACACCACCTACGAATCAAAACAAATATGGAGGACTGTAAAGCGTAAATCATCCAATAGGAAAGCGAGATGAAAAATCGGAACGCTCTCAGCGCTCTATGTGGCCTGGCAGCGAACCAACGTCGTGTTACCGGAAATCCCTATATGAGTTTCATCCCCCTGCTCCACGCTGACCCCACGGTCTAAAGGCCAGTTTACACGACGACACTAGGTTTCATAAAACTGCGCTACTGGCCACTGCGCATGCGCGGCAGGCGTTCGCGCAACTCGTTGGCGAAACTAAACAGTTTCGGCACCTTCCAACTTTGGTGAAACTGATTGGGCGTATTTTTAGGTTAGGTTATAACCAGTGACAGCTCGTACAAAATTTGACCAGTGTGGTATAGTATTACAAAAATAAACAGGAAACAAAATATACTAAAATAAAAATTCAACCTTTGTATGATTGCCATTAATTAAATATCAATTAATATCGTATTGACAGTAAGACCTTCAGGGGAATCTGTAACAGCGCTGACAACCGCATGTATTCACTGCAGGTAGTAAATATAACGTTTAAAAAATATTAATTTTATTTACAGAAATTAAAAATTAAGACTCAGAGATATTTGAGTACGAGCCTCACACAGGTAGGTTTGAGAGACAACGTGCAAGACGCCTGAGCCAGCGCGCTATTTGACTCTGTATGCCGCAATATTCGTCATATACTATTCTTTCCGCAGCCGTTACACGCAGCGCGATGAGGAATATTGATCTGGTGCTGCAGTCGGTCTCAGCACACATGGGTCGCCAGGCCTGACGTAACGTCTGCGCATGCGCAATAGCGAACAGACGACTGCGCCGCCTCTCTGCACACGTACTAGCGCGGCTGAATGTCACTTGAGCACACGGAGCTGGTTTCCAGCTATCACGGCGAGAGCGCTCCAAAATGCGTTTTCATCCTTATTACTAGCATTATAATACGCATTGGAAGGGAATTAGCATAATTTTATTGTGATATCTGGATCGCATTCCAAGAGAAAGGATGTATTTTTATAGCGATTTCTCGCTTGCATTCGAAGAGAAATGGCATAATTTTAGTAATATATTTACAATGTGCTGCAGCACATTAGCACATTGTCACCAGCCGCCACTGGTTATAACTAATACAGAACAAAACACAACATAAAGGGGGGGAACGGAAGAAATAATTCGCTTTTTGAACACATATGCGATGAATAGGTGTTCGTGCGATTTTAAGCAACGGCGTGTTAGTGCTCTTGAAGCAATTATTCGTGAATTAAATATTGATGGGTTGACGATTAGTGAATTGCAGACTAAAATTCATTCAATTCCAAATACAAACGAACTATGCCAATTGTGGATTTTAAAACGCGGTAAAGGTACTGCAGAGACCAATACCTACTTGACAAGAAACGTAATGCAATTTGTAATTTCAGTTCTGGTAACAATGTTTGACGCATAACAGTATCTTGTTTCTTTATTGCATTAATAACTCTGTTTAAAAGGAACGTAAAGTGCTCTGGTGACATTCGAAGTTGATTAAAATAGCTTCTAGGGTCTTCAATTACAATTACAATTTCTTTCAGCAAGGTCGCTAAGAAACCGAGATGACGTCTTTTTTTAATCCAGTCACGAACCCAAACACGTTTTTTATTCTTTTTTTATGTTTAGTTTTATGCAGTGACTTCACACAGAGAAGCAATAGCTCCGCCACAACTCTTACAGATACCAAAACTTTCATTCTACGGCGATTAAGGCACACACAAAACAACGAAACTGAAATGTATAGTATTTTCGCCGTGTCTACAGACACACACTAAACCAGTTGCGCGCAATTCATTTCCTGAAACGAGTGTCGCAACCTAGTATCGTCGTGTAAACTAGCCTTAACACACACAGCCGCGGTGGTGTGGCCGAGCGCTCTAAGGCACCTCGCTGCAAAGCGCGCGGTTGCTCACCGTAAGAGGTTCCAGTCCTCTCTCGGGCATGGGTGTGTGTCTGTGTGTTGTCCTCGGGTTAGTTTAAGTAGTTTGTAAGCCTAGGAACAAATAACCAAAGATGTTAAGTCCCATAGTTTTACATACATTTGAACAATTTCTAACACTCACTGCTGTAAAAGGTGTAACCAACTGCCAGCTGTAATGACACTAGCGGTCCTAGTAGTGGTCAAGGATGCTCAAGGCGCCATAAGAGTAAAAGTAGGCCACTGTACGAAATAAAAGCTTAATTCTGGTAGGAGGTACCCAGATAAGAGTTTACTGTTATAAAGGAGCTTAATTTTAGCAATAAAATTAGCAAAAGGTCCGTGTGAACTACCGGCTACTCCCTACTGCAAAAACCTTGTTCCCTGCCCCAAATTGAGAACTGACTTGGTTCAAATTACTCTAGTAACAGGAATTTAACGATACAGTGACCAATATACGTAGCAGCTCACACTAAGTTACACACAGGCATTAATAAACAAGCCACGACAATTAAAGTTATTTCATAAAGATGGCTAAAGAATAACATTTATGGCGCAACAGAACTTAAAAATAAAAAAATGCATCTGAGCTTGTTCTCAGCACAGGTGAAAAACAATATTAAATAAAAAGGGGGGAAGGTGCTCGAAAACTACAATTTATAGGCAAGTCAAAATTATACTGAACTTAACTTGTTTATTCAGGTCGAACGCAAAATAGGGAACCAATTTTGTTAATACAATAAAAAAGCATATCCTTTACATAATCTAATAGTGACGATGCCCAGCATTGAATTTAATATAAATTACACAGAACTTAACGCTAATGGAGGGGAGGGGGATTTAAAAACAGTACTCGCTCACACACACACAGTGCAACAGCGAAACTCACCAAAATCAGCGTGCTGAAACGAGGCGGAATTTGGCGCTGCTATCTAGGGGAAATTCAGCACACCCAGAGGTACCACACAACACTATAAACAAAACTGAGAAGATGGCTCTGGTCTGTTGTGCCAGATTTGAGATGGTGCGTGAGTTAAGTTGCATTTAGATTAGCCCGCGAGCAAACACGCTAAGAGCGACACACGGCTACATCCCATGACCGCACTCCACTGCAGGTGAAGTGCTAAAAAATCGAATTCATTACACAAAATCACGGCGGACATTTAAGTTGAAATCTGAGAGTAAACCATCAAGGCACTGGTTTTATGAGAAATGGCGTGAATTCAGGTGACTAACTGCAAGCCCCTGAAGTCGGAGTTAGGACCCACGTGGTTCTGAAAACCGATAAAAATGTATAAATTTAATTTCCGAAAAATAAAGAAAATTAACTACGGCATGCAACCCCTAGAACTGCGTAGACTTTCATAGGGAAGTTACTGAAATGCAGCAACATGCTAAAAACAGTCTAAAAAATCAGAAAAGTGACAGAATTGCAAAGACGGAAAAGTGAGAATAAAAACTATGGTATGCAACCCTTAGAAATACATAGAATTTCATAAGCAAGCTATTGAAGGGGGTTGTACAAGGCTCGGAGAGAATTACTGACAAAGACTGAGTTCATACTACAAGTTTGGAGAAGAGATAGCAAAATTAAAATAGGCAATGAGAGAAGATCGCGAAATGTTAGTGGAAATCAGAAAGATACATAGTTACTTGCCTGATGGGTATGCAACAAACAGTAATGGAAGCTGAAGGCTTTTTTTTCTAAGAACCAACCACGTGGAAAACATATCACTCGTGGGAGGAAAACGATAAGAAAAATTTTACATGCAGTGTACAAAAATGAACATATCATCTGTTAGAAATTGGGCCCCACAAAACTAGAAACAATTTATACGGTGTTCATACACCGCCACATAATCACAAAAGGTTTGAATATACCAGGCCATTATCAAACTGCAACTAGTAACACATACACTGCATTTATCTGTTGGAAATCACTGGATTGAAAAACTAGAACACATTTCTGTGCAGGATCGGAAAAAATATTCCAAAAAATGAATCTAAGTTCAAGAGTCTAAGTTAAACATGCTAGACAGCAAATTGCTACCATCTCCGCAGACGCAAGAGCAGAACAATTCTTACCTCACCGTGGTCTGAGCCCGAAGTGAAGACCTAGCGGCCAGGAGGTGGGAAAGCTACCGGAAATTAGGAAATCCAAGGAAACAGCGGTGGTGGTGAGAGAAGATCGCGAGACTCGCCCTTGGGAAGGCTCGTCAACTGGCTTGTAACCGAAGAGCGTAGAAACCTCTTTGGTCCCATCAGCCATTAGATTCTCGCACTTCCACTTAAAAGTAAAACAAGTACACTTTCTCACAGAGACAGTGGCGTAGGGGAGAAGCCGCATTCTTAACCTCAATAATAAATTATTAAAATAACAAAATCCTAAAAATAATTACTAACAATTCAGAAACTAATATTTTAAAACATGAAATAAAATGCTCTTCCTCTTGCCTTGAAAAGAGTAGGGTTCTAGTTTTAACAAAATGCTAATCTAGTGACATCAAATAAATTACAATATTATAAAAAATATATGGAAGGCTACAGACGGTCGTTGTTTGTAATAACTTTCCTGCGAAATTAACCAATTAGTATCTGTAATTTTTGGCGTTCCAAGTATTAGTGACAGAATCTAGAAACACAAATAATCGTTAAATAAATGCAAAAAAAAAAAAAAACCACCGAATATAACTGATTCAGTTGTAGCATTACACTCAATATTTTCGAATAAATGATCAGCATATTATATTGGTGTGGTGTCTGTTCTTTTGGACATAAAGAACAGACACAATACGAATATAAGATGTATTTCACGCGAAAACGGCCTTAGCTTCAATTACCTCACCGCAGATGCGGTCCTACGTTCGATCTCTCACGGGAATCCGTAACGGCAAGTGTAAGAGGGCATGGACGATAGGGGCGCTACAGCCATATCGTGCAATAATTTGAAAGTTATCAGCGATGCTTGTTGCCAGCGTACATATTCTTGCTTTCGATGGTTAATTTTTTCCTCTGACTTGGAGAAAAAACGGAAGTGCTGTTCGTCTTTTATATATGTACGCTGCTATACTAAACGGACGTCTCTTTTTTCTTCCCAGGAATTAATATGTGAGACAGGGTTTTTATTTTCTTATTTTTTTTACTGCAATAAACCCCCCCAATAAACTAACTTCAACACTTGACTTCTCATTTAAAATTGAGCCATCAATTATTTCTCTTTGCTTTCAGCATGCTGCGTTAGAAGTAAAAAGTTGCGTGGCCACCATTACGGTTCGCTTCGCAACTGCACTAAACATAGCTCAATTTCGTCTCTTTTCAATGTTCCCTTCATACTGATTTTGTTTACCAGAGCATGCAATCAGTGTTCAGTTCCTTCGAGATCCGACATTTTAACAATTTGTTCATCTATTGTGATAATTTTTAAACTCGGTCACGAAACTTTATCATGCGAAGCGTAATAATAACCAGTCGTTACGGCGGAAAGTTATCAGGTTCACTTAATTATCCATACCAACTTACCAGTTTCAGCTCATCAAAACCTCATCCCGCAAAAGTAGCGAAAAACAAAACAAAACAACAAAAAAACTACTTTTTGCCAACTTCCTCCGTGTGGATGTGTTATTGTCTTGAACTCAACAGTAACTCCCGCCATCAGCTTATGCCGGTATCATTCATGTTCTGCTTTGCCTTCTCCTCTTTATGATGTAATTCCTGCAGCTTATTCCAAATTTCACTAGCCTAAAGTTTCTGCTGTTGCATTTGCGGGTCTAAATTTGTGTAGACATCATCACGATGTACATTGCTACAAAGTGATATAAACAACCAGTTATTCATGAGGCAATATTCACGAATATGTGTGAATTTGTAGCTTATTACGCTGAATATGAACATACGAAAAACAAGAATTTCTTTCACGATCTTGTCTTAAATAACAGGTCCTTTCTTTAATGCGTAACAATTCGTTAGTTTTAAGTGCCGTATCCTTAAATGTGACGCCCCGCTCCCCCATCCCTGCTCGGCATCCAAAGAGACAATTTGGCGCACCTCTGTGAGTGACCCCGGGGGAAAGCCCACCTGTTTGCCCTGCCCCCCCCCCCTCTTCGATATATTTTCGTTAAAAGATGTGCAGAATTTAAAACTTCACGGTTTCGGCACATAATTTTAATCTGCCAGGAAGTTTTATAACAGCGCACACTCAGCTGCAGAGTGAAAGTTTCATTCTGGAAACATCTCTTACGCTGTGGCTAAGCCATGTCTCCACCATATTCTTTCTTCCAGGGGTGCTAGTTTTGCAATCTTCGCAGGAGAACTTCTGTGAAGTTTGGAAAGTGGGAGGCGAGGTATTGGCAGAATTGAAGCTGTGGGGCGGCACCGTGAGTCGTGTCGGGATAGCTCAGTGGTAGAGCGCTTTCCCGCGAATATCAAAGGTCCCAGGTTCGAGTCCCTAGTCTTACAAACTACTTAAAATGAGTTAAACTAACCTGAGGATAACACACACATCCATGCTCGAGGGAGAATTCGAACCGACGCGGGAAGCCGCGAGGTCCGTAACGTGGCGCTCCAGACCGCTGGGCTACTCCCGCGCGGCACAGGATCATCCTCTGGGTTAATCTGATGATTAATTTTGAAAACATTTTGAATTTTGAGCGATCATAATGATTAAATTCACTTAAGAAGTCAGTCAAGATCAAATGTTAATACTTTTTGAATTTTTTTATCGTTTTACGAGATCTAATAATAGGAGAAGGGGTAATATACATTTTTTTTTATATTTTATTTTATATTTTTAGGTTGTAAAGCACTGATCACTCTAATGCGCAAGCTACTGTATAACTCGGTCGCAAAACGACCGTTATGCATAATGATACCTAAAAGATCTTATTTCATAACATTTTCTAACCATTTTCATAAATATATTTTGTACTATTTTATATTTTTGTCTTAACTTTTTATTTTTATAAATCTTCCTTATTGTGGTTGGGTTTTTGCAATGCTGAACACTTCAGAATGACGCCATAGTACGTCGAAACGAGTTGTGCATTAAATTTGATGTCATTATAAGATTTTTGAACAAGAAACTGTGGCTTGGAATACATTTTATGTTTTCCCTATGACTTAATTAAACCAATTGCACTCTTTATTGATAGTATATCAGCGTATAATAAAATATTCAAATGTTTGAAAATCTATGGAATTTCCCCTTTGGTTATCAGTTCCTAGGCGTACAAACTACTTAAACGGTCTAACCTAAGGACAACAAAATGTTCAAATGTTTTTAGAGTCTATGGGACTTAACTACAGGGTCATCAATCCCTAAACTTACAAACTACTTATGAACTAGCTATAACTAAGGACGGCACAAATATCCATGACCGATGGAGGATTCGAACCCCCGACCGTAGTGGCCGTGCAGACCGTGACTGAAACGCCTCAGTCCCATCGGCCACCGCGGCCAGCTAAGGACAACACACTGTTTCATTGCCGAAAGAGGACTCGAACCGCCTACGGCGAGTAACCGAGCCAGCAAGGCGTCTTAGAACACTCGGCCACTCCAGCGCAGCTCATTCACGATCGCAATTTGTAATTTATTTAAAGGTTTCCGGTTTCAACAATTTAAATGGCCTCTTCGACCTTTGCAACCATTGTGTGGCCACCATATTCTTACCTTATCTGTTTCGTTGTGTCTTTATCATTATTATTATGCCATTCTCATTGCTATTTACAACTTTAAAATATAATCGATGGGGTTAAATTGGATGGCAGAATATTCTTTGATTCCAGAATTAAATTTTCAATCTGATGCTGAATATGTGCTGATCTGCTAGGAAGTTTCATATTCTCTGATTAATTATTACGAAGTAGTTATAAGACGGCATTCCGGCAACTGAAAGACGGAATTATCTCTTTTTTGGAATAATTAATGCTGCAGCAGTCACTTTTTACTAATATTTGTATTGGCACGACGCGTTTCGGCAGCACGCTGCCATCATCGGGTGCATTTTTTACATTTACTGGTTCATTATTGACTTATTATGTTTTGTGTTGTAGATGCCAGTGAGGTTATGTTTGGACATTGTAACCTGTTCAGTAAAATACAGCTATTTTTAGTATTGTGTTTCATCATTATAGTGTTTGGATTAGTGTATAATAAACTATAATGACGAAACATAATACTAAAAATAGCTATATCTTCCTGAACAGGTTAATATGTCCCAAAATAACTTCACTGGCATCCAAAACACAAAACATAAATAAGTCAATAATGAACCAGTAATTGTAGCCGCGTTGGAGTAGCCAAGTGGTCTAAAGCGTCTCGCTGCGGAGCGCGCGGTTGCTCGCCGTGGAGGTTCGAGTCCTCCCTAGGGCATAGGTGTGTGTGTGTGTGTGTTGTCCTTAGGTTAGTTTACCTAGGTTTAAGTAGTTTGTAAGCTACGGACTGATGACCACGCAGTTTGGTCCGATAGATTTATAAACATTTGAACATTTGAGTAACTGTAAATATGCACCCGATGATGGCAGCGTGCTGCCGAAACGCGTCATGCCAATAAAAATATTAGTAAAAAGTTACTGCTGCAGCATTTATTATTGCAAAAAAGTTTGTAATACAGTCGCAGACCTCAGAACAATCCAATAACATGGATAAATGTATATTTACGGAATTATCTCGCTGACAAACCGACCCCGGATAAGTCCCCCGGTACTGAGCCTGTTGTCTTTCAAGGATCAGGGCCGCCACATTTCCCGCAAGACAAGTGTTCCGGGGGCGCAGTAACTCTGCCGCCCCTGAAACACGGGCCACTCGAGCGAGCGAATCTCAAGCAGGGGCGAGCGGAGGAAGGCGGGCCAAGAAAGTGCGAGGAAAGTTGGAGATAGCGGATGAAAACGCTGTAAACCTAATGGAAGACCTGTGTAGCGCCGCCTATCTGCTGAATGAAACATAGCTGCTTAAAGCGGCAGCCGGCCTCCCGTGCTCGCGGATCCTAGCGAGGAGGCGCCACCCCCAGCAGCGAGGGTGAGGGTAGCGCGCGCCAGAGGGCGCCTCTTACGTCGCTCGTGGAGGATTTACAGACCTCCACCTCAATGGAATTCTGCAGCTATTGGAAATCTTCACAGTCCACATAAATAGACGGGATCAAGAAACAATTTCCCAACATATGCTTCCATGCAACTCTGGCTCCTGTAGCAGTCCAACATTTCAGTCGTATACCTACATTCTTCCAAATTCTGAAGGTAGTGGGTGTAAAATATAGGGAGCGAAGAGTTATATTCAACCTATACAAAAACCAGACAGCGGTTATTAGACTCGAAGGGCAAGAAAGGGACGCAGAGGTTGGGAAAGGAGTAAGACAGGGTTGTAGCCTTTCCCCAATGTTGTTCAATCTGTACAGTCCTCAAGCAGTGAAGGAATGGAAGGAGAAATTTGAAGAGGGAATTAAAGTTCAGGGAGAAGAAATAAAAAGTATGCTGTTTGCCGATGATATAGTAATTCTGTCAGAGACTGCAAAGGATCTGGAAGAGCAATTGAATGGAATGGACAGTGTCTTGAAAGGAAGATATAAGATGAACATTAAGAAGACTAAAACGAAGGTAATGGAATGGAATGTCAGAAAATCTGGCGATTCTGAAGGAATTAGATTAGGCAATGATACAATAAAAGTAGTAGATGAATTTTGTTATTTGGGTAGCAAGATAACTTCTGATGGCAGAGGAAAAGAAGATATAAGATGCGGAATGGCTATGGGGAGAAAAGCGTTTCTAAAGAAGCGAAAATTGTTAACATACAATATTAATTTAAATGTTTGGAAGTTCAAAATGTTCAAATGTTTGTAGAGCTTATGGGACATGACAACGGGGTCATCAGTCCCTAAACTTACAAACTACTTATGAACTAGCTAATACTAAGGACGGCACAAATACCCATGCCCGAGGGTGGATTCGAACCCCCGACCATAGTGGCCGTGCTGACTGTGTGTTAGGAAGTCCTTTCTGAAAGCATTTGTCTGGAGTGTAGCACTGTAGGGCAGTGAAACGTGGACGATAAAGAGTTCAGACAAAAATATTATAGGAGCTTTTGAAATGTGGTGCTACAGACGAATGATGGAAATTAGATTGGTAGATCACGTAACTAATGAGGAGATGCTTAACCGAATCGGAGAGAAAAGGAGTTTCTGGCATATCCTGACTAAGAGGAGGGATTGATTGTTAGGACACGTTCTGAGACATCAAGGAATTGTCAACTTAGCATTAGAAGGAAGTGTGTGCGGTAAAAATCGTAGAGGGAGGCCGAGGGAAGATTACAGTAAGTAGATTCAAAAGGATGTAGGTAGCCGAACTTGCACAGGACAAGGCAGCGTGGAGAACTGCATCAAACCAGAAGATCACAACAACCCAGCAGAAAGTAGACTGTCTCCAGAAAAAGAAACAGGTTTATGCTAGCTCCAGAATAGGCCATACAGGTCGGCAAAGCACTTATCCGATCACTGTTTCCGGTGCTCTATATCGAAGGCGTACCTAAAGATTCACGCATTCGAATACGAAGCCAAGCAGACGAGAGCCATTGCCGGGTACGCCAAGGATGACAACAAGGAGGTTAAAATAAGGGGAGAAAGCTCAACTATGCAAAGCTTAGTTGTCAATTTATGCCATTCCGCCATCTTGCGGAGCCAAGAAAATTTGTTTTCAGATTTTAGCACTGTGTGGTTCTTCACCTGTTAACTTTCATAAATTTAAATGACTATTTCAGAGCATATATATATTTGATATAGTATACGTTTGTGGACAAATACAGGCATTCCAGATAGCTAAAATGTGATTTATTAACGCAAAAACGTATTCGATAACTATGACTTATATATCGGGGTAGTACTCAACTGCTTTACAAGAACTGTAATTGCCAACTGTAGTAGTTCACAAGAAGTGTAAAATAATTGTCTTCAAACAATGACAGAACCAACCTGTATCACTTTGTTAAATTCAGTACTGAAGAGGCGGTTTTTTATGTTGAACACACGAATATTCGTCTACAGGTTCAAAGTCATTAAATATTGATACTCCAAACACCGAAACAAATACTAATATTAATTTATCAATAAATTAATAAATACATCTCAATATCTATAAAAATGAGGTGTTTATGCCTATATTTCACTCCGCAGCCAAAACTACACGTCGCAAACGAATAGTGTTTGTATGTGGTAGTAGGTATCAGCCTCCCATTGTGCACTATAGTGGTAGAGGGTTGATAACGAGAAGGGAGTGGAAGATATGGGAGTTGAAAGTTGCCGACTTCTATAAAATTCTACGTGTAAGTGTCAATATTTTGCTGTTGAGCAAAAACTACACACTGCAGACAAATGAACTCTCTGTGTTGTAGTACAAAATCTCCCGTTGTACAACATAGACGTCTCTTGTCGATAGCTACAAGGGGGATGGAACGTGTAGTGGTTGAAAGTCGTCAGCTTACATAAAATTCGGGCGTAAGACCAGCGATGACTTTTGACACTGTAATAGCAAAGAAGTTATATATAGTGAAACGTGATGCACAGTCTTCAATTGTTTTCCTGCAACAAGCCTACGAATAAACAAAAATAAGTGCATATTGCAGTTTGAAAAGTAAAACTACTGAGAAAGATGCCAAGGCATAAGAAAGAAATTTCGCGTTCTCGATCCGTTTCTGTAGGCAGAAAACGGTGCTGAAAAGTGTATCTATAGACGGTAAAAACTAGAAATTTGTAGACGTTGCTTATTCCACACTGTATGCATCAGCGACTTTTCGAATTTAAAAACATGTGTTTCATTATTTTTGAAAATTCAACCACTAAGCGGTTGAAATAAGGAAAAATATTTTAAGAATGCTACCAAGACTATTGTGATACTAGAAATGCGAAAATTTGGATTTGGAACCGTGGTTAGAATTTAAAAAAAAATGTGTTTCGGGATGTTTTGAATTCTGCCATCAATGGTGCAATACGGGGTGGCAAGTTGTATCAAAATACTTGCTTAGGAAAGCATTTTAAAGCTAAATTTATGAAAATCTACATTTACAAGTAAACACAACCAATGCAGACCACCCAGTCATAGCGTACGAAGCAGCGGGAATTAAACTAGTAAATACATAAAACTTAAATCTTCTGTCTAAAATTGTGACTATTTCGTTCTTCTTGCACATCGATAGGTTATGCAGATAACGTTTATTTTCTTTGTAGATAAATACCACTTTCAACTCAGAATGCAATGAATACACACTCGTCACCGTAAATGTTATTGGCTCCTTTATACGGCGACAAAGGCTTCACTTGTGTAGCGTTAAGGGTATCTCCCCTTATTCTAACCTTCTTGGATTTTAACATGCACTACGTCTTGCAGGTAAAACGCTGTAGGACAGCAAAATTCTACGTGGTCGAGAATAACAACTCAGTTCAAATGTTTCTAAAGGTGAGGGACCTTAATTCTGTGATTGCCGATCCCTAGACTTAGAAACTACTTAAACTGACTTACGCTAAGCACAACACACATACCCATGCCCGAGGGAGGACGCGAACCTTCGTCGGGGAGCAGCCGCGTGCTCCGGTACAAGGCGCCTTAGAGCGCACGGCCATTCCCACTCGGTTCAGTTAGCCGGGTACCTTAATTTCAGAAAACAAAACTTTACACGCAGTATAACATTTCTCTTTACTGTGCAGCGAAAGAAGATGGCAGTCACAGCAAAATTTGTTTGGAGGTGATTAAATATATGTCGATCCTAGGTTGTCGGTTACTTATGATATGTTCTGCACGTCTTGAATATTGAATGAGTCCTGGTACAACTATCATGTTGCATTCTAAGGATGTTAATTACAGTCGTGCGGTTATAATGGAAACCTTTAACTTGAATGAACGGAGTACAAATTATGGTTCTCCCAATGCACCCACCTTTTATAACTTATGTACGCAATAGTTTCGCATCTGTATGTGTGCATATCGCAGTTCTTTGATGTTGGCTTAATGATTTGCTGCAGCCTGGCACAACATTCTCTTCTATGTCAACCTCTTCTATCAACCCTTTAATGCATGACTTTTTATTTGAAGCTGTAAAAACTAACACGATTAATAAAATAATGAGTATATACTGAGAAAAATATTAGAAAAAAAATCCTTAAAATTATTATGCTCTACCAGCTGCAAACCGCTCACAGCTGATCAACTATATAGTACCAGATGCAGTAAGTGTCACTATTGTGCCTCTGAACTTTTCATAAAGTAACTCTTAATGCAACGGTAGTATTGGATTGACTACTTTTACATGGCAAAGGATTCCTACTAAGGTAAACAAACGCACATGTTACAACTCAATGCAGTGAACTGTCGAAGTGATTCAGTAGCACCCTGCGACTTATAATTTCTGTGAAGTACTTCTTGCGTATGTAACACTATGTATACAAGCAGCTACAAATGAATTTGTGGTAAAATGTTGATCAGTTTAAGAGATAATGGAAAAAAATTTGGTATGTAGATAAACAGCTACACTATGCATTAAAGAATTCAGAGTTGGACTTTCAGCTAACTTCTTCATTTATATGTTGGATAAATTTCAATCTCTGTACCCCCTTCAGTTTACGCCCTGTACAATATCATCTATGCTTAGTTCCCTCAAAAGCAACAACAACAATAACGAATAGAGTTATACATTGGGGCTCTTTCCAGACTTTCTCTTCTATCCGGAAGTTAAATTATTTTCAAATTCCTCTTTTAAATGATTGCATTAATTTTTCAGTTGCTACAGCAGTCAAAAAATTAATTTAAAGTCTTAATAAGATGTTTGCGACCGTGACTGTATGTAAAAAATTAACAGGTTACTTATATTACCGTAATCAGTCACAAATTGCTTTGCAACTGTAAATGTTTCGAAGCTATGCCTCATCTTTAGGCTATTTTGGCATTGCAAAAATCAAGAAAATTTTACAATTGTTTTAAATTAACAAAATCTTGCTGCCTGTAGCAATGAGCCTGTGAAAAAGGAAACGATAAGCTATGCCTCGAAGCGTGTAGCAAAACAAACAACATTTACAGTTGTAAAAAATTTGTGACTGGTTGCGGTAAAATAAGTAACTGTTAATCAGTTAAAAAAGTAACCGAGCAAGTTGGTGCAGTGATAACACACTGGACTCACATTCGGAAGGGCGGCGTTTCAAACCCACCTCCGACCATCCTCATTTAGATATTCCGTGATTTCCAGGCAAACGCCGGATTGGTTCCCTTCAAAGCGCTTCAAAAGGTAGGGCCGTCTACCTTCCCCATTCCTGTCAAAGCTTTTGCAGCGTGTGTTGCACGGCTAATAGCCACAATGTCGTCAGACGTTATACCCTAATCTTAGTTTTCCAAAAAGTTACTTCAGAAAATTATTTTTCTTTGTAAACACATTTTCTAAGAAATAACAGGAACTTTTGAACAAATATTCTTTTGCAGGTTTAGAGCGTTCGAATAAAAAAATCTAGTTAACAGTGTTTGAATTGTCCACGTGTTACGCTTTTGCTCGTCTACACTCACCGAGTTAAATGAATTGCAGTAGTGATACGAAAAACCAGCCCAGTCTCCCGTCCTCCGTAGGATACATTAGCGACCAATACAGTTTCCATTTACTAACAGAGATTATCCACCGTACAGATACAAACTCTAAAGGAAAGTGACAAGTGCTGTTTACGCTTCAAAGTTGTAGTATGTCGTTTATCATGAAAAAATGAATCTCAGGAATGAATATGTCGCTACTTACCGCATAGACGATTGTTGAGCCGTGGAGAGGGACTTACAAAACAATTGAATAGGCTTGCACCCCGCCATATACCACTTTTTTTTATCTTTGCGCTTTTAACACTTCCTGGGTCTTTAAACAACTTACGGGTATGCTCCCGGGTGACGTTATCGACCACCGCCGATATTCTCAGTGCACAACTGCACTTAAGAAAGCAACGGGCAAGCGAATTTAATACCTCGATTTGCAAAGGGTAGACAAGGAAGATAACACACACAGGTCAAGTCACTAAAGGGTCAACACAGTGAAAGATGACCAAACTTCAAAAATATTGATAGTGACTATTAATCTACTGGTGAGGCAGCATTAATACCGTCCCTCTGTTTTTGACGAGAGACAGAGCCGGATTTCAAGCAGGATTTAAACAAAAACTAGTACAAGGTCGCTTGCAACTTTAACCCACGTAGCGCGGAATTATTTTTGGTTTAATTTTTTTTTCTCAGACGCTATTAATTACCTTCATACGACTATACAAGATTGTTATGATTTTTTTCACATTCACGCTATTAGTTTTTAATACTGCCCTTCTTTCATGAAATGACCTCAAACTGAATTTTGTACAATTTCGATCTGATGAATCATTATTATTGAAATAACATTTAAGATGAAATATATACATATAAATGTCTCAAAAATTCAACAAAGTTCAAGAAATATACACCCATATACGAGGAAGTGTTCAGTATTTTCTGTATGAACTTAAACTTTGCAGCCGTATTCAACCACTTCGCAATTGACAATACAAACTAAAATTGATCTGCAATGTGAGCAGGCGATTCAAAGAAATAAAATATGACACTGTACAGGAATTCTTACAGACGAGAATAAGGAAAGTAAGCTGCCGTTTTCGTCCTTCTGGAAGGGCGTCAGCGCTATCTGGTTTAATTTCAACAGCTTCCTTAATAGATGAAAGTGCATGCCAGAATCTCTGTGTTGTTGTATTCCGTAGGATGACCGGTGCCAAGACAGGCTTCTGCACCAGCGGATTTGTCTGGCTGTTGTAAGCGTGTGTGACGTTTGTCTAGACTACAACACAGCGGTCTTATAAACAAAGAAGGTGGTTTTTGTTTAAATTCTGCTTGGCATCCGGCACTGTGTTTCGTGAAATAACAGAGGGATAGAATAAATGCTGCTTCACCTGTTGATTAATAGTCACTATCGATATTTCTGATGTTTGGTCATCTTTGGTTGCGTTGATTCTGTAGTGACTTGTAGTGTGTGTGTTATCTTCCTTGTTTACCCTTTGCAAACCGAGGTATTAAATTCGCTTGCACATTGCTTCCTTGAGCGCAGTTGTGCCTTGAGAATGACATGGTGTCCTCCTGCCGCAATATCGGCGGTGGTCGACGACATCACCCGGCAACATACCAACTAGTAAGTCATTACGCCGAGAAAAGTTAAGATTTCACAGTTTCTGTGTCTTCTTAAGAGTCAGGCCAATCTGAAGCGAAGTACTGCTGCAGCTGAACACATGTCTCCTGGATCTGCTGGGCTGCGTACCTGTAACATTGCCAAATTGTCGTAGTTATTTGTGAGATCTGTCACAAAACTAACTGTGCGCCGCTGTGTAAGTCTCGTTTTCGTTTTGGGATTTGTATCTGGCTTCCCTGCCTCACCTGTTGCTCGGCAGAGTACACTCAGCTGACTCTACTGTGATGCGAGGTTTCGCTTTATTCCTTGTTTCTACGAGTTAGAGGTCTCTGGACCGTAGGTGCTTAGTCCCCGAGGAAAAGTGGTTTTTGAAGGGTTATATTTCCACTTATGGCTGTGTTAGTAATTTCCGAAGCTTATTATGGCTCAGTATCAAGGTGCTGTTAGTTGTTCGAGTGACGAGTCTCTGTACAGTACTGTGGCGAGTTTCTTGAATACCACCGAGATCCGCTCTAGTTAATTTTCTCTGTGAAGATATCCGGTGTATCTGTAAGGTGGAACGTTGGTTATGATGCATATAAAATTGTTCTGTATCTTCTGAGACGATTCAGCATTGGATAGGATTGTTTGAGTCTCGCGTTTGCTCGCTTGGTCATATGAATGGTCCCTACATGCAAACCTCTAGTTCAGCCAGATCTGATGTATTTGAGTAACTCTTGAAAACGTATTGTGTATGTGATTGTGTGTGTGCGTGTGTTTGGGTGTGTGCCTGTGTGTGCGCACGCGCGCGCGTTTACAGTGCTGGTTGTGTGTGTGTGTCTGTGTCTGTGTGTTTACAGTACTGGTGTTTGCGCAGTTGTTTCGGGCTGCGTGCAAACAGTCCTGCCTCGCACTTGTCGACGTTTATTTTAATACGCCATTTCTCCAACCAACGCTCGGCAGTTCTGAGTTCAGTATGTGATCGTGAATTAATGTTTGATGGCTTCCAGTATCGTGCAAGGATGATGGTGCCATCATCGTAGACTGCAGCCAATGAGTATGTGTATTTAATACAGATGTTTTAACGCCCGTAGAAATAGGCGCTCGTCTGACACAAACTACAGACTTTGTGGTCGACATCCCAGGCCATTTCTAACATTTCGTACAGCGCAGATATCTGAATATATTACATTTCACGCTTTCTAAACAAAATATTAAAATGAGACATGGAAAAAATTGTCAGATTCTTTAAATAATTTGTAAAAAGTAATACTTGGTTTGGAAACAGATGACGTCTCTTTAAATAGATGTGGAAATTACTTACAGCTGATCAGGTGTTGATTGGGAATTGACACTCTTTCTGTGTAGAGGGTACTACTGGATATTTGCCTGCTGCAATTTCATTCAGTGCTCTTCTTTCACAAGTAACATACGAGTACATCAACTGCTGTACATTAGCTCCATTTCAGGTCGCATGAAATGTTTCCCTAATTTATGGTAATTGTACTTTTTATCAAATACAGATCGTACGTCTCGGTATGCTTGGCAAGAAAATGTAATAAAACATTGTTTTAACATCATCTTTGTTGTAACATCATCTTCATTTTTTGTATTCCTGAAAACCAATATTTGTATAATTGATAGTAGACTTGTTTCTGTCAACTAACGATACATGTGAAAGCTCTGAAAACCTATCCACGCTGCCAGCCATCGCCTGAGGTATGAGAGAGAGCGCCAATTCACTCCGCGTCACCGCGGTTAGATGCTATTGAAACAAGCAAACAGTTATCGAGAACGAGTAATTAATTTTTCGTGAACGATGAATTAGGTATAACCAGACGTTTTCTCCTTTAGACTATGCTTAAACAATGCCATGGAGAAGTAAGGAAAAGTTAACGTCAAAGACAATGTGCTTTCCTTAGGACCAAAATCAAACAATCACCAAGGAATTCGTTGCACAATACTCACAATCAACTATTTCTTATTTTTACAACACAACCATAACGAAAATTACAATCAGATTATTTTCCTTTTGTACAGTGGTACCATATCGAAAATGAAACCCAAATTACTTTGTTTCCTCTTACACCAATAATACAATAAGTGTTCAAAATTCCAACCACTCCATTCTACGCATGACTCATGATGGCGAACCCAGTTTCATCAGTCGTGTTCACACACATACACATTTTCCTTTATGGTATTGACAGCATCGAAAATCGTCTTTGTAAGTTACTCCATCTTATTTACTCGATGTGTCCCAAAAGTAATAAAAACTGCCTGTTAACCATTGGAATTGGCTAATACGTCCTGTCCATTGTCCTGGAAATCGTCTATTCAAAAACTGTGGCAAATGTGGGGTGACGCGCCATCGTCGAGGAATTGCAATTTATGTCTAACGGAATATCTCCTAATAAAATCGATAGCAATGTTTCCTCTAGAAACCTGCAGTAATTGTTACCAATCAATAATGCAGGTGAAACATAAGGCAGAATAATGTAATTATCGATTATACTCGCCCGCGTATTTATGGTAAACCACTGAAAATGAGTTGCTACTACTTGGCGAGGATTGCGTACACTCCAAGTCTTTTTCATATCTTGGACATTAGTTATTCCGCCGCGAGTAGAACGCGCCTCATCTGTGACGAGTGTTTTGTATACAGTATTATGCTGCGCACTCTGTAACAAACGCTAGTCTTAGAAATTTCGGCGTGGAGAGAAATTTTTCTCTTCCAACTCGTACGCGTTGACTGTGGTAAGGCGCTCCTCTTTCAAAGTATGGTGGACAGTGTGAATTACACCTACTTGACGGACGATGTTTGTAATATTCTCAGTAGGATTTACTAGGATTTTGAGGAATTTGTTCCTCAGCTTGCAGTCTGTATCTCTCAATCCAAGCAAATTATATACGTATTCGCGTATTCGTCAATAAGAACAGCGGTAAGTAACACGAATCGATTACTTAGTAACGTGAAATTTAGAAATGAAAACCTCTCCGTAAACATTATTCTGAATTGAATTTTTTTTCTGACAACGATAGGAAATGGACTGTCACACAGTACGTCAAAAGATGTATAATTTTGGCAGCTTATAACGCTTGCAGCCTGTATTAAACACAAATTAAAATTTTCATCAGTTCTTGATCAGATTCAGACAAATAAATAAAATAAAACAGTAATATCTATCAATATACGAGTGTAGCATAAACTGAAATCATTTTAAATTTTGTCCATCGGACGTTAAAAAATACTTATTTACGTAGTTAATAGGATGTCTGATTAGTTATTTAGCTATTCAGATGATTTGTTGGATAATTAAAAGTTGTGTGGCCTCATGACCACGAAACAAACAAAACTTATCCTAATCTGCGGAAAAAAATTAATATTTGGGTCAACAAATGTAAAAGTCTACATCTACATAGATACTCTGCAAATCAGATTTATGTGCCTAGCAGAGGCTTCATTAACCACTTTCATAACTTTCTCTACCGTTCCACTCTCTAATAGCGCGCGGTAAGAAAGAAGACCTAAATCGTTCCGTTTTCGATCTGATTTCTCTTATTTTATTGGGATATTCATGTCTCCTTATGTAGATGGTTGCTAGCAAAACATTTTCACATTCAGAAGTAAAAGTTGGTGACTGAATTATCGCAAATAATACTCGCCGCAACGAATAACTTCCACTTTTAATGATTTTCACCACAAATTTTAATTCAATGCTTCACATCTATCAATAATTTCCGTGACGCTTTCGCCGCTGTAACTTCATAAAACCTTCTCAATGACTTCCGTGAGTCCCACCTGGTGAGGGTCCCACACTGGACAACAGTACTCCAGGAGAGGATGCACAAGTGTGATGTAGCCAGTTTTTTTTGGTAGAGCTGTTGCATCTTCGAAGCGTTCTGCCAATGAAACGTAACGTATGGTTCGCCTTCCCCACAATATGTTCTTTGAGTTCTCTGTAGGTATTTGGTAGAATTCACGACCTTAAGGTTTGACTGATTTATCATGACGTTCAGCCGATTTCTTTTAGTGGTCATGTGTATTACTTCACACTTTTCATTATTTAGTGTTAATTGCCAATTTTCGCACCACGTAGAAATTTTGTCTAAATCACTTTGCAGTTGCTTTTGATCTTCTGACTTCACTAACCGATAAACGACATCATCAACGGCGAACAGTGTAAGGAAGCTATTCAGATGGTCTCCTAAATCGTTCATAAACACAAGGAAGAGTAGAGGACATATAAAGCTTCCCTGGGGAACGCCAGATATCTCTTTTGTTTTTTCGATGACTTACCGTCAATCACTGTGAACTGTGTCCTTTCTGATAGGAAATCGTGAATTGGGGCGTTATTCCATTAGCACGCAATTTCATTAAAAGCAGCTCAAATTTCTATCTTTATTGAATCAAAATTTACGAAGTAAATAAGTATTTTTTATCTACCCGTGACCGTTTCCACGCAAAAATAAGAACATGAATTTTCTTGTCAATTACCAAGTCTCAAAACAAATGTTTAAAGCAGAATGTACGTAGCTTTCATGTAGAATATGATTCTGCAATAAAAAATAGGTATTCCTATTTGAAATTTTGAAGTTGCCTCCCGCCCCACCCCCAGGGGACTGGGGTAGCGGGCTAATTTTAGCATCAACAGATGTCCGTCTCAAAAGTTTTTTTTTTTTTTTTTTTTTTTTTCGTGTGAAGCTTATTTTTCGAGTTATTCCGGTTTGTCAACTTAAAATTTACACTCTACATAAGTGTAAATTATTTGTAACGGTACAAATTTCACCGGATGCAGCTTCATTTATCCATTTATACATTTTTAACGTACGGAGATGTTCGACAATAATTGTGCATGCGGTATAATTTAGTAGAGCGTCAGGGTAGGGAATTCGAAGCCGGGAGTCAGCTCGATAGCTGAACGCAGTGCTGGGAGGCAGCTGGTGCAGAGGTGCCTGCACTTTATGGGGCCTTGCTCTGAGCCCTGTGGGCTACGCGCTACCGCACAGTTCTCAGGCTGCGGCTGCGGCTGCTTTTACTGCGCCTGCAGGATGCGGTTGTGCAGACCAGTCCTGGCGAACAGAGCTCAAGCGCAGTCTGGATAGTGACCAAGGACCTCGTAAATATAAAGGTGCTACAGGGTGGACGCCACTACGATGGTAATGGTGTGCTATGGTGGTGTTGTGGCTTGTACTCATACGTATGGAGCAAACTGTAGCAGCACCACGATCTAGAGGTTCATAGCCGTTTACGCAAAACGGAATAATATACATAAACAACATTTAATTTCTCTCTGTTGCTCATGAAAACAGAAATTAACGACTTGTACGATAGTAACTTGATATTCTGAATTTCTGTTGCAAATCGCAGCGTACACCAGTACATCCAATGTATGTAACAATCCTGCAACATTAATATTCGAAAATACTGCTCATCGGTTGCAAAGCTACAGGTTGATTGTTTAACCATGGTTAAGCCTTCAACTGAGGAACTCTTCATCGGAAGTGAAAATGTTTAGTTACATGAAATGGACAATGGGTCTAGAGCATCAGAGCTCATGTTCAAACTACAAATGTAAAATTACATGTGTCAGCATTAAAAAGCAGAACATATTTCATGGAACTAAAACGCGCCGCTATAGGTCGCGTGTGTGGCCAGCAGTGAGGGTGACATCTAACTGATACACATCCCGTTTTAATTGCATGAAACATGTTCTGCTTTTTAATCCCGACACATGTAATTTTACAATTGTAACTTGACCGTGAGCTCTGTTGTTCAAGAAATGTTGAAGGCTTCCTTAGTTGCAACCGAAACCATATTTAAGTAATAAACCTGTAACTTTGCAATCGATGAACTGTATTTTTGAATGCTAATATCTCAGGAACGATTATTGTCTCAAGAAGTCATGTTTAAAATTGTATAATTCCTGCAACATGTAAAACCTAGTTATTATGCTTGTAGTATTAAAATAGAATAAGTAATCTTTGAAGTCTCTGCGGGTTTTCTGCCGGATAATAAAATCAAACTGATTCAATATTTCGACGGTACAGCTGTCCGCCATCTTCAGGAAACTGCTGCTGCTGAGTCCCGCTGAATACTGGTGCAAGAGCGAAGTACGGCGTCCTATATAGGCGTCGGTCGCGTGCACGGCGCATGCGCCGGCCGTCACAGTTGCTGCCTCCTGGACAGGGCTGGTGGCGCCGCCTCTAGTGGAACAGGGCACAACGATATATCGCACCTTACATTAATCAGTCCCAGGTGCTGGAATCCGGGTCGGTCGAACATTGCAATATGATATTATTTAATAATGGATTCCATGTTCTACTAAGAGGAAACCCCATGTCTCTATTTATTAGATTGTCCGTCACCCTGATTTCAATGGCTTCTCTGTAAACAATTGGAAGACTTTTGAAAAGTTTTAACATAAAGACTGTTTTCCGTCCGCCGTCCAAGATTAGGGCATTGCTTGGCTCCGTCAAAGATGACCTCTGACTCAAGAAGCCCGGTGTTTATAAAATACCGTGTGAGTGTGGCAAGGCATACATTGGCCGTACACTTCGAACTGTACATGATAGATGCGTGGAACATTGCCGCCACACGAGACTATTGCAGCCTGATAAATCGGTGGTAGCAGAACACTGTTTAACGCAAGGACACAAGATGATATATGATGAAACCCGCATAGTAACCAATACCTCCGGTTTCTGGAACAGTGTTTACAGAGAAGCCATTGAAATCAGGGTGACGGACAATCTAATAAATAGAGACATGGGGTTTCCTCTTAGTAGAACATGGAATCCATTATTAAATAATATCAAATTGCAATGTTCGACCCGGATTCCAGCACCTGCGATATATCGTTGTTCCCTGTTCCACTAGGGGCGGCGCCACCAGCCCTGTCTAGGAGGTAGCAACTGTGACGGCCGGCGCATGCGCCGTGCACGCGACCGACGCCTATGTAGAACGCGGTACTTTGATCTTGGTCGAGTATTCAGCGGGACTCAGCAGCAGCAGTTTCCTGAAGATGGCGGACAGCTGTACCGTCGAAATATTGAATCAGTTTGATTTTATTATCCGGCAGAAAACCCGCAGAGACTTCGAAGATTTGTCACGCCGGGAAAGCCTATGAAGTTACAGAATAAGTAATATTTATCCGCTGTGGAAAAAAGTATTATGGTAATTTATGATCTTCAGAATAGTTTAAATAACAAGAAATTTTAAAATATTGCACTAACCAGAATTATGTCACATTTAATGTTCATAAACCACAGCATAAACCCTAGTAATATATAACTCTGACCACAGATATCATTGTAAACAAAAGCTGTCAGTCAACAACATGGTGGATAGTGCAGTGATGTGCAAATCACAAGTTGAAAGTTGTTAGTGCGAAAACGTCAAATAGAAAACGCACGACCAACATGCAAAAAAGACTGTAAGTACTCTCAAGCGCACCATTTCATAAAATCATAAAAAAAAAAAAAAATGAAGAAAGTAAAATGAAAAATCATTATTTTGCACATGACATATTCAGCTTCCAAAATGATGTTGATACACATTAAATCAATTACGCCAACTGAAGATGGGTGAAAACCTAAAACACGTCTTTGCTAAATAAAACATTGTATAAAAGTGTCTGGTTGCTGAATTTATTAAAATAATAAATATAATCCGCATTAATGGAGCTCAACAATCCAACAAAAATGGATAAATTATTGTACACCAGTTCCTCTAATACCCGGAATATCTTCCCGACCCAGTCTACACTGACTGCACAGCAGTTAATAACAACATAAATATTATTTATAACCTGAAACTGAAGTTATATACAAATGTTTTGGTGAAGGCAATTTTAATATAAAAAAGTAGTTTCTCCAGTAAATAAATTATTTTATGCTAATTAAATTGTGGAATCAATAAGATTTGTGGTAGTGTTTAGTCTAGGTGTTATTGATACATTTTACGTCTGTACTGAAACTTGTTAGTTTTAGGCGAAAGTCATTTACCACGCCAAGTTTGTTTTTAATATTTTACAAAGGACGACGAAAAGACCGAGAGAAACTGGTTCTCATATTACTAAGTAGTTGTGGATTCCATTAATCGCATCAAATCAATACGCTCCCTTAATGTACCCTTAATCCTTACGCCGATAATGACATAAATAGAAATATAGTGTAAAATAAAACAAACGGTCACTATATATATATATTCTAAACAGCAAAGAAGTAGGGTACGATGTCGCAGTCATAGAAAAAGTAAATCAATAGAAAATCACTCACATGACACCAGCTGCAAGTGAAAGTGGACGCAGATCTGTCATATCGCAATTATGAACGAATGCTCGAATGCTACGACTGCGCTTTTACTGCAAACCTAAAACAATGCTACCTACAACGTTCCAGCGCACGATAAAAACTATGGTGACTATCGTGCAGCCTTTAACTGCACAAATAAATTCGGGAAAGGAACAAGTAATTCCTTTCACATATTCGAGAGTGTATTTATATGTTTAAAATTTGAGACCTGTCATAGCTTTTATATTTTCCGAAGGGATAGACCACGCAATTTCATTTTTTAAAAGTACCTGTCTGCTATTTTTGACTGTCATGGTGAACTTAAACCTCGAAACGTGCTGCCAAATATATTCCACCCCAAAAAATCAGCACTAACCACTTGAATGCTAAATAAGCTGCACCTACGAGCAAGCAGTTAAAATGTTATGTAAAAAGAAATCATTGAAGTTGGACTGACTGCTGTTTGTCCATTTATTAAATTAGTATCTTTTACGTCATTTCTTAAATTAAATACTTTGTTCATAATTTAAAGGAAGATGTATCATAAAGAACTCCGCGTAATTTACGATCATAATGGCAGCTTGTTTGCAGTAGTTCACTTAACGTAGTTGGTGGCCTTGGTAAAGACAGAAAAATATCAACCGGAAATACCTGTCATTTGGTTGTAACGTGTAAAGTATCTGTCCTTTCATGATCTTTGCTTATGCAACGTAAGGCGAAGTAACAGGTTAGAGAGAATCAGAAACTCAGTTTAGTAGCCGATCGTTATCTTTTGAGTTAGTATTCTGCTGGTGTTCATATTCATCTGTTGACTACAATCTAAAAAGCTTGCGTATTGCTTATAAAGTTTAAAGAAACATTCTTTATTTTTTTCTTCAATCACTTATCTTCTTTAAAATAAATATTAAATAATAAAGTTTATCAAACCATGGACCTGTCTAAAATCAACATGTAGGTTGTAAGGAAGCTTAGGGCTTAACGTCCCATCGTTCATTTTGTTTTTCCTCCGCCCAGGGTCTCCGACAGCCTTAGTCCGCCAATGAGTAGAATATTTTGTTGAAATTTTCATTAAATTTAAAATAACTAAACTGGCGATCTAATGAAAGAAAATATTCATTCAAATTAAATCTGTGGAAATAAGTTGTAATGAAAGCATCACTGCGAAATATGCAAAGTAAGAATCTGATTGCAGCATTCACGTGTTCTGTGCGTCAACCGCTCTCCCGACTCTACCTCTCGCCTTGGTACAATGTAAACCTAAGAATTAAGTTGCCTTCTGTAGTTATTGGTTTTACTTTAATGAAAGTCTTAAAATTCTGTTTCCATTTACTTTCCACTACCGACCGTTGTGACGATAAATTCTAATTTCATGTTTAAAAATTTATGTTAGTCTAAATTTTGGGCCGCTTTCTTTGATAATAATTCGTCAAAGAGATTTCGTTAATTATTTTTATGCACAACAACTACAGCCGCACACTGGGAAATAACATTTCAATGTCTATAATCACGACTCAAATACATAGTTATTTATCCCTCTCTATGTTCTTGGTTCAGCGAGAATACGTTTGTGAGGAGATTAATTACAATTGTGCTTTTAGGACAGTATTTTATTATTAACTGTTGTTTATTCTGTAACCTAAATACTCGGAAATAATAAAATACAGATGGTGTCGAACAGCAACCTAGTATATATATATATATATATATATATATACATATATATATATATATATATATATATATATATATATATATATATATATATATATATAAAATCAGGAGAGTGAAATAAGCATTATTATTTTACAATTATCATGATAGAAAATAAATAAAAAACAATTATTATTACTATAAATTATTTTCTCAATAAAATATTCCATGAAAACATACTGGAAAATAATTTTCAAGTAATAAATTAAATAAAAATTGTCAACGATCTTCTTCCAGGGTAAACTGATATACGAGGTTGCAGTTCATCACCATCGATATCCGGAAATAAATAGACAAGTCATTTTTTCATCCTTTATTTCTTAATAAGATGGAAGTATAAGTAACATACATTGTTGCAATGCATACTTTAAATATAGCTCTGAGATGCTTAACTGTCAAGAAATCATAATCAGAAAATAATACATCTCACATTACATGAAATCCAGATAAAACGTTTTTATCATAACGACAGTATCAGAAAATCTAATAAGAGACAGTACCAACTAAAAGAACAGCACATCATAAAATTACAATTCATCTGAAGGTGGCTCTTTTGCCGAAAGATATACGTCTTGTATAAAAATAAATAAATAAAAAAAATTATAAATAAATAAATAAATATTACAGTATTCCAAATTGTATAATTATGTTGATCATTTTTAATTATTGAAATTCAATATGACGTGTATTTCGTTTTCAGGACTTCATCTTCTCTATTTCTTTCATCCGTCTACACTTGCTGGTAATAATTCAGCCAGTCATTGTAGGCAGGTATATAAATGGATAAAGTCAAAATGAATTTTATATCGAATAGGAATTATCCTTCGTCAATATATCATGGCTTTCAGTTCCGCTAAATTAGTATTTTCTGACGCTCATTGGACGTCCATGCTGTTGTCTTTATTTTGTCAATTAATTACCGTTTCGTACCTTAAGTTAGCTGCAGTAAGTGCGGTAAAATAATCATAATCTCGGTAGGCCTGGTGCTTTCGGGAAATTAAGAGGTCATAGATTTGAAAACTGGCTGGCTTACGGAATTTTTTCAATCTGCGTTTTAACCCAGCCTTCACCTCTCAATAATGTAGATCCCCTTTTTTCCAGTTGGATTACTGGGGTAGGTTAGGAACACGGAAGTCGCCGAAATGGCGCCCAGTTGAAAAACTTGCACCAAACCAGTGAGCCACACGAAATTATCATTATTATTATTATTATTATCGTAATGACGACATTTCGTTAATTTTTTTTGCAAAAAATTTTTAAGAACCGTTCTGCCTCTGTTGACTACAACTAGTCAATTATCGCAGGAGTTGGGAATCAGACTGATAAATGTTCCCGTCACATCAGGTGACCATGTCCTTGTCATAATCAAATATGTGGAAGAGGAAAAAATAGCTTCTTGAATTATCTGTCAGTTCTGAAAACATTGAAGTAATAATAAAAATAATCATCTTTAGATATTCGTGGTTTCTTACAAGTTAATCCCCCCAGTGAGCTGTCGACGGTGGGAGGGGGGGGGGGGCGGGGAGAGGGGGGGGGGGACTTCAATATAACAGATTTTTTGTGTCCCACTGAAGCACCACAGGGTTTTAACCCGTCTGACTTCTAGCATGGCTTAATGATAACAGAGAATGGCTTGTGTATAGTGTCTACGTTGTTTTTGTGTGTGTCACTGTTTGTGTAACATGTCTGTGTTTATTCCCTGAAGTGTCTGGTTAAGGTGTTTTAGGTCTCCTGTTTGAAGCATCTGGATAGTTTATTCCTAACTGGTGAATTAGGTGGTGGCGTGAAGATGAAGCCTTTTCGTAAAGGGCTTCTATTTTCATTTTATGAGTGTAGGGATTGATGGTTCACCTAATTCTGTGGCTTGGTTCTGAAAGGGATTTTGTCAAAAATCTTAGTTTTACGGTATAAGCTTCAAATATTTTCTGTAATTTTCTGAAAAATATTAACAGTATATTTGAGGCTCATATCTTAAAATCCCAGTATCTCTCATCCTATGTGGCTTAGACATTGGCCATTTAAACATTATAAAGACCACGTGAAACTATGGTTTACACCAATAAAACCAGTTTTGATAAATACTGACATTGGTCCTTTTAGAACCAAGCCACAGATTTGTTCCTCCATGCGTTTGGCATCTATCGGTCTGCGCCAGTAATGGTAGGCAGAACCTTGTTCTGGAATGACTGAAGCTTGTGCTTATGTGTATCCGCTGCCATGGACCACACTTCAGAACCATAGAGAATCTTCAGTAGAATGGAGGACCTGTACAGCCTCATCTTGGTTTGTATTTGTAGACCTGGGCTTTTGAGAAGGGGATACAGTTGGATGAATGCTGTGTTACCCTTGTTTTTTGCCCTTGTTAGTTGTCTGGTAAATGCCAGTCTCCTGTAGAGTACTAGTCCAAGATGTGTTACGTTGTTGCTCCAGTCTAATTTCCTCCCTGCTATCGTTATCTTTTTGGCTGGAGGGGTGAGTTTGTTGGTGAACATAATAGCCACCGACTTGTCAGCGTTGATTTTGACCTTCCAAGCATTGCACCAATTTGAAATGTCATCTAAGTGTACCTGGAGCTTTCTTGTGATGAGGTTGACGTTGCTACTACTTCTGAATACCGCAGTCTCATCTGCGTAGAGCGGCAGTTCTTTCTCGCCAATTTTGGCATGTCGTTTGTGTACATCGAGTACAGTGAGGGACCGAGGACAGACCCTTGTGGGACTCCAGCCACAGCTTCCCTAATCGTTCTTGTGTGTCTGCCGCACCTGAAAGAGAATTTCCTTTCTGACGGGAACGAGTCGATTATCCTGATCATGTGTCTTATAATGCCTAACTGGGCCATTTTATACACTAAGCCATCATGCCAGACTTTGTCAAATGCTTTTTCGATGTCGTGAAAGACTGCTCCTGTACTGTGTTTCCTGTCTCTAGCCCTGCATACATGTTCCACGAAACGGAGGAACTGATGGACGGTACTATGTTCAGGGCGGAAGCCAAACTGCTCAGGGCTGAGTAGGTTATTGCCAGAGAGGAATTTTGTGAGGGTTCTATGTATGAGACACTCCAGTACTTTGCCAAGACAGCACAGGAGTGAGATTGGACGGTAATTTTGAGGGAGAGTGGGATCGAGGCATTGGTTGTATATGGATGTACTGGAGGGAGGGGAGGGCAGGTTCATCTTTAAAAGCACCTATCCTTGAGTGGGAATGCATGCACCGTAATTTTCAATAGACTGTAACGAGATATTGCACGGCAAGAACAATGTCGTATTTTAACATGAATAGGAGACGCAAGGGCACAGAATGAACTACTAGCGATTTGTAAGAAATTTGTTTGCTCTTACATTTTATTGTTGTATTTACAGTAAATTGAGCCCCAAAGAGAAAAACAAACTTGCACATGATGTAAATAATTAATGAAAAATTGTAATAATTGTTTTTGAAAATTTTAATTTTTATTTAGAAATAACTGTGGATTGAGTCGATATTTTGAACTGTGGTCGGTTGGTCATGTGATTGTGTGGAGCTGAGAGCTGGTTCACGTAACTCGTGGCTTTTTGCTTGGCGGATATCGTCGGGGTAAGATAATCGTGTTCAGGTGGCTTGGTGCCGCTCGAATTCTTTTATTTCATGCTCGGAATTGTTTTATTTTATGCGCGAAATTGATTTTATTGTATGCGCGGAATAAGTGCATTTAGAAAGAACGGCACCACTAATTACGTGATCGAACTGATAAACGTTGTTATACATAATTGTGTAGAGCAAGAACTCACTCCTGACGATAATGAAACTGAATATTGTGTGTGCAAAATTATTTGTGCTATTGTGTGTTTAATTGCATTCATTCTCCCAGTTCATTGAAGTAATCGGAATAAATGCAACTGCGATCAACTGCCCGTTAAATAGACGAGCAGTCTGTTCAATGTTCTTTTATGAGGTAGTCAACTTTCAACCAAAACTCAATGGGAACTAATTCGATAGAACATTTCAAACAAAGATATTAGTGCAGTACATCAGAGATTACGTTATTTGGAAAATCGTTTTTTTTTCTTTTTTCCGTGATTTCTTCCACATGTCGGCGATAAAGCTGAATTACTGCAGTCCGAATATTTCGACTGGAGGAAGCAAGGTTACGTGACACTCATAGGTTCTGAAGTATAGCGTAAGATGATCGATGTAGACCAAGGAGAGGGTATTTGGATTTGGTCAATAATGGTTTTGAAGTAACAGGCTTACCATTGCACGAGGCAACAATGTTACAAATTTTATAAGGGGATATGCTTCTGAAAGGATAATCTTTTTAAATGACAATCAGAAATTACTTAGAGCTCACAGCATAGCCGAAAGTATAGGTTCCTTAAACCGACTGTCTGAAGATATGTATCAGATAGTTATTAGTTCAATGCTAACACTTTTGTACATATAACTTCGGAAAGTCGAGGTTGAAATTCAATAATGAATGAGGAATGTTTACAATTCACCACAAATGCGTTCACTGAACCGTGACACGCACATAGAAAAGACGCGGAATACGGGAATTTAGCTTTCGGGCTCCCGGAACAGTCTTCATCAGAAATAGAACATTCATACAATCAAACAGGCACACTTCAGAGACATTAAGCTGTCATATCCGACTGTTGCATTCCGAGTGATGGGATTGGAAGGGATGAGGAACAGGTAGTATGTAAGGTGGTCGTGGAGATGGATATAGTGCTGTCTAGCATGTTGCAACTTGTGGAAGAAGATGTAGTTTAAGCATACTTACCCGATATATCGTGCCGCTTCTATCCCACACCTCTTGCATTTTCGTATATTCCTTATAACTGTGTCTTTATGTGTGTATTTATACATACATATGTGTGTGTATGTGTATCCCCAAACCGCACTTTGCTTCCGCAACTACCAACCCCCCCCCCCCCCCCCTCCACCACTCAACTGATTTCCGAAGCTGTATCTCTTTGCATCTATCTAGTACTTACAGGTTGTGTAAGGCAAAGTTAGATCAATCCCCACCACCCATAGCATCATTCCTGTTCCTCCTCCCCGCGCAACCCATCACCACGCAGCTGACGCTTGTGTATCTGTGACGTAAAAATGTTCAAATGTTTGTAAAGCTACGGGGTCATCAGTCCCTAAACTTACAAACTACTTACGAACTAGGACGGCACAAATATCCATGCCTGAGGGGGGGATTCGAACCCCCGACCGTAGTGGCCGTGCAGACCGTGACTGAAGCGCCTCAGTCCCCTCGGCCACCGCGGCCGTCTCTGTGACGTATGCCTGTGTGATTGCATGGATGAGAGTAGGTCTCATTCTGACGAAGGCTTTTGCCGAAAGGTAAGTTGCAGTTGTGTGAGTTTCTATCTATTCGTATCGCGGGTCAACGAATGTCATTGCTGTGAATTTCTATTTCCTTTATAAAGGGTAAATATCAGTTACGTTTCAGAAGTTCACTCATTTGCAGAAGGTATCTTATCCAGAGACTATGCAAACTTTTTTATCAGTGGGGAAGTCAAGAGTCACAACCACAGCTAATGGAGCGAACAAGTAGCCGAGCAGTCTAAAGCACCTCGCTGCGGAACGCGCGGTTGCTCGCCGTGGAGGTTCGAGTCCTCCCTGGGGCATGGGTGTGTGTGTTTGTCCGTAGGTTAGTTTACCTAGGTTTAAGTAGTTTGTCAGCTACGGACTGATGACCACGCAGTTTGGTCCGATAGATTTACAGACATTTGAACCTTTGAATGGAGCGAACAGAATCCATACTGGATGGAACCATCAAACGTAGTTGGTGATCTATAGGTTAAGGCGTGGTATAAAATGTGGGGTATCAGTGTAATTGGACCCATTTTCGTTAATCAGAAGCTACGTTACAGGAATGAACTTGTCACAAAATGGTGATGTTATTTTCTTATCTAATGCGACACCCTTTGGATGTAAAGAAAATTGAATTAGAAGGGTACCATCAGAAGTGTAAACAACGGATTCTAATGAGTCTGGGATATGCTGTAGAGGGAGATACCCCGAGTATGAGGCTATTCGCTTGTTTAGCGATGGGCCTTATTTCCAAGAAAATCGATGTTGCGCGATGTGAGACGCGTAACTTTAGCCATGCTCCAACCAAGTGAGCGTGGCATATTAGTTAAGGTCACTAGCTACCACGCTGGAGAGAGTTTGTGACACTTGCATGGAGGGACACTTGCCCAGAGATGGAATGTGTTGTCATTTGCCTAGAGCCACGGATACTGCAGATAGTGGCCAGGATGTTCCGCAAGTAGAGAAAAAAATTATCATGGTCCACGACGATCTGCTCAACACAGATATATGGAACGAACAACTAATCTAATTTAGTTTGGGCTGGTTCGCCGACTGAGTTGAGAGCTCGCTGTAAAATGAAAAGGTCCAACGTCTTTTCATAGCACAGCACAGTCGACTGGAAGCGTAGGAAAAGTGCAAATAATGTGCTTTCTTCAGAGGAACGATCATAATTAGGTTCGGCATAGACTTATAAACGAACGTATAGTATATACGGCGAAGTGTTTAAGGGGAAACTCCACCCAAAATGTAACAATTCTTCTACTTTGTCAGTAGCAAACAAATATAGAAATCGTGTCTACTATGTAAAGATGTAGTAACGCCCAAGGTTTTAAGTACTTTACTTAATGAGTTTTCGAGTTCTGGACTTAATGTTATACTAGAAAAGCAATTTTTGATACTTTAACAGCTATTGTGGATACATTCACAAGACATAGTTCAACAGTTCTGTAGAATTATCTTATGAGATACATTGATCATATGTTTCCAGTTTGTTTTTTTTTTTTCAAATTTCATCCATTGAATTAGTGGTACTTAAATGTAATCATAAAATAAACAAGGTACATGTTCGATAATATTAATGTGTAGAAATATGCAAACACATCAAGACAAATTCCTGCAAATATTTCATTCAGATTGGTCGATACTAATGATAAAAATGTTTGCTCTGAGTTAAAAGAAAATAACCATCTGGTAAACAGATTTTAATATTTTATTAAACAAATGAATGAATGTTACTGCAAGACATACACCCATTAAAATTTACCGACACCAAAAAGTTTCCCATACTGCTTATATGTGGCTACTTCTCGTAATTTCGATACCAGGGTAGCCTTTTTCTTGAATTTCCTAAATGAAAATCTACTCACAGAGTTCTTGAGGTGGAGCAGTGGTAGGGATATTTGATCGTAAGCCACTATCTATTTCCTTAGAACCTTTGGATTGTACTGATCAGGAGTTCAGTGATTTCTCAAATTTATACTTTAACACGGTCTGTCATTATACATATATTTTTTATAAAATTGTAATTTATTTGAAGTCGCTAGATTAGCATTTTGTTAAATCAGAACACAACTCTTTTCAAGGCATGAGGAATAGCATTTTTATTTCAAGTTTTACAATATTAGTTTCTGAAATGTTAGTTAATATTGCTGGATTTTGTTGTTTTAATAATTTATTATTGTCCCTGTGAGTATGTGTACTTGTTTTACTTTTAAGTGGGTGTTCGAGAATCTAATGGCTGTCTGAATGTGGGTAGTGATAGCTCTCTTTGCAACGTTCTCTCTGGCTCAGAGTCGATAGTTAGTCGTTACCAACCCCTGCTGCTGATGCGACCAAAGAGGTTTCTACGCCCTTTGGTGTCGACGAGCCTTCTCCATGGCGAGTCTCGAGATCTTCTCACCACCGCTGTTTTCCTGGATTTCCTAGTTTCCGGTAGCTTTCCCGCGGCTCCTGGCCACTCAGTGCTCACTTTTGTGCTGGGATCGTGGTGAGATAAGGTGGGTTCTTCTCTTGTGTCTACGGAGATGGTAGTAATTCGTTGTCTAGCATGTTTAATTTAAGACTCTTGAACTTAGATTAATTTTTTGGAATATTCCTTCCGATCGTGTGCAGAAATGTGTTCTAGTTTTTCAATCCAGTTATTTCCAACAGATAAACACAGTGTATGTGTTACTAGTTGCAGTTTGATAATGGCCTAGTATATTCAAACCTTTTGTGATTATGTAGCGGCGTATGAACTCTGTGTAAATTCTTTCTAGCTTGGTGGGGCCCGATTTCTAAAAGACGATATGTTCATATTTGTACAGTGCATGTAAAATTTTTCTTATCTTTTCCTTCCGTAAGTGATATGTGTTCCACGTGGTTGGTTCTTAGAACAAAGCCTCCAGCTTCCACTATTGTTTGTTCCATGCCCATCAGGCAAGTAACTATGCGTGTATCCTTCTGATTTCCACTAACATTTCGCGATCTTCTCTCCTTGCCTATTTTTAATTTTGCTGTTTCTTCTCTGAACTTGTACTATGCACTCAGTTTTTGTCAATAATTGTCTCCGAGCCTTGTACAACCTCCTTCAATAGCTTGCTTATTAAATTCTACACATTTCTATGGGTTGCATGCTGTAGATTTTATTTTTATTCTTCCGACATAGTAATTATTTCACTTTTCCGCTTTTTGAGACTGGATTTCATCCGTCTCTGTAACCTCTCCCAATCGCATATTGCTGCACTTCGGTAGCTTCCTTATGAAATTCTACGCAGTTCTAGGGGTTGCATGCCGTAGTTAATTTTCTTTATTTTTCGGAAATTGCATTTATACATTTTTATTGGTTTTCGGAACCACGTGGGTCCGAACTCCGACTTCAGGGGTATGCAGCAAGTCACCTGAATTCACGCCATTTATCATAAAACCTGTGCCTAGATAGTTTACTCTCAGATTGAAACTTAAGTGTCCTCCGTGATTTTGTGCAATGAATACGATTTGTAACCATTTAATCTTCAGTGGATGTGGTCAGGTAACGTATCTGTGTGTCGCCGATAGCGTGTGTACCCGCGATTTAATCTTAACCTTGCTATACCCACGCACCACGCACCATCTCGAATTAGGCACGACAGACCAGAGCCATCTTCGAAGTTTTATTGTAGATTGTATATTGTGTTGTGCGGTACCGCCAGGTTCGCTGAATTTCGCCGACGATAGCGGCGCCTGCTTCTGCCTCGTTTCAGCACGCCGATTTTGGTGAGTTTCGCTGTTGCATTGCGCGTGTGTGAGCGAGTGAGTGTTGTTTGTAAATCCTCCCCCAGTAGCGTTAAGTTCTGTGTAATTTATGTTAATTTCAATGCTGGGCATCGACAATATTAGTTCCTGTAAATGGGATGTTTTTTATTGTATTAATAAAATTGGTTCCCCATTTTGCCTGCTTTCGATCTGAATAAACTAGTTGAGTTCAGTATAATTTTTACTTGCCTATAAATCGTAGTTTTTGAGCACCTTCCCCCATTTATTTAATATTATCTGTCACCAGTGCTGAGAACAAGCTCAGATGCAATTTTTTATGTTTTTAGTTTCGTTGCGCCATAAATGTTTCCTTAACCACCTTTATGAAATAACTTTAATTGTGGTGGTTTGTTTATATGTCTGTGCGTAATTTCGGGTTAGCTGCTATGTATGTTGGCCACTGTTTCGTTAACTTCCTGTTGTTAGAATAATTTGAACCAAGTTAGTTCTCAGTTTGGGCCAGGGAACAAGGTTTTGCAGCTGGGAGCAGCCGGTAGCTTACACGGATCGCTTGCTAATTTTATTCGTAAAATTAAGTTTTTTTTATGACAGTAAATTCTTATCTGGGTACCCCCTACCAGAATTAAGCTTTTAGTCTACTTTTAACTTACACAGTTAACATGCAAAGTAACTGATGTGCTACTATTGGCTGCGGAATTGTTTTGCTTCAATTTTCCTCTAAATCTTGCAATTTGTTGACTTTATGCCTGGTTCAGGGTAAAAATTGTTCTGTTTCTTGGTGACAGAAATCATAAATTATCTTTGGCATCTTTCGGGGTTCCACAGTCCGTTATGCAGTCCGTATTTGAAACGTTTCTTAGACACATTTGTATTTTGAATACAACCAAATCGTTTCTAAGAGTAAACTCTCCAAATATGTAAAAATAGTCTAATTTTGTTTTTTTATTTGAAGTTTTAGGGTGGAGTCATCCGGTACAATCGAGATAGCTGTTATTAAAGCGATGAAAGCAGCACGACGATCGGGTTAGACACATCATATATCTATACATGATGCCTAATTGTTTATTCTGTGGTTTTGTTTGTTTCTAAATAAAATGATTTTAAGAGGTACCAGTATGACTCAATAAAGTTATCATAAATGTCTCAGTAGCTTTCCAAGCATTGTCACTACATTATTATTTTTTTTACAGGGGAAACCCTCAACAAATTTATTTGTAGTTCGATCAAGTTACTATACTGCGCTTCATCTAACAAAAGATTGTGCAGTTTTACTGATTTTCGTGTTACGTTGATAGTGTGGAAATTTGTCTACAGCTAGAACGTATACACTTACTGCGTGAAATTAGTGTGTAATTTCATAGCAAACTTAGTCTCGTATTCTTTTGTTTCCTCAGTGTAAATTTGCAGCTACCAATAAGTCGGTATTTAGACTGGAGTCTACACGCTGCTTTTTTACACGAAGAAGAGAACGAAATCCATTGACAGAAGTTCACCGGTTGATTTCGAAATAGCATTATTGGGAAAGTGGTATCATTGTTCCTCTAGTGGAAAGGAAAATAAATGGTATTCATTGACATTTTGTGTTTTTTATATTTAATGTTCAAATAAAATCATATATAAATGTATCAATTTAAATTTTGTGCTAAAACGCAATAAGGCTGTAAATAGTCGTAAGGACTATTATGTTTCGTACTTGGCTGCCACCTGATCACCTGATCTTTGCATCATCAGAATATTAGAAGAGATTTTGAATTTCATCGACCGTCCTCATTATGTTGAATTTCATTTTCTGTTCTCATTAGTATGACAGACTTAAAAAAAAAATTGCTGCAAAACGCTTTATTGAGCCACGTTGTAGCGATTCACAGTTGCTTACTGCTGTCGTGTGAGAGCCAGTCAGCTGGAAGGAGCTGCAGCACTGAACTGCTGCAGTTCTTGGCGTGCCTTACTAGCGAAAAGCCAGATGGCACGCCAAGAGGCCCGGCCTCTGAGCAAGAGCCACTGTGTGCAAATGTCACTCCGCGCAAGTGTTCCAACCCGATTGGAGGTACCAAGTTCGGGTTGTGTCCATATTTATGCTTGTTTTTTTTTTTTTTTTTTTTTTTTTTTTTTTAACTCAGAATAGATTGACATTTTCCCACTTTATTTTAAAGAATATCAACAAATAGTGTACATTGTGTGAAATTAGGAAGAAATATTCAATTCTGCCACAGTAATTTAGTTTTCATGTCATTACAAAATCTTACTCGCTATCGCCTGAATCGCTTGCTATGAGACGTCAGATACGCAAATGATACTTGTCGGGAAACCTCACTCATTAATTTCGCTTCAAATCAGGGAACCTGCTTTTTCGAAGATGGACAATAAGCATGGTTCGCATCATAGTTAATGGATGAAAGAGAACTCTTTGCTAATGTAAATGACGCAGTGAAGGCTTTCACGACCGGCTGAAGTAATAGCTGTTGTATCTTCCGGGTTATGTGGTCGTGGTCCACGAAACATATTTGTTCCTGACGTTTCGTCCAGAGCTGCGCTGGACATCTTCAGAGGTACTGGTAGTCGGCAATCGGCAAGACTCACCGCTACCAGTACCTCTGAAGATGTCCAGCGCAGCTCTGGACGAAACGTCAGGAACAAATATGTTTCGTGGACCACGACCACATAACCCGGAAGATACAACAGCTATTAATGTAAATGACCTTTTCTGGTATCACTCTTAAAACCTTCATACACCTGCAAGACAGTAGCGTTTATGAAATGTGCTTGGTGCTGTAACCCGTTTTGTTTCGTTGATTTTACGACAAAATCATCTGGATTTCTGTTGTGGGATAGCAAGCGATAGAGGCGATAGTGAGTAAAATTTTGTAATAATGATGGTTGAAGATTAAATTACTACGGAAAAACTGAATATTTCTTACTAACTTCACACAATGTACTCTGTTTGTTGATATTGTCTAAAATGAAATGGAAAATGTCAGATTATACTAATTAAAAGGAAAAAAAGCATAGACACGGTACCTCATGGGTGGTAGCTGGAGACCGTAACCGCTGCGCCACTCTCACGTCCTCGGAACGTCGCTAAGGTTACGCGTCTTACATCGCGCAGTGAACTTCAACATGAATTGTCTCGAAAACCAAGGCCCGTCGCTGAAAAAACGGATACCCTTTACAACATTTCTGAGACCAAGCGAAATCTCTTATTTAAATTTCTGATGGTCTCCTTGTTAGATTCGAGATGGCCCATTTCAAGGAGGCGCTCATGTTTGTTACAAGGGGTTGTTTCGGTACATACCGTAAGACGGACCGCCTCACTGACATCAAAGTGCAATATTCAGGCTTCCCACGTCCTACAGTATTCTTTCACTCTCCAGCCCACCATAAACTATTAGGTTTTATTTCATTTGTTGGTTAGATATAACAAGAAATTGTTCAGTGTATAAGAAAAATTAACGATGAAAAATGCGACCTGTCTTAGCATTCAGATGGTACGTCGTTGTACACGACAGCATATAAATAAAAATAAACTCCTGCAGATATTTTGCAATAAAACTGTGTGCTGCGACTTTTCACTGACTGTGTGAATGAGAATGTGTGTCCTTTTGTAACTTATACGTTGTCATTTCAAAGCAATGGTGCACTGAAGAATTAAAAAAAACACATCGTTCTTCGTACGATAAATGATAATCTAGTGTCTACAAATGCCGTATTAGCAGCAGTTAACAACGGCCATAAATAGTATGGGATTAAAAAGTACAAATTTTTTTTGATAGCAGTAGCGATACGCTGTACACTATTTGTTCGGCGATGGAGAGAAGTCTGTGCTTGATCTTTAGAACTATATAAACGAGCGACACTGTGCAATAGTTAGGAACCCCAAGTACGACCAATATTTTTCCAATTTTGTTTGGAGTGCGTTCCATAACCCGCCTCGCAGCTGGAATATCGATGAAAGGAGAAGTTGACCCAAGAACGACAGAAGTACTGAATGACTGAACTATAACCGGCAACGAAATAAATCGAGAAGACTTTCACTGATAAGCCGCAGCTAGACCTTCCTTGGAACGCACCACGTCGCAATGCGACGTCCTCTTTATTTTGGTTTTTACGCCGGAGTGGAACGGCATTATTTTCTATATAAAAATGAAGACTGTATATACTAATAAAGAATATGCATCAAGTAAGAATTCATTTATCCCTTTTCCCTATTGTAAATCTACATATATCTTTCACGGGCCGACGCGTAAATGATTTTTTTTTTTTTTTTTTTTTTTTTTTTTTTTTTTTTTTTTTATGCTCACGCCTGACGCGTTTGCGTACTTTTGTTTACTTAAGTTAGGGTAAAAGTGGCTGTGGCACTAACTTATTTCTTTTTTTTTTAGGTTTGTACATAATAATTAAGGGTATGATGGGTGTTAGGAGCCAACGCCTGAAGTGGCAGAGACAGGAAATAAATAAATAAAATAAAATAAAATAAAAAAAAGTGGCAAAGTGCCCGCTTCGTGAACCAGAGAGCGCGGATTTAAAAAAAATAAAACGTAGTGGGCAAGGCGTTGGACTATGGCGGTGGTTCAGACCCCGCCAGTAGCTAATTTTTTTTCTTTTTCTAGAAGGGTTTTAGACACTCTTATTAATTAATTTTTTATTATTTAGATTATTATTTTAGTCCAAAATGTTAGCAAAAACTTATAAAACTACAAATCTAAAGTGGGCCGTAAAACACGTCAGTGCGATTTTTGATGAAGGCTGTGGGAGATAGCTAAGCTTCGTTTGTACGAATGTCTTTTTTGATGTGTTTCGGTGAGTTGTAGATTACCCTTATTGCACTGTTAACTTTCCATAACGTTTGTGGTGCCAGCGGGGAGTGTTTGGGCCGGTGTGACCCTTGCGTGACCCCGCGTGACCTGCTGGCGATCGGCGCGGCGGGCCGTCAGGCTGTGTCGGCCCATCCCGGGGGGCGGCTGACACGGCCGCATTAGCGCAACTTCGTTACGACAGCGCCACCCCCAACACGCTCCGGCGCGCCGGGCACATCGACACCTCTCCGGCGCAGGCCTGCCAACACCGGGCAGCGGGGGAACCCCCGCGCCTCCGGACTCTGCCGGAAATAGCCGAGCGCGCCGGACGGCCGTCAGAAAACGCAATTACCGACGCTGTCCGGCCGCGGTAATCCAATCGGCCGACGTCGGGCGACAAAGCGGCTGGGCTCTGATTGGACGGCCGGATGAAAGGTGGCCGCACACCTAGCGCCGCCCAGCACAGCCCAGCACAGGCCTCTGAAACGGTCGGCCCTTTTTTCCCCTGTCCACGGACCAACACGGGAGAGCCATCCCCGCTTTAATCGCAGCACCGGCACCAGTCTTTGCTCCAATTTAGGCTCGAACGCTCTCTTGTCTCTTTGACATGCGAGTAGCGATTTCGGTTACTGATTCCATTATTGGCCCCTTTGTGAGTGTGTGACCGCAACGCGGCGTCCACTACAGTGGCGGTTGGATAGCTGTGATCGTCCCGCGCGGTGAAAACACCGGTAAAGCGGTACCACTCTGGTGGTGAATCGAAACTCACCGTAGCTATTGTCTGTCTCCTTTCTTTCCGTTTATTGGTTCCCGCACAAGAGAATACATATCCGCTGCTGGCATTCCAAAATGCAACACTGAAGAGGACTGAAGGTATCACAGCCTGATTTATTTGGGAGATGACAAATGTTCCAATGTATGTGAACCAGTTGGACCAAACAGCTATGGTCATCAGCCCATAGACTTACAAACAAACTAAAAGTGACAACACAGACACACACACACACCCCCAAGTCAGAGCCGGCCGTGGTGGCCGAGTGGACTGTGGCGCTCCAGTCACAGTCTGCACGGCCACTACGGTCGGGGGTTCATCTCCCCCTCATGCATGGATATTTGTGCCGTCCTTAGTAATAGCTAGTTCATAAGTAGTTTGTAAGTTTAGGGACTGATGACCCCATAGTTAAGTTCAAATCAAATATTCAAATGTATGTAGAAATGTTCAAATGTTTGTTAAGCTTATGGGACTTAACTACGGGGTCATCAGTCCCTAAACTTACAAACTACTTATGAACTACTTACGAACTAGGACGGCACAAATATCCATGCCCGAGGGGGGATTCGAACCCCCGACCGTAGTGGCCGTGCAGACCGTGACTGTAGCGCCTCAGTCCCCTCTGCCACCGCGACCAGCCTGGTTAAGGCCCATAAGCTCTACAAACATATGAACGTTTTGAACCCAAGCCAGGGAAATGCACTCGAACCTCCGGCAGGAATGACAACCCAATTTGTAGCATGATGCCCTAGATCACGCGGCCACTCCCGCGCAGCGGGGAAATTACACGTTATTCGAAAATCATACGATTGAAAATACAGCACGTGTTCAGAGAGGAAGATCATGAAATAATTTATTACTATTATTATTCTCGTATCAGAAACATACATATTTCCACAGTTACTAACACACTTATTAACACAGTTATAGGCATTGCCAATGACATAGTAATTCTGTCAGACACTAAAGGATGTGAAAGAGCAATTAAATGGAAGAGACAGTCAAAATTTTAAAATTTTAAACATGGTTACATACAGTGACGCTAATTCAAAGCAGTAAAAATAGCAGGCAACCAGTTGCAAATTAAAGTTTAATAAACTTTACCGCGGCTTCAATTGATATAAATCAATTTTCTTCAGAAGTGACATGGACCTACAGTGAATAAGAAAGTAACATTTAAGCTGTACAACGGTATTATAACCATAGATTATTTACCTATAAAATTACAACAAATTTTAGTTGTCGTGTTTACCTGGCGTCCAATTCTTGCTCAGACGATCAGTCGGCGGTTAGCACGCCACATAATCTGTTGCACAGCATATGTTATCAGTTTACATGTTTGACGTGCTTTTGTCTAAAAGGCTACATTATGCGTACAAAGATCGATGCATGTTACTTTTCCACAGTAATAATGTAAACTAAAATTTGTTGTAATTTTATAGGTAAAGAATCAATGGTTTTAATACCGTTGTACATAGCTTAAATGTTACTTTCTTATTCACTGTAGGTCCATGTATCTTCTGACGATTGATTTATATCAATTGAAGCCGCGGTTAAGTTTATTAAATTTTAATTTGCAACTGGTTGGCTGTTATTTTTACTGCTTGGAATAGACAGTGTCTTGAAAGGAAGAAATAAGATGGACATTAACAAAAGTATAAAGAGGGTAATGGTATGTAGTGTCAGAAAATCAGGCGATGCTAAAGGAATTAGATTAGGTAACGAGATATAATAAAAGTAGTAGATGAGTTTTGTTATTTGGGTAACAAAATAACTTCTAGATTGAAACTTTCACTCTGCAGCGGAGTGTGCGCTGATATGAAACTTCCTGGCAGATTAAAATTGCGTGCCGGAATCGGGACTCGAACCTGGGAACTTCGCCTACCGCGTGCAAGCGCACTACCGACTGCTGTGCTATCCCTACACGACTCACGATGCCGCCTATCACGAGTTTGGAAAGTAGGAGGCGAGGTACTGGCAGAAGTAAAGTTGTGAGGCGGCATCGTGAGTCGTGTCGGGATAGCACAGTCGGTAGCGCGCTTGCTCGCGAAAGGCAGAGGTCCCAGGTTCGAGTCCCGGTTCCGGCACGCAATTTTAATCTGCCAGGAAGTTTCAAAATAACTTATTTTGGCAGAAGTAAAGTCGATATATAATGCAGAATGGCTATAGGAAGAAAAGCGTTTCTGAAGAAGCGAAATTTGTAGATATCTAATATTAATTTAAATGTTAGGAAGCCCTTTCTGAAAACATTTGTCTGGAATGTAGCATTGTATGGGAGTGAAACGTGTATGATAAGGAGTTGAGACAAGAAGATGTTAGAAGCTTTTGAAATGTGGTGCTACAGACGAATGATGAAAATTAAATGGATAGATCACGTTACTAATGACGAGGCGCTCAACATAATTGTGAAGAAAAGGAGTTTTTGGTACATACTGACTAAGAGAAGGGATAGATTGGTTCGACTCATCCTGAGATATGAAAAAATCATCAACTTAGCATTAGAAGGAAGTGTGTGGAGTAAAAATCGTAGAGGGATGATGATGGTGATTGGCGTTTTAGGGCGCTCAACACCGAGGTCATCAGCGCCCGCCGTGGAGGGAGACCGAGGGATCAATACAGTAAGCAGATTAAAAAGAATGTAGGTTGCCGAACGTGTTCTCAGATGAAGAGACTTGCACAAGACAGGCTAGCGTGGAGAACTGCATCAAACCAGTCTGCGGACTGAAGATCACAAGAACAACACTTTATATGACATGTGAGCAAAACTTGGCCGCTTCCAATGCGTTATGTCTGATGAAGATCGTCTTCCATTAGGTGGTTTGACACAGTCTATATTGAAGCATACTCGTATATTTCATGGCCTGGTCTTCTCCACACTCGCACTTGATGGTATCTTCCCCAGCGTGGCCCCATCTTGCTAGATTAACCCTGTATCATCCCACTACGGATCTTGACCTATTTAAGGCCTTTCATGTTAGCCATCCCAGGTGATAAAGCTTCAAATACTCCTTTCCACCCATGTGGTACAGTAGCCTTAGCTTCCCACAACAATCTGGCTTTTTCATCCGTGGTTGTTCTGTTGATGTTGTCAAGAAACTCTTGCGGGGCTTAAGTCTTTGCACATACAGCTCATGTCCATATAAAGAATGAGTTATTTCCTGCTCCACTTTCTTCCTTTCCTTGCTCGCTATTATTTCTCTTCGAACAGAAGGTGTTGCTATTCCTGCGAGGTGGTAAAGCTAATAGATTGGAGTAGATTTTAAGTATCCCGTTACAATTCTACTTCTGTAATTAAGAGCTATATCTACCTGTTTGGAATGAGTTGAGTTATACAAAACGGGGTATGTGTACTCTGCAGTGGAATAATACAATGCCATTGTAGAAGTTCGGATAGTTCCAGGTTGGCTACCCCATTGAGAAGCGTCCAGTTTTCTGAGGAGATTATTCCTTGTGGAAAATTTCGACTTGGTGCTCATGCAATGCTTCTTGTGTGTAAGAGATATGTCGTGTGTCATTCGTAGGTATTTCGAAATATCACAGTGTTGCAGCACATTCTTGTGTCTTGGAAGGATTTGGTTTAACCTGGTTCGTAGTGTGGTATCTTGACAGATCTTCAAGGGCATTCATTATGGTGTTCTCCACTAATTCAAAGTTTGTGCTCTATGTGGCTAGAGCGAGATAGCATACAAGAAACTCCTATTGTTGGCGGCTATGGATTGGTCATTGGTATATATAGAACAGGATTGGAGCTGGAACACTTCCTTGAGGAAGACCATTTCTCAGTTGTCTCCATCGACTACGCTGTCCTTGGAAGTCAACGAAGAACCTACGGTTCTGCAAAAGAGAGGTGATGAAATTAGTTAGGTCATAGTTGTTAGTCAGGCTGTAGACCTTAGTTGAAAATCGGTACTGAATGTCGTTTCTGTCGCCAGTTATAACCAAGAGTACTCGCCTGGTTACTGAAACAAAGCGGCCCTGGAAGTACCGTTGGAGTATTGCAGTCTATAATGATTCCTGACGATGCCAAAGTTCGTCTAATGTAACAGCGAACTGCGTGTGGTGTATTCCGGGCCATTAGTTCCACAATTACTGTCCAGACGTTGTCTATAGGCGAAATAATGACTGCAGTCTCGTACCATAATTTCCACCCTCTCCACCCTGAAGTCTACTTCAGACATCAGTCAGTCGATGCCACGCTGTGTTTTGGCACTCCCACGTGCTCCTGGGTGTCCTAAACGATATTACGCAGATGTACCACTCTGGCTCTTCATACTACTCCAAGCTATATCACAACCACGCCTTCTCTGCACAATAAAAATTCGTAAACCGCAGTGTAATGCAACTTGGGCAAAACCATACGTTCAGAAATGTATCAATGTACAGTACTTCTCATTGCATCAGTCCACTGACTTTTTTATTAAAAAAAACTAGCTGAGAACCCGGCGTTGCTCGGGTATTTATTTATTTATTGCTGCCATTTTTCAGGTATATATTCATTTGTATAAGGGCTGTTTGCCTGTAAAATCTCTTGCGACCATAGTTAGTACTAAAGAAGTAATAAATTAAAACTTGGTGCATGATGGGGCGGTTTTCCATGAACATTACTGTTTTTGAGCTCATATCTCGTGAACTACGTGTCGTACTGTTATACAATTTAGAAGGTACACTCAACTATCTATGTGTATACTGTTGGTAAGATTTCCTACAGCTACAATTAGTAGTGTAGAAATTATAAATTGTAACGTCATACCGATTGCCGTAGTTTTAGTCCATGAACAGCGGAACGTTATTATCTATGTGTTCATGGCTCATGAACTACGTGTCTTACTGTGATACAATGTAGAAGATACATTAAACTATATGTGTGTGTACTGTCTGTAAAATTTCCTGCAGCTACAATTGATAGCGTACAAATTATAAATTGTAACGTCATACCAAATGCCGTTCTTTTACTATATAAACAGCGAAAACCAGTAAACGAGAAACTTTTTTTCCTTTCATCATTTTGCTATGGTTGTCAGCGAGAAACAGTTTAATAAAGATTTGAAATTACGTTGAACGTTTGTTGCAAGTCGATAAGTAGTCTCATTCTCATATGGCGTATTTTTAAAGTCTCGCCGCATTATTCGGCACTTTGTTTGCGATTCCTATGTTTATGACGTCAAATAACCAGAACCATATGTCGTATGTGATTCTTAACCCTGCAGCAATTGTAACCTCACGGCAAGGAATGTGTGTACCAAATTTGGTTAAAATCGGTCCTGTGGTTTAGGAGAAAATGAGCAGCATTATCGCTAAATGCGGCAGTTTTTCGCGCATCTCATTGTTTATGACGTCATATCTCGTGAGATATGTATCGTACGTGAATCTTACACTTACGGCGACGGTCCTCGTGGATTTAATCTTACGCGTACAAAATTTCATAAAGATTGGAACAAAACTGTAGTTTTAGATGCAACACGTACACACAAACCCACAAACATAAGGACACTGCTTTATATATTACTAGCTGAAAACCCTGCGTTGCGGGGGTATTTATTTATTTATTCCTGCCACTTTAAGGGTATATATTTATTTGTATAAGGTCTGTATTTTTCTAAAATCTCTTGGGAATACAATTAGTAGTAAAGAAGTAATAGATTAAAACTTGGTACGTGATGAGACGGTTTTCCATGAACGTTACCATTTATGTGCTCATATCTGATGAACTACGTGTCGTACTGTGATACAATTTAGAAGTTACACGCAACTATATGCGTGTATACTCTTTGTAAAATTTTCTGCGGCTACAATTTGTAGTGTAGAAATTATGAATTGTAACGTCATACCGAATACCGTAGTTTTAATCCGTGAACAGCAGAACGTTACTCTTTATATGCTCATATCTCATGAGCATGTCGTACTTTGATACAATTTAGCCGGTACATTCAACTACATGTGTGTATACCGACTGCAAAATTTCCTGCGGCTACAATTTGGATTGTACAAATTATAAATTGTTACGTCATACCAAATGCCGTACCTTTACTCCATAAAAAGCGGAAAGTAGTAAGCGATAAACTTTTTTCCTTTCATCATTTTGCTATGGTTGTCTGAGAGAAAAAGTTTAATAAAGGTTCGGAATTATGTTTAAAGTTTGTTGCAAGTCGCTAAACACTCATTCGCATATAGCGTATTTATAATTTCTCGCCGCATTATTTGGCAGTTTTCTGCGATTCCTATTGTTTATGACGTCGTATCTTCTGAATGATGTGTCATACGTGATTCTTAACCCTGCAGAAATTGTTACCTCACGGTAAGAAATGTGTGTACCAAATTTGGTTGAAAATGGTCCAGTGATTTAGGAGGAAATGAGCAGTATTGTCGCTAAATGCAGCAGTTTTTGGCGCATCTCATTGTTTATGACGTCATATCTCGTGAACTATTTATCGCACCTGATTCTTATACTTACGGCGACCGTCCTCATGGATTGGAACAAAACTAGATTTATATGCAACACGTGCACACATACGGACACACTGCTTTATATATTAGAAGGTGTTTTGTTTCTTAAGAAAATATTGTCATATATAACCTGGAAATTTTGGGTAGCTACATTTAAGGGACGGAGATGGGATGGCTACCTCTGAAATTACATTTCTTAGTTAGATGCTGATGTGTAAATTTTATAGCTGCGCTGAATTCCTCTGATCTATTATGTGTTAGGTATAAAATTGATAACTAGGAATATACTGTAACCTTGCCTACTACAGCAACAGGTAACAGTACCAAAATGAGACAGATGGAAACAAATGAGTAAACTCTTTACAGTTACAAGATTAATAGCGATAACTATAATAAGGCGTTTATCTACATGTGAGGAAAGGCGATAGTTGTGTTAATGGAAAAATATTTGTGGTTTCCTACAGAACCATGGCTGTACTTAGGCGTATACCTCTTCGTACAAAGTAGATCGTCGCTCACAAATGTCTTTATCTAGGGTCCAAAAATATGCAAATCGCACCGGGATACATACGGACTGTATAGAGTGAGTATGGCATTTCCAACGAAACTTCAACACAAACCGAAACGGCTTCATTTTGATATCGGATAAAAATCGCTCAAATGCTGCCATTGTTGTTCCTACTGCACTGTAATATTTTTACTGGTGAGCTATTACACATCCTCCATAAAATTCCGATAAGTACCCGACGCGGTCCCCAAATGCTTTAAGCCCCGATGGAATACGTTCATGGCCGTCGTTTTGGTTCGATCGAAGAGGGAGATGCCTGAATACAATAGTGATTCCGTAGGTAACCGCAAACATTTTCCAGTGAATTCACTGGCCGAGTTGTTTCACAGTGGAAGTTCCTTTTGACACTATTGTTTAGTTACACTGAAAGTTGTCTACAAAATATTGTGGTGTTGTTATTAAGCGAAAATACCCTTTAGTGTGATGCTGCATTTGATTGTGTGTGTAAATGAACACTGATTGAGTGGGAGACTGAAACAATTAAACAAATTGCTGGTACATCTACTCATAAAAATTGTCCTACAATATGGTCTGGCTAATTTCGTTTCAGGTGTTGGTAAGTGTGTGTATAGTCTATCTGTACTGCTGATCGAATGCACAAAAAAGAATTTCTAATTACTTCAAATTAAACAAACAAATTTCAAATTAATTTCCTGGAATTGAGTTGGTCCTCTTAATTACTGCTTATTATACAACAAGGGTAAACTAACCGTGTATGAACTGATCACCAGATAAATTTTCATAATTAAATTTCATTTGAAACTATTTACATTCCTGTTGGTCCTGACATTTAGTGACTATTATAAAACTGAGATAATTTACCTGTACATGAACTGATCACCTGATAAAATATTTTCATAATTAAATTTGATTTAATAACTCGAATATAAAATGACGATGCCGGAGATGCGACACTGCTGAGATAATCTTAAGGCTACACGTAATACTATCTCTGAAAAACAATGCAAGCTGCGAACGTGGTTTTCCTCAGACATAAATTTATGTATGCAGGTAGAGATAACGACACTTATACAAGAAAGTTTGTTCAACGATTTTCGATATTTTTGACTGAACTTGCATGAATGTTAACAAAATATTATATGCTCTACCATATTCCGTTATTAAAACAATGATTGTCATTTTTGGATGAACAGGAATAAAACATGTCACTTGCTCTCTTTCTTTTTCTTTTCTTATCACCCAACCATCTTAAAATTAGAAAAGTATGTTACACCTTTACATGATGAAACACTAAAAGTGGGGGGAAAACATAGTGTTGCGAAGTATCCAAACAATGACTGTATGAGACAAACCTATAAGCGCAGCAAATTAATTAAAAAAAATTATTTTCTCTATTACAGTTTTTCATCTCATAAACGTCTCTTCGCGATCGTCATCAATCAGTTTCCTCAAATGGTGTTAAAATGTTGTTTCATCAACGCATCTCTGCCTAGTATCATCTAGTTTGGAAACCAAACACTGTAATCAGTCATTTCTCGATTGTAAGTGACGCGAATAGCTGGGCTGCGCCAGCGATGTGCGACAAAACCAAAGACTGTCTCAGACAGACCTTTCAGTAGCAACCTGACCAGCGTTTATCTTATGCACCAAATCGGTACCTATCAACCTTTCTTTCCATCTCGTTTTGATTTAGCTGCGCCTCATCTTAGAGACGAAGTACCTTCCATCGTTTTCCATTTCTAAATTACAAATCAATTTTATTACATCATCGACGTGTGGTCATACACTCTTGGCTCTCTTGTGTTCTTGTGCATATTGTACGCTGTGAAACACTAAAACCGTTATTATGAGAACTTAGTGAGTGGCTATTAGGGGCTCCTTCAAAAGAAACCTCTGCGGGAGGAACGGTAAGAAGATTATCAGCCGCAAACATAATGGAGGTCGTTACCGCCATAGTTGTAAGCCGCTTATAGCAGGCAGCGACACAAACAAAGGCCAACGTATACATGAATGGGGTGCAGTGCGCTGGACTGTAGTCTTACCAACAGACACAGAAATCGTGAACACTACCGACATCGGGATCTATAATTAGGTGACAAAAGTAATGGTACACCTGCTAATTTAGAATGGCCTGTCTTTGCCCGGCGAGGTGTACCAGCTTGACGTGTAATTGGCTCAACAAGTTGCCGGCATCTTCTATAGGAAACTGAGCCATAATGCCTCTATCTACAGCTACATGGGATACCCTGCAGATCACATTTAAGTGCCTGGCAGAGTGCTCATCTAATCACCTTTATACATACTATTTATCTCCCATTCCATTCTCGAATAGGGCGCGGGAACAAAGAACACCTGAATCTTTCCGTTCGACCTCTGATTTCTCGTATTTTATTCTGATGATCACTTCTACCTGGGTAAGTGGGAGTCAACAATATATTTTGGCACTCAGAGGAGAATGTTGGCGATTGGAGTTTCGTAAGTAGCCCACGCCGCAGCGATAAGCGCCATTGTTGTAATGATTCCCATCCCAGATCCTGTATCATTTCCGTAACGCTGTCTCCCCTGTATCGTAACAATACAAAACGAGCTGCCCTTCTCAAACCTGGCAAGGATTCCACACTGGGCAGCAATACACCGAAAAGGACGGACAAGCGTAGTGTATGCCGATTCTTTAGTAGTTCTGTTGCGTCTTTTAAGGGTTCTGCCAATGAAACACAGTCTCTGGTTCGCCTTTCCCACGACATTATCTACGTGTTCTTTCCAGTTTAAGTCTGAAGTAATAGTAGTTCCTAGGTATTTTGTGGAGTTTACGGCCTTCACTTTTGATTGATTTATCATGTAAACAAAGTTTAACGGATTTCTTTTCGTACTCATGTGGACTACTTCACACTTCTCATTATTTAGAGTCAATTGTCAATTTTTACACCATACTGATATCATATTCAGATCGTTCTGCAGCTGGTTTTGATCTTCAGATGATTTTACTAGATGGTAAATGACGGCGTCATCTGCAAACAACCTAAGAGAGCTGCTTAGATTTTCCCCTAAATCGTTTATGTAAATAAGGAACAGCAGAGGACAAATAACAATACCCTGTGGAACGCCCGACATCACTTCTGTTTTAGTCGATGATTTACCATCGATTACTACAAACTGTGTCCTCTCTGACAGGAAATCACCTATCCAGTCGCAAATTTAGGGCGATATACCATAGCCACAGCCCAATTTGATTAAAAGCCGTTTGTGAGGTACGGTGTCAAAAGCCTTCTAAAAAAACAAAAAATACGGAATCGATTTGCAAACCCTTGTCGATAGCACTCATCACCTCGTGTGAGTAAAGAACTTTTTTTTTTAATTTTTTTTTTTATTTTTTTTTTATATTTTTTTTTAAATCTATCGGTCCAAACTGCGTGGTCATCAGTCTGTAGCTTACAAACTACTTAAACCTAGGTAAACTAACCTAAGGACAAACACACACAAGGAAGGAAGGACTCGAACCTCCACGGCGAGCAACCGCGCGCTCCGCAGCGAGACGCTTTAGACCGCTCGGCTACTCCACCGCGGCAGTAAAGAACTAGTTGTGTTTAGCATGAACGATATTTTCTAAATCCGTGTTGGTCTTGAGTCAATAGATGATTCTGTTCGAAGTAATTCATAATATTTGAATATAGTCGGTCATAACAGCAAATATGTTGTCAGCGAAGGATTTTGTGCACCGAAAAACATCTCTTTAACCCTATATATGTCCCTTGGTACTCCGCAAAATCTGGGTGGCCATATTATCCCAATCTTTTGTAATGATGCCCACAATTATTCAGGAGATATTTTCGCGACTCACTTCAGCGATTGCACAGCAATTACAAGTACTACAATTTTAATGTGAAACTGTAGTTATTATACATGCAAATGATCTGCTAAGCAAGATTTTTTAAATGATGTATGCAACATCATTTAAAAGAAGAAACAGTATAATGTCCTATAACAATTTATGTTATAAAAATTAAATGGTGAACTCAATGATATGTTTAGGCTTCGTGTTAATGACAGTTTTTATATCGGTACTGAAATTTGTTAATTTTAGGTATAAATCATTTTCCATGCAAATTTTACGTCTATACTTATCTAATAAACACATGCTCGTATAAGTCACGAGTTGGTTAGTAGTGAATCCCATTAATTCACTCATAGGTCCATTTCTAAGCACTCCACATGCTGCCTTTATTTTTCTCCAAAATGGGATTACGCTTGAACCATTAAAGAAATTTCTTTTAAGAAGACTCGTCTTCGTCATAAGCCGTCAATTTTAGGTTATAAGATGTCCACTACAAATGGATTTCGCGACGATAGCAGTTCATTGGAAATTCTTGGAAACTAACTCTCAAATCAAGAACCTACTTTAAATAGTACTTCTGCAGAAAAAATAAAAGAACAACTGTCAATTAGGAAAAAACTTAAACTCAAAATGTCAACCCGGAACCGTCATCATAAGGAAACGGTAGAATTTCTTACTTTTCATTTCTGGTCGAAAAATGATTTAATGAAAGTAATGCAACTTACGAAATACGCTTTCATAGTGTTGTAGTAAGTTAAGTACTTATTTGTTTCAAAAAGTTGTCTTGCGATGCGTTTCAATAGATCGAACGACCTAGTGGAACGCGTCCCTCTAATTGGCAACTACTAGTCTGGAATGTTTTACAGATCAATCTTGAACAAGCTCCGAACGTAACTCTCTATAGTCAATGATCGGTTCAACTGGAGGACACGGCTCACTGCAAACAACACTGTTATGGAGCCACCACCTGCTGGAGGGACCAGGGGTGAACGACGTCAGTATCGTGGAAAATTAAACGACCTATGAGCATTAGGTGCATCTTGTGCCTCCCACGCCGGCAATGTTGACGATCTCGCAGACTTCGCAGTAAAAAAAAAAAGAATTTCTTTTATACATCTCTTTAAAAAAAAAAAAACAAAGGAAAAAAAAAAAAAAAGAAAAAAAAGAAAAAGAAAAAAAAAGAAGAAGAAGGAGTCGAATTGACGTTTCACGCATTACATCAAGTGATCGATCTGTGTATTATTACGATCATTATTGTTGAATTTCGTGATTTGATTCTTCGAAACGATTGCATTTTTACGTGTGATTTGATCTACACTACTTACTTTCCTCATAATGCTGATTAAAAATGTTTGTTTCTAAGTAAGGTATTATTCCATTTCATCCTTCAAAACCAGTCTCATAGCACACTACTGAAAGATAGCTTATCTATAATAATCAACCAACACGCGAGCGGAGCCGCGGGTTTAAGCTAGTCTTCTAATATATAAAGCAGAGTGTCCGTAAATTTGTACGTGTTGCATACAAATCTACAGTTTCGTTACAATCTTTATGAAATTTTGTACACGTAAGTTTCAATCCTTGACAATCGACGATGTAAGTGTAAGAATCACATACGACATATAGTTCACGATATATGACGTCATAAACATTGAGATGCGTGGAAAACTGCTGCCATAAGCGACAATGCTGCTCATTTTCTCCTAAACCACTGGACCGATTTCAACCAAATTTGGTACACATATTCCTTACGAGAGATAACAATTGCCATATGAGTAAGAACCACATACCACTCTTGGTTCAAGAGATATAACTCCATAAACGATAGGAGTTGCAAGAAACTGCCATAATGCAATGAGACTTTACAAATACACTATATGAGAATGAGAGTTCTTAGCGACTTGCAAAAAACTTTAAACATAATTTCAAACCTTTATTAAACTTTTTCTCGATGGCAACCATAGTAAAATGATGAAAGGAAAAAAGTTTCTCGCTTACTACTTTTCCACTGTTTATGGAATAAAACTACGGCATTCGGTATGACGTTACAATTTATAATTTCTACACTACAAATTGAAACCGAAGGAAATTTTATAGGTATTGTAGGCGACACATATATCGTTTAATGTGCCTCCGATATTGTTTCACAGTGGGACCTGTAGTTCATGAGGTATGAGCACATAAAACAGTAACGTTCATAGAAAACCGCCCTATCACGCACCAAGTAGTAATCTATTACTTATTTAACATCAATTGTATTCCCAAGAAATTATACAGACTGGCAGCATTTATACAAATGAATACATACCTGAAAAATTACACAATTGTACCACATATAACTGAATAAATATGAGATCGTGCGAATTTTATATGTCATTTGTGTTTTGACTTCTATCTTTCTTTGTTTGAATAATGCGCTTATAATTTTGTACACTATCCAAGACAGCGTTATTTCTTATATGTTCTCCGATGAAGATAACATATTTTTCGAAAAAAGAAGTTGAACAGAGAGAGAAGGGTAGGAGAAGTACTAACTCCAAGCAAGAATAAATAAATAAATACTCGGGCAACGCCGGGTTTTGAGCTGTTATACTATAAAGTTCTCTCAGAGACGAATATTTCTGTGGTGGTTCATTGCTCCATTACGCCATAGGACGAACCTCCTCTGACTGTGAATTACATATAACACTGGTCATGTCAGAAGAAGGGGAGAGCAAAATCGTCAGAGACGGGAGGGTGGATAGGAGGAGGGGGAGGAGGAAGGGTAGGAGGAATATAAGATGGTGATGGAGAATGAGGAGTCGGAGAAAGATGAAACAGAGGAGATGGGAGACTGGAGACGGAATGAAGGTGATGGACAAATGGAGGATATAAGATGAGTTGGACAGAGAGGAAACACACTAACAGAAAAGTGGAGCAACGCCACGGTTTTACGCAACGTCACGGTTTCACGCAGTACGGAAAGAAAACGTCGGGGAACGGCGCTATTGACTCGCTCGTCACGAATCGCCACCTTACACAATATAGTAACTGTTGAAAAAGAGGCGTTAACATTCCTTCCGGACAGGGCGAACAACTGTACAACTCTTATGTGAGTACCAGACATGCCAGCGCGTGCTGTAACTCGACACTGGCTGTGCAGCTAGAAGGATCCTTTTATTGAGTAAAGATTCTGCTCAGGTTTACCTGCCGGAAGAAGGCTGCGCAGTTTATCTTGGGGAGCAGAAGGGCACGCGAGATAAAAAAAAAAAAAAGGAGGAAGTAGTGGCGGACGTCAATTACTCACTGCTGGAGCGGCGCAGTGTCGCGTTTTTCTGAGGAGCGTCGCGCACTCGCGAGGAAGAGGAGGGCAGAGAGGGGTGGGGCAGGGCAGGGCAGCGCAGGGTGGTGATAAATCGCCGAAGCTCCACACTGTCCGGCCAGGGACGGGGTCCGCGAAGGCGACGCTCCAGACAGCACGCTCCCACGGCCCCACTCTGACGAGGGGCGCAGCGAGATCAGGAGCTAGCCTCCCGTAGACATCGTTATCACTAGAGATGGAGCGCAAACTAGGGTTGGTTTTGACAAGGATGGGGAGGGAAATCGGCTGTCCACCTTTCAGATGAATCATCCCAGCATTTGCCTGGATACATTAAGGGCCGGTTCGTCTACCCTCGTTAATCTTCTCGTTAGTAAACGAGAAGATGAGTTTAACGTCCAGTTATATGTGTTGGCTAAGTACACTGCGTTTGTCATTGCCAGATACACCTCTCGTTTGCTGACCTGGAGAAAACGAGAAGGTATGATATATTTCGACTAGGTTGGCGATAGAAGCAAATGAAAGTGCCGTCTGAATAAACAGCTGTTTCCCTTATTTAAGGGATGAAAGTGATGCAGTGGTTAGGAAGGGAGAAAGAAAGGGTTGTAGCCTTTCTCCAATGTTGTTCAATTTGTACATTGAGCAAGCTATAAAGGAAAGCAAGGAGAAATTTGGTGAAGGAATTAAAGCTCAGGGGGAAGAATTAAAAACATTGCATTTTGCCGACGACATAGTAATTCTGTCAGATACAGCAAAGGACCTGGAGGAGCAATTGAACGGAATGGACATCGTGCTGAAAGGTGCATATAAGATGAACATTAACAAGAGCAAAACTTGGGTAATAGAGTGCAGTGTAAGAAAAACAGGTGATGCTGAAGGAATTAGATTAGGTAACGAAGCAATAAAGGAGGTAGATGAGTTTTGTTACTTTGGCAGTAAAATAACAAATGATGGTCGCAGTACAGAGGATATAAAATGCAGAATGGCAATGGGTAGAAAAGCGTTCTTGAAATAGAGAAATTTGTTAACATCGAATATTGATTTAAGCCTAAGGAAGTCCTTTCTGAAGGCATTTGTATGGAGTGTTACCTTGTATGGGAGTGAAACATGGACGATAAACAGTGCGGACAGGAAGAGGATTGAGGCTTTTGAAATGTGGTGCTACAGAAGAATGCTGAAGATTAGGTGGGTGGATCGCGTAACTAATGAGGAGGTACTGAACAGAATTGGGGAGAAAAGAAAATTCTGGCGTACCTTGATTAAACGAAGGGATAGATTGGTAGGGCACATTCTTCGACATCAAGGAATTGTGAACTAAGCGTTGGAGGGAAGTGTGTGGGGTAAAAACCGCAAAGGTAGACCAAGAGATGGATACAGTAAGCAGATTCAGACAGATGAAGGTTGCCGTTCTTATGTGGAGATGAAGAGGCTTGCTCAGGATAGGGTATTGTGGAGAGCTGCATCAAACCAGTCTCCGGACTGAGGAACACAACAACAACAACAACAACAACAACTACCAGGTAAGAGGTTAGCAGATAGTTGTTAATTGGCGTTATGGAAAACAAACGTGAAATAGCTCGAATTTTATAAGAAGTTAGTACGAGTGTGTTGTGTCCTCACTAGACAAATATTAGGGTGCATTGGAATGTAAAACAAAAGCGCACTGACGTGTTTTACGGCCCACTTTGGTGTTCTATAGGTTGTTACAAACATTTTGGACCAAAATAATCATCTAAATAATAAAAAATTAATTAACAAGAGTGTCTGAAACGCTTTTAGGAAAAGAAATGTAGGTAGTGGCGGGTTCCGAACCACCGACCTTTACCGTCCTAGTCCAACGCCATGCCCACTGCGCTATGGCTATCGATCAAAAATTGAGTCCTTTAATCTCATACTATTGATGGCCGTTGTTAACTGATGCTAATATGACATTTGTGGACACTAGATTATCATTCATCGTACGAAGAAGGATGTGTTTTTGTTAATTCTTCAGTGCGCCATTGCTTTGAAATGACAACGTGTAAGTTACAATAAGAAAATCATCAAATACGCAACGCAAGATGGCGTATGCCAGAGACAGTTCAGGGCGAGGAATGTCACGTGACATCTCCGAACGGCTGGTTTTCGTTAATTGAATGGAATGTGTCAAATCTCCGTTATTTTTGCAAATACGTCTCAGACGATACCAGATATGAAAAAAACATAAGTTGTAAAGAATTTTCTCCTCTACCAATTAGGTTATTCAATTTTCGTGTCAGATGAACGGTTAGTTTGCAATTACAATAACATTACAAACGGCTTTTTTTGTATTAATACCGTATTTTTTGTCCGAAAAATTTGAAAAAGGGAGTTTCTGGTCTCTGGTGGCCTACAATCATGTCTGTAAAATTTGGTGCTGATCGGTTTAACGGTTCGTCTTAAAAACAGGGAACACTTTACGGACAGACAGACAGACAGACGGACAGACAGACATACTTCCCAAAATCGCCGTTATTTTTACAAATATCTTTGAAACGCTACGAGATATGAAAAAAACATAAGAGAGCAAAGTTGTAGAGAATTTTCTCCTCTACACATTCGATTATTCAATTTTCGTGTCAGATGAATAGTTAAGTCGTTATTTTCATTTAAATTCGAGCTGTCAAAAGACGATCACAAAGGCCCACTTTTAGTGTTACTACCGTAACCTAAAGTGATCCAAAATGGACCCTACGACTTGGAAGGAGAAGAAAAAAGCTACATGATCGTGTGTGGCAAATGAATTCAGTGCTTTCCACGGAAAATGAGGGACAGTAAAAATGCTTAGGGCTTAGTACGACAACATGCCAAGTGCGTAGTATCTTAGTGCAGCCTTGCACCTAGGCAAAAGTATACTGTTCCTGTTGATCGGAGGAAGGAATCACATTTTAGGCCTCACACTAGGCGCAACAAGCATAAGTAAATACTGGGTACTATTGTACGACGCGTCTCGCCAGTGCTTCTCTCCAGTGCTTATGTTGGCAACAGATAAACAATGAAGTGTAGAATTGTGTTAATATTTTTCACGAGCTACAGAGTTATTGCTCCTTGTTTCATTCGCAGCAAAATTAATACTGTACCTGCTCTATGGTTGACAGGTTCTTGTATGTACCCTTGACCGTTCAGAAAAAAAAAATCGTTTTAATTGAAGTTGTCACGAAAAAACATTTATTGGTCGACTGAGTTGCCGCCATTATCATTGGTGCCAACATAACCACTGCAGCCTGGCGAGGTACAATTGAACCATATACTGGATTAATAAGCTTGCAAGCATAAATAATGTATTCTCTTTCTATTATGACAAATAACTTACAAAATACGTAACTATCTGTTGAATTCTTGAGATGGTCGTGGAGTTTTTCATGTAGCGTTTCCAAGACGAAATACCGTAACAAATTCTGCATTATCTCACCATTCAAAATGATTTGGGCGAACATAAATACGTCTAGGTCGCATTATAGGAGCAATGACCTCTAGATCGTCTAAAATGTTGACATCGTCTTCATTGTCAACCAAATCCCTTATTCCAACCATTTTCATCATACCGATTCTCACTGAACTAGTCGTTACCTATGAGTTTGTATTTTGATATCACAACAATAATTTTAAGGTTATGTTGCGTATCTGCAAACTTATCTGCTAGCTTCTGACATGGAGGGGGCGAGAAATACGACGATAAAATTTTTCAATGAAGCTGCTAACCACACTAGTTTTTCATGCATGTAGTGCTTCTGTTATTTTGTTGGATAATTCGGTCTTACCACGTGAATATATTGCGGTATTTTAGCGCTTTGGAATCTTTCTATTTTCCTACAGATTCTCACTTAACTGATAGTCAGCAGGTTTAACGAGCAGAATTCTACTCGTTAGCTTAACGGCCACTTTGAGGTCTTTTAACGTCTGGTTAACTCATAACGAAACATTGACAAACGCAGTTCTCCGCTAATGACAAGTTAAAATCTTAACCGAAACTTAACGAGACACTGACAAACTGGCCCTTTATCTAGTTGGCCACCGCCCTGCCAAATACGAGTGTAGTGTACCTGCTGACTACTCCGCCACTTCGCTCGGCCCACTGTGGCATAGCCGTGCGCACTACGCGCCTTATTCCGGTGCGCTCGACATTCCATCCGTCGGAGGTTCGAGTCCTCCCTCGGGCATGTGTGTTTGTGTTGTTCTTAGGATAAGTTAGTTTACGTAGTTTGTAAGTTTAGGGACCGATGACCACAGCAGTCAGGTCCCAAGAAAATAAATAAATAAAGAAGGAAATTGACAGGGCGCTGAAAGACTTGAGTCAAAGCAAGGCCCCTGGAGTAGATGATATTCCGTCTGAACTGCTGATATCGTTAGGAGAGCCAGTCGTGAAACAATTGTATCACCTGGTATACAAGACGTATGAGTCAGGGGTAATACCTTCCGACTTCAAGAAGAATATCGTAATTTCAATTCCAAAGAAAGCAAGTGCAGACAAATGTGAAAATTATAGAACAATCAGTTTCATAAGTCATGGTTGCAAAATACTAACAGGAATTATTTACAGACGAATGGAAAAACTTGTGGAATCCGACCTCGGGGAAGATCAGTTTGGATTTAGGAGAAATGTAGGAACACGGGAGGCAGTACGACTTATCTTAGAAGATAGGCTAAGGAAAGGGAATACTACATTTTTAACGTTTGAGGATTTGGATTTTTTTTTCTTATGGGACTTAACTACGGGGTCATCAGTCCCTAAACTTACAAACTACTTATGAACTAGCTAACACTAAGGACGGCACAAACATCCATGCCCGAGGGGGGGGGGGGTTCGAAACCCCGACCGTAGTGGCCGTGCAGACCGTGACCGAAGCGCATCATTCCCCTCGGCCAGCGCGGCCGGCGTCGACTTGGAGAAAGCTTTTTACAATGTCGACTGGAATACACTCCTCCAAATTCTGAAGGTAGCAGGGGTAACATATAGGGAGAGAAGAGTTACATTCAACCTATACAAAAACCAGACAGCGGTTATTCGAGTGGAAGGGCAAGAAAGAGACGCAGAGGTTGGGAAGGGAGTAAGACAGGGTTGTAGCCTTTCCCCAATGTTGTTCAATCTGTACAATGAGCAGGCAGTGAAGGAATGGAAGGAGAAATTTGAAGAGGGCATTAAAATGCAAGGAGAAGAAATAAAAACGTTGCGGTTTGCCGATTACATAGTAATTCTGGCAGAGACCGCAAAAGATCTGGAAAGCAGTTGAATACAACAAGAGTAAAACGAAGGTATTGGAATGCAATGTCAGAAAATCAGGCTATGGTGAAGGAATTAGATTAGGTAATGAGACAATAAAAGTAGTAGATGAATTTTGTTATTTGGGTAGCAAGATAACTTCTGGTGGCCGAAGTGGATATAAAATGCAGAATGGCTTTAGGAAGGAAAGCGTTTCTAAAGAAGCGAAACTTGTTAACATCCAATATTATCTGAAATGTTAAGAAGTCTTTTCTGAAAGCATTTGTCTGGAGTGTAGCATTGTATGGGAGTGAAACGTGGACGATAAGGAACTCAGATAAAAAGATGATAGAAGTTTTTGAAATGTGATGCTACAGACGGATGACGAAAATTAGATGGGTAGATCACGAAACTAATGAGGAGGTGCTTGAACGAATCGGGGAGAAAAGAAGTTTCTGGCATATCCTGACTAAGAGAAGGGATAGGTAGGACACGTTCTGAGACATCAAGGAATTGTCAACTTAGCATTAGAAGGAAGTTTGTGCGGTAAAAATCGCAGAGGGAGACCGAGGGACGAATACAGTAAGCAGATTCAAAAGGATGTAGGTTGCCGAACGTATTTTCAGATGAAGAGACTTGCACAGGTCAGGGTAGCCTGGAGAGCTGCATCAACCAGTCTGCGTGCGGTCTGACGACCATAGCAACGAATAAATAAAACTTCGCTCGGTCCCACACTCAAGCGGACCGATAATACGAGGGTTGGAATTGTAACTGCCCTTCAAAATAGTCGCCAGCGTTGTGTATAACCCGTCGCCAGCTATGTGGAAGGTGCAGCACATCGTTAGCAGAGCCTGTTCTGTTGATGGTGCAAATGCAGCGGTCTACTGCCTGTCGAATCTCTGAATCTTTGGAACAGTTCTGAAGCAAATGCCACGAAGTGGTTTCTATATCTTCGGAATCAAATCAAAGTCACAAAGACTTAATTCTGCGGAGTTCCGTCGACCGAACAGAGCAGCCACAGCTTGCGCTGTATGTGCCTGCGCATTGTCGTACAGATACATCACACACACAACAGATTTTCAGTGCTTTAGAGCAAAATCGACCCGTCCTTTACCCAAAATATAGACAAAAATTCTTACTCCAAACACAAATAAAGCTCTTTTTCTGTGATTTCTTTTTTCATTCTAAACCGAGCTCGGATTAATTATTTAATTCGATAGTTACAAGTACCTATCTAACGCGAATGAAGATGCCTAGAATGCTAAACTACACACCGCAACACCTGATCGTTAAAAGAAAAATGTATGGCCATCACCGTAAAATACCAACAAACCTCTCATATTTCGAAGTCCTATGTCAGAGTACAGACGATGATGGATGATCCATCCTAATAATAATAATAAACAATGCTTAAACACAAGGAAATTTACTAGACCCTCTAGAGTCCAAAACGTTCATCAACGATATCGTCTGCAGTATCATGCCCTCTCATAATAGTATTACTCAAACAAAGACGTTTAAACCAACAACTTAATGACGAGACTATTGCTCCTTAGGCCTCATAAGCGACAGCACACAGTGCGAGAAGAGCGTCAGGTAAACAGACATCGAACATGATGTGTCTACAGTACAACCGCATATGTGCAACGTATTGATCGCTAACGTTTCTATCTCACCCCAACGAGAGAGACTCGGTCATCATAATGCACGCATACGTCGATCATAATATTTCCACACACGACCATGCAAACCGCAATGTACCAATCAACTTACCTTTAAGACCGCAAACATCCTTGTTGTTGTTGTGGTCTTCAGTCCGAAGACTGGTTTGATGCAGCTCTCCACAATACCCTATCCTGAGCAAGCCTCTTCATCTCCACATAAGAACGGCAACCCACATCTGTCTGAACCTGCTTACTGTATCCTTCTCTTGGTCTTCCTCTGTGATTTTTACCCATCACACTTCCCTCCAACGCTAAATTCACAATTCCTTGATGTCTAAGAATGTGTCCTACCAATCTATCCCTTATTTTAGTCAAGGTATGCCAGAAATTTCTTTTCTCCCCAATTCTGTTCAGTACCTCTTCATTAGTTACGCGATCCAAGCACCTAATCTTCAGCATTCTTCTGTAGCACCATATTTCAAAAGCCTCAATCCTCTTCCTGTCCGCACTGTTTATCGTCCATGTCTCACTCCCATACAAGGCAACACTCCATACAAATGCCTTCAGAAAGGACTTCCTTAGGCTTAAATCAATATTCGATGTTAACAAAGTTCTCTTTTTCAAGAACGCTTTTCTACCCATTGCCATTCTGCATTTTATATCCTCTGTACTGCGACCATCATTTTTTATTTTACTGCCAAAGGAACAAAACTCATCTACCTCCTTTATTACTTCGTTTCCCAATCGTCTCGGTCTTCACGGCCACTACGGTCGGGGGTTCGAATCCCCCCTCGGGCATGGATATTTGTGCCGTCCTAGTTCGTAAGTAGTTCATAAGTAGTTTGTAAGTTTAGGGACTGATGACCCCGTAGTTAAGTCCCATAGACTATACAAACATTCGAACATTTTCGTTTCCCAATCTAATTCCTTCAGCATCACCTGATTTTCTCACACTGCACTCCATTACCCTAGTTTTGCTCTTGTTAATGTTCATCTTATATGCACTTTTCAGCACACTGTCCATTCCGTTCAATTGCTCTTCCAGGTCCTTTGCTGTATCTGACAGAATTACTATGTCATCGGCAAAACGCAATGTTTTTAATTCTTCACCCTGAACTTTAATTCTTTCTCCAAATTTCTCCTTGCTTTCCTTTATAGCTTGCTCAATGTACAAATTGAATAACAATGGAGAAAGACTACAACCCTGTCTTACTCGCTTTCCAACCACTGCATCCCTTTCATGCCCTTCAACTCTGACAACCGCTGTCTGGTTTTTGTACAAGTTGTAAATAACCTTACGCTCCCTATATTTTACTCCTGCTTGCTTCAGAACTTGAAAGAGTTTATTCCAATCAACATTGTCAAAAGCCTTCTCCAAATCTACAAAAGCTAGAAATGTAGGTTTGCCTTTTCTTAATCTGTCTTCTAGTATAAGCCGTAAAGTGAGTATTGCCTCCCGTGTTCCTACATTTCTCCTGAACCCAAACTGATCTTCCCCGAGGTCGGCTTCTACCAGTTTTTGCAAACATCCTATTGAACAGAAAAGTTCGCTAGATTTACGGACACACAATTTTCGGTGTTCTTATTAACCCAGCAAAAAACCAACTCGACTTCTCTCTAAGGAAATTGTTAGCCGAGACCACACGGATGGAAGTGACAGGGACGCACTTTGTAAATATGGGCTATCCTCGTTTCCGACCTAGTTCATAAGTGTATATTGTAGCCTCCAGTCTGGTGATGTACAAACGAAGAGGTAAAAGTGTCCCGCAAACGCCTGTTATAAAATCGATGAGGTGACTGTCGGCAATAATTTTGACACCAGAACTCGTGATTCGACAAATAAAAGTATTGTACAAATTTTTTATTCCGCAATTTGACGTCAGCCACATTTAACATTCGATTTCAACTGCTCTATCATTGTCCACAATCATGTTTCTCTTCGCTACACTACGCATGTATATAAAAAAGGTCAGAAATAAATTACTGTAGCAAACACCTACGCTACATAAATGAGACCAATCGTAAAGTAAAAGCCACTAACACACGATCAAACAGGTAATACTTCGTAACGTACAAAGCGCAAAGTATTTTTACAACCACAAGTACATAACCTACATCAATTGCTTTAGAGCTCTATCAATCAATTTATATAAAGAGCTTGGTGTTGATCTAAATCATTCCTTGTTAGCTGTTCTAGGTGTGTCAGCCTAAGGGATGTTTCCAGAATGAAACTTTCACTCTGCAGCGGAGTGTGCGCTGATATGAAACTTCCTGATAGATTAAAATTGTGTGCCGGAACCGGGACTCGAACCTGGGAACTTTGCCTTTCGCGGGCAAGCGCACTACCGACTGTGCTATCCCGACACGACTCACGATGCCGCCTCACAACTTTACTTCTGCCAGTACCTCGCCTCCTACTTTCCAAACTTCACAGAAGCTCTCCTGCGAACCATGCAAGACTAGCACTCCTGGAAGAAAGGATATGGTGGAGAGATGGCTTAGCCACAGCCTAAGGGATGTTTCCAGAATGAAACTTTCACTCTGCAGCGGAGTGTGCGCTGATATGAAACTTCCTGGCAGATTAAAATTGTGTGCCGGAACCGGGACTCGAACCTGGGAACTTTGCCTTTCGCGGGCAAGCGCACTACCGACTGTGCTATCCCGACACGACTCACGATGCCGCCTCACAACTTTACTTCTGCCTCCTGCACTGGTAGTGCGCTTGCCCGCGAAAGGCAAAGGTCCCAGGTTCGAGTCCCGGTTCCGGCACACGATTTTAATCTGCCAGGAAGTTTCAAAAGAATAGACTATATTTATTCTGTCAAGCGAACCTAGTCCGGGGTAGCAGCTAGTTTGGAATATAAACGCGGGAACGTCGACCACGCCCCTGTCCAGACCGGCTGTGTGCGGACCGCCTTATTTTCGGAGCCTGCCTCGCCTTGCACAGGAGCCGTAATTCGCCTTAACGGCCGCACTCTAATGCGCCAGAGACGCACATTATGTATGGCGGAGAGCATCCGCTCTCCTGACAACGGCCGCCTAATTCCATTAGTCGTTTTCGGGAACGGAGCCAAGTGACTGGTATGAATAATTTAATTCCAGCAAAGCTAACTGAATTTAAAGAACTATTTACCTTCGTTCTCGTCGTATTTCATAATTATGCCGATGTAATGGATCCCGAAACGGCCTTAGATTTTCCGTTTGTTCGCAGCTTTGGTTCCGGAATATAATGGAAGTACAGTAAACACGATTCGTCCCCTGCTTCCTATCTGAAATGTCTCTATTAAAATTTTACATGTGCGGAAACTCCAACGTGGTCATCCAGATAAATTACAGTATTCATCTAACACGCAAATCCGTTATGTAAAATCGTTAATTTTCATTTTCAAGCCTCACGTTAGGGTTACATATATAATAATTTGCTGGGCCGTCTATTTTGGCCAAGGCGACCATATTCTGGAGGTTACGATACTGTCAAAATGTTTCCGTTTTTCTGTTTCATCTGCAGCATACCGTATAACGCCTTATAGCCACTTTCAAATAGTTGCTTAGCCGGAATAATTTGTATCAAATTATCAAACCTCAGAAAGCCACACGGAAAAACATATTTTCTTTCCATAACAACATTTCCTTATAGTGTCTATTAAAAGGCTAAACTAGGGACACAGTCTGCACCTGTCAAATGGCTCCCAAGACGAAGAAAAATTTTATTTCCAGTTATTCGCGTAATTACAGTATGAACAATCTAAAATGATTTTATATTCTAGTTCTAATAGTTATTAATAGTGATGAATTAATTGTAGTTATTATAAGGCAATTTATATTGCTTCTATACAGCCCGACGAAGTGCAGAATATTTTATTACATTTATATCTCTGTGTTATGTTGAAGCTGACGGCAAAGAAATTTGTCCTGAACATGCTCAATGTATAGATTGGATAACACTGGGAGGAGGATGCAACCCGCTTCTTCCCCTCCCAATCGCTACATCTGCTTCATACTCTTTTACGCTTTTTGGTTTCTGTGCAAGTTGTATATAACTTTCCGTTCTCTATATTTATTTTACCCCTCATAGCCCCACAATTTTAAAGCGTGTATCCGAGTCAACACTTTCTCCAAATCAACAAAACTATAAACATATGCATGCCTTCCTAAGCCTATCTCCTGAGATAAGTCGTGAGTATTGTCTCACATGAACTACATTTCTCCTAAATAGTGAAATGGAATTACTACCCAAAAGATTTGCGTCTCCCCCTTTGTGGCAGTGGGATTTTCTCCATTTGTATGTTTGTGTTGCATTTCTTTTATGTTTCCAACGAAAGAAACTTTCAGTTTTCAGAACCTTCTGTTTAGTTACCTTTCGATATGCTGTGTAATAGGACGGTTTGAAGGGGCGACACGAAAAAAGAGTTACATATCGATCTTCTGTGAGGTCGGATTATACTAGTTTTTCCTTCTGTCTGTAAATAAATCGTGTTTATTCTACATCCGTAACATCTTAAACTGATATTTCTCTCATTTTCACACATATAGGCACTTTATTTCAAAATCAAATGTTCAAATGTTTGTTAAGCTTAAGGGACTTAACTGCGGGGTCATCAGTCCCGAAACTTACAAACTACCTTATATTAAAGACGACACAAACATCCATGCCAGAGGGGGGATTCGAACCCTGGACCGTAGCGGCCGTGCAGACTGTGACTGAAGCGCCTCAGTTTCCTAGGCCACCGCGGCCGGCGCACTTTATTTCCCTGAACCGGAATTATTATATTCTTCTTAAAGTAGTTGTTGTTGTGGTCTTCAGTTCGCAGACTGGTCTAATGGAGAGCTCTCTATGCTACTCTGTCCTGTGCAAGTCTCTTCAACTGAGAATACATTCGTGACCTACATTCTTTTGAATCTGCTTACTGTATTCGTCCCTCGGTCTCCCGCTACGATTTTCACCCCACACACTTCCAATAGGCTGTTGACGATTCCTTGATGTCTCAAATTGTGTTCCACCAACCTATCCCTTCTCTTAGTCAGGATATGCCAGAAACTCCTTTTCTCTCTTATTCGGTTAAGCACCTCCTCATTAGTTACGTGATCTACCCAAACAATTTTCATCATTCTTCCGTAGCACCACATTTCAAAAGCTTCTATCATCTTTTTATCTGAACTCCTTATCGTCCACGTTTCACTCCCATACAGTACCACATTCCAGATAAATGCTTTCAGACAGGACTTCCTAACAATTAAATTAATATTGGATGTTTACAAGTTTTGCATCTTTAGAAATGCTTTTCTTCCCATAACCATTCTGCATTTTTTATCTTCTCTACTTCTGCTATCAGAAGTTATTTTGCTACCCAAATAACAAAGCTCATCTACTACTTTTATTGCCTCATTACCTAATCTAATTCCTTCAGTATCGCCTAATTTTCTGATATTACTTTCCATTACCCTCGTTTCACTCTTGTTAATGTTTGTCTTATATCTTCCTTTCAAGACACTGTCGATTCCATCCAATTGCTCTTCCAGAGTCTCTGATAAAATTACTATGTCATCGGCAAATCGCAAAGTTTTTATTTCTTCTTCCTCAACTTTAATTCACTCTCCAAATTTATACCTGCATTCCTTCACTGCTTGCTCAATGTACAGATTGAACAAAATTGGGGAAAGACTACAACCCTGTCTTAAGCATAGGGGGTATTTCCTCTGCCTCATACGTCTTGTACAAAAGGTGGAAGAGTGTCCTTATGGCTAGCTCTTCAAGAATATCAACAGTTTATACATATCATCTACTGTAGGGTACTCGTTTCGACTCAAATTTTTGACGTCCGGTTTTAGTCTGATTTTGGATCAATGTTAATATACAAGGTCTGTTCGAAAAATCCATAACCTTATCCACAATACTTTTCTACAAGTATCGTTTACATATTTTCCATGGTCTCCTACCAAATGGTTTCCTCCACAACTGATACAACATCCCAACGCCGTTCGTTTTCACCGTCCAGAGCAGTCTTGGTACACCTACTGCTGGAATGGCCTCAAAACCGCCTTCCAAATTTATTTATCTGGACAGTACAGACGATGAGGCAGCACAGTGATCTTTTTATTATTTACTTTATTTATCTTTATTTATTTATTCAACTGTACTCACCAATACATTTCAGGCCGTTTCCTTCTCACATTTTTTCGCAGACATCGCAACACAAACCACCACCACCAATTAACTAGTGGCAGGAATTCGTGATGAACTACTCCTTCAGGCAAAACAACTTTCAGCAACGCTTTGACATTCGACGGGACCCGAAAAGTTTCTTTGGACTTGGAGAACATTTCCCGTCCTAATCTGAAGAATGAATCTTGGTTTCAAAACCGTAACCGGTGACAAACATCTCACCACCAGTTGGAATTCTCTTGAGGAACATCTCGTTCTCATTTGCGCGATCAAAACGTTCTTCACACATTGCGAGACGATGGCCTTTCTTGTCTTCACTCATGAACCGTGGTACGAACTCGATGGCAACACAATACATTCCAAGATTCTGTGTCAGGATTTCACGTCACGATCCAACTGAAATGTTCACATTCATCTGCCTTAAGCACCAACATCGTAGGTTTCCTGCATCATTCAGTGTGTCTCTGAAAAGGTTTTCTTGAGTTTCACGCAGACTTTAATGCGGACGCATTGCTGCTCTAATTCCGCTGTCCGGAAATGTACGACATGGCGTTCTACCCAATACAGTACTGAACCATTACGAACAGATGCTCAAAAATGTAACTTCCAGCACTTACACATGCAACACAGGCGAGTGATCAAGGACGACAACGGGATTTTACTCGAACACAGCACTGGCGACAAAATTTCGAGTGTCCCATTACTTTTTAGAATCGTAATAAACTGTATAGTGTTGAAGTATTTACTTTCATAAAATTGTGTAAACAATCATAAAATAGTACTGAATATGCTACAATGTTACAAATATTTTTGTGTTTATTTCCGCATTTTTTGCTCCTGTTCTGACATTGTAAAAAAAGTTGAAACATGATTCAGGTATTTAAGCGGTACAACTGTTGTCTTATTTTCCTTCTTGCCACCTACAAACCATACGAACCGATTCCCTTTGACGAGTTTTGAGATAAACGATAAGCAATTAATTCCAACTTCAGCCTGTCTCTATCTACTTATCCTCTGTCTATGAATAAATTTTGACTTCTAAAGTACCAGCGGTCTTGCATGTGGGGCGCTGATCACGTCTCTCTCCATACCGCATCCGTTGACGGAAGATGACACGGCGGCCGGTCAGTACCCAGTGTGCCTCTCGAGGATTTCACTGTCTACAGTTATGTTAAATCTGAGTTTCTTATCCAAAGTCGTATTTCAATTGTTCTAGCTCAAAATGTAGATTTTGGAGTTGGTTCCATATTGCTGGATTTTTTTTTTTTTTTTTTTTTTTTTTTTTTTTTTTTTTTTTTTTTTTTAGGGAGTTTTCATCCTCTCACTAGGTGAAATACTGGGCTGGTACCCAAGTTCGTTCTCAGTTGCACATTTAGTAAACCTTCGAACACCTTCACGTATGTAACACACTATGCGGACACTTGGGGTGCACAAAAAAATTCATTATAACAATGACGACTCCGCGTCAGTGCGGGATAAAGGATGGGTGGGACGGGGCATTCCATTAAAAATAATAATAAGACAGAGAGATAGAACATTGACATCGTAGTTTTTAGATTAATCAATAATTTCTAAATGTGTCAATTAATTTAAAAGAAAACATCTATCATGAATCTGTCCCTTTAATAGTAACTACTTTTAGACTTAAAATTCGGTGAAATTAGCGTTATTTTCCGAACGCAACGCAGTGTGTGCTGCGTAAGTCAAGAACATCGTACCTGATTTCAGTGAACTACGGATCGTTTTCGAGCTGAGTGGGTAAACTTGATGTAGGTGTATAACAGTAACATTACAACAATTAATTCATTGTTGTAAAACCGTTGTTTCCATTTTTTTAATGGCGAGATTTTTCATGAGGAGTCAGACGTTCCTGATTTTTTTTTTTAATTCTTAAATTTTTTTTAGTTTAAATGATAGTTTATTACATCTGTGATATATCGTTCAAATGTTGCAACACTGATTGTACACTAATTGCACCGTTAGTCTCGGCATAATAGGCCGTTCTTCTGGACGAAAATAAAAGTGAAAACACTAATATTACACGTTAGGTATGACATTTTAATTGTAAAGCCATCCATAAGTTTCTGAATAATAAAAATAAAATTGACGTGTAAGTACTTACACACAGAAATCATGAATTAACTCATCCGTTGCTTCTGAATCGCTATCCTCAAAAGGTGACTAACATAGAATAACGTGCTAAATCAATGATTGTTAGTATTTCCAGGCCAATGATCGACATTCAAGGAACAGTCCAATGTTGGAGAAAGTGTTTTGTGCCAAAAGGAAACTATTTACTTTAAACAGTGAAACAGCATCCTTCTGGAAGGACGTCAGGATCATCTGGAACTTACATGGGCTTCAACTCCTTTTGATTATTTGTTGATTACGTTTTAAGTATTATGGACTATCTTGTGTTCAACGTGGAAATAAATAATTAAGCAGTAAATAAGCAAGCTGGCGCTGCAGTAACAGGTTACACTGAGGAGGGACCGCAGTGGAGCGCATTGAGGGGCCACGTTCCGATGTGCGAGACCGTTCCCCGTCGGGGGTTCGAATCCTCCCTCTGGCACGGATGTGTGTGCTGTCTTTAGTGTAAGTTAGCTCATAAGTGGTTTGTAAGTTTAGGGACTGATGACGCCGCAGTTAAGTCCCGTAAGCTCTATAAACGTTTGAACAGCGGCGGGCTGCCGTCCACCACTCAGCAGAAGACGCCCAGCCCCGCATCTTGACACGTAACGGTCAAAACGGCGCTGAAGAACTGACTCACTGGTTGCGTACAGCGCGTCGTACTGCAGTCGGCGTAATACGGTATGGCGCAGTTTCTAGATACATTATACTGGCCCACTTTAGTTAATGGCTGTAACACTAACAGAGGGCCTTTGCGATTGCCTTTTGACAGCTCGAAATTTAAATGAAAATAATGGCTTAACCGTTCCTCTGGCACGAAAATCAAAACTCTTTTTTTACATGGTTGTGCATTTTGTCAGAAATATTTGTAAACAAATCGGCCGTTTGTCACTGTTTGTCTGTAACATGTTTCCACTTTTTAGGTCGCGCCGTTCAACCGATCGGCTCCAAATTTTACAGGCGTAATCGTTGGCCGCCAGCAACTAGAACATCCCTTTTTTTTAAATATTTCGGACAAAAAAATAGGTTAGCAACAATAAAAATGTGCCGTTTGTGACGGCCTTGTGAGACCAGGAAATTTAATTGCAAATAACGCCTTAACCATTCACCTGAAACGAAAATTGAATAAACGTATTTGTAGAGGAGAAAATTCTTACCGACTTTGGTTTGTTATGTTATTTCCGTAACTAGCACCGTTCCCGAGATATTGGCAAAAATAACTGCGATTTGACACTGTCAATTTATTTTACTTAAACCAATACTGGCGAAGAAAATAAACTTGAGAAAGAGGACGAAATACCACGGCAAGGCAGGTAATAATATTTTAACGGAAAAAAAGAGAATAGAAAATCTGGGAGAGGTATTAAACTAACAAAGAGAAAAAGAGAGTGTGTTGGTCAAAGCTAAACTCAATTTTGGATGTTTGATAAAATACGGTCAGAGATAATATTACATGTTGAGTGCGTAGATATTATCACTGTAGTATAGTTGTAATCGTATCATGCATAATTATTATCGTCGCGCGAGAGTAGCCGAGCGGTCTAAAGCGCCAAGTTGCAAATCGCATGGCCTCCCGCTTCAGAGGTGCGAATCCTTCCTTGGGCATAGATGTTTGTGCTATCTTTAGTGTAAGTCAGTTTGTAAGTTTCGGGACTGATGACGCTACAGTTAAGTCCCATTAGCTTTACAAATATTTGAACATTTTTATTATTATTGACCGAAGTGTTTAAATAAAACATTAAACTACAGGGCCTTAGAATACCCCAATGTGGCTTTTTTTTTTTTTTTTTTTTTTTTTTTTACGTCTTTCTCTTGATGACACCATAATACCATTTACTTATACTGTTTTTGAATCAAATGCCGAACTCTATGGTATACCTTTTATTCTTTAGTCCCATTCAACTCCCAATAACAACATTTTATTCTTTAGTCCCCTTCAATTCCCAAAAACAATAATAAGAATACGTTTTTTCTTTAGTCCCCTCATCTCCCAATTATAGCAACAAGAACAACAACAATACACTTTATTACATTTAAAAGTACATTTTACTGACAAGAGATGACAATTGGTAAAAAGTACCTGAAATTTAAATTCTGAGCATTCTGAATAAACACCATATCAGTCCACACAATATTGCGTTTATTTTGTTCAAATGTTTGTTAAGCTTATGGGACTTAAAAACGCGGTCATCAGTCCCTACACTTACAAACTACTTATCAATTAGCTAAGACTAAGGACGGCACAAATATCCATGCCCGCTTGGCAACTATTCCTAGTAACATTTTCAAATAAATTACAAAATAAACGGCCGGCCGCGGTGACTGAGGCGCTTCAGCCACGGTCTGCACGGCCACTACGGTCGGGGGTTCGAATCCCCCCTCGGGCATGGATATTTATGCCCGTGGGGGGATTCGAACCCCCGACCGTAGTGGCCGTGCAGACCGTGACTGAAGCGCCTCAGTCCCCACGGCCACCGCGGCCGGCCGTTTATTTTGTAATTTATTTGAAAATGTTACTAGGAATAGTTGCCAAGCACAGTCGCGTGATTTCATGAAATTACGTTACTAAAAAAAAAAAAAAATAAAAAAAAAAAATAAAAAAAAATAAATAAAAAAAAATAAATAAAATAAAATAAAATAAAATAAATGCGAGGTTTCCTAGCGTTTAAATTGAAATGGAACGGCGTGGAGCAGGAACGGCGATCGTGCCGATATTGAGCCCTGGTGCGGACAGCTGTCAGACGGGAGCTGCAGCAGATGTGGCTCCCTCGGCGCGCGGCGAACGTCTGCGGTGCCTGGCTAGCCGCAGCCGCCTGCTGGCTGTCTGGACCGGCAGACGTGACAACGCCGCGCGGCCGTGAGGTCATCATCTGCTGCTGCTGCTGCCCGCCCCCTCCCCCCCTCTCACCCCTGGCGCTGGTGACAGAGCGCCGCACTTGTTGTGAGCGGGCAGCGCCCTGCACGCCGCTGCCATCTGCCGGCCGCCGCCCGAAGCGCCGCGCACCGGCGCCCAGCGCCCACCGGAACAATTCATTCCGGCGAGTGCGTACGGCGACCGTAATGACCGGGCTTTATTTAAACAGCGGGATAAGAGGCGCACCGGAAGCGCCGTCGCTGGCGTCCTGTTAGCCCAGGGCGAAGCCGGAAGTACGGTCGCGATGAAAGCTCCTCCACACTCCAGCCAATTTGAAACGACTTAGTATATTACAGATACAGCTCGGGTAGGGCACGCGGGTACAGCATGCATGAACAGTATTCTATTTAATGTGTACCTCGGACGACATTTAAGAAAAAGCCAGCGAAATCGAGGGTGGAAGGTGTACAGTCTTCAGAACGGATAGCCGCACATACTGGATTCAAATTATCCATTTATCCACTAACAGTCGTAAATATGCTTTGTTTTGGTTACGCGACCGGTATCGTTTTTACATTAATAAAATCGTCAGACTGTCATACCATACATCTCCATATATAAAAGGAAGTGTCCCTATTGACTAACTGACTGACTGACTCATCATCGCCCAGCCCAAACCACTGAAGATAGAAACTTGAAATTTGTGGAGGGTGTTGATCACACTCTGTAGGCGTCATTTAAGAAGCGATTTTTCGATATTCCCTCCGTAAGGGGGTGAAATAGGGGATGGAACGTTTTTTTTGAAAATACGTAGCTATTTAGGCAATTTTGAAGCTAGAACTACAAAATTTCGGATTTTAATTCAGGGTTCGAATTAAAAAGACACGTGTTTCGACATTTTTTGAAATTCGTCAAATAAGGGGGTAAAATGGGTGACGCAAAAAATTGATTTTCAAAAATATGTTGCTCTTAACTCAAATTTTAAGCTACAACTACGAATCTTCGGATATGGAATCTTTATCAGGATTAAAAATCTATCATTATAAGTATTTTTGGAAATTCAACAAGTAAGAGGGTTAAATAGAGGATAAAAAATTCTTTTTGAAAACACGTTGCTATTGATACAATTTTGAAGGTAGAGCTGCAAAAATTGATATTTGTATAGTTGGTTAGACGTTAAAAAATACGTGTTTCGGTATTTTTGGAAATTCAGCCATCAACGGGGTTAAATTGGGATGTTTTTCGAAAATATGTTGCTATTTAGGCAATTTTGAAGTTAGAACTACAAATTTTCGGATTTGGATTCGGGGTTTGAATATGAAAGACACGTGTTTCGGTATTTTTGGAAATGAGACTTTAAGGGGGTGATGTACGGGATGCAACAATTGATTTTCAAAAATTCGTTGCTGTTTACTCAAATTTCGAGCTATAATTACGAAACGTAGGATATGGACTCTTGATCAGGATTAATAAGACACGTGTTTCGGTAATTTTGTAAATTCAAAAACGAAGGGGTTAAATGAGGTGATCAAAAATTCTTTTCGAAAACACATTGTTGTCAAGACAATTTTGAAGCTAAAGCTACAAAAATTGGTATTTGTATTGTTCGTTAGAATTTAAAAAATATGTGTTTCGGTATTTTTGGAAATTCAACCACCAAGAGGGTTAAATTGGAGAGGGGATGTTTTTCGAAAATCTTTTGCTATTTAGGCAATTTTGAAGCTACAACCACAAAAACTGGTATATGTTTTCTTGGTCAGAATTAAAAAGACACGTGTTTCGGTATTTTCAGAAAATTAATCAATTAGGGGGTGAAATAGGGGATGAGACATTTTTTGAAAATACATTGCTAATAAGCCAATTTTGAACCCAGAATTACAAAAAATGATATTTGCATACTTGGTTGGAAATTCCAATGTGGACTCTTGGTGAGGATTTAAAAACTGCGTGTTTCAGTGTTCGTAAAAATTCAACGACTAAGAGAGTCAAACGGAGGGTCAAAACTTATTTTTGAAAATACGTTACTATTGGGACGATTTTCAGGCTAGATCTACGGAAATTAATATTTGGCCTGTTGGCCAATTGAAAAATTAAAAGAAAGTATTTAGGTATTTTTGGAATTTCACACATCAGGATTAAAAAGAAACAACTGGTGCAGACCAACCAGCCTACGCATGCGAAGCAGCGAGGGTTCAGCTAGTCCTATATATACAGGGTGTCTCACCTAACGATGCCACCTCAAATATCTCTGGAACGACAAAAGATATTCAAAAACGGTTTTCACCAGCATGAACGTACGGCAGATGCCTAAGAAACTAAATACTACGCGAAATTTTAAAACGTTTACAAATACTATTTTCAACACAAACATGTGTTTTTTAATAGACACCCCCTATTTTTTCACGTGCAATCAATAGCACAAAAAATCACATAAACAATGGCGTTTATTGCATCGTAATACGCCAATTAAATCCCGAGATATTGGGACGCGAAGTTGACGCTTCAAATAAATTAAGCGCACAGCTACCGCACGTCCTGAGACTCAAGCGTGAATCTCACGCTGCCGGTAATCGTGATCTGAATGACGTACTACGTCAGTCGAGTGTTAATGTATGATGTGGTATTGTATGAGAACACATCATTGACCAATTTCATTGATGGCACCCTTAAAGAGGGATAGTTTATTCCCTTCTTGAGCTGTACCTTACTTGAAGTGATCCACCTATTATAATCAGGTATCAGAATGTTGGATGTCCTGTGCATAATGTTTATTGTTGCTAAATGACAACTAGAGGTACAATTAGCGGTAACAGACGTGATTTCACGTTTCTAAACCTCATACGTTCTGCAATATGTAGCTTGTAGTGGATAGCAACGGCGTCACAGTTTCTGACAATGTATCGCATGTAATACTGTGCCCAGAGCAGGGGTTGCCTGCACTGGCGCCTGTATCCTGCTGTAAACAAACCAATGTCACCACGGAACGCTCTACCTTCAGTGTACAGGTTTCTTCTAGTCCGCTCTGTTGAACTGCTCTCAAACTGTAACGTAATTCACATACGTTGCCATATTAAAACCTATTTTCGTTTGGCTTGTTGCATTTGCGTTCATCTAGGCGATATGCTGACCTTCAGTAATGAAGAAAAACTAGGTATTACTTTAATTTATGGCGAATGTCACAGAAATGCAACCGCAGCTGTGGCACTGTATGCTGAACGCTACCCAGATCGGCGGTGTTCGTCACGTCGAACCATTGGCAACATCTGAAAGATACTCACGGAAACAGATCATTAGATTAATAAAATCAGCTCAAAATTACGACAGCAGGTACCAATTTTTTATTCAGTACATTTTTATTCAATACATGTGTATTGTACAATATTTTAGATAACTAAAAAAAAAAAAATAATAAAAAAAAAAAAAAAAAAACCTCGAGTTTGCTTTTATTTCCGAAATTGTCATTTGTAATAAAAGATTTTTCTAATACTATGTCAATCAGGAAGTCCTGTCCTGGCTTACAGCTTGAGGAAGATTTAGGTTTCGAGATCATGATTGCTGCTTAAATTTAAATGAAACTTCCACAGGTCACTACGATATTAAGTTCACTACTCTAACGATTGCTAAGAATGCTGCCAATCAAAGCAATGTGAAACCTGTGCATAATGACAGCCGAGATCTACCGAATAATAGGCCTATACGAACGCTTCCTGCCCCATGAATGCTGTCTACGTCTTTGACAATCACAGCCGAAACAATCTGTCTGGCAGCATATGAACTCCTGACTATTGGACGCCATTATAAAGGAAGTCTACTCTATTGTAATTTAGTATTTTTCTCTTTTAACCGAGTTAAAATTAAAGTGTAATCACACGCGAAACTGAAAGGTGTTCATTGCTATAGTACAAGTTCAATACCTACTAATCAAGTACGCAAGGAATTTCTCAGTACGTTATGTATCACGTAGAAGTAGATTAAAAATTATACAGAGCACACATTCATTGCAACCACATTCATTGCATTGTGTTGGCTGCATGCCGGCATCTGCATTGTTTACTAACTACGGAACTAAAAGTTTCGGTGTTGGTGAACTGATTGTTTATATTCATTTTGTTCTTTTCTTTTGTTGATGTTTCAGATGGGATTGTTGTTTGTTTCAGTGTTTGCGTAATACGTTGCGGCAGGCCATATAAAATGATTCCTTCTAAAAGAGGAAACAATCATCTATTTCGGATTTTTCAATTAAAAAGCGTGTGGTTTCGGAAGATGACAGTGACAGTGGTAAAAGCAATGTAGTTAGGCCTAATGTTTAACAGGAGACAGCTGGCACTGATGTCCTTCAACACATTCAAGTTTGAGTGAACGAATAAATGACATTGGTAATAAAGTGTGCTCACCGTTTATTTCAGATGAAGAGAGATACGAATATTTAAAAAAAAAAAAAAAAAAAAAAAAAAAAAAAAAAAAAAAAAAAAAAAAAAAAAACCTGCTGGGTACCGGATCAGTGTTACACGTTTGCAGAAGATAATGAGACCAAAAAGAAACGTACTTTCCAGCCTCATTGGTTATCACAATATAATATATGGCTAGCTTATAGCGAAAAACTTAAAGGGGCGATGTGTAAATTATGCGTTGTTTTTCCTCCAGTTACAGTCGGGAAAACTATTGAGTTTTGTGGACGTAATGAATTACCTCTTCGTGGACACTATGATAGTGGGCCATTAACTGCTGCGAAACCTGCTCTTAAAGATGGAAAATTTCGTGCATTACTACGCTTCAGGATGGATGCAGGTGATGAAGTGCTCACAAATCATTTACAAACAGCTGCACTAAATGCCACATATGTGAGATGGAAAATCCAAAATGAAATTATTGAAGAATTGGGAAATTTCGTGAGCAAATGTATCATAGAAGAAATTCGGAAAGATTACCAAAATACATAAGGCAAATAGCCTTGGTTCAGTTTGAAATATAGCCGAAAAATTCTGGCGACAATATATATAAAGAAGAGAATAACTAAATAACAGCAATGTAGAATCTTATACTAATCTATGGGTTATCATGTATCATTTTACATTTTTTCTCTATATTAAATAGTATTTTTTCTGTCCAATAGTTTATATTAATTTTTTTTGTTTAATGTGTATTATTTTGTTTGAACTTTGTAAATTATTGCACTGTTTGTTTACCTAAGCTAACTTTGTATTTATTGTTCCTATGTTGAATCAATGGCTGGAACATTTCTTCAATAAATAAATGAAAATTAATAAAATACAAAGGTTAAACATTTAAAATTGCAAATTTCTACTTCTGAAACATACAGCGTTTATATTCCATAAACGAATTTCAAGTTGGTTAATATAAGAGGCTACACAGTTAATTGTATGTGTATGTATATGTAAGTATGCATGCATGTATGTATGTATGTATGTAATATGTGTGTGCCTTAGTACTCAATGTCAAAATATATCATTGTATACAAGTGGGCCTTCCCCGAAAAAAAAGAAAAAGAAAGCCACTGCGCTTGAGTCTCAAGACGTGCGCTAGCTATGCGCTTATTTCAAGCGTCAACTTCGCGTCGCAATATCTCGGGATGTAATTGGCGTATTAACCCCCTTTCCTCCTCACGAACTGTAACAGAACTATATTATCTCAAATGAAACAAATTTTGCTACCGAGCAAGATGGCCTAGTGGTAAGACACGGCAATCACATTCGGGGGGAGGACGGTGGTTCAAATCCACCTCCGGCCATCCAAATTTTGATTTCCCGTGATTCCCCTATATCAGGTATGCCGGGATGGTTCCTTTCAAAGAGCATAGCCGATTTCCTGCCACATTCTTACCCAAAAAATCCAAGAGTAAAGGTAATTTCACAACGGCGTAGCGTATCTCGAGCTACGTCTTCGGAATGACGTCGCAGACGTAGTGGGTATCCTGACTAGAGATACGTACCCTTCAAACCGAAAGCTACGTATTACCAGCTACGTTTTCTAACCCAGCTTCGTATTTGCTCATTTGTTGAGATGGTGTGCTAATTTTAATACTGTTTCATGATAGTACGAGAAATGGCGTTTAATGTGCCGTGGTGTGAGCCAGATATCAACTTCAGTGTGCCGTGGATGGACTGAAGTTCAAGTAGCGATAATGATGATGAACTGTTCTTGTTGTATTCAGTGCCAAATAAATCGAATTGGGTTGATTAAAAAAAAAATGTTTGTAGAGCTTATGGGACTTAACTACGGGGTCATCAGTCCCTAAACTTAGAAACTACTTATGAATAGCTAATACTAAGGACGGCACAATTATCCATGTCCGAGGAGGGATTCGAACCCCCGACCGTAGGGGCCGTGCAGAACATGACTGGCGCGCCGCAGACCGCTCGGCCACCGCGGCTGGCTGGGTTCATCAGATAAATGTTAAAAGAACAGCGTATGACTAATACCACCGCCTAATGCAAGATTTACAGCTTGACGATGAAAAGTTTAAAACTTATTTCAGGCTTAATGCAGAACAGTTCAATGAAGTTTCATCCCTGATCAGCAACGACATTAAAGAACAAGATACAAATTACAGAAAATCATTACCTCCTGAAGAACAGCTAGCCGTTTGTCTAAAGTAAGAATTCTTTGCCTGTAATTTCAAAATAGAAAGGTAGCCTATTAGTGTAAGGTTGGAGGAAATGGAGTAAAAATATATTTTAATTACAGTTATATTACATAAATATATTTGTCGGTTGCTGTGATAAGACAAAATGTAAAAGCTGATAGACATATATTAACAAGCAACAACCACAAAAGAAATGTTTTGTTTGAGTTTATAGTTCATGAGGTCTGTGCTTAAAGTATTTGAAGATTGCGCTTACAGTTATAATACTGGACGAAAAGAAATTTTCAGCGAGGCACTTATCAACACGGACAGTGAATGTGACCGAGTGTCAGCAAGGTGACCATTGTTGCAGTCTGAACGTAGATTGCGACAACGTAGCTCTGTTAATCCGCCTAGGCTGATGCCACGTCCCTTGGCTTTCGGAAGACAGATCAACACTATCACATAGTGAACAAAGTACCATGTTACTGAATGTACGGATTTATATTTCGATTGACAACGTACTTGAAGGGATATCTCAATACATTACTCTTAACGCAACAAATCTATAGATGTAAATGCGATTTCGGGAGTACTCACATGTAAGGTTTAGAGTCGTTCGTGTTTACAGCGAATGGCGGTCCACCTGTCATATCATCATTAGTTAACACACATAGATGTCCGAAAGGAACTATAAATTGAAGGGATCATAAGCAAAGGGGTGAACACCTCTTGTACTTTTGAGAAAAATGAAGTGAAATTTGACAAGGTTTCAGAATTGTCTTCATATACAAAACATAATTTCAAATATTTATGTTTATATTTGCCATTAAAATCCTTTGCAGCATTTTCTATTTGCAGATTGATGTAAATGATGGTTTTCCTCTAACAATACGTAAAATATATGTGCAGTTGTATTTCATTGCGTTCAAAATATTATGAAAGAATGTGATTTATTTTGCTCTTCTTTGCCTGAAGAGCCTTCATGTGTCTTCTCAGCACTGCCTTCCCCGAAAATATCAGGAACGCATGTATGCACAACCAACCATAAATAAATCAAACCACTAAGAAACACACAAACTGTGGCAGAAAACACATTACGAAACCTGTAATAAGTAAAACATTATTTTCATCAAACATCCTGCAGATTTAAACTTGTTGTTGTTGTGGTCTTCAGTCCGCAGACTGGTTTGATGCAGCTCTCCACGTTACCCTGTCCTGTGCGTCTCTTCATCTGAGAATCGTTCGGCAACCTACATCCTTTTGAATCTGCTTACTGTATTCGTCCCTCGGCCCCCCTCTAAGAATTTTACAAAATGTTCAAATGTTTGTATAGCTTATGGGACTTAACTACGGCGTTATCAGTCCCTAAAATTACAAACTACTTATGAACTACTTAAGAACTAGGACGTCACAAATATCCATGCCCTAGGGGGGATTCGAACCCCCGACCGTTACTGGAGCGCCTCAGTCCCCTCGGCCACCGCGGCCGGCTACGAATTTTACCCCACACACTTCCTTCTAATGCTAAGCTGAAAATTCCTTGATGTCTCAGAATGTGTCCAACCAAGCTATCCCTTCTCTTAGTCAGGATATGCCAGAAACTCATTTTCTCCCCGATTCGGCTAAGCACCTCCTCATTAGTTACGTGATCTACCCATCTAGTTTTCATCATTCGTCTGTAGCACCACATTTCAAAAACTTCTATAATATTTTTTTATCTGAACTCCTTACCGTCCACGTTTCACTCCCATAAAATGCTACACTCCAGACAAATGCTTTCAGAAAGGACTTCCTAACATTTAAATTAATATTGGATGTTAACAAGTTTCGCTTCTTTAGAAACGCTTTTCTTCCCATAGCTATTCTGCATTTTATATCTTCTTCGGCCCTCAGAAGTTATCTTGCTACCCAAATAACGAAATTCATCTACTACTTTTATTGCCTCATTACCTAATCTAATTCCTTCTGCATTGCCTGATTTTCTGACATTACATTCCATTATCTTTGTTTTACTCTTGTTAATATTCATCTTATTCCTTTCAAGACACTGTCCATTCCATTCAATTGCTCTTCCAGGTCCTTTGCGGTCTCTGACAGAATTGCTATGTCATCGGCAAATCGCAATGTTTTTAGTTCTTCTCCCCGCACTTTAATGCCCTCTCCAAATTTCTCCTTGCATTCCTTCACTGCCTGCTCAATGTACAGATTGAACAACATTGGGGAAAGGCTACAACTCTTACTCCCTTCCCAACCTTTGTGTTTCTTTCTTGCCCTTCGACTCTAATAACCGCTGTCTGGTTTTAAACTTATAGGAGGCAATAAAATTCGCCTTGATATGTGAAATATGTGTACTGAACAGCTTTACAATAAACTATTACGACGTGACCATACAGCATACAGGTAAACAAATAATTTACGCCGACGTGACGATACAGCAAACAGGTAAACAAATATATCACGTGATCTGCTCAGAGACAAGAGTATACAAGCGCCCTTTCATCTCAAACTGCTTTTTGACGTCACCAGTTTTCCTTTCATTCAATTGGGAGCAGCACAGTGATACTCCACATGCATCCCTTTGCCTCAACTATGTTACAAGCTTTAGCATGCTGTAGATGTATTTATATCACGTTTCCAGGAAACATCGCTTCTACTGCTTTGATTCTAAGCCAGACAGTTCGTAAATTAGTTAATGTTGGCGATCATTGGCTGATTTACCAGTCCTTAAAAAGGTGACTCTCCAGACCACGTTGTCAAAAATTTTTACATTAAAAGATGATACTGAGACGTGGGGGCGTTCTTCATTTTTTTTTTATTATTCATTAAAAGTAGAGATATTAAGATGATTCAGTTAGATAAGATTTCAAAAAATAGACATTGTTTCTAAATAAGTAACCAATATAAAAGGGACAATCACCAGGACATTTAAAACTGATATTAGATCAGCTCTGTGTTACAATAACAGCCACAGTACACAACAATTTTTAATCCGAATGAGACAGTGATTATATACCATTAAGACCACGATGAAGTTCCTCCATTTTACAAAATATCTGAGCAGCAGGCTATTTTGTACTAGATGTAGAAATGTTTCTTCAGCAGTTTGAAAGTCACAAGTTGGATTGTTAATACCACTCCAGTTGTACTGATTGTATTTAGTTACTGCGTGTCCATTTCGTGCAATATTTAATTGTCGTCATAATTTGCGTGTAAGCTGCCTTCCTGGGAGTTGCTGATTTGGTTCATCTAAGTTGTAGCATTGAATGTCTGTTATTCCACTTAGTTTCCAGGATATGGCCTAGGATAAGTGGACCGTGTTCTGCATTACAAGACCAAGCGCCGTTACTTTATATTTCTGATGTAAGCGCAATTAGTGCTGTTTAGTAGTTATTTACAGTGAGATTTCATTACTAAGTGAAAGTACACTAACCCTTCTTTGGTACAAGAAGTTGAGAAAAATTCATAAATAAATATATTTTAAGAACCTGTAAAATGCATAACACCGTCAAAGTATTCTATCTTCTCATGCTGATACTATTGATTTGAGGCATTTTTTCAGAATGTTCATCAAATACTTGGGATTATATGTTACAATAGTGTCATATAAGGGTGTTTTATTTTGTGCTTTTCCTGTACTGCTGCCAATTGTCTTTGGATTTCTTTCGGAGCAATATTGCACACGGCATGAAGCCATGCTAGTTGGACCATTCATTCCACGTTCAATTCGATAACAGCGGAAACAACTATGGTACGTAAAGTACCCTCCGCCACACACTTTACTTGTGGAATAAAGCTGAGACGTAAGCACAAGAGTGAAATACGTAATACGTGAAATAAAAACGGCATGAAGAGTGGGCGAATAGATGCTGGATAGACCAAGGAACTTCTTGTAGATTTCAGAGAGATTTGAGAAAGTCTGCGACGACAGAGTATTGACACTGGGATACACACTATAGTTAAATATGAAAACATTTCGTGGTGATGAGCTGTGTATACGGCTTAGACATCGAAACTAAAAACATAGGCGGGTGTCGTAGTCAGGTGACTGGAACTATTGCACCATCCACTATACTTACCTGACTTAATTCCATGTGACTTTGATTTAATTGCGAAAAGAAGGAATCACTCCGTGGCATTCGGTTCAGAGCTTTTCCAGAGTTTCGAGAAGCAGTAAACCGCTCCATTCGTACCATGAATAGAACATGCTTTGCTAACGGTATACTACGCCTTCCACATCGTTGGCAACGGGTTTTACACAACGCTGGTGACTACTTTGAAGGACAGTAACAGGTGCAAACATGTAACTCTTTTGTATGGGTTATCAATAAATAGTTGCGACTGTTTAAGTTCCAATCCTCGCAACGGCACAATAGCCGTGCGCACTGAGGCCCCTTGCTGCGGTACGCGGGGACGTTCGCCGTCGGAGTTCGAGTCATCCCCTCGGGTACGGGTGTTTCTGTTGTTCTTAGGTTAAGTTAGTTCAAGTAGTTTGGTAAGTTTATGGACCGATGACCACTGCAGTAAGGTCCCATAACTTTACAAAAATTTGAATTTGTATATCTTCTTTTAAACCAATGTTGCGAACATCAAATATTCCACCAGTTGCATGGGTTGCACGGGTTGCATGAATGTTCCGTATGTGGTTACAGATGAACCACATCTTCGCAGAATTCCCTCCATGTTCATCAACGACACCTTTACCACAAACTATGGCACCAGAAGCAAAATCTCCAAATTGCTGGTCACTCTGTTCGAATTTGATTAATGTAGACAAAAAAATATTAGCGGTACTATCGACCTTCCTAGCATCACTTCTCATGACACCCTTGTCTCTGATGAACACTCGCCGTCCAGGTCAACATAATACGTTCTATTACTTAAGAAGATATAAAAAGTTAAAATAGTAGAATATAATCTGTAGAACACCTGGACAAAAATTTCAACGATTTGTAATGAATAAAAAATACAGAAGGGGCAATCCCCACAACTTGTAGTTTTTGCACACAGAAATTATGGTTTTTCGTGGTTTTCTCAGGAATGAACAAATGGTGATCTTATAAGCCGTATAAAGACCACCCTGTACTACACATACCACGCAAAATCCAACAGATTTGTTCTAGACCACACATGTCTTCTCCAAATTATTTGTGGGTTACCTTTGTAATGATCAATCAGAATCTGGTAATTGTGGACGTAAATCAGCTGCTCCTTGCCTGGATGATCCAGTTGCCAGTGGGGTCACAGAATGCACTCCGGAGAAAATTCGAAAATTATTGCTTGTACTTTGGGTTCTTGACTACTGCGCAGTGTCTTTCATTGATGTATTGCCAGACATAGAGAACTGATTTATCATCATTTCCAAACGGATAGTTGACAGCGAGTCCGCTAATCCATGTCACTGTGTGGGTCTTCGCTTGCGGAAAACAGTCCTTATGGGGGAAGAGGACCATTTCTGCAGTGATATTGTCAGGGGTTGTGCGTGTAAAGAAGGCCAACATCTGGCGGACCAAAAGCCAAACATTGTCTGCCTCGCCGCAGACAAGTCGATGGCCTTCGTCGTCTTGCACACCACGAAATGTTGGCGATGGTGCTAGGTGAATCCTGTGAAGGTGCGTCTGGTAGATCTGCTTTCCATTGACCGTGAGACATCAGCTGGACTGGACATCAGTAGGATCATGCAATGCTCGACACACTGATTTCCAGCGAACATGAGGATATTTGTGTTCAATCGCATTAAATGGAAGTCACTATTGCCTCACGGAGTACACCAGCCTAACAGTTGTCATGTATGGTAGGGTAAGCGTGGTCCGAAGTTAACTGTGTTCGAGGAAGAGGCACCTCAAATAGTAAGAGGGTACTGGGACGTCGGTCAACTGCACTGGTAGGGGAGCGGGGCAGGATTGGGTGGAGGGCAAGACGATTTTTTTGTAATTTCTACCATGACAGATATCGTAACCTAGTGGCGAATGGTTGAAGCAGTAGGCACATCCTATGCAAGTGCCTGACAGTGCTGGCAGCCATTTTGAGTAAACCATTCGCAGTGAATATATCCAAACGTGTTTTCGTCTGTGCTGATATAATTTTTCGCCATTTTCAGACGTGAAAAAGTAAGAGAAATAATTGTTTCTCATACTCTTAAGTATTATCAATGAGAAAACAGCTTGTTTAGCAATAAATTAATGCATGCAATAACTAATTAAATATATCCTTGGTGCTATAATAGTAACCTAACGTAAAAATGGTCCCTTGGGGCAAGACGGGGTACCTAGTGTGAGGGCAAGATGGGGTACCCCGTCTTGCCCCACATGATATAACATGAGCAGCAACCATATTGACTGCCATAAACGGTTTCACAAAAACAGGAATTTGCCCTTTCGAACCAAACATCTTCCTAGATTCAGTGTTTGAAACTTCTATCACGACTGACACTCCTTAAACTACAAGTGAGGCCGCTAACGTTTCTCTGAATAATGACCAAGGAGAGGTTTCAGTTGGCTCACATAAGCAGTTTATGTCAGAGAGAAGCGATGGTCCTGTCAACCAAGCCGGTACTAAAGAGCAAGATGCGCTTGCTGTAGGCCTAAGCCCAGGGTGCTCATTTTGGAATGATAATAACCCCAATTACCACACTACAAACAAGCAGGCTTCTGGGAACAACACCAATCCAGGTCATTTGCTGTTTCACCTGAACAGATTGACCTGATTCCTCATGTCCGAAAAACAGTCCTCAAAAACGGAAAAAAACTGTTTTTGTTACTAGCTCCCCTTACAGAAGAGAATTCCCGGAGAGTGCAAGTAAAGTTAGCCTGGAAAAAAGAAGGAAAGATTCACCTGAGAAGACTGTTAAAAATCCCTCTTTGTTTGTAAAGGCAAAAGTGGGCAGAATAAAAAAGCAATGACGAACTCGGCAAAGAAGATAAAAAAAATTGAAGACGAAAGTACATAAGAAGAAAAAGAAACTGCGTGCCTGTTTCTACTCGCAGTCAACAGGAGGATGGGTGTGATGCGTCTCACAGTTCATGTGAGGGAGAAGAGGACGAGGTTGCCGAGGAACATCATGTGTGTCAATTTTGCTTAGAGAACGACGATAATAACTGAATAACAAACTGAATTTTAACATCACACAGTGCTTACTTCATGCATTTTTATTAGATATTAGAAGAAATCTTTTATAAATTTGTAAACCTGTGTTCATTTAATCATTTAATTACCTTTGCCTTATACAGTATTGAGGTAACCCATCTTGCCCCACCTGCGTACCCCATCTTGCCCTCACTGTAGGGCAAGATGGGGTACTTGGTAAACCCTGGGAAAATATTTTTTTTAATAGTAAATACTAACAATTTTGGTCCTTTTATATATATATATACTAGCTGAACCCCCGCTACTTCGCATGCGTAGGCTGGTTAATCTTCACCAGTTGTTTCTTTATGAAGAATCCATATCTTAAGTTTCGTAGTTATAGCTTTAAATTTGAGTTAACAGCACCATATTTTTGAAAATCAATGTTTGCAACCCGTATTTGACCCCCCCCCCTCTTATTAGTCTAATTTCCAAAAATACCGAAACACGTGTCTTTTAAATTCGAACCCCGAATCCAAATCCGAAAATTTGTATTTATAACTTCAAAATTGCGTAAATAGCAACATATTTTCCAAAAACACCCCCTCTCCAATTTAACCCTCTTGATGGTTGAATTTCCAAAAATACCGAAACACGTATTTTTTAACGTCTAACCAACTATACAAATATCAATTTCTGCAGCTCTAGACCTCTATTTAACCCTCTTACTTGTTGAATTTCCAAAAATAATAAATATCATGGATTTTTAATCCTGACCAAGATTCCATATCCGAAGTTTCGTAGTTGTAGCTTAAAATTTGAGTTAACAGCAATATATTTTTGAAAATCAATTTTCTGCGTCACCTATTTTACCACCTTATTTGTCGAATTTCAAAAATGTCGAAACACGTATCTTTTAAATTCGAACCCTGAATTGAAATCCGAAATTTTGTAGTTCTAGCTTCAAAATTGCCTAAAAAGCAACGTATTTTCAAAAAACGTTTCATCCCCTATTTCACTCCCTTACGCACGGAATATCGAAAAATCGCTTCTTAAATGACGCCTACCGAGTAAGATCAACACCCTCTACAAATTTCAAGTTTCTGTCTTCAGTAGTTTGGGCTGGGCGATGATGAGTTAGTCAGTCAGTCAATCAGTCAGTCAATCGGGACACTTCCTTTTATATATAGAGATATAAACTCTAGAAATACTGAAGTTTATGGTGGAATATCTGGTTTTTTACTAGAGCATTTTGTAAGCGTACAAAAAATTGTTAAGTGCTTAAGTACCCCATTTTGCACCGCTCTCCCTTACTAATAGCGAGTTTGGGGAAGGGACCTCATCAGTAGGCTGGAATGGCAAATCTGCGGACGTCACCACATCTTGATATGCCTGCTTACAAAGAGGGTCATCGCTCGATGCTGTACATGACAGAGACTGAGGCATTCTTTGCTCTTTGGGAGGCCATCGTCGAAGGTGTAGGGAACGTCTGAGCCACGTGAGGAGTACAGGATGCTACATAAAAATTAGCGTATGCTCGCACCTAACTAACGGAGGCGCATAAGCAATCACAGTGGCGCAACTATGGGGGGGGGGGGGGGGGGTGAGGGGGATAAAACACTCCCCCAGACCCCAAAAAAAAAAAAAAAAAAAAAAAAGAAAGAAACAGAAATCGTATAACAACAATCTGGTATAGGTAAAGATTGGAAATGTTCAAATGTTTGTAAAGCTTATGGGATTTAACTACGGGGTCATCAGTCCCTAACGTTACAAACTACTTACGAACTAGGACGGCACAAATATCCATGCCCGAGGGGGGATTCGAACCCCCGACCGTAATGGCCGTGCAGACCGTGACTGAAGCCCCTCAGTCCCCTCGCCACCGCGGCCGGCTAAAGATTGGAAACTTGGGGTGTTTTATCATAAGCTTTTTTTTCTGTTTTTGTTTTTACCTTATGGGACTTAACTATGGGGTCATCAGTCCCTAAACTTACAAACTACTTATGAACTAACTAAGTATAAGGACGGCACAAATATCCATGCCCGAGGGGGGATTCGAACCCCCGACCGTAGTGACCGTGCAGACCGTGACTGGAGCGCCTCAGTCCCCTCGACCACCGCGGCCGGCTCATAAGCTTTCATTGGATGGGAGTGAATTAGTTTCTTCAACAGGAGTGGTAGATGGTAGTCTGTCTGGAAAATTAAAATTTTGCTCGTCAAGCAGATCTATCCCCCCCCCCCCCCCAAAGCCAAGTCCTAGTTACGCCACTGAGCAGTCGCTTTTCCCTCGCTCTATTTGAAAGGAGACACTGTTGGTGTCCTAAGCCAGGCACCTTATTGTGGCTCGTGAAGTATGTACGTGGATGTAGCCATCAGACAGGTTGCCGGCAGCTGGGGGTGTCGGGTTGTCCTCTTGAGCGGTGCCTGGTGGGGATGGAGTCCTCGTGCAGTGCTCAAGTAAATGCGGCTGCGCTTCTGCTCAAAGGCGCATCCGTCAGTGGGGCAGCGCGGTTATCATCCAGGGCGGAAAGAGGATTATCCTGCGAGGAGCGCACAATGCGGGGACACGTGATGTGTGCCGCTGCCAGGCCCGGGCCTCACACTGGAGCCGCGGGTGGCAGGGGGGGAGGGGCGGTATTTTCAATTGACAGCCGCCATTGTGAGCCGCACAAAAGGAAGGGCCGCGGGCAGCGCCGCGCGGGACCCGCCGTGGAGGGCGCCACCGGGGGCCAGGGCAGCAACCTCTAAAGCAGGCGGAGGGCACAGGTCCCGTACTGACTACTGGCACCAACGAGCTAGAATTTCATACAGTGGCTGACACACGAGTTACAGCACTCTTTGCGGCAACCTGCGGAAACTCGGCCGCCATATTGGCAGTGGTCAGTACACTTTACAGGAGTCTGTCCATCATATGTTGTTATTGAAAGTGAAGTGCTTCATTTATTGTACATTGTATTTAGTGTGCATTTTCTTTACAATCTTTGCTTCTGCAATATACCTAAAGTGTGTTCAGCATTTAAATATACAAATCGATGTATTAACACGACGAATATATCGAGCAAGAACACCAGCTGTTATGCCTCTTTTGGTCTCGGTCTGCCTATACACAAACAAAACTCTTGGCAAATGACACATAGCTTCCCCAAGAGTGAAGCTTCAGATGACCTATGTTGCAATTCCTTTGAAGTACACTCCATAAAAAAGGCTCAGTTTTCTGCCTAGCATCTGTGTGTTTCTTCTTCTGTCGCTGCTGCAGTTGATGAAAGAGTGTCTCATCTGTTGAATAATAAAGTAAACACTTTTGAGGGTCTGCACCTTCTTTAAAAATATTTTCATTTGTTGTTTGCAATACTTGACAAGCATGGTTAACATATAAACATTGCAAAGCGCGGAAGCAATATTAACAGCCGTAATTCTTCACTTGTTAAATGTCTGTGTTCTGTGTAGCAAATATTTATGTATATCAGCGTGGCGACAATGTAAGTTATTAACGGTATGTTATTTCGGTGTACAATGCTCTTGTGGAGGCTGACCTAGGCGCATTTTTGATTGCAATATTCTGTTGTTACTTACGTCTTTGTATTCAAATTTCGTCATCCAAACTTCACAACCAAACCCTTTAACTGCAATTTTACGAGTATGTGGATTTAAATAGTTTAATAAGCACCAGATAAATGTGTCTTAGACTCTGTGAAAGCAGTTGTTACAACACATTAGCAACAGATGCAAATCCGTGATCATGATTGTTCGTCATTACAATTACTTTTCACTGTACAAGTTTTGCAGAACTTTTAGACTATGAACTTGCATTATAATTAACACAAATATTTTCAAAGCGGTACTTTCGTTGTTGGATCAAGCCTCAGCTGTTATACTTCGAACTGGAAATGTATTACTGACAAATTCGTGATATTTCATTACTGCATTTTAAGAAAATACACTATCTGGCACATCAATTCGCAGCTTTGATAAAGTCTGGACACACCAACGGAACTTGATGCACATGTATACTCAATAGTCAATCTTCATTTAAATCGTAAAACTGTGTAAATAGGTAAAATTCTCTAGTGGATGTGGCATACCAGCTGTCAGCCTATACCTCTAGTAACATGGCGGACGGCAGTTCAATTTGCCTCAAACATGGCGGACCTATCGCCACTCTATTAAATTCAAGCTCGTTGACTGGCACAGACAATGTTACTCTGTGCTACTGGGCAGATCTCGCACTGTGAAGCGGACGGTGTCACCTCACCAGATACTTTCCTGCTGACAACGGCACTCTCCCAAAGGAAGATGATTTTATTTTGGTAAAAAACAGTCTTGGTTGCATAAACTTGATGTTTCACTTATTTAAACATGTCGCGTTTCGCCTCTTCTTGGCATTTCGTTACTCGCATCTACCGTATCAATACGAACTTACTCATGAATACATTTCGTTATTCGCGCCTACCGTATCGATACGAACTCTGTAATGAAACCAATACGAAGTATGCATATACTCTGTGATACAACTTATTATGAGCTGAGTAATTTATAAAGACATTCGAGACGTACTTTAAGTGCATATTGCGTAACACTACGATTTTACATTGTTATTTTTGTTTTTAAACATTTTGGATTATACTTAGGGGCCCGTGTTAAAAGTTTAATCCTCGATTATCTGACATCCGCTTTTAACTCAAACGTACGTTTTATTATATTTTTTACCCGTGAAGGTTTCAGTTAAATGTTTAATTATTTGTTTTAGATCTAGTCTGATATAAAAAAGGGTTTTTAAACAGTACGCACAAGTTCTCATCTACACATATTCTTACATAACAGTATTATCTTAATTGTTAATGTCACATACTATAGTACAACACTCCTGCTGTTCGCAGATGTAGTACTACTGCTATGATCGGTCACGCAGGCATTCGTCACGAAATATTCCGACTGATCCGACATTCCAAGCCTGTACGTAAAGTTTGGGAACAGTACTTAAAACGGAGGTCGCGGCTGGGTCTCGATAATTTGGATTAATTTGTATGACAATTGTATTTTAATCACGTGGAAATTGACTACACTGATCCTTTCCTCAGTAGTATAATTGCCTCAAAAAGCAGTCATACATTATCTACGTAGCAAGTTTAAATGTTAAGTCACAGTTACAATTTTTTCAACGTTTCAGAAACAGCTTAGCGGCCTTATTTCTGGGTGGCACCGGTAACGAGTGTAACGAGTAACGATACGTTTGGAACGAGTACTGCTTCTTCTAATAACGGATACATCCGGATACGCATCTTTTCGTTACTCTCACAGCAATAGTCGCAACGAGTGAGTCTATTGCAGCGCCCCTGTTGTGTAATTACCATACTAGGTCTCACCTGTATCCAGTGGGCGTTTTCGTACAGACGTTAGAAACAAAACTGTTTAACTGTTTGCTGTATCGTTTCGCGTCTGAACGGTTATGAAGGTATTTCTTACTCGGGAGCTGTACAATTGAGTTCATTAATGACGAATACATAGTTGATATTCTGGTCAAATATGATGTAAACTCAATACACGAAAAAAAAAAAAAAAAAAGTGTTCTCCAATCATTTCAAAACTTTGACATTATGGACTGAAGGAAATTGCAAACACATCTAACAGTATCGAAAATGCAATAAAAAGCCTTTTAACTTTAGTTTTCATGTCTTGTTTTCTTTCTAATGGTCAAGCAACATCGAATATGATTTTGTCTTCTACTAATTCTGACTCTTTCGCTGTTGAAGTAAATTTCATTAAATTCGTATTTATGGACAGTGTAAAGGTAAATATCTTTCTGTTTGTAGAAATTTCGTCTTTTTTTGCAGGAGAACGCTAATAGAAAACAGAATCCTAGGCTCTTCTGAAACATATTCGATGTGGCGAGAACAGAGCAAGAGGGTTCATCGAACCACCTTTATGCTATTTATCTCACATTCCATTCTCGAATAGCGCGCGGGCAGAAAGAACACCTGAATCTCTCCGTTCGAACTCTGATTTCTCGCATTTTATTCTGATGATCTTTTCTACCTATGTAAGTGGGAGTCAACAATATATTTTCGCATTCGAGGAGAATGTTGACGATTGGAGTTTCGTAAGTAGCCCACGCCGCAGCGATAAGCGCCGTTGTTGTGATGATTCCCATCCCAGATCCTGTATCATTTCCGTAACGCTGTCTCTCCTGTATCGTAACAATACAAAACGAGCTGCCCTTCTTTGGACTCTCTCGTTATCCTCCGTCAAACCCACGTGATAAGGATCCCACACTGGGCAGCAATACTCCAAAAAAGAACGGACAAGCTTAGTGTATGCAGTCTTTTAAGGGTTCTGCCAATAAAACGCAGTCTCTGGTTCGCATTTCCTACGACATTATCTACGTGTTCTTTCCAGTTGAAATCTTAAGTAATACTAATTCCTAGGTATTTTGTGGAGTTTACGGCCTTCGTTTTTGATTTATCTTTTAAACATAGTTTAACGGATTTCTTTTCGTATCCATGTGGACGACTTTACACTTATTGTTTAGAGTCATTTGCCAATTTTTACGCCGCAGTGATGTCTTATTTAGATCGTTCTGCAGTTCGTTTCGATCTTCCGATGATTTTACTAGACGGTAAATGACTGCGTCATCTGCAAACAACCTAAGAGAACTGCTTATATTTTCTCCCAAATAGTTTGTGTAAATAGGGAACAGCAGAGGACCAATAACACTACCCTGTGGAACGCCCGATATCACCACAGTTTTAGACGATGCCTTACCACCGATTACTACAAACTGTGTTCCCTCGGACAGGAAATCCACTATCCAGTCACAAATTTGGGGCGAGGTACACGGTCAAAAGCCTTCTGGAAATCAAGAAATACGCAATCAATTTGAGATCCCTTGTCGATAGCACTCATCTCTTCGTGTGAGTAAAGAGCTAGTTGTGTTTCGCATGAACTATATATTCTAAATCCGTGTTGACCTTGGGTCAATAGATCGTTCTGTTCGAGATAATTCATAATATTTGAATACAGGATATGTTCCAAAACCCTGCTTCAAATTGACGTCAATGAAATAGGCCTGTAGTTTAGTGGGTTACTCTTACTGTCTTTCTTGAATATAGGTGTGACCTGTGCAACTTTCTAGTCTTTTGGTACAGAACCTTCTTTGAATGAGCGGTTCAGCATAATCGAATAGAAATCTAATGGGTATACAGTCTGGATCAGAAGACTTGTTCCTGTTAAGTGATTTCAGTTGCTTAACTACTCCAATTATATCTACTTCTACGTTACTCAATCTGGCCTCTGTTTGTAATTCGAAATCTGGAATATTGGTTTCGTCTCCTTTGGCGAAAGAGTTTCTAAAAGCTGTGTTTAGTAACTCTGCTTTAGTAGCCCTATCATTGACAGGTTCGCCATTACTATCACGTAGTGAGGGTATTGTTTGTGTTTTGACCCTGGTATATTTCACATATGACCAAAATCTATTTGGGTTTTCTGTCAAATTTCGAGAAAGAGTTTAGTTGTGAAAGTATTGAAGCATCTCGCATTGAAGTCTTCGCTAAATTTCGAGCTTTATGTAGGATCGGCAATCCTGGGGCTTTTATGTTCATTTAAATTTAGCATGACTTTTCCGTTGTTTTTGCAACAGTGTCCTGACATGTTTTGAGTATCAAGGGAGATAACCTCCTTCTTTTATTAATTTATTTGGTATAAAACTGTCAATTGCTTTGAATTGGAGCCACACCTGGTCTACACTTACTTTTAGTCTTAGGAACGAGTGGGAACTGTCTTTGAAGAAGCAATGTATTTTATTTCTATTTGCTTTCCTGAACAAATATACTTTCCGATTTTATTTTTTATTTTTATTTATTTATTTATTTATTTATGGTAACTTGGGGACTTTCGATATTCATACTCGCTACGATAGCTCTGTGTTCACTAATAGCTATATCAGTTTTGATGCTCGTCATGAACTCAGGATTATTTGTTGCTAAGAGATCAAGTGTGTTTTGACACCCATTTACAATTCTATTTGGCTCATGAACTAATTGTTCGAAGTAATTCTCAGGGAATACGTTGAATACAATTTCGCACGATGTTATATGCGTACTTCTAGATCTGAAAATATAATTTCGCCAACACAATGAGGGTAAATTAAAATCACCGCCTACTATTATTGTGTTTGCAATTATACACAGGCTTTCTCTGGACCTTTCTGCTATTGTATTGTCAGAGTAGGGGGGGGGGGGGCGGTAAAAGGAACCAATTATTAACTTTTTACGATTTTAGAGTACAACCTCTACCCATAGTTACTCACAGGTACTATCAACTTCACTACACTATAGACTACTTTTGACGGCGACAAACATGCCTCCACCTATTTTGTTTAATCTATTCTTTCTGAACATAGTTAGATCTTTTGCGAAATCTTTGCTGAACTTATTTCCGGTTTAAACCAACTTTCGCTACCTATAATGATATGTGTTTCGGAGCTTTCTATTAACGCTTGGAGTTCTGGTACTTTCCCGACCAGTTACGACAATTTACGTTATACCGATAGTTCCTGTGTAAGAGTACAGCTGTCGTTGTATCTTACAGTTTGATTTAACGTAGTGTGTATATTGTCTTAAATTTTTTTATTTCATGTATTTTTCATTTCTTGTATGCAAGATATATTTCTTATGTAACGTCATTTTCTATATTGACTCATTTAGTGTAAACATGTACTATATATGTAAACCCGCATGAATCCACGGACATTCTTACGCTGTAAGTTAGCAATGCGCCAGAGAATATATTGAACCTGTTGAAAAGACTTTGGTACAGAAGTAGTAGCTGTGAGTGTCGCGCTGCTGAAGCTGTCGCGGAGCGGACTCGCTATAGTAAACACATAAATGTTTTGTTGATGGTGCAGAGGCACGGTAGGCGCAGTGTGGCGCGAGTTTAATGCAATTGCAATAAGCCTGAGAGACGTACTGTTTAATGTATTGAAGGAAGTGCGAAACAAGTTTATTTATACTCGAAAGTGATCAGTGTAATCTTTTTCATGTTTGCAAGAAAAGTAATTGTTTGGTTATCAAGTCTATTGTCACCGAGACTGATCATTGTTGTAATCACGGAGATTAGAAGGTGTATCGAGGTGATATCAATGCTTGGAGATTTCAGCCAGACGAGCTGAACAAAGAGTTGTCGATAAAAATAATTTGAACCAGCAGTAAGAGTACCTACTGTAATCATATCTGTCTTGTACGGACTTCACGACGAAGACGACGAAAGCGGATGAGTACTTTTGTAACATTTTATTTTGTATGCATGTAAATGTAGTGCTAACCCAATCAGAATTTTGGTTCAATTATACATGACTTATTTTGAAACCAGTCTTAATTTTGTAAGTAGTTGTAGTCACCCCATTATCACCATCATTAGATTATGTTGATTATGCAAGCCTGCACATTGACTAACAAGTTCAATCATTTTTCAAAATAATTACGATCAGTTTTAAAGAAATTGCTAGACGAGTTAAAGAATTGCTAATGCTGCTACTCAGCCAGTTACACGCGTACGCTACCCAGGCCCTGGAACCAATTAATCAAAAATAGTTCACGTAAGGTTTTATAAGGAACTGGAATGCTTTAAACAATATTATCATAATTATTGGGAACTTTGACTGTAGTATTTGTGAAGCTCATTGCACCACGGAGTTTCACAGTACTGAGCTATCATCATTGCAATCAGAGTCTATCAGCTATTACGATTTTGATTATAACACGAACACGCCATCACCACTACATGAATTCTGACACATTTATTAGTGAAGTTGTGCTGTTCGTGAATCGTAAGAGGTGCCAGTTGGAGGCTGTAGTCAATGCTAAGTCAGATAGGGCCAAGCTTAATTAATTACCACAGTGACTGTTTCAAGTTAATTAATATCATTTTTTATTTATTCAAAATTTTAACTTTCACTGCGAAAGTGTTGTTGCGACCCATTAGTTGTGATTTGCTGCAACATTCAATAACGAAATTATTATTACTAGAGTATATTATTACGCATTCTGAATTTTGAGATTTTTCAACGACCTCCAACAGGCAATTTTCTTACAATTGGCGACACCACTGCCAGGATAGTTTGGGCAAGAAATTTGTTAATTAAGTAATAGTAATTAAATTATCATCAAATTTTGATTTATTATTTTGTTCAGTATATTGATCGACTGATTATTGGATTTGAAATTGGTATAACGTTTGTTGATTTTGAAACATTGTTGAAAAGTTTAAACATGGCACCAGTAGGGCAGCGTCATCGTGACGCAACAATAGAGAAAAGTAGGGTCTTTACTAGGAACGCGATAATGCGTAGAAGCCAGGCATCAACAATGGATGAAAGATTAGAAAAGGTAACCGAAATGGAAAACGTACCGGAAATGGAAAATGGAAATTTGAACGTAGATCGACAAGAAATTACGCGTGATCAAAATGAGGTTCGAAGAAGTAGTAAAGATTTGAGACACTCAAACGATCGCAGGTTAGCGATAAACGTTGGTCACGTAATTAATGGAGAGAAAACTAACGTGGATGAGGTCGCGGACAATGTTAGTCATCAGCAAAAGGTAATTGACGACCATCAGAACGAATCGGAGGCTAAATGTTCATCAGATAATCTGTCATCAAGTAGTGAGGAACAGAAAATCGACAGCAATAAAAAGGATAGGCGAAGGACAAAAATGAGGGATGCTGTGCCTCAAGGAAATGCAGACATGAGTGCGTTAATACAATTCATGCAAAATATGAGCCGGAATCTTGGACAGGAAATAAATAAAATTGATCAAAAAATCGTAAAATCACAGTTAGAAATAAATTTAAAAAAAATCGAAAAATCACAGTTAGAAATGAGACGGGAACTTGGACAGGACGTAAAGAAAATAGATAAAAAAAAATTAAGAAATAAAAAAGGAAAATGAACACGTCAGGAAGCAAATAAGTAAACAGGACAAAAGGATAGATGATTTAGCCACGCAAACGGAACAACAGATCATACATGCGCAAAAAAATTGTGAGGAGCGTCACACCGAGTGCAGTAACGAAGTCACTTTGGTTAAAAAATCATTAAACAGCACCAAAGACAAAGTCGCGGGACTCGAACAGGGATTAAAACCCACTGAGGAAAGAACTGTTCAGATACGAAGAGAAATGCAGCGTGTTGTGGAACATGGAAGCAATACGTGGACCCTGCCTAGTACAGAAGCGCAAGTTGGCAGTCATAATGTTGACACAACAGATAATTGTTATCATCTCGTGAGGCAGCCTGCTGCAGGAAACGTCAGCTTTGAAACGACAAAATCTGTCACCGAAACCAGTAACCGGAATTCGCATTACGAAATAAATTTGAACGGAACTGTACCGGAGCAAAGAAATGTTGCGCCATTGCGTTGTGTTCACAACAATGAGGAGGCAAGGCGCACCGAAAATGATAGACGAATGGAAAAGTATTTGCGTAGTATCAGACCGCCACTATTCAAACCAGATGGCGACATCCATATAATGAAATTTTTGAATCATATCGAACAAACTTTACCGCGAGATTGGTCGGATCGCATGTGTATAAATTATATTCTATCCAACGTGCATGAAAGTATTCATAATGACGTTATGGCATCAGTAGCGAGAGCAGGAGCTACCGCGAATTTAAGGATCAACTAATACGCAAATATTGGTCGTCAGCAAAGCAGGATGAAGTTTATGAAGATCTTCACATAGCACCGATCTTTAACACAAATAAATTCAGTACGATGGAGAAATATGTGAAACATTACTTGAATAAGAATAGGTATCTTAGCTATCCAATACCGGAGCGAGCTTTCATTTCAGTAATGTTGGCAAAATTGCCCAGACGTGTGCGAGATCTTTTCATTGTACAACCAGTTTTATCTATAGAAAAATTTATGGAAGTCTTGGAAAGATGTGATCGAAACTGGGAAAATGGAGACCGACCCAACCGACAGGACAGAGGGAATAGGAATGGAACAGATGATCGACATTATCGGAGGGACGAAGGTACTCGCCGTGAAGATAACGGATACGGGCACCGACAAGCGGATACACGGAAGGTCACGAGGAGGTGATACCAATAACGGCCGACAAGATGATCGACGGCAAAGTCATCAGAGAGAAGAAGAACCGAGACAAGACCGACAGGAAAATCGTAATAGAGAGAGGAATAATCGAAATGATTGGCAAAACACCGGAGCTAGGCCCAAAGAATACAATCAGTTACGTAATGTAGACAGAAGTAGAGGAGACGGAAGAACAGTCTACGAGAAACCGGGACCTCGCGACAAACAGGTTTATGCGTTAGAAGCACGCACAGTAGATAATGGAGGCACCAACCACGAAATACGTAATAAAAGTACGAACAATCATGAAGAAAACACACGTTGTTTAAACTAATTGAGCGGCCTGCTTTGCCCCGTGGCGAGGCCGCAAAGCATTTAAAGGGGATTGAAGGACCGACGAGCTCAGACGAAAATGCAAAGAAAGAAGACTCCGATAATGAATGGATAACGACAGATGATGAAGACGAATCTGACGTTATATACAAGACTACGAACGTAATTGAACGTGGCAAGAATGAACGAACAACAACTGTAGAAGCAAAGAAGCTTGAGGGCGCGCAAATAAAGTTATTGACGCATCAGCACAAATAAATAAAGCAACAGTTGGGCCAGAAACGGAACAAGAATACCATGAAAGAATGTTCGTTGAAGCAATAGATGCGTTACTGGATAACAATGATCAAGATAAGAAAACTTGTTGTGTACAACTGGAAGAAGATACTGACGTGGAAGAGACGGAAGACAGTGACGAATCGGATACGACAGAAGATGAGCAGGAACAACCAGACAACAAAGCAGCAGATACCGTAACCACCTGTACGGAAGAAGTAGCAGAAAATTATGATTCATTGCAGAATGAGTTTCCTGACATCATCGAACATATCGAAATTTGGAGCCACCACGACGTTGCAACAACAGCACCGCAGATGAGACAATGCAATGCCATCCGAACGTCAGATGAACAACAAAGGTTATCAATGGAAGAAGAAGATGTGCTTAGAACTGAAATACGAGTATTGAGAGACGCCAAACAGAGCGAAAGCAATACATGACCGAAACTAAAACTGGTAATCGGAAGCAAGGATTATGAAGCATTAATTGATACTGGGTCGATGATTTCAATTTTGACACGAACGATTTATGAGGATGTTAAGAAAAGCTTGCATAGAATAGAAGAGCTTCCAGCAACTAGATTGAAAATATATGGAGCTTTCAATTCTAAATTTGTGGAATCAAAGAAGAAGATTTTCTTGCCGTTTAAAATCAATGAGCTTAACTAGCTATTTTACCATGAGTTTGTAGTAGTGAAAGAAATAAATATTCCGTTGATAATTGGAGCTGATTGGCTACAGAAAGTTAAAGCGGTCGTGGACCTGAAAATAAATATGTTGACTGTTGAAGACGAAGGAAACCAGTACACCAACGAATTATTACAGCAAGTGGAACATCCACTAAAGACATTTAATATCAGATGCAGCCTGGAAGACATAAAAACAAGTCATGACAAACAAAGGCAAAGAGAAAGGTTAAAAGAGAGGGACGAACAATTTGAAGATGTGAACGGTATAAGCAACGTGCCGACAACAATGAAGCGTGACGCGCCGCGAGCCGGCACAGAGTACTGGAGAAGACGACGCGTGAAAATGAAAGACTCAACTGTAAATGAAACATCTGACTGCAGTTATGTGAATCAAGAGCATTGCAGCGGACGAGGAAGTGTTGTACAGCAAAATGAAACCTTACTTGGACTGACACACAAAGAAAGGACACATTTTTTACTCGAAGAAGACGACACCCAAGAGGACACCGAAACGAACTTGATGATTACCGGATTTTTAGGAGAACGGATTCTTACTGTGACACCGGACACCGGAAGCCAGTACAATGCAATCGAAGAGGATTTTTACTTAATTAGCCAAAAGCAGAAGCTAATTATCAAAGAAGACTATTGTAATATAAACACTTCATCTATTATACCAAAGCAAAGCGTGCAAGTACGGAAACGAGTAATGCTAGAGATTATTGTATGTGAAAAGCCATAGTGGCAGAATTTTTAGCTGTCAGAGGATTAAAGGCCGACGTCGTGATTGGTGCGGACACGGTGCGGAAGTTAGAAATGAAAATTAATTATTAAGAAAAATATATAGAATGGAATGTGGGTGGAATCAAGACGAAATGGAACTTATTCGAAAAGAAAGAGAAAACACACGCAGAGATGCAACATTTCGTTGACTCTGTGTACCATTTTTCAAAATAATTACGATCAGTTTTAAAGAAATTGCTAGACGAGTTAAAGAATTGCTAAACGTGTTACAACACAGAGACCAGTAATTAAAGTGCAGTGCTGTTCTTTTTGCAATCAATGATTAAGCAAAATATTTTAACTTGCAAGAGAGTTTGCACGTAAAGTTGGTTTCATTTATGTAGACAGTAACCAGACTAACAGTATTCAAAGTATTATAGTAGTTTTACCAGACTTGACGAAAGTAATTTTTATGAAATACAATTAAATGCCAGACTCTGCTCAGCCAGTTACACGCGTACGCTACCCAGGCCCTGGAACCAATTAATCAAAAATAGTTCACGTAAGGTTTTATAAGGAACTGGAATGCTTTAAACAATATTATCATAATTATTGGGAACTTTGACTGTAGTATTTGTGAAGCTCATTGCACCACGGAGTTTCACAGTACTGAGCTATCATCATTGCAATCAGAGTCTATCAGCTATTACGATTTTGATTATAACACGAACACGCCATCACCACTACATGAATTCTGACACATTTATTAGTGAAGTTGTGCTGTTCGTGAATCGTAAGAGGTGCCAGTTGGAGGCTGTAGTCAATGCTAAGTCAGATAGGGCCAAGCTTAATTAATTACCACAGTGACTGTTTCAAGTTAATTAATATCATTTTTTATTTATTCAAAATTTTAACTTTCACTGCGAAAGTGTTGTTGCGACCCATTAGTTGTGATTTGCTGCAACATTCAATAACGAAATTATTATTACTAGAGTATATTATTACGCATTCTGAATTTTGAGAATTTTTGACGACCTCCAACAGGCAATCTTCTTACACCTGGATCTATGTTTCTCTTATGATCGACCTACAACCTCTGAGACAGCCCCCTATACTACACAACCGCCCAGTCCACGCCACACAGACCCCGCTGCCCGTGTAGCCGCTTTCTGCGTGTAGTGGACTCAGCGGAATCCGGAAACTCACCACCCGATGGCGCAAGAGAAGGAATCTGCAGCCTACACGGTCGTAGAACCGTCAGAGCCCTTGAGTCAGACCCTCCACTCGGCTCTGTACCGGAGTTCCACAGTCGGTCCTGTCAACAATGCTGCAGATGGTGAGCTCTGCTTTCATATTGCAAGCAAGACTGGCAGTCTTTACCACTTCAGATAGCCGCTCAAAACCTGAGAGGATCTCTTCAGATCCAAAGCGACACACATCATTGGTACCGACGTGAGCCACCACCTGCAGTTGGCTGCACCCCGTGTCCTTCATGGCATCCGGAAGGACTCGTTACACATCTGGAATGACTCCACCAAGTATGCACACGGAGTGCACGTTGGCCTTCTTCTCCTTTTTGGCAGCCATCTCTCTAAGGAGCTCCATTACCCGCTTAACGTTGGAGCTCCCAACTACAAGTAAACCCACCCTCTTTGAGAGCCTGGATCTTGCAGACTGTGTGGTGGCTTCAGGATGAGAGACACTATTCGGCTCAGGACCGTTGTCCTGAACCGATAGCGCCTCAAACCTGTACGAAAGGCAAACCGGGGAGGCCTCACGATCGGTACCCCGGAATGTCTTGCGCCGCCTGCCACGCACTGGAGAAAAAACCTCCTACGCAAAGACGAATGGGTTGTCTCATTACTGGCCTCATTGCTGGCCTCAGGGCGTGACACTGCCGCAGGCCTATCGGTGGAAACGACGGGAGTCCGTTCAGTCCCAACTAACGGCCAACAACAACGACGCCCCTCGTTCGCAGCCTCCAGTTGTGCAGCCGAAGTTAACACAGCTTGAAGCTGGAAGCGAAGTGTTACCAAGTCAGAATGCATCCGCACACGGCAGTCACTGTGCCTATTCATGAGTACACTGCCGAGAAAACAAAAACTACTGTTCGTCGTGCACTCAAAGGAAGACCACAAAGATTTATATCTATCGATGTTTGCAGCCGCCACTGCAGTTCTTTGCTTCTGCACAAACGCATTCTGCATCACACTCGGAAATTTAGAACTTCACATTAGGCACTATCTATACATCACTGACGTCATAAACGCACTCGCGATGTGGTTGGCGGCTGATTCGTACAGAGTCATGAAAGGTGTACGTAATTCGAGTAGCCGATTTTCAGCAGAAAGTCACTCGTGTACAGCGGCCTTAATGATCACGCTGTTGACGGGGTGTTAAACCCCAAGCTGCATTCCTACTCTTTTGTTCCAGTCGCGTATAGTTCGCGGGAAAAACGGCAGCCGTTAACCCTTCGTGTTGATGCTATACCCTGTAATTTTATCCACATAGTCCTTTCGCGAGATATACGTAATTGGAAGCCATAAAGTGCATAACCCATAGAGTGAACACACACTGTCAGAAATTTCGCAGTTACTCAAGGGCTGCCATAAGTCGCGGATTTCGCGGACAATCCGCGATTTTATGTTACAAAATGAATGTCCTGGATCACGACATAACTGAAAGGATGAATAGAAGGGGTATCTGATTTTCCCGTCCAGTTAGTATGACTAGTACATGCTTAAGGAAAGACAAATGCGAAATTAGGAAGAGTTGGGTTCGGTTTCCTAACATTCAGTATTTCGAGTATACAATGTGTTAAATATCAATAGGAAATACACAATGACAATTTTTAATGGCAGATATCTGATAGGTAATCAAAAGCTTGACAAAAGGCGTGAATTTTAAATCCATTAAGAGAAAAGCAAGTATAATTTAAAATTTAAGAAAAGGCTTCACTTGACATCTTTGAATTCACATCAAAATAATTTCACAAGGGGAGACAAACAGTTCAGTATAACTTCACCCGACTGATACACATTAACATATTCAGAAGTAAAACGAACACATAATAAAATCAAAGTGAAAGGCAATTAAGATGAAGAATTAGCCCGTATCAACACAGAGAATAAACATGATATCAACGCGCAATTTCCTAATTAAACTTGCCTGAAGGGCCCAATTTAAAACAGCGACAATAATTACTTACAATAGTAAGTTTACGGGCGCTTAAGAGCAAAGTACTGGTAGGCTTTTGACAATAACAGTGAGATAAAATGTTAAGTACCAACAATCGTTTCAATCAATTTGTCTGAAGGACCCAATATAAAATGACAACCATAATTTGCAACTTAAGAATAACCAACAATTAACAGCAAACACTAGTTGGCAAATGCCACAAAAAAGACAATGAGATTCAAAAGCTCAGAATTACTTCAAGGAAAATATTTTTTATAAAAGTATAGGTGAAAGGTTTTCGCCGCTACATGAAAGGTTGTATTTCTTTCCTTCCTTTTTTAAGCAGCAAAGATTCCAGTTAAACAGGCCTGAAGGGCAAAAATTAAAAAAGAAACCGACAATAATAGCAGATTACAGTTCAAATTACTCTTTGGTCAACAGTCCATAGTAATTAACTGCTAAGGGCAACCATAGGAGAAGTACCACACACTTTAAGCAAATATCCAAGAATATGCTGCTCAAACATGGCTCACAGATACACGGCTTCACAAACAAGTTAACAGTTTAAGTGAGCAATGAATATTAGACATAGCACAAATGGGCAAACACTAATCAAAGTCATATTGCAGCAAACTAGAAGCAGCAAAGTCTTCCCCAGTAAAACAGCGAGTGGTCACAGATGGAAGGTAAAGGAAAGGAAAATGTTTAAGGAACGAATTAAGGAACTACAGCCTTAACCCGAAATAAACCTCTAAAACAACACAATATTGCCCATAAATACGACTACGAGTTGGCGTAACCTGCCCGTAGAAGAAAACCTTCCCGCCTACGATTACGGCTCTCCCCGGACGATCGGCGAGGTAACAGTTGGGTAATTTTTACCAGACAAAGCCCCAGAGACCCTCAAGTACTTTGAGATCAGAAAATAGCAGTTAAGGAACCATATAATATCAAATTTCATGGACGAGTAACCCTTCAAATAATAGCAGACCAAGCTATCAAAGTACATGCAGTCACAAGGACATTAGGCATGGAAAATCGCTGGGGCTCAGGCAACTACCCTAATCTAAGATGTGGACGCAAACACAGGCAAATACATGCCAAACCAAGAGGCAAAGACGCCAACTAAAGCAGACAGACATGGCCAAGCGGAGCAGCTACTTAACCCCAAAATCCAGTATTACGAGGGTCACTCCAAAAGAAATGCACACTATTTTTTAAATACAGTTTTCATTCTGCATGTCTGAAAGTTTTACAGTGTGTAGATACATCCTTCCCGCTTGTTTTCAAACTTTGTTCAACCTGTTTCCGGAGTAGCGCCGTCACATCATGTCTTCAAAATGGCTGCTACACTTGACGTTCGTAAGAAGCAACGTGCTGACATTGCATTTCTGTGCTGTGAAAACGAGACAGTGTGAAAAATCCACGAAAGGTTGAAAAAGGTGTATGGACATGCTGCTGTCGATCGCAATACTGTGAGTCGGTGGGCAAGCAGGTTACTTGATGAAAGCGGGCACGACGATCTTGAGGATTGTCGTCGTAGCGGGTATTCAGGCGTTGGTTCCAAGATGGCGTACGGTAGTTGAGAGGGATGGGGATTATGTGGAGAAATGAAAATATTCTTCCTAAAGTATTTATCTACACACCGTAAGACTTTCAAACATGGAGAATAAAAACTGTATTAAAAATGGCACGCATTTCTTTAGGAGTGACCATTGTAGTTGTACACGCCGTGCCAGGTGCGCCTCAGTAGATTACTCGGCAATTTACAAGAAAGCTTTCCAGCGAAACAGCCGCGCATCTATCGATCTATCGAACGTGCTCGATGGTCGATGATTACGTTGCGCGTATTTTGAGATGTTTACTTGTGATATACGGGACGCATTCTCTCAGTCTGTGTTACTGAGTGTGACTGAAGGTATTGACGTGTTTACTAGTGTCATTGATTTATGTTCCAGTTATACAGTTTCGGCGGGTGAACGCTTAACGTGGAACAGTTTAATTCCTTCTTTGTCGACGGTGGTCAAGACTGTGAAATTTTGTACAAAGTACGGTTAATTGCGAAGGTTATTATCAATATTTTCTCGCAATAGCGAATTTCTTTTAGCGTCACTGAATAAGGTATAGATGTTCTACCAAATGGTGACATGAAAATTTGTGCCGGGCCGCGAATCGATCCCGGGTTTCCCGCTTTTCGCGAGAGGTCGCCTTAACCACTAGGCTACTCGAACACGACTCCAGGACCGACCCAAACTTCCATATGCCACACTGACTGGTAAAACATCTATACCTTAAACAGTGACGCTAAAAGAAATTCGCTATTGCGAGAAAATATTTATAATATTACCATCACTGTAATTCGTCACCATACAGTAATTTAGTGCCCCTCGGTTGCACAGTGGTAGCGTGCCAGGCTACAACTCCAAAGGTCGCGGGTTCGATCCCCGCCAGGTCCTAGGATTTTTATCTGTCACTTTCCACTTCTTTCACCTCTGGCAGTATTGCTCATGTGAAAAATAGCGAGTAGCACCGTGGTTCGAAACCCACGTTAAACTGTAGGTCCCCCTATAACTGGCTGGGTAAGTCAGTTTGAAGGTCGGAGGAAGGCAACGGCATACCACCTCCAAACAGGACCATGCCTAGTAAAGCACTGTGGTGTTCAAACCAATCTTCGGACTGTTGACTGCTTTACCTTTACAGTAATTTAACAGATGCCTAAGCGAGGCAATGACGATAGCTAGGTAGCTTAATGCCTCGTTGTTTTTCTTTCTCCTGGTGCGGTAATACAGATTAAGCTGCGAGTACTAAGGGATGAATGCAGTTGACTCATAAGTGCAGTCAGTGTGGCATATGGAAGTTTGGGTCGGTCCTGAAGTCGTGTTCCGGTAGCGTAGTAGTGAAGGCGACCGCTCGCGAAAAGCGGGAAACCCCGGTTCGAGTCCCGGCCCGGCACAAATTCTCATATGTCACCATTTGGTAGAATATCTATACCTTATACAGTGACGCTAAAAGAAATTCGCTATTGCGAGAAAATATTGATAATATTATCATAACTGTAATTCGTCGCCATACAGTAATATTTAATTGCAAAGGTGTTCAGACAGTGCGAGTAGGAGTTGGCTTAAGTCTCGATCAGCGGCATGGGGGGGGGGGGGGGGGCGGTGGGCGTCGCGGTGCGTCCTTAGCAGCGTTAGGTTGGCAATGTAGTACATTTCAAGTAGCCGATGGCGTGTAACTTTGATTTTACGAATATATCACAATTTTAAGGTGTTGTGAGCAAATCTTATGATTTTTAAAACATGTCATGATTTCAACAGAAGTGGTTAGGCAGGAACCGAAGGCTACAGATTGAATTGTTGCAAGCGTTCTACCAAATTATGAACACTGAAAAAATTATAGTAATTCGTATAATTTGAGAGACTCACGCGTATTTCGGTTTACGTAACAACGAAGTGTTACTTCTGAACAGAAAGACAGTGCATGTGGAGAAACAAAGTTGTGGTGTGCGATGTTCTACATTCGAATACTGTGATTCATTTCGAAAATAAAATCATTGAAACGTGATGTCAACACGTTCATTTTCACATCTTGTAAACATTGTGTGCCGCCATTCATCCCAGCATGCACAGCAACTGTTGCCTGCACTGCCGCACTACGTCTCGTAAGTACATTAGGCCATGCCGCTGATGGAGACTTTTACCGTAGGAGTTAAATCGGCAAATAAGAAAATTCCTTTCCTGTTGGTTTTCAAGAAATGTGGGATGAAAATAACGATAAGAAGAAACACATGGTTTGAGGTTATTCCCGATGGCTTACACATCAAATGGCTTCGTTCCTGACGAAAACGCCACTCAGGAATAATGTAAGTACGCTATATACTTGTATTTGTATTGTGACAGAAGTTATGCCGCCCGCGGTGGCCGAGGTGACTGAGGCGCTCCAGTCACGGTCAGCACGGCCACTACGGTCGGGGGTTCGAATCCCCCCTCGGGCATGGATATTTGTGCCGTCCTTAGTATAAGGTAGTTGATAAGTAGTTTGTCAGTTTAGGGACTGATGACCCCGTAGTTAAGTCCCATAAGCTTAACAAACATTTGAACATTTGATTTGTGACGGAAGTTAATGACGTAACTCTCACCGGAACAGTAATAGCACGTTCGATATATCGATGGAAAGGTTTCTTGCAAATTACCGATTACTCGAAGTGACTCCGTTTAATCCAAGTTCAAGATTCCGGAGAAGCAGCTACATGTCGAGAGGCTCGAGTGCACATCAGACGCCGTTGTCACATGGGACACACTAGACGAGACCGCTTGCCCGGCAAGTGGCACATCACTCGGTAAACCTAGTCAGCACGCCCCGCCCATGCCCGCTCACAGTACCGCCGCCGAACACACAGAACTTGCCGGCTGAAGACGCACTGTCTCACTCCTCGCACCGCCTAGAGAGATTGGCCAATCGGCCGGTGTCCGCCATGTTTTTACCAGATTGCGCGCGGGAAGTACACTTAAATAGCGCCCCACCCAGAAGTGCAACCACTTGACGATTGAAAAACGCATCAGTTTCACCCATGACACCAAAGCACATCTTCTAACTTACTAATCAGTACATCTACATCTATGTGGGATACTCTGCAAATCACATTTAAGTGCGTGGCAGAGGGTTCATCGAACCACCTTTATACTATTTATCTTCCATTTATAATATTACATCGCCGATTACATACGTAAGCCATAGACAGTGGTGTTACTCTTTGGTCCGCTATCGTTCTCGTTTCTCATCTCTGACCTTCGTCTTCCCATCCTATTTTCCTGGCAAGGAGTGAGAACGATGAGCGACGAAAACCTATGTTCTTTTTGTTTGTGGATGAGATCGGAGGCATTTTTGTTGGCTGCTCTCAATTATGTAAGTGTTGTAGCGAGCAAAATTTATTTTTATTTCTTTCTAATAAAATACTAAAATTCAGAACACACAAAAGTGTTGAAATTTGTTTCATACCTAAATACCCATTTTTTATTTCTTTATAAGTTACTATTTTTAGTAAATCTTTAGTTTAGTAATTGCAGGTCCATACTTTTGTTGGGCGCCATTGTGCGAGCCATTAAGATTCGCGAGAATCCTGGTAAAACAGTAATAATAGCCAAATAGAAACATAGCATTTTATGAATATAAAGTAATTTTATCTCAATATTAACAGTTTACTTCAAAAATATCTACTAATGTACTACAATAGTAACTTCAGTTTAAGAGGAAAAATATTTAACAGAGAATAAGTAGGTCGATTTCCGCCAACCCCTTTAACGTAATTTAAAGAAAAATAAATTACCATAGGTTGCTTTACTTTTCTTGTGAGTAATGTTCGTAATGCCAGCTGCTTTTCTTACGACGCGACGTAACGTGCGCGAATAATAAAATGTTATCCCTGTGTTACCAACCTAAATCCGCTGGATGCTTATAGTGAAGTATAACCCGACTTGCGGCAAATCTTAAAATCACCAAATCTTGACAAACAATTGAGACGGGCAACGCTATACATTCCATTCTCGAATAGCGCGCGGGAAGAAAGAACATCTCAAGCTTAACGTGGTTAAGGAAATGCCATTCATCCGTGTTTATACAGGCCTAATAAATGTATAAGCCAATACGTCTCATGAAACAATTTCTATGAGTGTCGAATGTTAATATCATATTTTAAGAAGTTGTGGTAATTTCGACAGTTGGAAGTGGATTAATAAGAAAGAGAGCTATTTCATGTTACGTATTTCAAAGAAAATAATGCTAATTCAGAATTCTGTCTGCATATATATCGCTGAAATTAGTACACTCTTATCGCTTTCTGTCCCGATATAATGAATTTTCGGTTTACTGCCGATCTTATAACATTTTCTTACTACGGGCAGACCAGAAATCTGCACGGCCACTACGGTCGGAGGTTCGAATCCCCCCTCGGGCATGGGTATTTGTGCCGTCCTAGTTCGTCAGTAGTTCATAAGTAGTTTGTAAGTTTAGGGACTGATGACGCCGTAGTTACGTCCCATAGACTATACAAACATTTGAACATTTAGACCAGAAATGTCATTCTGTATATATTTTTAGGGACACGTTTCGCAGAAAATCGGAAAAATACCGATCTACATCTAGTGAAACAGCAGAAACAAACTCAAAATAGGTAATTGAATATCGCCAATGAGTCAATAATCCCGCCCCTGTCCCTTTCTCACGTCACAACCCGTAACCAAATATAGGATTGTGAATAGCCAGTAATACACGGCCAAGGGGGAGGTGTCGTAGCCATGTTAAAACATACCTTGTAGCACGACATGTAAAAAACCAGAACCATGGACTAACAAAAAACTAGAAAAATGCGTTTAAAATATTCAGGGTTTACCGGATACGAATTCGGGCTTTTCATTATAAATCCAGTACGCAACCACTACACCAAACGGGACCTTCTTAGACGGGACGTCTACTACGAAATTTTATTAGTGCCTTTCTTGCTTTGGGCGGGAGAAGCAGAAAATATTCACTCAGGGAAGCCCTGCTTACACGAAAGCGCACCCGAGCGAACATAGGCGAATACGCATTTGCCAGGAATTCGCCTGTGCGTGCACGCATTGGCTTGCACTTGCGAATAAGCATTCACACCCGAGCGAACGGAAGAGAAATCAGCACACTGCCACAAGGCGAGCAAACGCAGTTTGTCGCTTACGCTAGCGCCGAAGCGGAGAGGAGGCGAACTTCCTTTGATGGTTCGCCCTGAAACCGACACCCAGCGGAACACAAGCGAACACCTGCGAATGCGAGCCGAACTTGACCGAACAGCGCGCGCACAGCGTTCACACCAGAGCTAATGCTCGTTCGCTGCTGCTCGTTCGCTTGTGTTCGCTGCGGTGTAAACGGGGCTTTAGACGCCTTTAAGGTTCCCGCTTTTTCAGTTAACTTTCACCACCCACTGTTCTCGCATTACCTCACGCCTTGGGAACGCAAGCATCATATAACAATCTTCACTTCGGCTTTACAGCCAACAGAGGAACAACAAGATATTTCTCTTGACTGTCCTTAATGATTATGTAATACACATTATTAATTACACTCAGTAAATCACTTCAAACCAACATATAATCTTAAAAATTGTCGGGAAGTTCTAAGGTTATAGTCAACGCCTAACGAACACGTTAATTTACGTAAATAGAACGACAAAAGACGTGCAAAAGTGCAGCAGTGCCTACCGTAATACAACCTCACGTAACTGCACAGTGAAATGGCTGCCAGAAGCTTTTAAGACACCACACAGTACAGAAACGCACGCTGTAGCTCTTCACTCGCATGTAAATCTCGCCAAATATGGTAAAGAGATGGCGTCCTGTACTCTCAGCCAGACTGGAGCGGTTTCCCAATACATAGGCTCTCTAGCACCACCTCGCTGATCATGCCCTCTCACGGGTAGCGAAGATGTCCAAGGCAGACTAGCGCGAAGCTCAATCCGGCGTGCCAACGACGGACGGGAGAAGTAAAAAGAAGATAGATAGGACTGCGCTCCGTGATACGGATCTGGCAAGGCACAATAACAGTGTTTAATTTATTTTATTGTTATTTACTAAAGTCTTAGCAGTGATCATCATTCACGTTTTTCATCAAACTTTTGGAGAGAAGGTTGCACAAGACGGTAACACCGTGGTTGGCGAAATAGTTGATTATTCTCTGATAAGACCATCCATACATCGCCCATCTCGCGCTGTGGCGACAGTCACGCTTGTGTTTTGTAGATCTGGCGAGAGTGGACAACGTAAGGAGCGCTTTCCAAAACACAGTTTCCAGAGAATAAGCTCTCTTTACACTACAGAATTTGCCTTGAAGTAGTGTCATGTGTGCCCACGAATTTGCGTGGCAAATACGAGGGTCACTCCCAAAGAATTGCACACAATTTTTGTTTGTTTTTAATACAGCTTTTATTGTAGATGATTGAAAGTTTTCCAGTGTGTAGATACATCCTTTAGGAACAATATTTTCATTTCTCCACATAATCCGCATCCCTCCCAATTGCCTTACGCCATATTTGACCCAGCGCCTGTATACCTGCACGGTAAAATTCTGGACCAAGACGTTGTTTGGCAGCGTGCACAAGGGAGTCATCATCTTCAAACCTTGTTCCACGATGAGAGTCTTTCAGTTTCCAAAAGAAAAAAAAAATGTTTGTATAGCTTATGGGACTTAACTACGGGGTCATCAGTCCCTAAACTTACAAACTACTTATCAACTACCTTATACTAAGGACGGCACAAATATCCATGCCCGAGGGGGGATTCGAACCCCCGACCGTAGTGGCCGTGCAGACCGTGACTGGAGCGCCTCAGTCCCCTCGGCCACCGCGGCCGGCTCTTTCAGTTTCCCAAAGAGATGACAGTCACATGGAGCCAGGTCAGGACAGTAAGGCGGGTGTTCCAGTGTTGTCCATCCGAGTTTTGAGATCGCCTCCACGGATTTTTGACTGACATGTTCCTGCGCATTGTCGTGCAACAGCAAAACATCCTGTTTTTGCCGATGTAATCGAACACGACTCAGTCGTGCTTGAAGTTTCTTCAGTGTCGTCACATATGCATAAGAATTTATGGTGGTTCCACGTGGCATGATGTTCACAAGCGAGACCGAGACTCCTTCGGAATCGAAAAACACCGTAGCAGTAAAGTTTCCAGCAGAAGTTGTAGTTTTGATTTTTTTTCCTTGGGTGAATTTGCATGATGCCACTCCATTGATTGCCTCTTTGTCTGTGGTGAAAAATGATGGAGCCATATTTCATCACTGTCACAATTCTTCCAAGAAATTTATCTCTACCATTCCCGTATTGTTCCAAAAGTTCGCAGCAAACCGTTTTTCGTGAGCCACTGTCAACATCCTGGTAACTCACCTGGCACAAACCTTTTTTAACGCCAACACTTTCAGTATTCTGCAAACAATTCCTTCCCCTATCCCAATGTAGCGTGACAATTCGTTCACTGTGATGCGTCTGTCAGCAGTCACCAACGCGTTAACTCTCTGCACATTGTCTGGAGTGTGTGCAGTACGAGGCCTGCCGTGCCCGCTTTCATCACGTAACATGCTTGCCCACCGACTAACTGTACTGTGATCGACAGATGCATCTCAATACACCTTTCTCAACCTCTCGTGGATGTTTCCCACTGTCTCACTTTTACAGCACAGGAATTCAATGACAGCACGTTGCGTTTGACGAACGTCAAGCGTAGCAGCCATCTCGAAGACATGCTGTGACGGCGCCACTCACGGGAACAGGTTGAACTGTTTGAAAACGAGCGGGAAGGATGTTCAAAAATGATCAAATGTTTGTTAAGCTTATGGGACTTAACTACGGGGTCATCAGTCCCTCAACTTACAAACTACTTGCCGCGGTGGAGTAGCCGAGCGGTCTAAAGCACCTCGCTGCGGAGCGCACGGTTGTTCGCCGTGGACGTTCGAGTCCTCCCTGGGGCATGGATCTGTGTGCTTGTCCGTAGGTTAGTTTACCTAGGTTTAAGTAGTTTGTAAGCTACGGACTGATGGAGCCAGTTTGGTCCGATAGATTTATAGACATTTGAACATTTTTACAAACTACTTATCAACTACCTTATACTAAGGACGGCACAAATATCCATGCCCGAGGGGGGATAGCGGGAAGGATGTATCTACACACTGTAAAACTTTCAAACATGCAGAAGGAAAACTGTATTTAAAAAAAAAAAAAAAAAAAAAAAAAAAAATAGTGAGCATTTCTTTTGGTGTGACCCTTGTAAATTGACATTCTGTTCAATACCCGTTTATCTAAGTTACGTATCCCATCAGCAACGCTTACCATACACATCGTCTCTGGTACTGCTAGTGTAGTAATATTAGCTAAACATAGGATCAATGAGCCAAATGAGGTCATCGGAAGCAGATATGGAGGAACGTGGGTCAGTCAACCGCTCCTCCGGCCGCTGTCACTGTTGGTGACCTCGAACCGCTATTAGTGAGGCAAGCAGGTTCTCTGTTGTCATCGCGATACACGGCGCAGGCTGTCAGGTCAGCAACGCCCTGCTGCCTGGACGGTCAGCCCACCCAAGTGCCAATGACGTTCGACGGTGCTTAACTCTGGCGATCTGACAGGAAGCGGTGTACGCATATACATCCTATCAAGGCCGATCTTCTCCAAGCTAACAGCTCCTCGTCAAACATTTTCGGAACCGTCTGAGCCATGTAAATCTCATTTGACCATAATTTACTGTGTAAAATGATACATAAAATTAGGTGAATTCTCTTTTAGTAGCGTCGATAGTTACGAAACTGCACTTGTTCTAATGGAAATATAGATGTTTATGTTGCTATTCAATCCCCATGAACCTCAGACATTGCCGAGGTGGGGTGACTTGCGTGCCTCAACGATACAGATAGATGTACCGTAGGTGCGACCGCAGCGGAGGGGTATCTGTGGAGAGGCCAGACAAACGTGTGGTTCCTGAAGAGGGGCAACAGCCGATTCAATAGTTACAGGGGCAACAGTCTGGATCATTGACTGAGCTGACTAACATCAGCTAACATGGCTTTGCCATGCAGTTACTGCGAACGGCTGAAAGCAAGTGGCAACTACAGTCGTTACTTTTCCCCAGGACATGCAGATCTACTGTATGAAGGCCGAAGCAAAGAAAATATAAAATGCAGAATGGCTATGGGAAGAAAAGCGTTTCTGAACAAGCGAAAATTCTTGACATCCAATATTAATTTAAATGTTAGGAAGTCCTTTCTGAAAGCATTTGTCTGGATTTTAGCATTGTATGGGAGTGATACGTGGACGATAAGGAGCTCAGAGAAAAAGATGAAAGACGCTTTAAAATGTGGTGCTACATACGAGTGATGGAAATTAGATGAGTTGATCATGAAACTAATGACGAGGTGCTTAACCGAAATGGGGAGAAAAGGACATTCTCGCATATCCTGACTAAGAGAAGGGATAGATTGGTAGGACACATTCTGAGACATCAAGGAATCGTCAACTTAGCATTAGAGGGAAGTGTGTGTGATAAAAGGATGACCGGGGGATGAATACAGTAAGCAGATTCAAAAGGATGTAGGTTGCTGACATAATTCTCAGATGAAGAGACTTGCACAGGACAGGGTAACGTGGAGAGATGCATCAAACCAGTCTGCGGACTGAAAACCTCAACAACAACAACGTGTTACTATTATCGTAGCTGCGAAACCGATTTCCTCTTCGAAATATGATAACTAGGGATCTACGGGTGGATATCATGTAACGATAGCAGTCTATTACCTCTAAAATGGAGGTTGTAGCTTTTATTAAGGCTTAAATATCGAGCATATGTACGCACTGATTTCTAAAGGATCCGTAGGTATGTCTGTCGTTTAATTACTACTGTTTCGTCTCTATCCGAACAACAACCAGTAGGTTTTTGCTTCAACAAGCTTCCACCTTACTTCAGCTGCTTATCTCACAGTCTAATGTTATTTGTAGGAAGTGAGACTTTATTGTACACATTGTACACGCTAAGCACTTTTCAGAGATTCAAATCTAGCAAGCCACAGAATTTTGTTATTGCCTAGTGTGTTTTTGATTTCCTGAAAGGGTGTATCTCCAGTGTTTCCCTTCACGATATTTTGACTAATTACCTTGAATTGTTCAAACATCATGCGCAGCAAAACAATTTTATAGCAATATCAAAACATCAGTGAAGTTGAGTTCACACAGAAACATGTGTACACGACAAGCAATAGATAGTACTGCAGTAGTTACCGCAGGCTTGCAAAAATAAATAAAAAAATAAAATGAATTTGAACTTAGCTTGCTTTGAAAGCAACAATCGTAACAGTTTATTTACTGTAATTGCAAATAAGCAACCCAACAATATGCGTTGTAGATAAGTACACTTTATCCGGATTTCGACACCATCTAAGAGTGTCTCCATCAGAGGTACTGATCAAATTATGACGTGAAACGTATAAAATTACAGAATTCTGTGCTCAAGTATGCTCTAATTTTATACGTGTGCTCAAGTCTCATAAAATAACGTCAGATTTGTCCACAATGAAAAAATTACGTGCTAGGTAAATTCTAGCGGGCTTATGAAAGTTAAAAATAGTGCTATGTACTGAATAGTGCTTTGTACTAGTCTGATGCCGCTCCTAATAGCAAGCACTACGTCAGCACATAAAAGCTCAAAAAATTTTCTGCCAGGAAGTTTCATATCCGCGCACACTCCGCTGCAGAGTGAAAGTTTATTCTGGAAACATCCCTTTGGCTGTGGCTAAGCCATGTCTCCACCATATCCTTTCTTCCAGGAGTGCTAGTCTTGCATGTTTCGCAGTAGAGCTTCTCTGAAGTTTGGAAAGTAGGAGGCGAGCTACTGGCGGAAGTAGAGTTGTGAGGCGGCATCGTGAGTCGTGTCGGGATAGCTCAGTCGGTAGTGCGCTTGCCTGCGAAAGGCAAAGGTCCCAGGTTCGAGTCCCGGTTCCGGTACACAATTTTAATCTGCCAGGAAGTTTCAGATTAAAAAATGTTCAAATGTCTGTAAATCTATCGGACCAAACTGCGTGGTCATCAGTCCGTAGCTTACAAACTACTTAAACCTAGATAAACTAACCTACGGACAAATACACACACCCATGTCCCAGGGAGAACTCGAACCTCAAAAAAATGTTCAAATGTTTGTATAGTCTATGGGACTTAACTGCGGGGTCATCAGTCCCTAAACTTACAAACTACTTATGAACTACTTACAACTAAGGACGGCACAAATATCCACGCCCGAGGTGGGATTCGAACCCCCGACCGTAGTGCCCGTGCGGACCGTGACTGGAGCGCCTCAGTCCCCTCGGCTACCGCAGCCGGTACTCGAACCTCCACGACGAGCAACCGCGCGCTCCGCACATAACAGCTATCCACATTCTTTTTAATTTTCATAAACAAGCTAGAATTTACCTAGTACGTATTTTTTTTCATTGCGGGCAAATTCCATGTTTTTTATGCGACTTTAGCACCGCATCCTCTAATTTTATACGTTTTATACGTTTCATGTCGTAATTTTATCTGTGCTTCTTATGAAGACACCCTTAGATGGTATCGAAATCCGGGTAAAGTGTATTTAATTATAGCGCAATTTGTTGGGTTGCTTGTATGTGTTTACAATAAAATAATAACAATAATAAACCAGTAAATTTTCTGAGTGTCACATTACTGTTCTTTAGAACCATGTCAGTTTCTGTACTAAGACCAGGGATTTCTGTATCTTTCACAAATTATTTGTTTCACCTCTGGCAATAATATCTGTGAAATGTGAAAGATGACAAAGTTCATCGCAGTTTGGAGTCCATATTAGAAGGTATCTAATACGTAACTGGCTGCATGAGTCGGTTTAACGATCATCGGAAGACTACTGTAACAGGTGGCGCAGTGGTAAGACACTGGACTCGCATACCGAAGGACGGCAAATCCGCTTCTGGCCGCCGTTGATTTCCATAATTCAAATGCCGGCATGTTTCCTTTGAAAGAGCATGGCCGATCAATACCCGTCCTAAAAAAAAAAAAAAAAAATGTTCCGTCTCTGCTGACCATGCTGTTAACGAGACGTTGAATCCCAATTTTCCTTCTCCTTTGAACGGGACAGCGCCAAGAAAGAAATGTGCTCATTGAAGTACCACTCGGATTCGTGAGAGTGTTGTTATTAAGTTCGAGAGGTAACTAATAGATGTGCTACGTGCTCCTGGAGCGGAAACAACAGAACAGGTGAGGCACAGACAAACCTATATATAAAGCAATATGAGGGTGCTGCTTGGTGTTGTTTCAGATCACAAGAGCATTTCCCATTGGCATAAATGTAATTTCGTGTCAAACGTTTCCATTGACACATCACGATGCGCCGTATACAGCAATTCTAACACAACCTGGAGCTATCAATGGCAACAGAACGAACTCTGCATCTAATATTCTCTAGTCTCTCACCGGTCTACAAAGAATACTAGCAACTTCTGGCTCTGGGTCATGACATCTGCTGCTGTGGACCACTAACACACCCCGGCAGTGTGCTCGGCTTGTTGTTCCGCGGATTAAAGTGGTCCGCCTGGCCAACTAACCGCAATTAAAGTGTTTCGCTCCGGTGGCTGCGCTCCCACTAGATTGGAAATTCCGCGCTTTATTAATTCAGGTAAGGGTCTCCCGTAATTGCGATCTGCTGTAATCACCCGCGAACTGTGAAGGTAGCTTTCATATCTCTCCTTGTTTTTCATTCTGCCATCAACAACAATTCTACAAGAACAGAAGTTACTTAGATTTAACAGATCACTGCATTGCCGAAAGGTGTACTTTGTGAGAAATGTACTGTGAAAAGCAGTTGTTAACGTTTCTTCAAAGAAATACTAACATTTCATTCCTCTCAACATTTTCTTTAATCTGAGGGAACTGGTTTTTCAGTAGCGCGCTTGGGTTGCGAGTAATTGATTTCTTTCTGTTATTTTTGTATTTGCCGAGTCCCGGCTAGCCGCCATAGTGGTCAATACCCACTGCCACCGGGGTTTTACCAGTCATGTGACATCGTGCCGCTTACTCGCTGGCACTAGCCTGCTGCTTGGAACGCCTATTTTATATTTTTTTCTTCTTTCACTAGCTTAATTCCCGTAGCTTCGCACGTGTAGACTGGATGGTCTGCATTGTTTGTTTCTACTTCTAAATATAACTTCTCATAGATTTAGCTTTAAAAATGCTTTCCCAATAAAGTATTTTGGTATAACTTGCCACTCATATTGCACCTTTGATGGCAGAGTTCAAAACACCCAGAAATAAATTTTTCTTTGATTCTAACCATGGTTCCAAATCCAAATTTTCGAATTTCTAGCATCAAAATAGTCTTAGTTGCACCCTTAAAAGATTTTCCTTTATTTCACCTGCGTAATGGTTGAATTTCCAAAACTATCGAAACACGTGTTTTTAAAATTCCAGTCAAAAATCTGAATCCGAAGTTTTGTATTTTTTCTTCAAAATTGCCTTAATGGCAACATATATTAAAAAAAAACGTTTATCCCCTATATAGCCCCCTTAGGGATGGGGATATCGAAAAATCGCTGATGCCCAGACTGTAAGATTAACAACGTCTACAAATTTCAAGTTTCTATCGTCTATAGATTCACTTTTCAGTGCCGTATTCTGCCTTCTAGAAACGGATCGAAAACGCGAAATTTCTTTCTTACGCTTTGGCATCTTCATTGGTAGTTTTACTTTTCAAACTGAAATATGCAATTATTTTTCTTTATTCGTACTCTTGTTGCAGAATAAACAGCCGAAGAAATTGTATCACGTTTCGCTATATATAACGTGTTTGTTATATAGTGAAAAGTCATCGCTGGTCTTCAGTCCGAATTTTATATACGCTGACAACGTTCGACCACTATATCTTCCTCTCTGGTACAGCTATCGACACTGCTCTGGTATACGACGGAAGACTTTGTTCTACAACAACACAGAGAGATCGTTCGTCTCCATAGTGTAGGTTTTGCTGAATAGCAAAATATTGACACCCACACACAGAGTTTTACATAAGTCGATAACTTTCCACTCCCATTTCTTCCACCCCCGTATCGTCATCAACCCTCTACCACCATAGTGCACAATGGGAGACTGATACCTACTACCACATACAAACACTATCCGATTGCGATGTGCAGTTATAGCTGCAGAGTGAATTAGAGGCACAAAAACCTCAGTTTTTATATATTTTAAGATTAAGTTAAGATTTACTTATTACTTTTGTGGCTATGCTGCTATTCAGTAAAGGATGATTAAGGAAAACGGGATGAGAATTTGAAAACTGGTTTACTTGGTATCAATATTACATAACGTTATGTCTTGATAGTTCATCATGTCGGAATGACAAAACCGCGCAGGTATCTTGTTTCACATATTCAGTTAAGTTCACATGTCACAGATTATATAACTTATCCGTAATACGCTCATGTCACAAACTAGCCGAAAAGTTCATTCCGGCATAGATGAAACTGAAACTCACATAAGATTTAGTATATAAACACATTTACAGCCACCTCAGTGGTCACCAACAAAGTAAAACACACAAGAGAGACCAGTAATACTATAGGCACATATCAGTATCTCAGAAATTCTACTTTTACTGGCTACAATCTTTCTGAATTTCGACATTTTCTTAAATAAATAAAATTTGTCTAGCGTTCAGCTGAACTTAAAACACACGATATCCTCAAATTTCGTTCCAATTTACAGTTAAGGTTTTATATACGGCTGAATATTTAGTATTTCTATGTATTTAGTACTAGCTGAGAACACGGTGTCGGCCGGATACTTATTTATTCAAGTTAGCTGATCTCTCCTTTCCGTTTCTCTGTCCATCCACCTTCTCTCTGTCCATCTTCCACTCTCTCCTATTTCCTTCCATTCATCCCCTAATATCCCCTGTCTCAGTTCATCGTCTCCTACTTCTCTCTCTCTCCAGCTACCTTTTGTGACAGTATTGCACCTGTTCAAACAAGCGTACACGCTGGGTGCCATCTCTGCAAGCTTAGCGCAATATTGTTGTGACGTGGCTGGTAACCTCCCCCCCCCCCCCTCCAGCAGTTCAAAAAAATGTTCAAATGTTTGTATAGTCTATGGGACTTAACTACGGGGTCATCAGTCCCTAAACTTACAAACTACTTATGAACTACTTACGAACTAGGACGGCACAAATATCCATGCCCGAGGGGGGATTCGAACCCCCGACCGTAGTGGCCGTGCAGACCGTGACTGGAGCGCCTTAGTCTCCTCGGCCACCGCGGCCGGCCCTCCAGCAGTGTGTGGACTGCTATGGCGGAAGGCCAGGACTCTGTCCAATACAAAAATAACATTAATTAATTAATTAATTGCAAGCCAAGTACCATCATGAAGATGGGAACAAAATTGTATATTTGTAAGCAATACAAACACACGGACACACTATATACAAACTAGGGTGCAGCGTATCACTCATTTATATTGGCGACTTTATACAGAAATGGAAACAGCAAGCAGATCCAGGTATTAAGATATCACGCAGTGTCTATTCAAACACACTTTTGATTCCTGGCAAACAAAAACTGATTCAAGAAAATAAGACATAGTTACAGAAATCTTTATCTTTTAAATAACCTATGCAAATCTTATAAATTAGAAATCAGTTAGTAAAATGAAAGTAATGGCTCTTGGAAGAAAGGACCCAGTTAGATCAAAGATCGTGGTAGAAACAATATTTTAGAACAAGTCTCTAATTTTAAATTTCTTGGTTGTGACTCTGCTTTTATAAATGACAATGATATGTAGCAAAAAGACAGCAAATTTCAAGTTATTTATGGGGCAATCCTGAAAACTTTTGAAAATAAAGTGGGGGCAGACAGAAAAAGAAATTTTATAAGACAACTAGCTGAAAGCACGGCATTGCACGGGTATTTATTTATTTATTCCCGCCTTGGATAAGTACTTCCCTTATGCCTTCTCTTTCTGTACATCTCCTTTTTTTCTAAAAACATGTTTTAGTTACCAGAGAATGTATAGGAAATAAGGCTGTCTTGCATAACGTAGAAAATTATAAGTGCAGTATCCAAACAGAGAAAGATGGTAATCAAAATACAAACGACATACAAAATGCGTACGATCTTATATTTACTGGGTTACGTGCTGTACAATTGTATAATTTTTCAGTTTTATATTCATTTGTGTAAGAGCTGTATGTCTGTTAAATCTGTTACGCATACAATTAGTAGTAAATAAGTAATACATTAAATGGAGCGGTCTTCCATAAACGTTACTGTTTATGTGCTCATATCTCATGAACTACGTTTCGTACTGTGATACAATTTCGAAGGTACATTCACCTATATGTATGTGTACTGTCTGTAAAATTTCCTACTGCTACAATTTGTAGTGCAGTAATTATATATTTAACGTCATACCTATTACAGTAGTTTTAGTCCATGAACAGCGGAAAAGTAGTAAGCAAGAAACTTTTTTCCTTTCATCATTTTACTGAGGTTGTCAGCGAGAAAAAATATAATAAGAGTTTGAAATTATCTTTAAAGTTGATCCATCATATTCCGGGCTTGCAGCCGGATCATGTTGACGTCTTCCAACGATATTTCGGCTGACAAACGTGCAGCCATCTTCAGGTGAGCACGAGACTGAAGATTACCGGTGTGCGTCGCTCTATATGTACCGAAGATTGGCGCGGCGGCGCCTGCGCAGTGAGGAGGTAGTAGCGCGCCGCCTGTCGAATTTGGCGCGCTCTGCGGTAGAAGCGGGCCGCGTCTGCGTAATGGTGTACTTACATTCGCGCCATCTGTCGGAATGCGCCTTCGTGCATCTTAAGCGCGGTGGTAGACGGAAATCACTTTTTGTCAGAGGTTACACTAGATGTAGACCTATGTCTCTGCGAAGCAATTAAAGAAATTACGGGGTCCCATGCTTCATCCATTTGAAAGCCGCCATCCCGATTAGTCAGGTCTTCTGTCAACCATGTTTCAACGGACTCCTTAATAATCGAATCCCAAAGGATCTTGTCGTTGCCAAAATATTTGTTGCAGAATAATCCATGGAGTGTCTCGTGGAAATATAATGTTCTGCTATGGCTGATTTGTTGGGCTGAAGTAGACGTGTGTGGCGCTCACGCTCCACGCATCTTTCTCGTACTGTGCGAGTAGTTTGGCCAATGTAGGACTGACCACATTGACAAGGGATCTTGTAAACTCCCGCCTTCCTCAATCCCAAATCATCCTTCGCAGAGCCAAGCAAAGCCGAGATCTTCGCAGGTGGTCGGAATATCACTTTCACACAATGCTTTTTTAGAATTCTTCCTATTTTAGAAGAGAGGTTGCCCACATACGGAAGGAACGTCCTGGACCTGATTACCTCCTTATCTCTCTCTCTCTCTCTCTCTCTCTCTCTCTCTCTCTCTCTCTCTCTCTCTCTTTTGTTGTTGTTGTTTACCTCCTCATTGCGCAGGCGCCGCCGCGCCAATCTTCGGTATATATAGAACGACGCACACCGGTAATCTTCAGTCTCGTGCTCACCTGAAGATGGCTGCGTTTGTCAGCCGAAATATCGTTGGAAGACGTCAACATGATCCGGCTGCAAGCCCGAAATATGATGGATCAATCAATACGCCGGGAAACATTCAAGATACACATCTTTAAACTTTATTGTAAGTCCGTATGTACTCTCATTTTCATACAGTGTATGAATACATTCTCGTCGCATTATGTGGGAGTTTTTTTGCGATTCCTATTGTTTATGACGTCATATCTCATGAACCATATGTCGTAGGTCATTCTTAACCCTACAATAACTGTTACCTCACGGCAAGAAGTATGTGCATCACATTTGGTTGAAATCGGTCGAGTGGTTTAGGATGACATGTGCTACATTGTCGCGTGATGTAACAGTTTTCATCGCATCTCAATTTTATTATCTCGTGAACTACGTGTTGTAGTTACACTTTCGGCGACCGTCCTCATAGATTGGAGCTTACGTGCGCAAAATTTCATAAAGATTGGAACAAAACTGTAGATTTGTATGCAACACGTACACACAAACATACGGACACTCTGCTTTATATTTAAAGATATTTCATCGTAATAACAATAACATAAGCAATAACTGATAATTATATAACATACATGAAACTTCCTGGCAGATTAAAATTGTGTGCCGGAACCGAGACTCGAACCTTGGACCTTTGCCTTTCGCGGGCAATCGCACTACCGTCTGTGCTATCCCGACACGAATCACGATGCCGCCTCACAACTTTATTTCCGCCAGTACCTCGCCTCCTACTTAATCTGCCAGGAAGTTTCATGTCAGCACACACTCCGCTGCAGAGTGAAAATTTCATTCTATATAACATACATATTTTCGGATATTTACTACATTGTCAGACATGTAAATAACGTGATCTTTAGATAAATTATAGTTAAAACAATAAATTGAAAAAAAAATTAAAATAAAAACAGATATTAATTTCTGATATACTTTAAAGCTTCTTTAGTATTCATTATTCTGTGTGGAAGAATAGGAAATTTTACATACCAAAAGCTCGTTAAACACCTGTGCGTAAAGTTGCAGATATATTTATGACACAATGACGAACAATGGTGATGTAAATAACTTACTTTCATATTTACTTACTTCGTGAAATGCGCTGCATTGTGACAAATAGCTACTGTCATCGCGTACTCTTAGACGGCAGCAACTGCCTCTAGTTGGTAGTTAAAAGTTCAGAAAAACATACAAATGTTGGAAGGTTCGCTTTCGATGAGATAATGAGGGTCGGAGTTTCGAATTCTTTTTTAATTTTTTTTTTCAGCTATTACTTTCGGTTTTCCCTACTGTTTTTATTTTCTATACCACCCCTGTACTAGAGCGAAGAAAACAAATCTAAAAATCATTCAGATCGAAATCAACTAAGCGAGATTGACGCCCAGCTATTCATTTTTATGTAAGGATAAAGATTTGGATGGTATTAACTATGAATAAGCATGTCAAAAATTAGATTCAAGGATCTCACGAATAACTACGCACACCCACACGCACACGCATCCGGTATATGAGGTGTGTTAGAAATGTAGTAAGACTGGCAACACTGAGAGCGATCCGGCAAAGTGATTTCTAAACAGCGTTTGGTAGACGGGTTTGTTTATCACTTTCACTTGCTCACTCCGAGTTACAGCTCCGTATAGCTAAAACAGTAGGTTTGATAGGGCCGTAAGTGATGTTTTCGTTGTCTGTTACGGAAATAGAGCATTACAATTTTGAGCAACGTTGTGGAGTAAAGTTTTGTGCTAAACTTGGTGAATCCGCGAGTGTGATTTTCAAAAATTTGAAACAAGCGTATGGGGAACATAGTTGATCAAGAGCACAAGTTTTCTGCTGGCACAAATCATTTATGTTCAAAACGTTCAAATGTTTGTAAATCTAAGGAATTGAACTACGTTGGTCATCAGTCCCTAGGCTTAGAAACAATGTAACTCATGCTAAGGACCACAAATACACTCCTGCCCGAGGGAGAACTCGAACCTCCGACGGCGAGCAGCGGCGTGCTCCGCGGCAAGGCGCCTTGGAGCGCTCGGCCACTGCACTGTGCCAAACACTTCTGGAAGGCCGAGGATACCGACGAAAACGTTGAACCTGAGAGAACTCTTGTGAAATCGACCGTCGTTTAACAATAAGGATGATGTCTGAAGAGTTGAATTTAAATACAGTACATCAAATTTTGTGAGACGATTTGAATATATGAAACATTTAGGCCAAAGTGGTGCCGAAAAATCTCCCAACTGAACCAAAGGACAATGCAAAATAATAATAATAATAATAATAATAATAATAATAATAATAAAAAATAAAATAAAATAAAAAATAAAATAAACGTGTGTGTTGATCTTCTTGACAGGATTGCCAATGACCAAGACTTGTTCGAGTGTGTGATCACAGGCGATGAATCCTGGATGTTTGAGTACGGACCTGCAAAAAAGCGGCAGTGGAAAGAGTGGTACACTCCATCATCTCCTCGTCCCAAGAAATGTCAACAGAGCAAATCAAAGATCAAAACCATGCTGATACGTTTTTTTGACAGTAAGGGTATCGTGAACCAAGTGTTATACAGGGTGGTGGGAAATTCCCGTTACAAACTTCTAGGACTTGTGGAGGGTGGTGAGTATACAACATTTTGAATAGGAATCCAAGTTCGGAAACGTATCGTTTCCGTTCTACGACTCAGTTCAGATGTGTAAATCGTCAACGTCTGCTTAGGGACAGAGAAACTCTCAGAGTTCCCTGTCCTGGTATGCAACGGAGTGTACCATGCTTCGGAGGATCAATGTGTGTAACGACTTTGGTAATCGCCACATCGAGCCGCTGTTGTAATGCAACAGTATGTTGCGGTTGATGCCGTAGGTGCTGGGTTCTTGTTGTAAATGTAAACCACAGGTTGTAAATTGTAATGAAAATGCGTAAGTAATAACGGAACGATTCAGTATTCTTTTCAAATTGATTGCAACAATTGCACTGGGTCACGCCTAATTACATTCCTCAACTAGGAGTGAATGAGATAATCATCTGAATTGAAACTGTCATGGAATGGAACGATACGTTACCGGACATGGGTTCCTATTTAAAATTTTATGTACTCACCACCCTCTACAAGATCTAGAAGTTTGTAACGGGAATTTCCGACCAGCCTGTATAAAAGTGTCCTTGAAAGATCAATGAAAAGCGAGAGTCATATAGTAGCAGACATTACAGACAAGTGGATAGTGCATCATGACAATGACCCGTGTCCCACAGCCCTTTCCATCAATGAAGTGTTTATCTCTGTTGTTCCTCAACCCCCTTACTCAACTGATCTTAGTACTTGTGACTTTCCTTTTCACGAAATTGAAACATATCCTAAAATAATGTCATTTTGGAACTCTGGAAAATATTCAAAAGACTGTGAACGACCAGTTAAAAGAATGGAAGAAGGAAGGAAGCTTAGGGGTTTGAACGTTCCGTCAACAGCGTGGTCCTTAGAGCTAACGCTCGGAGTGGTTGGATAAGAATGGGAAAGCAAATCGGCCGTGCCCTTTCAAATGAACCATCCCGGCATCTGCCTGGTGTGATTTAGGTAAATCATGAAAAAACCTAAATCTGGATGGCCGGAAGTGAATTTTAACCACTATACTCCAGAACGCAAGTCCAATGTGTTACCAATGTGCCACCTCGCTCGGTCGACCAGTTAAAAGCCATACCAGTCGAACACTTTCAGCGCTGCTACCAACAGTAGGCCAGTCGTGGGGATGGCGTGATTCGTCTGTAAAGGAGACCGCATATAGAACACTTGTGCGTCTAGAGTATAGCTCAAACATTTGGGATCCTCACCAGGTAGGTTTAAAGGAAGGCACGGAAGCAATTCAAAGGTGGGCGGCTAGGTTTTTTACTGGTAGATTTAATGAATGAGTCTTTCTGAGATGTTTCGGGAACACAAATGGGAGTTTTTGCAGGGAAGGTGACGTTCTTTTCGAGAAATACTGTTGAGGAATCCAATAGATTTCGGGAATGCAGCAGCGTAAAATTCACTTCTTCTGCTGACATTTCGGCCGCGTACCTTCCGGCCATCTTCAGAGTGAGTCGAAGACTGTCGACGAGGTGCCGGGCGCGGCCTTATAAGCCTGATCGCGGTGGCAATGCGCGTGCGCGTCACAGATGCTGGTATATTGCATATCGAAGCACTCACACGCGTGCGCCCCCCGTGGCGGAAGCGCTCCGGTGTTCACTTATCGATATATGCTCGGCGGCGGCAGCACCTTCACGTCTTCTCTGTGATTTCAATACTCCAAGTGCAGGGTTCCAAGCTTTGTCTAAATTAAAACCTTTATCTCTGTTTAATAAGTTGTTGGCCAGTCTAATTTCAACAGCTTCCTTAAATATAGCATCCCAAAACGAAGATATGGGTGTCAAAATCTTCACATCGCTATAGTTCATTGAATGACCAGTTTCTATGCAATGTTCAGCCACAGCTGACTTGTCTGGCTGCAATAGGCGGGTATATCTTCTGTGTTCAACGCATCTCTCGTGGACAGTGCGTACTGTCTGGCCTATATATGAATTATCACAATTTCCGCAAGGGATTTGTCGAGAATGCGGCTTATCTTTGACGAAAGAGCGCCCACGTAAGGTAAGAAGGCTCTTGATCTATAACTATTATTTTCGTCTTCTTCTTCCACGTCTCGTGCTTGCATTCTTGGACTCACATCGAATGCTCTGCAAATCTGTTGCTGCGAATATCCATTTGCTTTGAAAATGCTCTTCAGGTGTGTGAGCTCTTCCTGCAAGTTGTCATCGTCTGATGTACAATGTGCTCTGTGCACCAATGTCGCGGCTGCATTCCCGAAATCTATTGGACTGTACATCACGCCGTGTAAAGTTGAAAATGCACTGTTGAGGAAGTTTAGAGAGCCGGAAATTGAAGAGAACTGGAGAACGATTGTACCGTACTGCCGCCAACTTATATTTTAGGTAAAAACGACAAAGATAAGAACATATAGATTAGGGCTCGTACAGGCGCGTAGAAGCATTCGGTTTTCCCTCGTTCTATATGAGAGTGGAATATCAGGAAACTAGTTCATCTACATCTACATCTACATCTACATGGGATACTCTGCAAATCACATTTAAGTGCCTGGTAGAGGGTTCATCGGACCATCTATATACTATTAATCTTCTATTCGATTCCCGAATAGCGCGCCGGAAGAAGGAACACTTGTATCTCTTCCTTCGAGCTCTGATTTCTCATATTTTATTCTGATGATCATTTATACCTATGTAGGTGGGAGCCAGCAATAAATTTTCGTATTCGGAGGAGAATCCTGGCGATTCGAGTTTCGTAAGTACACCACGCTGCAGCGATAACCACGTTGTTGCAATGATTCCCATCCCAGGTCATGTATCATTTCCGTGACGCTGTCTCCCCTGTATCGTGACAATACAAAACGGGCGGCCCTTCTTTGGACTCTTTCAATGGCTCCCGCCAAACCCACCTGATAAGGATCCCACACTGGTCAGCAATACTCCAAATGAGGACGGACAAGCATAGTGTATGCAGTCTCTTTAGTAGTACTGTTGGATCTTTTAAGCGTTCTGCCAATAAAACGCAGTCTCTGGTTCGCCTTTCCTACGACATTAACTACGTGTTCTTTCCAGTTTAAGTCTGATGTAATAGTAATTCCTAGGTATTTAGTGGAGTTTACGACATTCACATTCAATTAATTTATCTTATAAACAAAGGGATATCTTATTTAAATCGTTCTTTTGATCTTCAGATGACTTTACTAGACGATAAATGAAGGCGTCATCTGAAAACAACCTGTCTGTGTTAACAGGGCCAGGCGAGGCGTAAAGCCTTTGGCCGTACAGTCAGCCAAGAATACGCGAGTACACCTTTGGTCCTGAAAGCACCGTCGATTATGTTTTGTCGAATGTTTCGTAGGTTGACACTTTGTGATGGTCCCGCACTTAAATCCGCAGCTATTTGCGGGAGGGTTGCACTTCTATCACGCCGAACGATTCCCTTCAGTCGTCGTTGGTCCCTGATATTCTACCAGTCTCAGCGATGTCCGATTTGATGTTTTACCAGATTCCCGATAGTCAAGGTGCACTAGTGAAATGTTCGTATGAGCAACCTCCACCTCATCTCTACTTCCGAGATGCTGTGTCCCATCTCTCGTGCCATATCTATAACACCGCGTTCATATTCGCTTCAATCGTGATAACCTGCCATAGTCGCAGCAGCAACCTGCCTAACACATATTTTTGGAAACATTTTTGTTTCACTTTTTGGGCAACAGCACTTTTATTTAAATTTATATATAAAGAACAGTCCAGAGTGCAAAAATTCATCCCTCCTCGACCAGCCTCTGTCCTCCCCTAGACAATTCTCAGGAAATCCAGCTCTGAAACACATCACAGTCACACTTAGAGGACCTTCAGTAATACACGTTAGTGTCAAACTTAAACTAAATTAATAAAGAGAAACAAAACGATGCTATACCCATTGATGTTGTGGAGCTGGCAGGAAACTTGGAGCTTTCTAGTGCGTCACTATTGGCTGGAGCAAGGTTTACTGCTTTTAAATAGCTGAGGATCCGCCCCTTTGCCAGCTTCATCCATCTTTGATAGCCAATGAAAAGACCACATAGATGAATCCAGCCAAGAAATATAAAATTATATTTAGCCAGTGGTAATTAGTTGTGGTACTGAGTACCCTCCGCCCCGCTCCTTTGGGTGTATACTACTTTGAAGAAGATAACATTGTTGTTTGAGAAAAAAAGAAAGGAAAAAGTACAAACTCAGCCTCAGTACTTTTGTGAAATCCCTTGCATGATGCAACCTACTTCTTCCGCTTACTACGACTCATAAGTAAGCACCTACCTCGTGCGCTGCAACCCGTCTGCAGGGCTGCTGGTTCCGCAGTTATAACTTGCAGTCGGCGCTGCTAAGTTTGGGAGGAGAGGTTGCGCGCCTGTGGGTTGGAATCGGCAGCAAATTGTGGCCGCCACCGCCGCCTCCGCAAGCACAGGCGCTGTTGACGCAGCAGACCCGAGAGCCAATTAGCGCCAGGCATGCCGGCTTCCTGGGAGGCGTTCTACTGGGGCTGCCTCTGGCCACAAGGGCTGCTGCCTTCTGGGCGTCGCGAGGCCGAGAGAGGGCGACCTGTCTGCCGTCTGCGTCCACCAACAGCAGATTAGTAGCTATGCCGGCTCCGTCGCGTTTCCAACATAGAACGCCTTGAACATGATAATTAGTGGGGAGACACCGGTCCATCATGGACTGTTATTTCTACCAGTAATACGAGGGTTGCAACTTAACCCTTCCGGACGCTCTGGCTAAAAATATGTACATAACTTCTACGGCGTCTAAGATGATTCAGAAGCATTTTTTCTCAATGGAAAGAACATGTATACGACACCTGAGTGTTCAATCATTTCATCATGCAGGAAAGATAACGGGCTGCTTGAAACCTACCAAAGTGGACCATTTGTATTCACTGGCTGGTATTGCTCCGCCTCACACTAGAAGATCGGTCCTCAGTTCTAAAGAACGGTATAAACAACTCAATGATCCGAGGCATCCACTATTTAATCACCAGCCTGTACCTAGAGGACTGAAATCTAAGCAAAGTTTCATAAACGCTACTCAGCCACCTGCGGAGTCCATAGAATCACTCTGGAAACAGAAGTACCCGGACGCACTCAGTCATGAGGAAGCTCTTCCCTGCCGGCCGCGGTGGCCGAGGTGACTGAGGCGCTCCAGTCACGGTCAGCACGGCCACTACGGTCGGGGCTTCGGATCCCCCCTCGGGCATGGATATTTGTGCCGTCCTAGTTCGTAAGTAGTTCATAAGTAGTTTGTAAGTTTAGGGACTGATGACCCCGTAGTTAAGTCCCATAAGTTTAACAAACATTTGAACATTTCGTAATACTTTACACTTTCGCACACCTATAACACAAACATTTGAACATTTTTGAAGCTCTTCCCCCTGGCTCTCACTTAGATTGACAACATTGGAGAACTTTAAACCGACTCCGCACGGGCATGGGCCGATGAAAACAACTAATTTACAAATGGGGTTATACGGACACAGATAGATGTAAATGCGAGGAGATACAAACAATGGAGCATCTTCTGAGGTGTCCGTTGGTGAATACGTGCGGAGAATTCTCCTAGGAAGATCATATGATATATAACGAGACCGCTGCTCTATGTACCGAATACTGGATGAGCGAGATATGAATTTTATCGTGTGTTTGTTTTAGGTGTGCTTGTCTTTTAATTTTGATGACGTACGTTCCAACTGACGGATATGTTTTTAATATATACACTCCTGTATCTACTAATTTAAGTATGATTGCACTTAATTATCAATGTGTAGTTGGTTACACGATTATATATATCATGCACAATTAATGCCACCTGCAGAAGATCACTATAAAAATATTAAGAAGCGAGTGTTGCACTGCGCAGCAGTTTGCGAATTTCAAAGAACACGGAAATTGTTGGTTACTTGTATTCCACTGTATAACTGAAAGTAGTAGTTGTTATTTTGCGATGTAGTTTTGAACGATCAGTTTATTTAGTACAACAGTTGGCACTACAAAAAAAGCCTTTTTTTTTTCAGTATTTGCAGTGTTGTAGTATGAAAATGTGTGCATATAATTGCATAAATCCTGCTTCTAAAATCACTGAAAATTTAACTTAAGAGTATTACAGCATTAAAAATAATTTTCTTGATAGAGAAAAAAATCAGGTCTGAAAGGGTTAAATAGTGGAAACTCTGCTGTGGAGACACTATGCAATGGAATCTACTATTGTCCCTGACAGCACAAGCTGTTCACATACCTACCTTACCTCCGAGCGAATGGACGCGTCCCACGTCACCGGCGTACGCACAATCCATAGAAACACAGTCACTTCTGAGCGAGCGGTCTGACATAGCAATGTCACTATGTTTTCGAATCAGGAACAACGTAGTTGGATCAAGATGGAATGTATTACCAGAGGAAGTGTCATCGAGGTCTTCAAGAGGCGTGCGGGGAATCGGCATTGCAGTATGAACAGTGCCACCACAAACGTCCACCATACTACCTGGACTTTAGTCAAATGTTCAAATGTTTGTTAATCTATCGGACCAAACTGCGTGGTCATCAGTCCGCAGCTTACAAACTACTTAAACTAAGGTAAACTAACCTATGGACAAACACACAGACCCATGTTTCAGGAAGGACTCGAATCTCCGACGGCGAACAACCGCACACTCCGCAGCTAGGCGCCTTAGACCGCTCGGCTACTCCACCGCGGCGGACCTTGTGACTTTGATCTGATTCCGAAGATGAAGGAACCTCTTCGTGGCATTCACTTCAGAACTGTTCCAGAGATTCGACAGGCAGTATACAGCACCATCAACAGAACAAACTCTGCTAACGGTATACTAGGCCTTTCACATCGCTGGTAACGGGTTCTACACAACGCTGGTGACTACTAATTATCAAGATGGAGTGCAATGGGCAATTATTTGTAACAGGCATGCTGAAAGAAAACTATCCTTACACATGGCCACGGAAACTTGAACGAGTACATACAGTCATGATATGAAAAACACTCCAAAAAGGGAAACTTCCTGGCAGATTAAAATTGTGTGCCGGAACCGGGACTCGAACCTGGGACCTTTGCCTTTCGCGGGCAAGCGCACTACCGACTGTGCTATCCCGACACGACTCACGATGCCGCCTCACAACTTTACTTCTGCCAGTACCTCGCCTCCTACTTTCCAAACTTCACAGAAGCTCTCTTGCAAACCATGCAAGACTGGCACACCTGGAAGAAAGGATATGGTGGAGACATGGCTTAGCCAGTAGGAGGCGAGGTACTGGCAGAAGTAAAGTTGTGAGGCGGCATCGTGAGTCGTGTCGGGATAGCACAGTCGGTAGTGCGCTTGCCCGCGAAAGGCAAAGGTCCCAGGTTCGAGTCCCGGTTCCGGCACACAATTTTAATCTGCCAGGAAGTTTCATATCAGCGCACACTCCGCTGCAGAGTGAAGTTTCATTCTGGACTCCAAAAAGTATTTAATCAGTGTCGTCCATCATTTGAAAGATGCAGAAAAGCTACTCGGCGCTCCATATTACACGACTGCAGTGACCTGGCGTACTGATTCCTCTTTTTATTGAACCGCAAAATGGCTGCAGATATACAGGGTGTTTCACTAGGTGTGCTTGCCTCTGTAACTTATAAAACAATAGGTGACGGGAAATTTTAATGCGGTAGGTCAACACAAGAAATGTTACACTTTCTGCGGAGCTATGAACATAGTTTATTGTATCATTTTCCAAAGAGTTACAGCACAAACTATATTTTTTTAATGTAACAATAGTTTATTCTATCGTGCATTGGATTCGTTGAAACCAGCTGTGTCCAAATCAATTTAAACTACATTCTTATCACTGTTAGTTTGGGAGCTACAACCCTTCATAGTTTAGGGGTGGGGGAGGCTACGACAGCGTAGCTGACTGGCTGGTGGTCATGAGGCAGTGGGCCGTGCCTCAGGGGACAGCCACTCGGCCAGTCAGCTAAGCTATTGCAGCCTCCGCCCCCCGGAACTTGGAAGGGTTGTAGTTCCCAAACTAACAGTGATAGGAATGTAGTTTAAATTGATTTGGACGCAGCTAGTTTCAACGAATGCAATACACGACAGAAAAAAACTATTGTTCCATTTAAAAAATTATATCTTTGTGGTGTAACTCTTTGGAAAATGATACAATAAACTATGTTCATAGCTCCGCAGAAAGTGTAACGTTTCTTGTGTTGACCTACTGCATTAAAATTTCCCGTCACCTATTATGTTATAAGCTATAGAGGCAAACACACTTAGTGAAACACCCTGTATGTAACATTGTTATTAATGGCCTTTTGTACTGCAGACCAGTTCCTGTTACCCTGACGTGCATTTCTGCTGGCGATGTTCGCTCGAGGTTCGCCTAAAGTGGACCTGAATTCACAGGCAGCAGCGATTGCTGCTGTGTCTGAAAGCAGCTGCCATAAATAAGGCGGGTGACTCGCCTCCGACCACTAGCTTCCTAACACTCATTCTAACAACAAGTGAATATTGCTCACCAGTTTAGGATCCTAAACACAGAAAATCCAAAGAAGAGCAGGACGCTTCGGTACTCAAATTTTTACTGAAATGTTGTGTAACAACCGTAAAATACCTTTAAAAATGTATAATGCCACTCATCAGCTGTTTATTATATTTATAACTTTACCGGCTTCGGTTTTGAACCATCGTCAGAAAAGTAAATTAAACAAACTGATTACAATTGTACAATGTCTACCAACTCCAATGGCAGACGTTGCAAGATAGGCATTCTGTATCACACATGAGCTTCTGTCAAAGTATCGGGGGCTTACGTTTCTCGAAATGTGAACCAGTGATATATCTCGCGAAAAGATCATGAGGATAAAATTAGAAAGATTGAAGTACACATGTACTTAACGGCGGTCGTTTTTTCCCTGCAAGCCGTACGCTACTGGAACAGGAAAACGAGGTAGTGACAATGGAGCACACAGCGCGCGCGCGTGTACACACACACACACACACACACACACACACACAGAGTACGTGCGCGCGCTCTCGTTCCACGTTACTGTCATCATTTGCGTCAGAACTGGAGGGCGAGACGAACACCTTGTATCACTCCACACCATTTTCTGTCCCACAAACCGGCTAGGGCCCTCTTTTACTGGGGTGAATTATAAACTGTAATTGGCGACGCAGCAATGTATACAGTATTTTATCTGCGCATGGTATAAAAATTAGACTAGGTGTCGGCAGCACGTAGATCGCGATGTATCGGTAGATCGTGTAAGGGTACAGACATATTTTTGATTTTTTTTGTATTAAAAAAAAAAATGGAACCTTTCATTTAAACCTCTAAACGAATAAGTACGAGTCAAATAGGTGTTAGGTGGGAGGAAATTTTCCTATATTTTTGTTTCCTTTTAACTTTAGTGTAAGTAATTTTATTGTATATTTTCTGTTCTCTCTCTCTCTCTCTTTTCTTTTTTCCCCTTCTCCGAGGTGTTCCTTTGACTTCGTGCGGTCGCGCGGTTACGTGACGTCACACAGAGTGGCAAGGAAACTGCATTGCCGTACGGAGTTTTAGGAGCTCTGAGGATTTGAAGCAAAAGAATAAACAAGGGAAAAAGGGATTTTGTTTTAGTTGATAGGAGGTCACAGAACCGATAACATATAGACAGATTATAAAATAATTTATAATAAATACAGTTTTGAAGATTTAAATTGGCATTTAAATATTTGGATGGAATTTGGAAAAAGTCGTTAAATTTCCATCTGTTGCGTAGCTGTACGACAAGCACGGGGCCTACAAGAACAAGTTCATAAAATATTGGTCGTGCGGACACCTCGCAATCGTCAGCGCTTATTTGGTAGATCGCGTGATTACTGAGACTGGAGAAGAATAATAGTCGAAGAAAATTCAGAACGGTTTTTTTGTAACAGTGAAAATGAGCGCCCGTTTGACGCAAGTTTATTTTATTTATTAACAATCGCGTAAGTCTGGTAGCAATATCTGCCTTGAACAAATAAAATTGAGTATTTCACATTAATTCAATCAGCCGCCGCCTGCACGCCACTCGTTGCTACAGTATTTCATTCATATTTCTGCAATGTGTAGTATCGGTTCGGTAAGTGTCTTCAGAAGGCGCTGAATTTCGTGCCTTATACTGTTCAAGGAGACTACAATATTAACTTCTTCGCTCCCTTTATGGTAAACTTTTATAGAGCGTGGACGGGATATTTTCCGACTAAGATCGCTACTCGGAGTGATTATTTCAATGACTGGTTTTCAGATTTTTAAAAGATTTCTGTGGTATAACCTTGAATTATTGAATATATCTTCTTCGACTGTAAATGTTTTGACATAGTCGGGCAACTTTTTAACTTGAAATAATATCATTAAAATGACTTTTATCCCGAAATTGTTGCAGAACCCAGAAACTATTGGCGTCTAATTTCTCAAGAGAAATACCCTGTATTCGTTAATGTTGCAATTCGAGTAAAGGCCTTGTTTACTTCTACTTACCTGTGTGAATCATTGTATTCAAATATGATTTTTATTAAAAATATAGGCCTACACAGAGCAAGGTTGACTGACGAACACCTGGAGCCTGGTATTCAACTGAGTGTAACGCGTTATACGCCAAATATCAAGGACACTGTTAACGGGACATCTCCGAAAGTTTCACATTAAATGTAAGTTAATATCTGTAAAATATTGTGAAATAAAATTTTTATTCTTTTAACAAATAATGAAGATGTTAAAATTAATTGTTAAACGTGGTTCCTTCATAGCTTTGAAAAATGTAACAATTACTGTATTTTTAAAAGAAGTTTAACAGTCTGATACGTTTGTAGGAAATAGTAAATCGCGAAGTCTTTACGGTTGCGTATCCCTGATAAGATCATCTGATGACCGTAATAAACTGCTCTTTCAACAATTCTGACATTCTCCAACTTTTCCGTCTTCAATTACGGCACCGTTGTGTGATAATGTAAGACGTAGGGACATGTTTTCCTTTTTTCTTTAATACTTAGCGTTTCTCATTTCTTATGACTCTGGAACGTCGAAAGAAGTGAGAGAAGTACATTAAAGTGAAATTATGAATTCTTGTACTAACGCACTATAATGTTCCAGTCTGGCTATTAATTTTTGAGATTAACAAATTTACAGAAGGAAGTGGTTTGAAGTTAGAAGCTGTGAAAGATCCCAATCAGTAAATTACGGGGAAAATTATTACATGCATTTAAATGAAATAGTAAGCTAATTAACGGTGGAGTGTTGTGCAGGGAGAACATTACAAAAAGAATCGACGAGCAGTTACCTTTAACAATAGATCCATCGGTGGTTGAAATTTGGCTGTAAATGAAATTTTAATAATATGATAACCACTCGCCGAACAGTGGATGGCAGCTCGTCAATATTAAACTACGACTCGTGAGCAAACAGTAAAGTAAGATAAGTGACATGATATAAATCGGATAGGAATATTACGTAAGTCAAACACATCGGACTTCTAAAAAATTTACAAGAAAATCGACTGCAGGTTCAATTGCCAGTAAATGATAATATTATGGAATAAATTTTGAAACAAGACTGGCAGGCTACACGAAATATCACCATTCAATATTAACTAAAAAACTATGCCATCCATTGTTGCGGTGATTCAACAAGGCTGAAAAAGACATTATGGGCGGAGGGAGGATAGGGCAAAATTATTAATAAAAATTCATAAGTGCGAATTTAAGTGAGAGGTGGGGGTTTATTTATAAATTTAAGATACGCGCACATCACATATATTTACCTGAATGTACATAATAGCGGCCACATAAAAAATAATAAAGTACAGCTCCAGTCTGCAAGATGCTATCGCTACGAAGTACAAAGCAAGAGTGTTCTTTCTTACAAAAAATTGAAAGTGTTGTTCTTAAATTTTCTTTCTCTGACTTTCATAGATAACTATTTTAACATGCCGAAATAATATAAAAATACAAAATTTTCTCTGATAATATCGGGGAAAAGAAACCGTGTCATTATAGCACGTTAAAACAAACCTAAACATTAATTGCAACAAATGTAGTTTTAACACTACGCATTAATTTTGGTCGCTTGTAAGGAAACTGATACTGTTTATGACGAAGTAAATTACATGAAAACCATTATCTGCATGAAAAACTTTTTCATATAGTTGCACGACGTTTTTTGGCAGCTAATACGTCGACCAGGTTGACCAGGGCATTGCATTAATTTTCGTTTACCATTACGTAGCTGCTTGTTTCTGGCGAGTTACATTTCGCTACCTTACTTGTAGCTACATCCCGCATTACAGAGGAAGCTAACTTAGAAGTTCAATTCCACAAGTGCATAAACTGTAGATTAAAGCTATTCTTGCGGTCATGAGAAAAATAAATAAAATCTCAGTTTCAGTGTAATGTATGAAATCAAAACCGGAGGATAACGGCGGTGTAAGTGGTTTCAGTCGTTTTTCATATCGTGCATTTCTCTTGTCTTTAGATGATTGACATATCACTTTCTATGTGGTATCTTTACTCTGGTGAACACGTATGCCCTGCGATTCTATACTTACGTTGTTCTTGATGAGAACGAGATGGAAGGTATCAGTATTTTTCATGGATTTCATGTGTCACTAAAATGCATCGATAACTGAATTACAAAGGATGATACCAATGTACAAATTGGTGAAGATGGTTGTAGACTGCAACAGCTCATACCGATGATAATTAAAAGTTCTTATCAGTCTACGGAGATCTTTCTCTCTATGTATCTATCTCTGTCTGTCCATCTTATCCAGGCGAATAAAATCCAATGCTTTTCATGATTTGACAGATTAATTTCAATTCAAAATTGTGTTGGGCTCCCTTTCTTTCCAATCATCACAATAGTTAGTTAAAGTAAGAAACATAAATCTCATTTTTCGAGGCGGATTCTCAGTTCTCAGTTACAGTACGGCAATTTCCTAATAAAACGTGGAAAACAGCTGAAACCCCACTCGGTCTGGCCGTAGTACGAGGCCAATGATCGTTGATCTGCACAATGAATTCAATACAAGTGTTTATCACTTTCCTCTCTCCAAAAATAATCTCAATGCACGTTCAACTTGACGAGTAAGTCGTTTGGAGTTTAGAGTTGCATAGGGGCCATTGTGTACCGCAATTATCACACCAGCAGCGTAAGTTCTAGGCTATATTTTGGCTAATACTATATGTGATGCTAATTCTCTTACTCGGTAATATACTGTTAATACTTCCGATAAAATGACGCAATGGTTGACTTTTATGATTACATTACCGTACACAGTCAACATAGACCAAAATTAGCATAGACTGCAGAAGACGTAACTGTACTGAAACTAAAATCTAAGTACGTGACATGATGCAGTAATCCGTTTTCTTCATTACGAACTATATGAAATGGAGCTCACAGCGGTAGTTTTTCTTATTCATAGCTAAAATTAAGAGTAGATTATAACAATAAACATCTTATCGCATTCTTATTTCACGTTTAATAGTACATTTAGCGTCAGTTTTCCGAAATTTCCATTATTAATGAGATGGTTACAGTTTTTGTATGGGATTAGATGAAATGTGTTGACAGTTCTTTTTACAAGCAACAGAACTGAAGTTTTTAACTATTGCTGAAGACGAAACAGTATGGCAAACAGCATCAGTTCTCTTACGATACCTCATCAATATATGTGAAATGCTTTTTTATGTTTTTATAAGAAATGATACCAGTTTGCTTACATAATGTCAGATTTTAGCACAATACAAACGTTCATACCTTTCGCAACATAAAGTGCTTCCAAAACGTAAAACAAGCAAAATATTGATTATTTACATCAAATAAGGAGGAGGAAGTATTATCGATGCACTCGACAAGAACTGGTTTTATAACTAAAATGAAGAGTCTGTATTCATCTTCATCTTCGTATAACGTTTCTAAAAGCAAATTTGCACCAGTAAACGACTTATTAATTGACATATAAACTCAGAGAAGACAATATGAAATAATGTTCCCATCGATAATCAAATTCATCAGTGAAATAATTAAAAGATCCATAGAGCGAAACTAACACTGAGGATAATACTTTACACCTGGCCACATATTAAAACGATAAATCTCGCGTTAATATTGATAATATGGAGAAATTAATTACTTTTGCTATTACCTGCTTAACGGGAATACGAGCAGTCGTTTTATTGTCAAAATGAACGCTTGATTTCATATGTAATTGGAATAAACTGTCGTTTATAATGATAAGAAGTCAGTCAGACGACCTGGGGCACAGTCGTTATATGTTGGTTTCAAAACACAACGCGGCGGAGATAGGGACAGGACGTTCTATGTAATCTTCGGTCTATGCAGTCAACAATACCTGGTCAGTAACGTAGCAACGTTACGTCACCGCTGATGTGATGAATGCAGTTTGCTGCGGCTCGTGGTGGTTGAAGTCGGACGTCACGTGCAGTGCTACTGCAATACTGAAAATTACATTTAGGACAGCAGCTTCCAAACAGCTCGGTAGATAAATTACCGGTATCTGATGTCGCATATTTTTTGGATGTTTTCGTGAGTAATTTGATTAACTTGTTTATGTGTAGTTGCATCATTTTTTTGTTACTATTTATTTGCTTTTAGGTTTATGACCACACAGACAACCATATATTTTTACTTATTACAATCCGTAACAACTATTAGTTTTGTCTACATCTAATAGTGAAATTTAAAATTATTTATAGCAAAAGAAGTTCAGTTTTTATAACTATGTAAACATGAAGCTCATTTACGCATAAAATTGAATTAAATTTATCTACGACAACATTATTAATACTGAATAGTCTGAAGTACCATACTAACCTCCCGTTTGTGTTGTAATGTGTTGATAATCGGGGTACGTTCTCTAGGCAAGGTGTCTTTCACAACGGAAAGCCTTTGACTTGCAAGTCTTGGAACCTCACGGAACCACGCATAGAATAACACTGCACCATAAAGAAAAGCAGTAGTCTGTGTCATTTCCATTAAAAACGTACCTTGTACCACCAGTGACACTTGAATAAACAGAAATTAAGGGAAATGTACGTAATTCCTTGAAGTCCGTGTATCATAGCGTTTTCAGTGAACAGGGGTATAAATCCTCTGCTTGAAGTAATTGTAACAGAACAATACACACACACATCCTAAACACCTGATAATTCTGGTAATAGTCCACAATGACCAGATGGGGAATTTTGATTAAGTGGTTAAAGCAAAGTGGGAATGGACAATATGCATAACTCACTGAAACCGTGTTTTTACATTCAAACTCACTGTCTCATTCAAGCAGTTCAATAATAAAAGCTACGCCAATGACTTTTAAAATCATGAGATGGGTATATCAGTGTCATAAGCTGTTTTTCGCCAAGAATATGCATATAGGCTTACATTTTGGAACCGAATGTCAACCGTAAATCACTGAGTGAAGGTTGAAGATGAAATAACGAACATAAATCGTCACTTGAGGTTTGTCACATAGTAGTGTTACAAAAGCATCAGTCCTGATATAAAGCTTAAATTGCAGAAATAAGTAAACGCTAAGAGGTTGGGAATACTTAGTTATCTTAGATGAAAATATCTTCAGCATATTTGTTTGAAAAATTTGCATGCATATTACATGCTATTTTGTAGGTATCATTTGTGACAATCAGTTCCTTTAGAACAAAGTTCCTTCTCGTCTGATGCCAGGTTCATATTTCGGGATTAAACCACAATTTTATTGCCTTTAAATGCACTTACAGCACCTTATTATTATCCTATTGCAAACTTAAGCCACGAATATGTTACATCACTTGACCATAAACCACACAGAAATACACTCTCTTCCCCTGTTACGTGTTCACTAAGGTTTGAAGTTATAAAACGTTTCCTGTGATCTTATTATTTTCAGCTTCTGTTTGGCTCCACGAAAGTATTTCATGGTCTGGATGTGGTATGTCTCTTCAAATAAGTCTGCCAAGCATTAATAAAAGCGGAACAATTATGTAGTTGTACGTAGAGTAATGTACAGACTGAAAAACACGAATTTTCTCTCCCCTTTTTATACAGTATCGGTATTCATGATATTAACGTTTCATATTGGAGAGAGATTTGTACCAAATAAATTAATAAAAGAGGAGGGCTGATCCCCGTGGTACACAAAACACGTCAGATCACTGTTGCAGAAGTAAAGAAAAGCGCATGCAAAATTTAAACTGACACTGAATCCCCCAGACTGGCAAACTTTTACAGAAACTTGCAATCTAGCGCGGTATTCAATCCGAGAAGCTTATAATAGTTTCCACAAAGAAATCCTGTCTCGTAATCTGGCAGAAAATCCAAAGTAAATCTGGTCATTTGTGAAGTACACTAGCGGCAAAACACAAACAATATCTTCACTACGCGATAGGAATGGTATAATACTACCAATGACAATACTGCTAAAGCAGAATTTTCTAAACACAGCTTCCCGATATTCTTTCACCGAAGAAGACGAATTAAATAAGCCAGAACTCGAACCAAGAACAGCTACCAGCGTATGAAATTTAGAAGATGTTCATGGAATAGTAAAACAAGTCACTAAACAAAAACAAATCTTACGGGCTAGATTGTATACCAACTAGATTCCTCTCAGAATATGTTGATGCAATAGCTCCATACTTAGCTATCATATACAACCGATCACTCAGCGAAAGATCCGTACCCAAAGACTGGAAAATTGCCCAGGTCACACCAATATTCAAGAATGGCAATAGGAGTGATCCCCGAAATTTCAGACCCATCTCATTGATGTCGATTTGTAGTAGGATTTTGGAACATATACTTTGTTCGAACTTTATGAACTATCTCGAAGAGAACGACCTATTAACCAATATTCAACACGGATTAAGAAAGTATCGCTCTTGCGAAACACAGCTTGCCCTTTATTCACATGAAGTGCCATCGATGAGGGATCTCAAATCGATTCCATACTTTTGGATTTCCGGAAGACTTTTGACACTGTACCTCACAAGCGGCTTCTAATGAAATTGCATGCTTATGGAATATCGCTTCAATTGTGCGATTGGATTCGCAATTTCATATCAGAAAGGACACAGTTCGTAGTAATTGACGGAAAATCATCGAGTAAAACAGAAGTGATATCTGGCTTTCCCCTGGGAAGCGGTATAGGTCCCCTACTCTTTAGGAGACAATCTGAATAGCTCACTTAGACTGTTCGCGGATAATGCTGTCGTTTATTTGTTAGTGAAGTCAACAGACGATCAAAAGCAACAGCAAAGCGATTTCGACAAAATATCTACATGGTGCGAAAATTGGCAATTAACACTAAATAAAGAAAAGTGTGAAGTAATACACATGACCACTAAAAGAAATCCGCTGAACTTGAATTACACGATAAATCAGTCAGAACTTAAGGTCGTAAATTCTACCAAATACCTAGAGTTACAATTATGAACAACTTTGACTGGAGAGAACACATAGAAAATATTTTCGGGAAGGCGAACTAAAGGTTACGTTTCATTGGCAGAACGCTTAGAAGATGCAACAGCTCCACCAAAGAGACTGCCTACATCACACTTGTGCGTCCTCTCCTGGAGTACTGATGCTCAGTGTGGGCTATTAGCCAGGTGGGAATGACGGAAGATATTGAGAAGGTTCAGAGAAGAGCAGCTCGTTTTGTTTTATCATGATACAGGGGGTACAGCGTCACGAAAATTTGCACGATTTGAGGTGGAAATCATTAAAAGAACGACGTTATTCGTTGCGGCGAGATCTATTTATGAAATTTCAATCACCGACTTCTGAATGTGAAAATATTTTGCTAGTACCCACCTACGTAGGGAGATGTGACCATTCCAGTAAAATAAGAGAAATCAGATCGAAAACTGAACGATTTAGCTGTTCTTTCTTTCCGCGCGCTATTAGAGAATGGAACGGTAGAGAAAGGTTATGAAAGTGGTTAATGCCAGGCACTTAAATGTGATCTGCAGAGTATCTATGTAGATATAGATGTAGAAGCCACGTTTGCAATGGTCTTCACAAATATTCTCAAATACGCTATGAGCAGTATGTTCTAATACACTGGCCCTCTGTATTTAGAGTGAAGGTCGTTGGTACTCATTTGATGAGTGCTGCTCGGGAAAAGAAACTCGCGTACTGTATGAACAGCCAGTTCAGGTTTAGCTTCTTCCTGTCCTTCAAAAGCAATACATCAATCCAGCGCAACGCCCTGTACTTGTGTGTCATTTTCATTACACTTCAGAATTATTATGTTATAAAATATATTCGCGAACTCTCAATCCCCTATCCCTATTTCATTTGCAAATTCAGCACGTCGCAACTTCTTCAACAATGTTTGGACAACATACGTTGAGTGCTGAAGTTACAAGGGTATAGATATCAGAATTCCCTATCCAGTTTAGTACAAATTTCCAAATGACTGACTTTTTCCTGTAAATTCACATAATTTTCACAGCATGCCTACACATTCAGTACTCCTCTTGCATATGATTTTCACATTTTTATTATGCTCCGTTTTAGTGTCTTTTCTGTTATTTTCTCTTTGCTAGCATTCCATCTTAAATATCGGAGGTTATAAATTTTAGTTGGTTCATGTTTCTAAATTACACTGGTTCCTGGAATATTCCAATTGGCCCCGTAATTCTCTTTCTTTGCTTGACCATTTGATCTCATGATGTTTTATCATAGATACCTGTCGAATTTAACCTAGTTATTATTTTATAGTGTACAACGGTATAATTAATTTTAAATATTTACTTCGACGATGAGTGTACTACTTTTCTTACACATGTAAACTTCAACCTTTTTTCGTGTTCGTTAGTTTTAGATGATGAGCTCAGACCTTTCCTTAGTAGATATCACATTTATTACGTTATATTAATAACCAATAAACCCTTTTCCCTTTGCGTGCGCCACCTCTCTTTTACGGTATTTTATTGATGAGTACCTATTGCTTTCACCTGACTCTTCACTTTTTACCAGATACTTCTGTTGTTCACGTTTTATTTCCGTGTACGTTGTAGGAAATTTCTAGGGTAGTTCAGTAGTTTTCCCTCATGTGTTACTTTTCCCCTTTTAATTCACATAATTCTCTCAAGATTCACGTAAGTTTTCACACTGTATTGTTGTTTCATATGAATTTGTTTCACAGTTGTATTCTTCCTTGTGTTAGCTGTTTGCATGTTATTTATCCTCTTCTATTTTCTTACGATAGCTATGATTACTACTGTTATAACTTTGAGCAGTGGTTATAAGATATTTTAATTATATGTCACAGATTTAACAACGTTCATCAGCGAAAAGGAACCATGCATGTAGTGACATTACTTGCTATTTACTTCATACAGATCCTGTATTACAAAATTATGATTCTTGGTTAATTTTTTCTTCACTTTTTTACTTTTATTTGACCTTCCATACTTCACAGATTTTCAACCGTAGCCAATGAGTAAAGATATCGTGTTAACGTTTTCCTAGGCTGCAACTATTATTATTTGTCTTTTGTATCGCACGGTTTTCATGACTCATTTTATTGTTACATTAATTCATTGGGCATATTATATCGTACGAGTGATGCAGGAAGTGTAGTCTCTCCCATATCACGTTTCATCTCTATATTTATGAAGGTAAACAAAGATAAATGCTGAACAAAATTTAAAGATCATGACGAAATTCAAATGACATTGAAAGTTTGTCAGAGATCTCGAAGGAGCAACAGAACTACACCAACAGTCTCTTGGAAAGGAGTTATATAAGGGTTGCCCAGAAATTAATACACCCCTTTTTTCTCATCCGAAAAATGTTGGGAATGCGAAAATTTACATATTATTTCAAAGTTTCCGAATACATGCGTAGTATTTATGGCTGTTCTGACAGAGACCGGAGCTGCATGAACGTTTAAAAATTGCGTCTGTAAGTGACACGTTACGAGCAACGTGACGTCACTACACTTTTTATTGATTAATGTGCTGATTACGACTTTGCTATTATTTATAGAATTTCTGGTCTTATTCTTTCACAGTGTGGTTTGAGTGCTCCCACCCATTTATGTTCTGTAGTAGTTAAGACTGGTGCAACGACGTTTAATTCTGAATTAATAGGTTCTCAGCACATTTTACACATGAACGAGACAAGCGTGTACAAAAACTATACCGCTGCAAAAGCATTAGTGCAATTGGAAAGGTGACGTAGATTTTGATGCGATTACAGCAGATACCGTTTGGGGGACAGTAGATATCACGATAATGGTTTCAACGTCGTTCGCCTACAGATAGCATAGTAACATAGCTGCCAGAGCGATGTCTATGTATTCCATTTAATAGGGAATGTTTGCATCCATAATTGCAAACTCCACAGGCGTTAACGGAAGACCCATTAACCAAAGCTGAAACATTCGTCACCACCTACGAATAGCAAACAACCCAGCTACAAGAAAAACTAACCCCTACCCAACGGGAGCATGAGGCCGTTACAGTGCAGTTAGTCAATCAGTTCACCAAGACAGAAGATCAGTCAGTTCCAAGACTGGCAACGCCTAGCGAATTACGTAGTATCATAAGGAAATTACATCCCAATAAGGCACCTGTAGCGGACAATTCAAATGTTTGTAAATTTATGAGACTCAACTGCTTGGTTATTAGTCCCTAGATTACAAACTACTTAACCGAAGCTAAACTAAACTAAGGACAACACAAACAACCATGCCCGAGGAGGGAATCGAACCCCCGACGGCGGACGGCCGCGCGCACCGCAACACGGCGCTCCAGTACGCGCGGCTAATCCACCGCGGTGTATCGGACAAAATCAGCAACCAACACCTCAAAAACCTCCCGAGGAAGCCGCTGGTGCTGTTGACTAGAATAATCAACGACTGCATGATGGCAAGATACTTTCCTGTTGCATGGAAGACAGCAAAGGTATTGCCAATACCCAAACCGAGAAAAGACACGACGCAACCAGCCAACCACCGCCCCATCAGCCTTCTCGGTGGTATGGGGAAGACCTTTGAGAGGGTAATACAAAAACGGATACTGGAACCACCGGTGGAGGAAGGAACTATAAGAGCAGAACAATACGGCTTTCAGAGAAAACTGTCGGTGGAACTCCAATTATTACGTCTGGCAGAGCACATCGCCAGGAATATGAACGTAACCAAGGCAACAGCCGCCGCATGTTTTAGATATCGAAAAAGCTTACGACAAGGTGTGGAGGGAACTCCTCATTCGGAAGTTACACGAGCAGGATTGCTACATCAAGCTCATCGCGAGTTATCTTCACGACAGAACTATGATGGTGACGGTGGGGGGGGGGGGGGAGGATGGAGTGGGGGGGGGGAAGACATAATCAACCAGCCATCGCCGATATTGTTTCATATATACGCCAACGACATTCCAACGGTGCAAGGACCCCAAATTGCACAATTCACCGATGACACGACTATTATAACCAGAGGAAGACGTGCACAAGCTAACGTAACACGGCTACAACGACAAATAGACAGAACTGCTGTATGGTGTAAGCTGAATAAGGTACAACTGAATGCAGCAAAAACCACGGCGATCTATTTCTCCAGGAAACGACCACAAATGCTTACGGCTTCACGGACAGGACATCCCATGGGGAGCGGCGGTCACTTACCTGTGAGTTACCCTCGATAAGCACTTTTTTCTCCACAAACATGTTGATAACCTGAGACCTAAGGTATATTCAATGGCCCAAAACTTAATGCCGTTCTTTCTAAGCCCAGAGTTGAATACTAATACCAAACTGCTACTATACAAGGCAACAGAGTTATCCAAATTGTTATATGGCAGGTCAGTCTGGGGCCTAGCTAGTGCGACCCAAATCTCAAGACTGCAAATTATCCAAAATAAGACGTTACGATGGATCCTCAGAGCTGACTGCTACGCAAGGAACGTGGACATCCACCAGGAACCCCATATGGACACTATCATGGAGGAAATTAAGAAGAGCACCACGAAGATACACAATAAATACAATACAAAATAAATAAACGTTACATTGTAACGTTAATATGAATTAATTGACATTGTAACTAAGTACTAAAGTCAAGTGGGGTACCTTAGGGACCTTCCACTGGCCCTTAGAAGCCCTACCCTAAAATTTATTGTAAATAAAGTTATTGTTAACCTCCATACCTTTCTAATCCCAGGATGTGTAAGTCGCCAGAAGGTAGTGGGACTTCAACTATCTTGTCCATAAAAAATAAAAAAAATAAAAATAAAAAAAAAAATAAAAAAAATAAAATAAAATAAAAAAAAAACATAATGCTCAGTGTCATATTAATGTGTGAAGCCAATAGGCGCTATGGCACGGAGACGAGTTTGAAAGAGGTCCAATTGTGCCCTCCCGAGTGGCAGGATTGTCGTTCCGGAGAATTGCTACACGACCTGGACGTTCTGCGACACCTGTTCAACGATGCTGGTTGCAAAGGCCACGTGAACATCCTCACACCCGTAGACGTGGATATGGACGTCTATGCAGCGCAAAAGTCAGCCAAGATCATTGTATTCTAAGGGCAGCAGTGGCAGATCGTACATCTACCACAGCACAGATAAGGAGGTTTGTGAGCCTGGGAGTATCTACACGAACTGTTGCCAGTCGGTTACAAGCAGTCTGACTGAGAGCACAGTGACCGGCCGAGGATATACCTGATCTGCAAGATCGCCGATGGTAAGCACCGTCGAGAGTGGCCCTTGCTTGGATAGGTTACCGTCCGGGTAGCCACGCGTTGCTGACAATTTTCCATATGCCTTAAGGCAGAGGGGACAGGAGGGGCGGCGGTGCCCAGTCCCTGATCTCCAGTCCTTGCACCAATGGCCTGGATCAAATTCCAAAACCTCTCCGCAGTATCTCATGGAGTGAGGGCATGGAACACTTTATACTGATCCGTTCGTCATTAAACTCGGCGGCCTCCTTGGAGCTTTCCGAGAGGAGTAGGCTATGTGCCGTTGCCGGGTTTCAGTCCCTTCCTTGTCCCATTATCTACAACACGACACTACACTAGACACGCACCTGTTACAATCACCTACACTTAGCACAGTCAATTCAGCACATAATTTTCACACTTGGCGAAGTGAAGGTGCCTGCGGGTGCGGAGGATAGGGAAAACCTTTCTGATTCGGCGGCTGAATCTGCCCGTCGGGGTCTCCCAGCCATTCATGCCATACGACTTTACACACACACGTCTATCTCGTCTTCCCCTCAAGCCACAGCATTAACGCGGACATCTCGACTGGTGCCGTCAGATGATCACTTGGAGGTTCGAATGGTGGGAAATGGCCTTCAGCGATGGAAACATTCTGCCTGCACGTCATTAATGGTCGTTTGCGCCTACAACGTGTGAGCGCTGTCTAGTAGAGTGAATTAGTCCAAGAAGCACTGGGTCCAACCCAGGCATTGTAGTCTGCTAAGCTACAATTTAGTTCACCTTTGGTGTTTGTGGAGCAAATGTCGACCAGCGATTCGTACATGGAGAATGTTAAAAGACCTTTCCTTTTGTCGTTCTTGCAATAGGAAGGTGATGTATAATGGTTGTTGCGGTCTTCAGACCAGAGACTGGTTAGTTGTAGCTCTCCATCCTGCACTATCCTAAGAAAGCCTCTTCATCTTCTGATAAGAACAGCAACCCACATCTGCCGCATGGGAGTAGCCAAGCGGTCTGGAGCTCCACGTTACGAATCGGGCCGCCTTCCGCGTCGGAGGTTCGAATCCTTCTTCAGGCATGGATGTTTGTGTTGTCTTTAGTATAAGGTAGTTCATAAGTAGTTTGTAAGTTTAGGGACTGATGATCCGCAGTTAAGTCCCATAATCTTAACAAACATTTGAACATTCAACCCAAATCCAACGGAATTCTGCTTACTATATTCATTTCTAGCTCTCCCTCTACGATTTTTACCCCACACACTTCCCTCCATTGCTAAATTCACGATTTCTTGATGTCTCAGAATGTGTCCTACCTGTCGATTCCTCATGTTAGTCAAGGTATGCCATAAATTCCTTTTCTTCCCAATTCTGTTCAGTACCTCTTCATTAGTTACGCGACCTACCCACCTTATCTTCAGCATTCTTATGTAGCACGACATCACCACATTTCAAAAGCGTCTATCCTCTTCCTGTTGAACTATTTATCGTCCACGTTTCACTCACGTAAAAGGCGATTAATATTTCAGGTTAAGAAATTCCTTTTTTTTTCAAAACTGCTTTTGTTCCCATTGCCATTCCGCATTTTATAACCTCTGTATTGCTGACATCGTATGTTATTTTGTTATTTTAGTGCCCAAGTAACAAAACTCATATGTCACCTATATTGTTTCATTACTTAATCTAATTCCTCCAGTGTCGCCTGATTTTATTAAACTGCATTCCATTACTCTTGTTTCCCTCTTGTTAATGTTTATCTTATACGCTCCCTTCAACACATTCTTCATTCCGTTCAGTTGCTCTTCCAGGTCCTTTGCTGTCTCTGACAGAATTACATTGTAATCAGCAAAACACAACGTTTTTATTTCTTCACCCTGAACATTAATCCCTTCTGCAAATTATTCATGGCATTCCTTCACAGCGTGTTGGAAGTGCTGATTGATTAACATTGGAGTAAGACCACTACCGTCTCTTACTCCTGTACCGAGACATAATTAATTTTTTATCGGTCAGCGACGCTTGTCGTTCTGATTCCCTTCTATTTTATTTCTGAAAAGGTTTTTTCACTCGTCTTTCGTTTCTTCCGGCGTGTCGTGAAGACGAAACCGCAAACGCTCACTCTATTGTTTTGAGGCTATCAAGTGTGGACTTCTACGCGGATTGCTTTGTGATGTTTGTGTGAGTGCCGATACATTTTATTTTAAAATATACTCTCTTTGTTAAAAGCAATGTCTCCATCTTATTTGCATTTAATAATGTCGCCTACCTTCTTAATTACTGATTTTCTTTGAGATTTTCAGCAGCTCGATATTCTGTTGTAGCATGATGTTCAGACGTCATAACTTTCGCTTCGTGTATTGCCTTGATTAAATCCCGATCAGTTACTTTAAATCATTACCTTTTTCGTTTTAAAATCTCCATTCGTATTAACAGTTTCGCGTTGTCTGATAGAATTTTCTGTTCGTTATTTGCCTTATCAAACTTTATTACATGGTCCTGCAACAATGACTTGCGATATGAACAGTCTGAACATTAATTTATTGCGAAAAGTATCATAAAATTGATCTAAACCATTCAACAGCTAAACATTTTCAGCTGCTGTGATGAAGATCTCCAGAAAGATGCTACAATTGGTACTTTCAGTAAGGTTTCTCTGTAATTTTTTGTGTGTTGCCTCAAACCCAATCTGTATTCCGCATTTCATTCTATTCAGTCGTTTCGTGTATTAATTTCATCCACCCTTGTCTAAATTCTTAGTTCAGATTTTTATCCGATTTTTCATGATCGAAATTTCAACAAAAATCTTGAAACTTTTAATTGCGGAGGTTAACATTAATGCGTATAGGCAATAACACAAAAGTAATGTTACACTCCCTTCCGAACCAATGCTTCTCTTTCATGCCCTTTGACTCTGGCTTTTGTATAAGTTGTAAATAACTTTCTTTTCCTGTCTTTTACTCCTGCTGAGTTTAGAATTTGGAACTGTGTTTTTGTAACGGGACGAAATTTTCAGACTACCCATTACTGGATCCCACAGATAATCGCTCCAACTTACTATGAACAGGTAATTTCTTATGGAGATATGCTTTTACGTAAAATGGTAATTATATCTATTATATCTGAAAACTAAAAGGGATTGGGAACTTATGTTGTAGATTTTTCGTATTACGACACGAGCGAGAGAACAGAGAGGAACACACAGACGGCTGCGGTACTGCAGAGATGGATGGCGCTAGAATCACAGAACTAGCCGGCTGCTAGTCGAAGCATTCATGTCAGCCAAATTATGGTGCTCAGGGAAAACTGACGATCGAATGTGGGTCTTACTAGGTTCCTGGTAAAACACGAAACATTTGTTAGTCGAGTCATGTATTCTCTCTCTCTCTCTCTTTTTTTAATTTAATTTATGCTTAATGGAATAAAGTCAAGTTATAAGTTGACTCTATCTACGAAGGAAAATGATTTCCAGCCTGTTATCGAGATCGAAATATTTGGTTTCTTGGTTTCGATCATATTCCTTTTGAGATGAACGGAAAAGTGAGTACTTTATTAATTTTCAAGAATTATTTTAGTGCGTTGTAGCATGTGGAGTGCTGTAATAAAGTATTCAGAGGTTAGTTGTCATGGCTTATTTGTGGTGTGATCAGTTTTGGCTAGAATTCTGTTATACTGCAGAAGGAGTGAGAGGGTAGAAATGTTTATTTGCTGATAGTGGCAAATATTTTTGGTAATGTAGTGCTGAGTGACTGGCGTGTGGATAGTTTTGTTAATGAAGGCAAATTTCGAACCTGCAGGGTATCGAAAGTATCATTCGAGAATAGAGCAGTTTGTTGTTGAAATGTTGGGTATATTCAAATCCTGCGCCGAGTTTGATGCATCGTAATACTGATTCTGTGACCCACAAATTTTATTATTATACACTGCCTGTATCCTCGAGGTGAAACAGACTTATTTTGTTCTAAGTCACTTGTTATTTTAATCTGTTAATGGGATATCTACTTCTGTTAGTTCACAACGTGAGAAGCATTCTCCATGTACTGTTGAATGAACACTACGCCGCCCCACAATGCAACAGATGTGCAGAACTATAGGCCTATATCTCTAACGTCGGTCAGTTGTAGAATTTTGGAACATGTATTATGTTCGAATATAATGACATTTCTCGAGACTAGGAAGCTGCTCTGTAGGAATCAGCATGGGTTTCGAAAAAGGCGTTCGTGTGAAACCGAGCTCGCGCTATTCGTACACGAGACACAAAGGGCCATAGACACGGCTTCTCAGGTAGATGCTATTTTTCTCGACTTCCGCAAGGCGTTTGATACAGTTCCCCACAAACGTTTAATGTACAAAGTAAGAGCATATGGTCTATCAGACCAATTGTGTGATTGGATTGAGAAATTCCTAGATAACAGAAAGCAGCAGGTCATTCTCAATGGAGAGAAGTCTTCCGAAGTAGGAGTTATGTCAGGTGTGCCACAGGGGAGTGTCGTGGGTCCGTTGCTGTTCACGATTAATATAAATGACCTTGCGGATAACATCGGAAGTTCACTGAGGCTTTTTGCGGATGATGCTGTAGTATATAGAGAGGTTGTAACAATCGAAAATTGTATTGAGATGCAGGAGGATCTGCATAGAATTGACGCATGATGCAGGGAATGGCAATTAAATCTTAATGTAGACAAGTGTAATGTGCTGCGAATACGCACAAAGAAAGACCCTTTATCATTTAGCTACACTGAAGAAGGTCAGCAACTGGAAGCAGTTAATTCCATAAATTAGGAGTAGTCATTAGGAGGGATTTAAAATGGAACGACCATATAAAATCAATCGTCGGTAAAGCAGATGCCAGACTTAGATTCATTGGGAGAATTCTAAGGAAATGCAGCCCGGAAACAAAGGAAGTAGGTTACAGTACACTTGTTCGCCCACAGCTTGAATACTGCTCACCGGTGTGGGATCCGTACCAGGTGGGATTGATAGCGGAAGTGGAGAAGATCCGACGGAGAGCAGCGCGCTTCATTACAGGATCATTTGGTAATCGTGAAAGCGTTACGGAGATGATCGATAAACTCCAGTGGAAGACTCTCGCTCGGTACTGGCTTTTGTCGAAGTTTCGAGAACATACCTCTACCGAGGAGTCTAGCAGTATATTGCTCCCTCCTACGTATATCTCTCGAAGAGATTGTGAGGATAAAATCAGAGAGATTAGAGCCCAGACAGAGGCATAGCGACAATCCTTCTTTCCGCGAACAATACGTGATTGGAATAGGAGGGAGAACCGATAGTGGTACTCAAGGTACCCTCCGCCACACACCGTCGGGTGGCTTGCAGAGTATGGTTGTAGATGTAGATGTAGATGTAGACACTACATTTACATGCATTCAAAATAAAACGTTACAAAAGTACTCATCTGTTTTCGTCGTCTTCTTCGGGCATGGATATTTGTGCCGCCTTAGTTGTAGGTAGTTCATAAGTAGTTTGTCAGTTTAGGGACTGATGACCCCGTAGTTAAGTCCCTTAAGCTTAACAAACATTTGAACATTTGAACAAATTTAAGACAATATATACATTACGTTAAATCAAACTGTAAGATACAGTGACAGGTGTACTCTTACAATTGGAATAGCAGGGAAAATCGATAGTGGTACTCAAGGTACCCTCCGCCACACACCGTCAGGTGGCTTGCGGAGTATGGTTGTAGATGTAGATGTAGATGCTTCCGTGCGCCCGTTAGACAACGCCGCCTTCCCCACGCTCCCGAGCGGCTGACAGCGGCTGTCGGCAGCCACGCCGTCCGCTGGTGAACCACGCCTTCGCCCCGCGTGCGCTGATGGCGGTGGGCCACGCCCCCTGCCCCACCGCGCCTGCCGCTGGTCCGGGTGTAAACACGCAGCCTGCTGGACGGCACTCAACGAGAGTAGCACGCCTTCCACATCCTTGGTTCCTGCTTGGATGTCGAAACCTGACAGATACTATGCCACAAAGGCATCTACATCTACATCTACATCATCTACATGGGATACTCTGCAAATCACATTTAAGTGCCTGGCAGAGGGTTCATCGAACCACAATTATACTATTTATCTCCCATTCCATTCTCGAATAGCGCGCGGGAAGAAAGAACACCTGAATCTCTCTGTTCGAGCTCTGATTTCTCTTATTTTATTCTGATGATCATTTCTACCTATGTAAGTGGGAGTCAACAATATATTTTCGCATTCGGAGGAGAATGTTGGCGATTGGAGTTTCGCAAGTAACCCACGCCTCAGCGATAAGCGCCGTTGTTGTAATGATTCCCATCCCAGATCCTGTATCATTTCCGTAACGCTGTCTCCCCTGTATCGTGACAATACGAAACGAGCTGCCCTTCTTTGGACTCTTTCGATGTCCTCCGTCAAACCCACCTGATAAGGATCCCACACTGGACTGCAATACTCCAAAAATGGACGGACAAGCGCAGTGTATGCAGTTTCTTTAGTAGTTCTGTTGCATCTTTTAAGGATTCTGCCAATAAAACGCAGTCTCTGGTTCGCCTTTCCCACGATATTATCTACGTGTTCTTTCCAGTTTAAGTCTGAAGTAATAGTGATTCCTAGGTATTTTGTGGAGTTTACGGCGTTCACATTTGATTGATTTATGTTGTAAACAATGTTTAACGGATTTCTTTTCGTACTCATGTGGACGACTTCACACTTCTCATTATTCAGAGTCAATTGCCAGTTTTTACACCATACTGATATCTTATTCAGATCGTTCTGCAGTTGGTTTTGATCTTCAGATGATTTTACTAGACGGTAAATGACGGCGTCATCTGCAAACAACCTAAGAGAGCTACTTAGATTTTCCCCTAAATCGTTTATGTAAATAAGGAATAGAAGAGGACCAATAACACTACCTTGTGGAACGCCCGATATCACCTCTGTTTTAGTCGATGCCTTACCATCGATTACTACGAACTGTGTCCTCTCTGACAAGAAATCCCCTATCCAATTGCAAATTTGGGGCGATATACCATAACCACGCAACTTGATTAAAAGCCGTTTGTGAGGTACGGTGTCAAAAGCTTTCTGGAAATCAAGAAATACGGAATCGATTTGCGAACCTTTGTCGATAGCACCCATCACTTCGTGTGAATATAGAGCTAGTTGTGTTTCGCATGAACGATATTTTCTAAATCCGTGTTGACCTTGGGTCAATAGATCGTTCTGTTCGAGATAATTCATAATATTTGAATACAGGATATGTTCCAAAACCCTGCTGCAAATTGACGTCAATGAAATAGGCCTGTAGTTTAGTGGGTTACTCCTACTGCCTTTCTTGAATATAGGTGTGACCTGTGCAACTTTCCACTGCTCTTGTGATTACTCGCCTTCGAGGGTGCACACTAAGTTTGTTCTTCCTCCTTGCCAAATGCAAGACAATCTCCGACCCAAACACTGGCACTGAAACAGAGAGGAAGAGATGTTGGTGAGCCGAGATGCGCTTGGAGCTGGAAAGAGGGACAGTCAACTATGACCATGGACACTGAATAACAACTTGACAGTGGTGAAGTGTTAAATAAGTGTGGGTTGTTGTTTCCATCCATTTATCCCGAGGAGTACATCCTCCCCGTCGATGCCCCTATTTTTTTTTTTTTTTTTTTTTTTTTTTTTTTATCGATATGTGAGTCTGTGGGCCCAGCTGCCAGATCAGTAGCCTACGATGTATATCAAGATGGTGTTGTGGTAGAACTTGATGAGATTGTGCGGAAGATGCAACCTTCTCTTCCCAATCCCGAAAAGCCTATTTAGTGTCACAAGTGCTCTTTCCGCAACCACATCAACATGGGCCGCGAAATTCCAGCGTTCATCCAGAATTACGTGGAGGTACTTGGCTTTTGTTTTCCTTATGAAGGGTACACCATCTATTCGGACGGTTGGATTTCTGATTAAACTTCCTTTCAGAAGGAGATATGTTGACTTGTTAGGTGCTATGGTTAACTTTGTCCTTTGACACCATGAGGTAAAAATGTTGACTGCATTTACTATTTTGGGTTCAAATTCCTCACGGTTCCTTCCGCCGACCACCAGGAGGAGGTCGTCAGCGTAGGCTATTACTTCTAGTACGTCTCGGCTGTTTTGTAAGTCATACAACAGTGGCTCCATATTAATGTCCCAAAAGAGTGGCCGCAGGACAGAGCCCCGTGGACACCCCTTGGTCACTCCTTTCCTGACTTTTCCACTTGGGGGATAATAGCCTGACCTCCCGCCCTACATAGTAGTCCCTTAGCCAGCCATAAAGCGGCCCTGGACACTCCATCTCTCGAAGCCGAGAGAAGTGCGAATGCCACCAGAGGTTGTCAAAGGCATCGCTGATGTCCACCATGATGCCGACTACATATTTGTGCGGTATCGCGCTACAGACCTCGGCCGCTAGGGCGATTGCGTCACACGCCGATCGCCTCGCTCGGAAGCCGAATTGTATGCCACTCACCCCGCACAAAACACGATGTGCTTCCAGTTTATCAGCCAGTAGTCTCTCAAGTAACTTGCCGAGAACGTCTACCAAACAGATGGGCCAGTAGGTCTTGGCTAAAGCCGGTTCCTTATCAGGTCACTTGCTGATGATAACGACGTTGGCTTTTTTCCACGGCAAAGAGAATTTTCCCTGCCTTGAACATTCATTATACAGTCTTGTTACCTGTGGTACCAACTGGGGAGCGAGAAACTGCACTACCTCAGAGGTAATCTGGTCTGGTCTTAGGGATTTTCTTTTCTTGAGATTCAGATTGTAATGGGCCACTTCCTCCTGGGAGAAAGGGTAGACCATCACTTCGTTGGCAGAGGGCAAAGCACTGCTCGCCCGTATCTCTTTTTGGGTGTCTGAGTCGCTGGCTTCGTCATCGTCTGGGAGTAGGGTTCAAAGAAGGACCTCGGCGGTTTCCCGCCAAGAGTCCGTGCATTGTCCCCCCTCCCTGAGGGTCGAGAGGATCATTGGTGCACGCACCTTGTGTCTTACCAGCTTATATGGCATGCTCCAGCGGTCAGTTTTTAGTTGACTCTTGACATATTACTCCCAGCTGCACAGTCTTGTGGCTTTCAGTTCCCTGAAGAATTGGTCCTTCAAGTCCCTGTACCTCTGCAGCCAGTATTGACTTCGCTCCATTGACAATACCGTCTCGCCTGCCTGACCGACTGTCACAGTCGCTGCACTTCGGCCGACCATGGCGAAGGGGAGGCCGCTGTGGCCCTCCTCCTTAGTGGTATGACGAGTTCTATTGCTTATGAGATGGAAGATACTGGGCGCACTCATTCACATCCAGATCCCTCCCTGGAAATGCATGTATCCTGCACTCCCTCTCCAGTCGTTGCCAGTCAGCTTTGTGGAACTTTCTTTGCCACTCCCATCCTATGCACGTTTCCTTCAATCCAGAAAGTAATAAGACTGTGATCACCCGTGGTGACCCAATCGTGGACTTTCCAGTTTCCTATGTCTCTGATGATGTTATATCTATATTTTGTTCCTTGTCCACCTCCTCCCAGAAAGGTGGCGTAGAGGGTGGGGGTTACAAGGTTCATTGGAAATTGCAAGCTGGAGGGCCATGATTGTTTCCTCTGCTTTTGTCCCTTTCTCATCTTGAGAACGGCTGTTCCAGTGGAGGGATTTTGCATTCAGGTCGGCCACAACAACCACCAGACGCCCACGCAGTGCCACAAGATGTTCCAGATGCCTTTCAGTATCGACTGCATATTAGAAGTACGTGTTCACCAGGACTATCTGTGGTGTCACACAAGTCCAAAGTGCGCGGCACCTACTTTCACCGCATGCCGCCATGCACGCACGGTGCGGCATTCTTACGACGACAGCCACGAGCGCCCTCTACTGCAACTCCGCTCATGGCCACCACTGAACGACATCGTTCACTTGGGACTGAGATAGGAACCAGTTAGCACTTCGGAGTCAGATAGGCACCAGTGAAGACTTGGTTATCGGATAGGCACTAGGCAGGCCTCTAGCCTTCTGCCTTCTGCAGTACTATGTAAAAGTTAAGTATTGTATAAATTCTGTTCAATATATATCTTGTTCTAATTTACTCCAGTGTTTCTAGTTTCTGGCTGCTCCCATCTGTACCTTCACCAGCGTGCTATCTTTATTCCTGTGTCGGTCTCATTCCACTCGGCCACCGACACCTACGACGGAATCGGGACACAAAAGTGGCGACGACGCTAGGATACAAAAGTGGCGACGAGGAGTGATAGAAGAATCGTGGACCAGCCCTCTTGCAGCAGTCAGACAGCAGCAGTCGGAGCACACAGAAATTGCTCCCGCCCAGCCACCCTTATTCTAAGATTTTGGGGGAACATATTCTGTTACGTGTTTTGTGGACTTTTTTTTTTGTTGCAGAGCGTCCTCTTTCCTATTGCATTTGTGTTTTGTTATAAGTTACTTGTATGCGCGGCGCCTAATCGGTCAGCATGGCCACTACCCCGAACCCAAACTTAATGGAAATTATTCAGTTACAGACGGCGCAAATCACACAACTTCTCCAAGCAGTGGCGCAGATGACGGCAACTCAACAACACCCGTCGCATCAGCAGCCCACACCTGCCGCTGTACCGCTCCCTACGTTCCGCCAGTACAACGAACGTGAGGAAGAATGGAGCGACTACTTCGCACAGTTTCAAGAACTCATCGCGGCTCATCAAATTACAGGTCAGAGAGTGAAGAACCTTTTCTTATCGATTGTGGGCCCCCAGACTTTCGTGTTACTGCAGAAACTTTTCCCCAACGCCTGTCCTCGTGATGTAGACTTTGAACAAATTGTAGATGCACTGAATGCTCATTACGAGAGAAAAGTTCTCGTAGCCGCTGCGCGGTACTGATTTTCCAGACTTAAAAAATTACCCGAGCAGTCACCCCAGGAATGGATTACGGAATTGAAGGGCTTAACCCGCCAATGTAAATTTACTTGCTCTTGTGGACTCTCTTATAGTGACGTGATGTTGAGAGATGCAATTACGCAGAACATTCAGGACCCCAGAATTAGGGCAGCAATTCTGAAACAATCTGACCCTTGATTAGACAGTGTACTGCAGCTTATAGAAGCGCATGATACCTTTGACTTAGCAGATGTAGAAATGCAAAGCCACAGTGTAAATTCTGTGCGCCGCAACGGACGCTTTCCTAACCGTAGCACTAGTGATTCTTTAAATTCTACCGGCCGTGCTGAACAGACAGTGAACAGTAGCCAGTGTAAAAGCGCGACACAAAGGTCGCCCCGTCGTGTTAGAAACAGTAATTTGAATAACGGGCGCCAACGTTCATTTCAGAAAAATGTTCATAAGTCTCGCCCCCAGTGTGTATCTCGCCACAAGCGTGCACAATGCCCTAATCGCAACGCGACCTGTTATTAATGTGGCAAATCAGGACATGTACAAACAGTGTGTATGCAAAACAAAATTTCTAAGAACGGTGCCGTTGGGAACAGTGCTTTGCAGAGGGCTAGAACATTCATACAGTAAATGTTATACAAGCTGTGGATTTGGACAGTGTTTCTTTTGATTCTCACATGCAAGAAAGTTCTTCTGTGCCTACGGCAAAACTATGTAGTGAGCCACGCCGCAAGCCCCGACGAGCGCGCAGCAGCAGAAAAGGGTTCCGGACAAGCATAATGACTATGTACAGTGCAATCCTGTAGTGAAACTAGTGCCTTCTACAACTTCTCATTGTACTAGTGCCCAGTACTGTGTAGCTAGTGACAGTAGAATTGATGTAGCTACTCAGAAGTTTAGTGCAGTAGTTAGTGAATCCGTAGTAGCCTCGCATTGCGCGGACGCCGATCCGGCGGTAGTGCCATCTATTGACAGTGTTGTTAATCCGCTGTGTGCCGAGTATACGCCGCTTCCTAACGCACGCAACCCGCGCATACGCAAGCGCAGAAAACAAGCTGTATTAGACGTTGCCCACATTCGCGCACCTGTCGTGCGCCAGAAGCACAAACTATTTGTAAATCTCTCCAGAAAAAAAAGTGCAATTTCAGCTCGATACTGGTTCCGCTGTCACTTTAATTAATAAAGAAACTTATGAACTTCTGGGTTCGCCAAAATTGTCGCCGACACAACAAGTGGTTAAAATATTCCCGTGCTAGGAACGTGTAGCCTGCCCGCCTCCTTTCAAGGTGTAACAAAAACAGTAGCATTTGTAGTTCTTCAGGCCAAATCTGCACAGAACATTTTTGGACTAGATGCATTTGACTTGTTTGGTTTATCAATTCAAAGAGATGTGCTTCAAATTTCGTCAGTAGTGCCTCAGGAGAAAATAAATGCATTGTGTGAAAAATATAGTGACTTGTTTTCGCCGTAACTGGGTTGTGCAGAAGACTTCGTGGCACATGTAACTTTAAAATAATCTGCAGTACCAAAATTTCGTAAAGCTAGACCAGTGCCTATCGCAATTCGTGCTAATGTTGCCGCAGAACTTAAACGTTGGCAAGATAGTGGTGTGATTTCTCCTGTTGCTGCGAGTCAGTGGGCCTCGCCTATAGTAATTATACCCAAGCCATCAGGAAAACTTCGTCTCTGTGCGGACTTCAAATCAACAGTGAACAGTCAAACAATTGTAGACACTGACCCCCTGCCCAGACCTGAGGAACTTATGGACAAATTAGGACAGTCTCGCTTCTTTTCTAAGATTGATTTAGCAGAGGCATACTTACAGATTCCACTGGATGAAGAGTCAAAAAAGTTTTTCGTCATTAATACTCACATGGGTCTTTTTCAATTTCAACGCCTACCCTTTGGCAGTTCTTCCGCCCCCGCTATTTTTCAGCGCTTCTTGGAACAGCTGACAGTTTCTGTACCGTGTTGTTCGAACTATTTAGATGATGTTGTGGTATCCGGACGTACAGTTGAAGAACATTTAGCAAACCTGGAGTACCTTTTCAAAGTGTTGACTGCAGCAGGTCTACGTTGTAATAAAGCAAAGTGTTCGGTTTTTCAAACTGAAATAGAGTACCTAGGCCATGTGATTAATGCCCAAGGAATTCATCCCTTACAGTCACATCTTCGAGCAATCAAAGACTTGCCTCCTCCTAAGAAAGTGCACGAATTGCAAGCAGTAATGGGAAACCTTAACTATTATTTCAGATTTATTCCCAATGCGTCTCAGATTGCAGCTCCACTGCATCACTTACGTAGGAAGAATGTTCCTGTTGTATGGTCTAAAGATTGTCAAGTTGCCTTTGACAAACTTAAGTCTGCACTACTCAGTGATGCATGTTTGATTCCCTTTGACCCACAGAAGCCTGTAGTGTTAGCAGTTGATGCCTCTTCGTACAGTCTGGGTGCAATATTGTCGCATCGTATTGGATGTCACGATCGTCCTATTGCCTTTGCATCCAAGCTACTGACGCCGACGCAACAGAATTACAGTCAGATAGAAAAGGAGGCCTTAGCAATCATTTACGGCGTCACAAAGTTTCATCATTATCTCTATGGTAGAAAATTCTATTTGTTGACAGACCACAAGCCTCTAATTATCAGTATGAGATTTTGTATCGACCTACCCCTAAACACGCCAACGCGGACACACTTTCCCGACTTCCGGTTGGCCAGGATGTGTCGTTTGATTATTCGGAAATGGCATGTTGTCAGATAGACTCCAGAGATGCTTCCGCTGTCGCAGATTTCCCTTTGAACTCTCGTCGGGTTGCACAGGAAACAGCTGCGGATGGAGACCTAAGTGTGGTAGCACGTTTTGTTCGCTCTGGGTGGCCTGCCAGAGCCAAAGACATTCAACGGCCTCTGGTTCGACGTTATTTTGCACAACGTCATGCATTGTCTTTCAGTCAGGGTGTTCTGTTGTTACATACGGACAACGACCAAACAAGAGTGACTGTTCCTCGTTCCCTGAAACGTGAAGTGTTACGCCTCCTGAATCAAGGACATTGGGGTATTGTTAGGACAAAGCAACTGGCCAGACGTCATTGTACCTGGATTGGTATGGATGCCCAGATAGAGAGCATGACGTCACAGTGTACTGTTTGTGCGGAGCATCAGGCGGCTCCTCCGCAACGTTTCTCAGACTGGCCACGCCCCAAGGGACCATGGCAACGTTTACACATTGACTTTGCCGGACCTTTCTGGAATACGCGCTGGTTAATCGTAGTAGACGCTTTCAGCAAGTTTCCTTTTGTGATTGCCATGAACTCAACGACGGCGTCTAGTGCAATCAGTGCCTTAACATCACTGTTGTACGTTCTTCCACAGGGTCGGAGCTGCGGCGCCACGCAAACCAATTGCGCTTGCACAGGCCGCGCGATCCTGTCTCCGATTTCTTGATTCCAGACCCAGTTCACCGCCAGGGAGCACAGCCACATGGTTCGTCCCCGGACTTCGAGATCCCTATGGACGTCGACGCACCTCCGACGCAGTCGTCGCCGCCGCTGTCGCCGTCGCAGATGACAGCGTCACCGAGAGGGACTCCGGGACCGTGCGGGCCTCCCCAGCTTGGGCTACGCACCTCAGAAGAAGATGACCTGCTCCATCTGGGCCGGCCGCGGTGGCCGAGGAGACTGAGGCGCTTCAGTCACGGTCTTCACGGCCGCTACGGTCGGGGGTTCGAATCCCCGCTCGGGCATGGATATTTGTGCCGTCTTTAGTATAAGGTAGTTCATAAGTAGTTTGTAAGTTTAGGGACTGATGACCCCGTAGTTAACTCCCATAAGCTTAACAAACATTTTGATCCCTCTGGGAGGGGGTGTGCGACCTTCCCCAGGTTTCGGTGGGTTTTCTGGAGGATCGCAAGGCGGATGCCGGGGCGCGGACAGCGTCTTGATCCTAGCCTCAGCTACGACGCCTGTCCCACCAGTAACGCCCCCGCACAGGCCCTCCTCCCAGTGCCGTCGCCGTGGCCCTCAGCCCTACGCCACGACGGCGCGGCGGTTTGGGGGGGGGAGGGGTGTGGTGGCGCACAAGTACAAAGTGCGCGCCACCTACTTTCGCCGCGCGCCGCCATGCACGCACAGCGCGGCGTTCTTACGACGACAGCCACGAGCGCCCTCTGCTGCAACTCCGCTCGTGGCCACCACTGAACGACATCGTTCACTTGGGACTGAGATAGGAACCAGTTAGCACTTCGGAGTCAGATAGGCACCAGTGAAGACTTGGTTATCGGATAGGCACTAGGCAGGCCTCTAGCTCAACTATGTATCAGCCTTCTGCAGTACTATGTAAAAGTTGAGTATTGTATAAATTCTGTTCAATATATATTTGTTCTAATTTACTCCAGTGTTTCTAGTTTGTGGCTGCTCCCCTCCGTACATGCACCAGCGCGCTATCTTTATTCCTGTGTCGGTCTCATTCTACTCGGACACCGGACCCCTACGATGGAATCGAGACACAAAAGTGGCGACGAGGCTGGGACACAAAAGCGGCGACGAGGCTGGGACACAAAACTATCAGTCCATTAGGCGTTTAAAGGTCAACGACTCAGCAGTGGGCACTGTGATGACTGTAGCTCTTACAGATCTGTTGATAACAAGTACTGTTGTCTTGGGTTCTTGACCCATTTTGATCTTTTGGCATGTTGCAGATATGTAGGCTGGCTGCCCAGAGAGACAGTGCGGTTCCTGCAGACGGGCCACATCAAGTCTCGTCTCATCTCCTCAGTGACCTTTCGGAGTTCCTGCACCACCAGTCTGGAGTTTTTAGCATTCAGTTGTCCAATCTTTACTCTGTGCATTAGGGGAAGTTGATGTGAATGTTGCACTCTGTCCAGCACTTGCTTGGATCCAGGGCAACTGCAAGCCAGAAAGGCTTGATTGTATATTTCGTCTAGATCGAAAATTTCCCCTCTTCTCTCGAAAACCTTCTCGACTAGGCTTTGTAGGGCTCCCGGTCAGTGGGGAGGTTCGTGAGTTGAGGTGGATTCTGTCAACAGGCTCCATTATAGGAAAGGTGATCTTTCTGCCATATCGATGCCCTACGCGCACCACGTGTCGCAACGCTGTGGCCACCAACTGTGGTTGCTCAAGGTTTGAGAGCTGTAAAGGAAATTCTAAATTCTGATAAATCCGCCGTGGCTCTATCCCTGCACACCATGCACGCGCGGGTTTAGTAGGAGATGCGTAGTGGTGCTAGTTACCTCATTCTTTTGTATGTCTATTATCTGAGTGTCGCTTCCTTTGGGTGTGTTTTTGTTGGATGCCCCATTTGCCCAGTTATAGTGGACTGCATGACCCCACCGCAGAAGAGGTCAGGAGCACAGGGACTCGCGTCCGTTTGTATGTTAACTTTCTTGTATAGTTTTTTGTCACTTGTAGCTTTTGGATCGAAGAAAGAAGGCTTTGAAGCTTCGAGCCCTCTCAGTGATAAATGTGATAACCTCACGTACTCCGTATGGCAGAGTTTGTTGACGGAGAGCACGGCCAGCTCGGTGCAGTATCAGTGGTCCACTGGCTGTGCTGCGGCAGCTCAGCTCCCGCCCTCTACTCCCCGGCAGGCCGCAACCCTGTGGCGGCTGCGTCTCCCAACTGTGCGTGATTAACGCGCAGCCCAGGACAAGCTGCGGCCACCAGAGGAGTAGGGGCAGCACAGGGGCAGCACAGTGGAGAGGCTGCAGCCCACCAGGCGCAGCCGTGATTTATGCGCCCAAAAATACAGCCTGCAACAAGCGCCGTGGCTCTGTCTCACTAAGCCGCATTGTGGAATTACTGCAAGGGTGACCCGAGAGAGAAATAAACGGAGACAGAGAGATAGAGAGAATCAGTGACATAGCCAGGATATTGTCAAAGAGAACGGGGGGGGGGGGGGGGGGTCCGACTTGTTAAAGAGAAATTTACAAACGCTCATGTTTTCATCTAATACATAAAACAGTGTCCGTGTATTTGTACGTGTTGCATACAAATCTACAGTTTTGTTCCAATCTTTATGAAATTTTGTACACGTAAGCTTCAATCCATGAGGACGGTCCCCGTAAGTGTAAGAATCACGTGCGATATATAGTTAACGAGATATGACGTCATAAACAATGAGATGCGCGAAAAACTGCTGCATTTTGACAATGCTGCTCACTTTCTCCAAAACCACTGAACCGATTTCAACCAAATTTGGTACGCACATTCCTTACCGTGAGGTACAATTGCTGTAGGGTTAAGAATCATATACGACACATGATTCAGAAGATATGTCGTCAAATACAATAGGATTTGCAAGAAACTGCCCAATATTTGGCGAGACTTTATAAACACGCTATACGATTATCAGAGTACTTACCGACTTGCAACTAACTTCATACATAATTTCAAAATTTTATTAAACTTTCTCTCGCTGACAACTATAGCAAAATGATGAAAGGAAAAAAAGTTTTTCGCTTACAACTTTTCCGCTGTTTATTGAGTAAAACTACGGGATTCGGTATGTTACAATTTATAATTTGTACACTACAAATTGTAGCCGCAGGAAATTTTACAAACAGTATACACGCATATAGTTGAGTGTACCTTCCAAGTTGTATCACAGTACGACACGTAGTTTATGAGATATGAGCACATAAACAATAACGTTCGTGGAAATCCGCCCCATCACGCACCAAGTTTTAATCTATTACTTCTTTACGACTAATTGTATTCCCAAGAGATTTTACAGACATACAGCCTTTATACAAATAAATATATACCCTAAAAATGGCAGGAATAAATAAATAAATACCCGAGCAACGCCGGGTTTTCAGCTAGTTTATCCTAAAAACAAATTTAAAATATTTATATTTTATATAGGTAGTTTGCATTTGTTAGACCTTCTTACAAATACTGCAGTATTTTTATATAAATCATCATCACAATTTTGTTGTCTGCCGTACGGCAGGTGTAGACTGCATAGCCCTCCATGCTTCACTGTCTTTTGCGATCATCTTCGCTCTTTGGTACCCTCCTAGTGGCTTGCTGACGTCATCCAGCATCTGGTACCTTCTTCCGCCCCTCCCTCCCTTTCCCGGAACACAACCCTCAATTGCTTCTACCAGAACGCCACCTCGTCTTAAACTCTGGCCCAGCCAGTTTAGTTTCCTGTTCTGTATAGTCAGCAACATCCTCCGTTCCTCTCCAACTCTATTCAGTACTTCTTCATTTCTGACTTTATCGATCCAGCTGATCTTCTCCATGCTACGCTATATCCACATTTCACAGGCTTTAATTTTCTTCTCATCTTGCTTTCTCAATGTCCACGTTTCTGCTCCATATAAGGCCACACTTCATATTCGACACTTAACCTGCCTCTTCCTTAATTCTTTGTTTAAACCAATGGTTAGGAGTCTTCTTTGCTCTGGATCGCTTCTTTCGCCAGAGCCATTCTCACTTTGATGTCTTGTTGGCAATTCATATCTTCCTTAATCCAACTTTCCAAATACTTGAATGCTGCCGTGGTGGAGTAGCCGAGCAGTCTAAGGCGTCTCGCTGCGGAGCGCTCGGTTGCTCGCCGTCGGAGGTTCGAGTCCTCCCTGGGGCATGGGTGTGTGTGTGTGTGTGTGTTGTCCTTAGGTTAGTTTACCTAGGGTTAAGTAGTTTGTAAGCTACGGACTCATGACCACGCAGTTTGGTCCGTTAGATTTACAAAAATTTGAACAACTTGAATGCTGTCACCTGTTCTATAACCTCTGACTCTAACTTGATTTTCACTTTTCTTTTCTTTAAACCTATGACTATGCTTTTCGTTATCTTTTTATTAATTTTAATGCCATATGCTGTACAGGCTTCACTCAGATCATTTAGCATTTGAGTCAGTGTATATTTATTTTCTGAAAGGATGACCATATCGTCAGCAAATCTTATACAATCAATTTTCCTCTCACCTATCCTTACGCCTCTTGTCCCATCCAAACAGCTTTCCAGTACTTCTTCCAGATAAATGTTAAATAAAATTCGAGAGAGACAACAGCCTTTTCTGGCACCTCTCCCAATGTTGCTGTCTTCAGAGATCCCATCACCTATATGTACTCGTGCCTTCTGTTTCTGGTAAACATTTGCAATTAATATTATTTCCTTCAACTTATGTATAAAATTGAGGGAAACGTTTCTTAAAAATTGTTTCAATATACGCCAGCAGAACCTTCAGTTGTTATTGAAAACGAACTCAGATTATCAGAATGGGATGTGTTTCTTTTTATTTGAACACTGTCAATGACACGGTTGCACGTCACCACGACTGTGGCTCAGTGTTTCGCAAAATTTGCATTAATTTTTGCATCAGCATAAATATTTTGCATATTGATTTAGGAAGCGTAAGTCTATAATCGGTTAATGCCCATTTATTTCATTTCCAAGCTTATTGGTTCTTTTACTCTTGTTGTGGTTGCAACGTATCCATCCTCTAGATAAAATATTACTCTCAAACCTAACTTTAAAAAGTATTACACATACTGAGTGTGGTGCCTTATGATATACTGCAATATTGCCACTCCAAATAACGACTCCACTGCTAACATTAATCTGCCGTAAATAGATAAATAAGCTGTTATAGTAGTACGTATTTTAACTTACCGTAACACTAGTGGACGAATGAAAGTCGGGTTTTCTCTTTTTTCTTGTTATGAAGTTATCCGTAATTGGAAGCTATCTTCACAGCACAAAAGAAATAAATGTCAGCAGTTACATTATATTCCTCAAGTAAGAACTGTAGTGCTTAACATAGCAATAATGGAGTAAGGCCAAGAATGGACAATGGCTAAAGGAGGACTGGGCAATAGCGGATGCTGTTCTAGATGTACCGATAATTAAAATCTATAGTTGGCTTTGTTGAGAGTCGATACATTACTCCGTACTTTCTTTCGTCGTACGACTGATAATAACAATATCATTCAGTTTCACTACGTGTTAGCTAGGTCTTGTCTTATTTCATTTAGTCGCTTCGGAAGTTAGAGTTCACCATCGACCGTGCGTGTGTGTATGTATGTGTGTGTGTGTGTGTGTGTGTGTGTGTGTGTTGTCCTTAGCTTAAGTTTGAGTAGTATTTTATAGTTTAGGTGATGGATCCGGACCTCCAAGACCCCCCCCCCCCCCCCCCCCCCCGGTTTGGCTACGTCGTTGAGAGAACAGAATAGAGAGAATAGAATACTGTTGTCTCGCTGTCTACATTTCAGTACACACAATGTCCGAAAATAAATGGCCAGATATGACATGAAGTCTCCGTAGAGTGAGACTTCAGCTATGATGCTAGAGTTTCAAACATCAAACATAATTGTAAGACTGGAATAAATGACTAACAATTTTAAATGTAATAACAGCAAAACAAACAAAGTTGTGTATACGTTAGGTCTGAATGACTCTACCTTTCAATGTTGACTTAAACAGGAGTTATAGAAATTTGGAAATAAGTTGTTTTCCTGTAAAAATCGTTTATTAAGATTACAAAAGTTCACAGTTTATGAGCATTTTCTTTTTCTGTTTGTTCTTTAACTTAGTTTGAACTTAATATTACACAGTGAGACGTCGTTTTGACAGTTTACAATGTGTCACAATATGAAACGCATTCTTCTGTTTCTTATATTTTTCCGTCGATTTTAATATTAATTATAAAAGGGGGCCAATGAGACATTTATAATTAGAAAGGAGCTTTCACACAGATAAGTATCATATGTGTACGTAGACTTATGCTAAAGGAAACATTTTCGTATGTAAAGGGTATGTTAAAGACGCAAGCCATCTGACGACAGAATGGGTGGAACTAGAAGAACAAATTACAAAAAGTAGAAATGAAAATATTCTCGTAAGGAAATAACGTAATTTCTTGTCATTGTATGAATACGTCAACACGGAAACTAATAATCTTGTGTCGCCCACTTCATTAAAGCTGTATACGATTTTATATCATTTAAAAAAAAATATTTTTAACTTTTGTTAATTTTATGACATGTGTGCAATCAGCAGAACTTTTACTATTTTGCAAGCTTACTAACACAAGGTAGACATTCTAATTACACTTTCAGTTCACTTCGTGAAAGTTTTAGATGGCTTCATATCTCATACATTCAGTTTTAATTTCCGTTCGATTTTCACATATATGCATGCAAGCAACTGAACTTCACTCTTTTGTAGGTCTACATAAGCATGTTTAACTATGACGATCTTAGGGTTACTGCATTTTATAGCAGGTGAAATTTTTTAGTAATTAGTTCCCATTTGAATACCGTCCTAATCTCCTTAATTACTTATGACAACTTAGTTTCTTTATGTGTTATTCCTTTTCATATTATTGCTAATTTTACATTATTGTGAATTCTACAGCCATCTGGTGGCGTCTTTCTTTTACCTGAACGATGCTCTCCGCTACTTTGTTTTAGTGTAGTTAACAGAGCCATGACACAATACTTTTAATGTTAGTATTAAAATTCCTGGGCACGTACTTGACTCGTTGTATTGCATTTCTTATATAATTATCCTACCCCCATGAACCACAGACATTGCCGAGGTGGGGTGGCTTGCGTGCCTCAACGATGCAGATAGCCGTACCGTAGGTGCAACCACAGCGGAGGGGTATCTGTGGAGAAGCCAGACAAACGTGTGGTTCCTGAAGAGGGGCAGCAGCCTTTTCAGTAGTTACAGGGGCAACAGTCTGGATGATTGACTGAGCTGGCCTTGTAACATCAGCTAATGTGGCTTTGCCACACAGCTACTGCGAACGGCTGAAAGCAAGGGGAAACTACAGCCGTTACTTTTCCTGAGGACATGCAGCTCTACTGTATGAAAATATGATGATGGCATCCTCTCGGGTAAAATATTCCGGAGGTAAAATAGTCCCCCATTCGGATCTCCGGGCGGGGACTACTCAGGAGGATGTTATGATCAGGAAAAACAATACTGGCATTCTACGGATCGGAGCGTGGAATGTTAGATCCCTTAATCGGGTAGGAAAATTAGAAAATTTAAAAAGGGAAATGAATAGGTTGAAGTTAGATATAGTGGGGATTAGTGAAGTTTGGTGGCAGGATGAACAGGATTTCTGGTCAGGTGAGTACAGGATTATAAATACAAAATCAATTGGGGGTATCACAGGAGTAGGATTGATAATGAATAAGAAAATAGGAATGCGGGTAAACTACTATGAGCAGCACAGTGATCGCATTATCATTATCAAGATAGATACGAAGCCAACACCGACAACAGTAGTACAGGTTTATATGCCAACTAGCTCTGCGGATGATGAGGAGATCGAAGAAATATATGAGGAGCTAAAGGAAATTATTCAGACAGTTAAGGGAGAGGAAAACTTAATTGTGATGGGAGACTGGAATTCGGTAGTAGGGAAAGGAAGAGAAGGAAAAATAGTAGGTGAATATGGACTGGGCAGAAGGAATGAAAGAGGAAGTCGCCTGGTAGAATTTTGCACGGAACATGATTTAATCGTAACAAACACGTGGTTTAAGAATCACAAAAGAAGGTTGTATACGTGGAAGAGACAAGGAGACACCGGAAGGTATCAGATAGATTTTATAATGGTAAAACATAGATTCCGGAACCAGGTTGTAAACTGTAAGACGTACCCAGGGGCAGATATAGACTCTGATCATAACTTGTTAGTCATGAACTGTAGGCTGAAACTGAAAAAACTGCAGAAAGGTAGGAAAATAAGGAGATGGAACTTAGATAAATTGAAGGAACGTGAAGTTCTGGAGAAATTCAGAGGGAGATTTAGGCATCAATTGACAGAAACAGGTGGAAATAAAACAGTAGAAGAGGAATGGGTAGCATTGACAGATGAAATAGTGAAGGCAGCAGAGGACAAAATAGGTAGAAAGGCAAGACCTACAAAAAATCCTTGGATATCACAGGAAATACTAAATTTTATTGATGAAAGGAGAAAATATAAAAATGCAGTAAATGAAACAGGCAAAATGGAGTACAGACGACTAAAAAATGAGATTGACAGGAAGTGCAAAATGGCTAAGCAGGAGTGGCTAGAAGCCAAATGCAAATCTGTTGAAGAATGTATAAGAAGGGGAAAAGTAGATACCGCCTACAGGAAAATAAAAGAGACATTTGGGGACAGGAAAAGAAACTCTACGAATATCAAGAACTCGGATGGGAAACCAGTTCTCAGCAAAGAAGGGAAAGCTGAAAGATGGAAAGAGTACATAGAGCAGCTCTACAAAGGAAATGAACTTAGAGACGATGTTGTAGGAAGGGAAGAGGAAGTAGATCAAGATGAAATAGGAGATACTATACTGAGAGATGAATTTGACAGAGCCCTGAAAGACCTAGGTCGGAACAAGGCCCCAGGAGTAGATGACATACCCTCAGAGCTACTAAAGTCACTGGCAGAGCCAGGCATGACAAAACTATTTGAACTGGTGTGTAGGATGTATGAGACAGGCGAAATACCCTCAGACTTTAAGAAAAATGTAATAATCCCCATTCCAAAGAAAGCGGGCGCAGACAGGTGTGAAAATAACAGAACCGTCAGTTTGATAAGTCATGGTTGCAAAATTTTAACACGAATTATCTACAGGAGAATGGAAAAGCTGGTAGAAGCTGACCTCGGGGAAGATCAGTTTGGATTCAGGAGGAACGTAGGAACCCGGGAGGCAATACTCACTTTACGTCTTATCTTAAAAGATAGATTAAGGAAAGGCAAACCTACATTTTTAGCTTTTGTAGAGTTGGAGAAAGCGTTTGACAATGTTGACTGGAATACACTCTTTCAAATTCTGAAGTAAGCAGGGATAAATACAGGGAAAGGAGAGTTATTTACAACTTGTACAACAGCCAGACTGCAGTTATTAGACTCGAAGGGCATGAAAGGGAAGCATCAGTTGGGAAGGGGGTAAGACAGGGTTGTAGCCTTTCTCCAATGTTGTTCAATTTGTACATTGAGCAAGCTATAAAGGAAAGCAAGGAGAAATTTGGAGAAGGAATTAAAGTTCAGGGGGAAGAATTAAAAACATTGCGTTTTGGCGACGACATAGTTATTCTGTCAGATACAGCAAAGGACCTGGAAGAGCAATTGAACGGAATGGACAAGAGCAAAACTAGGGTAATGGAGTGCAGTGTAAGAAAATCGGGTGATGCTGAAGGAATTAGATTAGGTAACGAAATGATAAAGGAAGTAGATGAGTTTTGTTACTTGGGCAGTAAAATAACAAATGACGGTCGCAGTACAGACGATATAAAATGCAGAATGACAATGGGAAGAAATGCATTTTTGAAAAAGAGAAATTTGCTAACATCGAATGCTAATTTAAGTGTAAGGAAGTCTTTTCTGAAGGCATTTGTGTGGAGTGTTGCCTTGTATGGGAGTGAAACATGGACGATAAGCGGTGCGGACAGGAAGAGGATAGAGGCTTTTGAAATGTGGTGCTACAGAAGAATGCTGAAGATTAGGTGGGTAGATCGCATAACTAATGAAGAGGTACTGAACAGAATTGGTGAAAAAAGGAATTTTTGGCATACCCTGACTAAAAGAAGGGATCGCTTGGTAGGACACATTCTTAGACATCGAGGAATCGTAAATTTGGCATTGGAGGGAAGTGTGTGGGGTAAAAATCGCAGAGGGAGACCAAGAGACGCGTATAGTAAACAGATTCAAGTGGATGTGGGTTGTCGTTCTTATGAGGAGATGAAAAGGCTTGCTCAGGATAAGGTATTGTGGAGAACTGCATCAAACCAGTCTCCGGACTGAAGACCATAACAACAACAACATATAATTGTCTTTTGTAACATTGTGATAACTAATTCTGCTGACGCTAATTATGATTTCGAAACGCGTTAATAAATCAACAACTGCATTACCATATGTGGCCTTAATAGCACGGTTCAATAATTCAAAGTCCCAAAACATACCGATAGATGTTGGGGACTAGTTGCTTAAGCCAAAAAAATTTTAAAATTTCCATTAAATGCGGACTCTTAAAGGCGTACCTTAAGAGTAAAAAAATTTCTTCTATTAAAGAAGTCCTTATCAACTAATGAATCCATTTTAGAGCCCACGTTCACTGGTCATTGATTTACTATTTAGGTGTGAAACACCTGTTCTTGCGAATTAAAATTGATGTTCATCTGATCAAGACAAGGTTATTCAGTCGTCCAGGTTCCAAACGCCGGCCGCGGTGGCCGAGCAGACTAAGGCGTTCCAGTCACGGTCTGCACGGCCACTACGGTCGGGGGTTCGAATCCCCCTCGGGCATGGATATTTGTGCCGTCCTAGTTCGTAAGTAGTTCATAAATAGTTTGTAAGTTTAGGGACTGATGACCCCGTAGTTAAGTCCCTTAGACTTTACAAACATTTGAACATTTTTGAACAGGTTCCAAACAGTGTCGTCACAGACCCAGAAGACTCGGTGCAGGAAATCTCTTGCTGTTAGTAAAGGCGCTCGATCAACACCGCCTAGAAGACAAGGCCTCACAACAGGCCGTGTCACGTCACACCGAGAGGTGGCGATCTCTAGCTGACTGGCCGGCCGCTATGAGGCAGAGGACTGTGCCCCAGCGGCCAACCAGTCAGCTGGCAGCCGCTGCCTCTGGGTGTGACGTGGCAGGTCCTGTTGTGAGGCCTTGTTTTCTAGACGGTGTTGGTTCTAGGTGGTCATGTGTTGCCATGACCCGTTAATCCTGCTTTACTAATATCTGGTTTTAATGATCGCTACGAACACCCATCTTTCAGTGGGTTTTGAAATTTTGTTAGTAGCATCCGTCAATTCGGCGAGTGTGATTCCAAACAAACACTCTACCCGTGTACACTTGTTCGTCAATTGTTTCTCAAAACCTCACAGCTCACTGACGATTTGAAAGTAGCCGTCATTTTGATGGATGTTACTAAGCTAAGGTTAACAGAAAATCGCATCACATAGTCACAACGGATATCTTGGACACTGATCTTTGCACTGTTTTCTGTTAGGACTGACAACTCTACATGAACGCCGCCGCCATTGCTTCTGCCACTGCGTTGTTCGTAAAGAACGAGCTGTGGGACGGGAAACTGGGCAAAAAAGTGCAAAATGAGGCGCTCCAAAGGTTGGTCGTTCACCGAGCATCGACAGGGAGGGGCTGGGTGGCAGCGGGCCGTCCGCGCCCCGGTATCCACCTTGCGATCCCACGGAAAACCCACCAAAACGAGGAGAATGGCACACCCCTCCGTCCAGAGGGAGCAGGTCATCTGCTTCTGAGGTGCGTGGCCCAGGCGGCGGGAGCACGCACGGTCCCGGAGTCCCTCTCGTTGACACTGGCAGCTGAGGCGGCGACGGAGGCGGAGAGGCCGACTGCGTAGAAGGCGCGTCTACGTCCATGTGGATGACCTCGTAGTCCGGGGAGGCTGGACCCGACGGCGAACGATGTGGCTGTGCTCCTTGGCGGTGAACTGGATCTAGAATCAAGAAACCAGAGACAGGATCGCGCGGCCTGTGCAGGCGCAATTGGTTTGCGTGGCTCCGACCCTTTGGAAGAACGTACAACAAACATATTGCGACCGAGCACGCGTTGAATAATGCCCGGCATCCATCTCGTGCGCCCAGCAAACACCTAGTACAGCACCGGCGTCAAAACCTGAAAACGCGAAGCGCCATACGAACCGACTCGGTGTGTGGGAGGCTGCAGCAGGTGAAGGAGAGTGCGGTGACGGCGGCCGTGTCGCATCTCGGCAGGAGACGGGCCGTCACGTGGCATGCACCGATACGTAGACAGGAAAATTTGAAGAGCTTGCTGCCTGGAGTGCTGACCTTTCATCTTTTCCATGTGAGACTTGAATGTTCGAAAGAAACGTTCTGCTTCACCATTGGACTGAGGGTGAAAAGGTGCGGTGGTGATATGCTGAATGCCATTCACACGAGAAAACTGTTGAAATTCCGCACTAACAAAATGAGGTCCATTGTCACTGACGATAGATTCAGGTAAACCTTCGATGCAAAACAGTGATGTTAAGGCACTGATTGTACTAGATGCCGTCGTTGAGTTCATGGCAATCACGAAAGGAAACTTGCTGCAAGCATCTACAACAATTAACCAGCGCGTATTCCAGAAAGGTCCGGCAAATTCAATGTGTAAACGTTGCCATGGTCCCTTGGGGCGTGGCCAGTCTGAGAAACGTTCCGCAGGAGCCGCCTGATGCTCCGCACAAACCATACACTGTGACGTCATGCTCTCTATCTGGGCATCCATACCAATCCAGGTACAATGACGTCTGGCCAGTTGCTTTGTCCTAACAATACCCCAATGTCCTTGATGCAGGAGGCGTAACACTTCTCGTTGCAGGGAACGAGGAACAATCACTCTTGTTTGGTCGTTGTCCGTATGTTTTAAAGACAATGCATGACGTTGTGCAAAATAACGTCGAACCAGAGGCCGTTGAATGTCTTTGGCTCTGGCAGGCCACCCAGAGCGAACAAAACGTGCTACCACACTTAGGTCTGCATCCGCAGCTGTTTCCTGTGCAACCCGACGAGAGTTCAAAGGGAAGTCTGCGACAGAGGAAGCATCTCTGTAGTCTATCTGACAACATGCCATTTCTGAAGAATCAAACGACACATCCTGGCCAACCGGAAGTCGAGAAAGTGTGTCCGAATTGGCATGTTTGGTGGTAGGTCGGTACAAAATCTCATACTGATAATTTGACAATATCAAGGACCATCTCTGAAGCTTTTGTGCCGTTCGTGGCGGAATTGGCTTTGTGGGTGAGAACAACGACGTGAGAGACTTGTGGTCTGTCAATAAATAGAATTTTCTGCCTTAGAGATAATGATGAAACTTTGTGACGCCTTAAATGATTGCTAAGGCCTCCTTTTCTATCTGGCTGTAATTCTGTTGCGTTGGCGTCAGTAACTTGGCTGCAAAGGCAATAGCACGATCGTGACATCCAATACGATGCGATAATACTACGCCCAGACCGTACGACCGTACTGCTAGTACTACAGACTTCTGTGGGTCAAAGGGAATCAAACATGCATCATTGAGTAGTGCAGACTTCAATTTTTCAAAGGCATCCTGGCAATCGTTAGACCGTACAAAAGGAACATTCTTCCTACGTAAGCGATGCAGTGGAGCTGCAATCTGAGAGGCATTAGGAATAAATCTGAAATAATAGTTAAGCTTTCCCATTACTGCTTGCAATTCGTGCACATTCTTAGGAGGAGGCAAGTCTTTGATTGCTCTAAGATGTGACTGTAAGGGATGGATTCCTTGGGCATTAATCACGTGGCCTAGGTACTCTATTTCAGTTTGACAAAACGAACACTTTGCTTTATTACAACGTAGACCTGCTGCAGTCAAAACTTTGAAAAGGCACTCCAGGTTTGCTAAATGTTCTTCAACTGTACGTCCGGATACCACAATATCATCTAAATAGTTCGAGCAACACGGTACAGAAACTGTCAGCTGTTCCAAGAAGCGCTGAAAAATAGCGGGGGCAGAAGAACTGCCAAAAGGTAGGCATTGAAATTGACAAAGGCCCATGTGAGTATTAATAACGAAAAACTTTTTTGTCTCGTCATCAAGCGGAATCTGTAAGTATGCCTCCGCTAAATCAATCTTAGAAAAGAAGCGAGACTGTCCTAATTTGTCCGTACGTTCTTCAGGTCTGGGAGAGGGTATGTGTCGACAATTGTTTGACTGTTCACTGTTGATTTGAAGTCCGCACAGAGACGAAGTTTTTTTGACGGCTTGGTTATAATTACTAAAGGCGAGGTCCACTGACTCGCAGAAACAGGAGAAATCACCTCACTATCCTGTCAACGTTTAAGTCCTTCTGCAACTTTATCACGAATTGCGAAAGGCACTGGTCTAGCTTTACGGAATTTTGGTACTCCGGATTCTTTTAAAGTTACATGTGCCACTAAGTCTTTTGCACAACCTAATTCCGGCGAAAACAAGTCACTGTATTTTTCACATAATGCATTGAGTTTTTCCTGAGGCACTACTGACGAAATTTGAAGCACATCTCTTTGAATTGAGAAACCAAACAAGTCGAATGCATCGAGTCTGTGTAGATTTGGCCTGAAGAACTACAAAAGCAACTGTTTTTGTTACACCTTGAAAAGAGGCAGGCAGTCTACACGTTCCTAGCACGGGAATATTGTGACCTGTATATGCCGTTAGCACTTGTTGCCACGGCGACCATTTTGGAGAACCCAGAAGTTCATAACTGTCTTTATTCATTAATGTAACAGCGGAACCAGTGTCGAGCTGAAATTGCACAGTCTTATGTTCTATAGAAAGTGTCACAAAAAGATTTTGCTTGTGGCGCTCGACAGGTGTGCGAATGTGGGCAACGTCTAATACAGTTCGTTTGCTGCGCTTGCGCTTGCGCGGTCTGCGTACGGAAGGAGGCAGCGCAGAATCGGCACATAGATTAATAACATTGTCCCTAGATGGCACTACCGCCGGATCGGCGTCCGCACAATACGAGGCTACTACAGATTCACTAACTACTGCACTAAACTTTTGAGTAGCTACATCAAGTCTACTGTCACTAGCTACACAGTACTGGGCACTTTTACAAAGACAAGTTGCAGAAGGCAGTAGGTTCACTATAGGATTGCACTGTACATAGTTATTTTGCTTGTCCCGAACCCTTTTACGTTACACAGTTTTACGTGCTCGACGGCGCTTGCGACGTGGCTCACTACATAGTTTTGCAATAGGTGCAGAAAAACATTCTTGCATTTGAGAATCAAAAGAAACACTGTCTAAGTTCACAGCGTGTATGATATTAACATCATGAACTGTTCTTGAATTTTGTGATGCACTGTTCCTAACAGCACCGTTCTTTGAATTTACCTTCTGCATACACACTGTTTGAACATGTCCCGATTTGCCACATTGATTTTTTAAATGTTTGTTAAGCTTATGGGACTTAACTACGGGGTCATCAGTCCCTAAACTTACAAACTACTTATCTACTACCTTATACTAAGGATGGCACAAATATCCATGCCCGAGGGGGATTCGAACCCCCGACCGTAGTGACCGTGCAGACCGTGACTGGTGGGCCTCAGTCCCCTTGGCCACCTCGTCCGGCCCACATTATTAACAAATGGCGTTGCGACTAGGGCATTGCGCACGCTTGTGGTGAGATACACACTGAGGGCAAGATTTACTAACATTTTTCTGAAATGAGCGTTGGCGGCCGTTATTCAAATTACTTTGTGTAACACGACTGGGCGACCTGTGTGTCGCACTTTTACACTGGCTGCTGTTCACTGTCTGTTCAGCATGGCCAGTAGAATTCGAAGAATCACTAGGGCTAAACTGAGAACTGTATCTAGGAAAGGGTCTGCTGCGGCGCACTGAATTAACACTGTGGCTTTGCATTTCTACATCTGCTAAATCAAAAGTATCATGTGCTTCAATAAGCTGCAGTACACTGTCTAATGAAGGGTCAGACTGCCCTAATACTGGGGTCCTGAATGTTCTGTGTGATAGTGTCTCTCAACATCACGTCACTATACGAAAGTCCACAAGAGCAAGTAAATTTACATTTGCGGAATAAGCCCTTCAACTCAGTGATCCACTCTTGGTGTGACTGCTCGGGTGATTTTTGTAGTCTGAAAAAACGGTACCGCACCGCAGCTACGAGAACTTTTCTCTCATAATGAGTATTCAGTGCTTCTACAATTTGATCGAATTCTAGATCACGAGGAGATGTGTGGGGGAAAAGTTTCTGCAGTAACAGGAAGGTGTTGGTGCCCACAACGGATAATAACAGGTGCCTCACTGACCTGTAAGTTGATGAGCTGCGATGAGTTCTTGAAATTGCGCCAAGTAGTTGCTCCATTCTTCCTCACGTTCGTTGTACTGACGAAACATAGGGAGCGGTGCAGCGGCAGGTGAGGGCTGCTGATGCGACGGGTGTTGTTGAGTTGCCATCAACTGCGCCACCGCTTGGAGTAGTTGCGTGATTTGCGCCGTCTGTAACTGAATAATTTCCATTAAGTTTGGGTTCGGAGTAGTGGGCATGCTGACCGATTAGGTGCCACGCATACAAGTAACTTATAACAAAACAAATGCAAGGTAAATGAGGACGCACTGCAACAAAAAAGTCCACAAAACACGGAACAAAATATCTTCCCCCAAAATTCTTATAATAAGAGTGGGTGGGAGCAATTTCAGCGTCCTCCGACTGCTGCTGTCTGGCTGCTGCAAGCGGGCTGGTCCACGGTTGCCGGCAGCGGTGGCCGAGGAGACTGAGGCGCGCCAGTCACGGTCTGCACGGCCACTACGGTAGGGGGTTCGAATCCCCACTCGGGCATGGATATTTGTGCCGTCTTTAGTATAAGGTAGTTGATAAGTAGTTTGTAAGTTTAGGGACTGATGACCCCATAGTTAAGTCCCATAAGCTTAACAACCATTTGAATATTTTGGTCCATGGTTCTTCTATCGCTTCTTATCGCCATTTTTGTATCTCGCTTCCGACGGTTGTCTCAGGTGTCGGTGGCCGAGTAGAAAGACACAGGAATAAAGGATGCATGCTTGTGCAGGTACAGGGGTAACCAGCCAGTGGGGCTGCAGAAACTAGAATACTAGGCTAAATTAGAACAAGATATATATTTCGTGGAGTCTTGGTAATACTTAACTTTTACATAGTTCTTGACTGCAGAATGCTGATACATAGTTTAGATAGAGGCCTGCCTACTGATGATTCCTAGTGCCTATCCGATAGCCAAGTCTTAACTGGTACCTATCTGATTCCCGAGTGTTAACTGGTTCCTATCTCAGTCCCAAGTGGACGATGCAGTACAGTGGAGGCTACAAGCAGTGTTGCAGCAGAGGGGGCTCGTGGCTGTGCATGCATGGCAGCGCGCGGTCAAAGTACGTGGCGCGCACTTCATACTTGTGCAACACCACAGTATGGGGTGCCTTTGCTTACACGTCTCTTCTTGTTCACATCATGGCCACTTTGAACAGTGGCCATTATATTTCAGACGTGTTACGACCCATGGCTCTACCCTTAATACGATCCCTGCGGAACCATACGTACAGCAGGATAATGCACGACCACATGTTGCCGGTCATGTACGGGCCTCACTGGATACGAAAAATGTTCGACTGCTACCGTGGCCAGCACACTCTCCACATCTCTCACCAACTGAAAACGTCTGGTCAATGGTGGCCGAGCAACTGACTCGTCACAATACATCAGTCACTACTCTTGATAAACTGTGGTATCGAAGCTGCATGTGCATCTGTACCTGTACACGCCATCCAAGCTCTGTTTGATTCCGTGCCCAGGCGTATCAAGGCCGTTATTACGGCCAGAGGTGGTTGTTCTGGGTACTGATTTCTCAGGGTCTATGCACCCAAATTGCGTGAAAATGTAATTACATGTCAGTTCTAGTATAATATATTTGTCCAATGACTACCCTTTCAACATCTGCTTTTCTTCTTAGTGCAGAAATTTTAATGGCCAGTAGTGTAGTATGCAGCAAATAATAATTACCTTACACTCGTTTAAATTGTACGGTATGGGGGAGAGCGTACATTAACGATTAAAGTTTTCAATGCCAATTCACAATATCAAATTCGTTATTATGAATTTGTATAGTTTTATAGCCCGCGGTATACAATCAACCATCAAGAATGTTCAAATGTTTGCTGAGCTTATAGGACTTAACTGCAGGGTCAGCAGTCCCTAAACTTACAAACTACATATAAACTAACTTATACTGAAGACAACTGAAACATCCATGTCCGATGGAGGATTCGAACCCCCTACGGGGAACGGCCTTGCGCATCGGAGCATAGGTCCTCAATGCGCCTGGCCACTCCGCCGAGGCGAATCAACAGTTCGGTGTTGCCTGTAATCATACATTGTATTTATGCTTCACAGATTCGAAGACAAAAAAGCTGAAAAAAATTTCAATATGTTGCGATTTTTGGATTTGTTATTTGTAGAAATAAATATTATAAATAAAATTGTTAACTTATATCTTAGAAAATAACAGTTTACCATAAAGACTTAATTGGCAGTCAAATAACTAATATTCATTCAATTTATGCGCTGCTAATTGTATTTGGCACTAGACTTTGCAGAATCCACCAATTTGGTTCTATAGCAGTATTCAGAAACGATTTAAAATTCAAGTAATATAATTCAAAATTGAGCTTAATTATTAACTCGGAATTATTATTAATTTTATTTAATCCGTTCCGCAACCAAGTGGTCAAATTTTTAATTTGTGTTCGTTTTTCTTGCATTTAAGAAAATCATGCACAAATTTTGTCACTCTACATGTACGTGCGTTTCGGAAGATGTTTGTGAGTTAAATTGCGTGGTAAATTCAAATGTTAATTTTTTACAGAATATTCCGAAAAGCTGTTTGTCGGGAGAGTGTGTATTTTTATCTGGAGTGTGGACCTGATATGAAAATGACAGGAGAATCCAGAACGATCCCGCCCATCTGGCAACCATGAGTGTACTTCAGAGTTCACAGAATTTAGTGGTCTGAACGTTGATGTTTTAAGATTAATTCGACGAATAGCAGTTCCGTTCAATTAGCAGCGCGACAAACGTAGTTATTTATTCAGTGTACACTGAAAACTTCTAAATCATGAAAGAGTACCACTGTTTTAACCAGACACGACACACAGAGTACCAATTCAACTTCCACGGCATGACGCTCACCTTTTTCATGTTGTCGCAACAGACTATTGGTGTATTTCTCTCCTGACCTTGCGATTGTACAACGCTCAACACGTTTCGTTTCATATTACATTGCGAACTATCACTAGTTTATCTGCCTACAATTACGTACAAAATTTCATCTTCAGATTTCCGTAACCATGAATTAATTGATTTAAGAAATGTCAATAAATCTGATAATACTCCGCACAAGAAATAATGAGAATAGCATTTACTTTCATGACAAGTGCATTAATGTAACCAGAAATAAAGTTGTACCACAAAAATAAGTGTACTGTACTAATCCTATAATAGGAGCTCCCAACATGATAGTGCAGAGTCCACCTACTGTAATACAACATACTAGTTATATTTCTTCCTTCTAGATATCCTCGAATGTCCACCTTCATCTTTATTAATGGGTCCCGCAACAGTTGTTAAATTCAAAATGTTTTATTTGTTAGATGTATGCACTGCCCGAGATTCAAGACATATATCACATCAGGTGCATTTAGTGAGTCCGTAAAACGGTTACATGTGCCAACAAATGAAAATAGTGGGTCTCTGGTACATGCATCTAGCCGAGAGACACTGTTGGCAACATGGGTGCGTCGATTTCAATTGGTACGGTGGCGCCACGGCTGAGCGACCGAGCGCATTGAGGCACTATGCTACGAGGAGCGAGGCCGTTCCCCGTTGGGGCTTCGAATTCCCCCCTCGAGCATGGATGTTTGTGCCGTCTTTAGTATAAGCAAGTTCATAAGTAGTTTGTAAGTTTAGGGACTGATGACCCCTAGTTACGTCCCATAAGCTCTAAAAACATTGGAACATTATTATTATTATTATTATTATTATTATGGTGGCCGTTGAAGGGTTGTCTAAGAAGTTCTACGATGCGAAAAGCTCCTTTATTCAATCTGAATCATTTCATCAAAAGAAATACAAAATGAAATAAAAGTATCCATAATTCTCGCTCCGTACTTCTGGAGTCTAAACTTAGTACGCCTTCTCTTTATCCAGGCTTTCTCGCGACTACGTACTGCACAACACAACTGCCTTTCATCACACGGCAGCAATACTGCGACAATCAAAGAGCAGCTCAGACATGCCATTCCAAAACATAAAATAAATAAAAAGTAAAACAAATGTCTGTAAATCTATGGGACTTAACTACGTTGGTCATTAGTCCCTAAGCTTACAAAATACTTACTCTAACTAAACTAACTTGTTGACAACAACATAAACACCCATACTATCCGCGGCGGATTAGCCATGCCACTGCCTTCGTGAAATCAAGGCCATAGCATAGCCTGATGACGTCATGCATTGAGGCGCCTGATTGGTATTTAGGTATATGAAATGGATTTTGAAATTATTCTGAATATCTGCCTACCAACCAGGTGCCACAATGCATGTCGTCATCACGGCTATGCTCCGTCCTCTATTTCACGAAGGCAGTGGCTATGCGCACTGGGACACCGTGCTGCGGTACACATGGCCGTTCGCCGTCGGGGATCGAGTCCCCCTCGGGCATGGGTGTTTGTGTTGTCATTAGCTTAGTTTACCTTAGTTTAAGTAGTTTGTAAGCTACGGACTAATTAATTACGACCTAGTTGAGTCCGATAGATTTACAAACATTTGAACATTTTGAACACCAATGTCCGAGGGAGGACTCGAATCCCCGACGGCGAAAGGCCGCGCTCACCGCAGCTGGGCGTCTTAGTGTGCATGACTATTTCGCGGCGGCCATGCCATTCCAACCAGACCAACGAATACATATATTTCACCTTCAGAGACTTATTTTATTATTGGTCGCGAAAATTTTTACAGGAATATTGTGGCTCACAATACGAAAAATTACTTTTACTTTTTCGAGTCCAGAGTCCCCGATAACCTAAATTATTGGCCCAGTATCGGAACACGCCAACTGACGCGTTCTCTGACCAATCATAGATCATCGAGCGTACAGGACTGACGGCAACTACAACATTGAAGCAAATGTGTCACGTCCTGTGGTTCTCCACACTCACACGCGATATCCAAGAACATATGAATATGTACATGAACACAGTAACTGATTACACTATTAAGTGACTCTGACAAAATGATTGTTACGATGAAGAGACAAGCAACCTTCGAGTCTTGTGACACAGTAAGCAGCACCTCTGCCTAACCTTACGCAAGCGCGGAGGCTGCTCTCACCCGCCTCTTTTCAAACAGTTCAATATTTGTCACAACGAAGAATATGAATGTCATTTACCCTCAAAACCGCTATACTTCCTCAAATACGTCCGAAGTTATGTGGCAAGTAACAATACAAAAGTCGTTCTTCCCGTATCTGTTAAAAAGAAGATTGGGTTTACCAAAAGTTGCTTGCATTTGGTCTCGAACCCACTACCGTGGACTTGCTCGGTGGAGAGTAGTGACCTAATTATTATTCATGAATGAATCCTCTGAAGGGTTTTACAATTGATGAATCTTTAATTTATAGTTACAACATATTGTACATTTTTGATGAAGCCTCAATGCGCCAAAAATAAATATGAAGGGCGAATGTTGCATTCATGGAGGATTCACGCATGCGCAATCCGAGGTGCGCAGTAGCTTCATTGTCTTGCTTCGGGACCATTCGTGCGTAACCGTCAGGGTTTGAGTAGCCAGCAGCTGTCGTCTCTACCAGCTCCAACACCAATGTTAAAAGCGGCGTTTCCCCTCGCCCCTCCCTGCCGCGGGAGCGATATCGTGGGGTTTCCTATCGTGGGGTTTCCTACTGGCCCGGGTCGGCATAACAAACTAAGGCTCCTCTCGCAGCTCCCTCCCCCTCCCTCCAAACATACGAGTTCTCCGAGAGTTTCAAACGCAAGACGGAAGTAAGTCCGACATTGGTTATTTCTTCATTTTCTGTCGTGACAAATTATAAGGTATAACGCTGTTTTCGGCGGTAACACTGAAACTGGAATGAAACTTTTACTCTGCAGCGGAGTGTGCGCTGATATGAAACTTCCTGGCAGATTAAAATTGTGTGCCGGAACCGGGACTCGAACCTGAGACCTTTGCCTTTCGCGGGCAAGCGCACTACCGGCTGTGCTATCCCGACATCGGCATCGTGAGTCGTGTCGGGATAGCACAGCCGGTAGTGCCTTGCCCGCGAAAGGCAAAGGTCCCAGGTTCGAGTCCCGGTTCCGGCACACAATTTTAATCTGCCAGGAAGTTTCAACACTGAAACTGATTGCACCCTTATATTATTACTTATTACTTAATTTCTGTTGTTCGACTCCATTATACATGTTTCGCAACTAAGCCGCCATAGATCGAGCGGGGTTAGAAATGTTTGTTAAACTTATGGGACTTAACTACAGGGTCATCAGTCCCTAAACTTACAAACTACTTACGAACTTCCTTATACTAAGGACGGCACAAACATCCATGCCCGAGGGGGGATTCGAACCCCCGACCGTAGTGGCCGTACAGACCGTGACTGGAGCGCCTCAATCCCGCGGCCACCGCGGCCGGCGCGGGGTTAGATACGGCGTATAAAAGCTAGAGAACTAGTGTTGATGTCTACAGAAGATGAAATTCGATGTTTAATATAGATGAGTCCACCCAAGTTCATCTAGTTGGAATTTAATCTTTATAAAATGTACTATATAATAATTATGTATGACCTTTGAAGAAGTATTTTTGGAATGTAATACTCAAGCTGAAAAACTAAATTAATGGCAAATGCACATATGTGCTTATTTTTGTACTATACTTACAGCACTCCTGTGTAGGTAATACCGGTATCAGAAACGTTTCACGTAGAATACTCAAGTCTAGCAGAAACTTGGTAATTTTCAATCAAAGTTTTAGAAGCATTTCTAAAAATTCTGAACACCTCTACAGACACCATGATGTGATAAAAGGGACGTAGGTAGTTATGTTTATATTTTCCATGGGTATGGGGCCACGAACAGTAGGCTGCGTCCTTTTAGTATCTTTCGTTGAGCTGTGCTACACGTTAAACCGTTTTGAAAATACAAACACCAGACTTTCAGCCGCTAGCTAAAAGGCTACAGAACTATCAGGGCACTCAATCTTGTTATTATGAAGATTACTTTCCACTGGGGTTATTGAATGGGTTGTCACTAGCTGTTTATTTGCCATTTTGAAGGGAGAACCTCCGTCAGCAACTGGATAACGAATTCGTCACCAGCTGAGGAACAGCTAGTAACTACATAGATATGCCGGTATCTTACAACATTTCGTTATGGACAATTGAGGTTAAGTTTTAATTATTAAAGAACCAACAGGTCAATCGTAAAATCTTTGTTTAATTCTGCGTAAGACTATATGAGAAACTTTTATATTAGGCTTCAATAATTGTTTTAGTTATGTTTATACTAAGAATTAACGATGTTTTCGATATCTTCGCTAAGAACCTCTCATTTTACAACTGCCTATCATGAAAACATATTTGTCAGATGCCTTCAAAAAAACTTTATTTTCAATGTCGTGACTTTAAATAAACAGCAGGGAGACCTGAGAATAACTAAGTCCTTTCTAGAGAGATATCAAGTGAAAGAACTCTCGTTGGTCACAGGCACACCTGTGGTGTTCAAGAGTTTCAATTCCCGGTTGATACTCTGTACCTTGTGAAACAGTTCAGACACACAAAAGATTCATGTCGTTTCCAGCCATTTGGAACTTTCAGTTTACGTCCGCCTCTACTTGTTCCTCTAGCATTGTCAGCAACTTAGGTTGGAAGGAGGAGTAACCATATTATGTTAAAACCAAGTAACATTTCAGTTTTGTTGAGTTAAGCATTCAGTAAAACGCAGATTTCGTATTAGAACTTTATAAACATTGCTAAAAACGTACTTTCGTTAATGACACCTGCCAAATGCAAATAATTAGTTTCGTATGACACATATGACGAAACTCCAGAATCGGTTAGTTTAGTTTGCGACATTATTGATGATGGTAAAATATGTACTGTATGTGCACAACCGTTTTCAAACAACAATATTTTAAGGCCCACAGAACATTTTTCACACATAACATCACGGTAATTTTTTTATTATCCAACTTTTCTAATCCATCCGTGGTGACGTTCGTGTTTCCGACTACAGATAAATATCTTAACTGTGAACTTTCCCTCTGACATGGAAATAAGAACATCCCTTCAAATTTTAACCAGGTGCAGCACTGGCTATGCACATAGTACATAGGCATGTTTGAATGTTTTTCTTTTCTCTTTTTTCTTTTTTTTCATTTTATTATTATTTTTTGTTATTGCTGTTCAAATTTACAGTAGCAAATTGATAACCTTTTGTCTTATTTTATGAATCGCGATTTCTTATTCATTTTTTAAATCTCAAGAGTCTTCATATGTTTGTATAAGGTCTTTTAATCTATTGTCAAGATCTATATACCTTTTCTTTCTTTTTGGAAAAGGTAGGCCTGTGGAATCTTTTTTACTTTAAAAAATAGCATTTACTGCCTCTGCCTTCAGCTTTTGAATCATAAAATACACATTTGGGTGTTCCTGATTTATTGAGTTCAGTTGTCTATGCCAACCTTCGACAGCGTTCGTCGTTCGGTGTCGTTGGTTAAAAACATTCCACATTTCCATAGGTATATTAGGATTTTCCACCCACTGATCCACCATATAGTCTGCAAATTCTGTGATCTCCTCTCCACTGGAAATTTGTTCCATTATTAAAATCACGCTTCATCGAGAGTGTTATGTGGAAGATGCGCCATTGCAGCACACAATCGGACTTCCACCCTGTTCCTGTAGTCTTCCCAGTTCTTGTCTCTTCTTCCCCAGATACTGGTTGAAGTGAAAATTACAACCAGAAAGCTGTGTTCATTGCTTTAATTGTATCCATTTTAAAATCTAGCACTGCAGTTTTTGGGGATCACTCAGCATCTTTCTTTCCAATCCACAAAAAAAGTCTTTCTTATGAATTTTGACTTTCGCCTGGGAGCAAAGAAAATGTACTTCCAATGTCAACATGGATTGTATACAGTTGTTTGAATTGTTTCGAAGAGCTGTCAAATCCCATACCTAAGCACAGTTCCATTCTCGCAAAGTATTTTCTCTGCTTCTACACAAGCACATACCGGAATTTTATTTCCTGGAAGAGACCCACCATCTATCTTCAAAACAATATTATCTTCAGTTAATTTTAAAAGGTCTTCGCTAAGTCGAATTTCCGAACTAGAGGCACGGTTCTGGATTATCCCAATAGCCCCTGTTCTCGCCTTACTCAATTGAGTCTTGGAGCTGTCGTAATTCGGAATATTTGCAACTAATCCTCTATATTTAAGATCTTGAAATTCATGGGATAAAGACTCTGTCGTTTCTTCACGAATTCTTCTTCTGCAATTATGCATTCTATTCATTATCTTCATTATCTGTTTTGTCAGTTGGACAAGAATGTTGCTGTTGGGCAAGGATTTCACCATTTGCAATTTCTAGACGGGCCTCTGCACATATTCCACAATTGACGCATATCCAGTTCGTATATTTTTCAGTTTCCTTATAAATACGGTACCGATGATCATCCTGGACAAGATACGGCCTCACTTTCATCGTGTTCAATACAGAGAACAGAAATCGCGTACGAAAATGCACGGAGCTGAATCTGTCGGTGACGACACCGTCACCCCCTTTTCATGGGCTTCCAAAACCGGAATTCGTAAACCTATTTGCTAAATCCGCTTTTGGTTTGTGATGTAAACACTCCAAAATCGATTCCTGAAATCCACTTCTGCGAAGCGGTTTTCGAGTTCCACAATCGATTTTCGTGCCCATGTAAACGCACCCGTTTTTGAAATGTTTTTGTTTGTCAGATTGTATTCTCTTGTTAAGAATAAACGACAGAGATGTACAAAGTGACATTTTATGCAGTGAAAGAGAAGTATAAATATTAGAGTGAGCAATGAATCTATGTACTTAAGTAAAGAAAACTACCAACCTGCTGACTGAATCATCCAGAAGCAGAGTTCGTTTTGTTTGCAGATGCTACAAGTATTGCTATAAATAGCATTTCGAGAATAGTTCTAGAAAGGTCTGCTAATGATATTTTCATGAAGATTAATAAATGTTTTAAATCCAACAAATTGAATTAAACTTTGAAAATACTCACAAGACGCAGTTTAGAACATTATATGCATACAGTATGAAGAAGAGCAGATAGAAGAGGTTAAAAGTATAAATTCCTGGGATTACAGTTTCATAATTTTTTTAATTTTTTTTTTAATTTTTATTTATTTTTTTTTTTATTTTTTTTTTGTCGTCCTCTGTTTAGTCGCCGGCCGCGGTGGCCGAGGGGACTGAGGCGCTCCAGTCACGGTCTGCACGGCCACTACGGTCGGGGGTTCGAATCCCCCCTCGGGCATGGATATTTGTGCCGTCCTTAGGATAAGCTAGTTGATAAGTAGTTTAACCCTGTAGTTAAGTCCCATAGACTCTACAAACATTTTTGATTTTTCTGTTTAGTCGTTCCTGGCCTAACTTTCAGGAAAGGTTCTGTGCAGAATGTGTTGACATCTATAACAGCTTTTCAGGTTAATAATACACGTTTTATTTACTGAACTTATTACTGGTACTTAACTTTGTAATGTATGTCTTTTCTATTCTCACGGCGTCATCTTCTGTACGATGCTAGCTGCGCTGCGTCCTAATGACTAACTAGTTTGTAGCTTAGTTCAGACGGGCTTGTCCAGACGCATGTCGGCCTAGGATATAGCTGCTTGTAGAGGGCGCGTATCTAGATTTCTCCCTCCAGGATGCGCGGCGCCGATGTGTGATTGGCTGCCGGTCGTCCGCTGCCTTCTGCACGATCGTTCTCGAGCGTCTGGCGTGTGGCGCTGACTTTACGCCACAACAATAATAAATTCAGTTGGGAGCAGCATATTGAGTGGGCTGGGAAATCTGCTTCAGGCTATAAGATGTAAACACGACAGCGATAAGCGATTTACGAAATTCGGTTTTCGTCTTCTGGAGGATGTGTTGCATGTAAACGTAGTGAGTTTGAGAAACGTTGGCAACACTTGCACTGACTGTGAGCGAGTGGGAGGGAATCAGGCAGTGGGAGGCTCTGTTCACAAACACTTTATTCAGGAAGCGGTTGGAAGGGACAGGTAAGCTACCTGCGGCACCCTTGTAGGAAACACCACAGTAGGAAATCTGAAAAAAATTCAAACGTTTGTATAGTCTATGGGACTTAACTATGGGGTCATCAGTCCGTAAACTTACAATCTACTTACGAACTAGGACAGCACAAATATCCACGCCCGAGGGGGGATTCGAACCCCCGACCGTAGTGGCCGTGCAGACCGTGACTGGAGCGCCTCAGTCCCCTCGGCCACTGCGGCCGGCAGGAAATCTGAGGTAGCCGCGGGAGAGCCGATATGTTGCCTTGAGGGGGTTCTGGAGAGAATGTGAACCTCAGCCGCGCATGCTCATCGCAACGCTGCGGTCACTGCCGCCGGTATTATGCGGCCGCGGCACGAGTCGTGTAGGTGCTGTCTGTGCGACGTTAACCAATTCTCATGCAGTAAAAATACTTTAAATATACACATAAAATTATCTGATAGAAGAATGAAACGAAGAATGATAGTTCAAAACACTTTTATTTACTTTTCCCTCTTTTTTTATTTTTTATTTTTTTATTTTTATTTTACTTTATTTAACTTTTTTTCCCGACGAGCATTTCCTTGGGGTTCACTGAAACAGTGAACACATATGATGCGCCGCCATTTTGCAGTGGGTAGCTTTTAGGTGGTTTGAATGGTACATTGAAAAGAATCATGTGACCACTGCTCTAGCAGTGGTCAAGAATAGGTTGTATGAGCAGTCGCCTATACAGGTAAACCACGCTTTTCCTAAAATTCTGTCAATGAAACGGAATTTACTGTTACGGCCCTTACGTCGACTAGGAAGCCAATAGACATGGGGCAGAGTTAACTCCGGGCAGATATAGGGGGAGGCAGAAATTGAGTAGTAAACCACGTGTGCCCGAGCAGCGCAAACCTGGGTCAAGGGCGGCTGGTGCCGTGTCGGGGCATTAGGCCCGGCTACTGCTCTGCTGTTTTATTGGCGGCGCGCAGTGGGGCGGCGTCCATTCCGTCCGCTGCTGGGCGCCTCGCTAATTCCCTCCTCCTCCCCCTCCTCCTGCTGCTGCTGGCAGCCAAACAGTCGCCACGCCCGTGCTCTGCTCGTAAACGGACCGAGCGGAAAAACACGACCGTTACGCCTGCGACGCCGCCCCGTCGCGCTTCGCTGCCGATCTCCCAGCGACGACAAACAGCCAGGGAGACTTGTAGCACTCGTACTGTTCAAACTTCCTTTAGCGGCATCAGCTCCTTGCTTCTCTCTCTCTCTCTCTCTTCCACTCCTTCCTCCATGACCACTGCTAGCAGCCATAATTAAAATCCTACCGCAGGGGTTCTCAAAATATGTGTCGCGACCCACTAGTGCATAGGGCCCCAACCTTTTCAGTCCTGTTACCCCTCAGACCAATTAGGAAACATCATTGTACCCCCTTTTCCCATTTAAAATAGTATCAAAGAAAACAAGAATGTACATACAGTATAAAAACACATGAACGACCCACGAAAAACGCATAAAAATTAGTGACATCTTACTTGTGGTACTTACCAAACGGGTGCAGAATCTTGCTTTCAGAACGAAAATACTAACGATTCGTTGGAGGATGGTGGCTCCTAAGAAGGCAGAAAACAGCTATCGCGCAACACGCTATTAATTACGACTGTGGGTACGTACTGTGGGTACGTCGGGCCTGTCCTTATATATCTGTCATCAATGGAAGCGGGAAGTAAGCATTGTTTATATGCGGACCGAAGCAAAAGCATCCACAATATATAAATAATGCACTTGGCGATGTGTGAACAACGCACGCTTACTGGGAACACAAACTGCACGACTTGAACGAAAATTGGCTTTATATATTGTTAGTAAACGAAACTGAAATCGCTGCAGCATGGAAAACACTCTGAACGTGGTCGTGCAAACCAGTAACAAAGCAGACTACTATGGTTACAAAACAATGATTACCCCACTCAACTCACACAACAAGGGCATTTAGGTAATTTTGGCTGCTGCCAGGAACAAATGAGTGTCGGCCTTAGCATCGCATTCGGAAAGATGGTGCTTCAAATCCACCTCCGGCCATCCAGATTTAGGTTTCCCGTGATTTCCCAAAATCGCTCCAGGCAAATGCCGGGATGGTTGCTTTCAAAGGTCATGGTCGATTTACTTCCACATCCTTACCCAAACCTTCCGAGCGTAAGCTCCAATGACCACGCTGTCGACGGGACGTTAAACTCCAAGCTTCCTTCCTTAACACCGACTCAGGACTAGGAACAGGTCTCCCTCTACAAGGTTCCACAACAGTAGTGGCCTATTTACTGTTTATTAACAACGATTGTACCGTTATTGCGCCATCAAAAACATCCAATAGCAGTAAAAGACAACAATTCGTAACGCAAACACCTAATGCGGGATATTTATAATTGACTTAAAACAGTGGGAGGGAACACAAGACATGTTCTGCAGAGCTGTTATTTGTTATAATTATTTTTTAAAATTGTATCCACTACCCATACTATCCATCTTACCCTTACAGAATTACTGTTTTACCCCCGAGGTGGTAATTACTCCCAGTTTCGGAAGCCTTACACTCGTGGATCGTGTTGTCTATTCACGTGGGTTACCGGACGACTTTCAAACACCTGAGGGGAGTATATAACCGAATGAAAAAAATGTGAAAGTTTATTTCATAAGGAAAATATTTAATCTGAAAAGTACGATGGTGCTTTCAAAAGTTTATTTTTCAATGTAGTCTTCTTGTAGATCAACACACTTCGTTCAACGAAGTTCCAGTGGTTTGATCCCATCTCGAGACAGAGCCATAGTAAGTGAATAAGGCGGGTGTGGCAATAATTCATACCTTAGTTCGTGTAATTTTGTCATGGCGACGACACATGTTTGCGCGGGTGCGCATTGTCTTTATGACTTTCTTCCTATTGATGTCTTAGAATGAGGCCCACAAATCAATCACTTCTCTTAATAAAGATAAACCAGAAATTTCTTTTGTCCCCAATTCTGTTCAGCACTTCGTTAGCTACGCAATCCACCCACCTAATCTTCAGCATTCGTCTGTAGCACCATATTTTTCTGTCTGAACTACGTATCGCCCACGTTTCACTTACGAACAATGCTGCACTCCAGACAAAGGCTCTCAAAAAGACTTCCTACCCTGTAAGTTAATATTAGATGTCAACGAATTTCGCTTTTTCAGAAACACTTTTCTTCCTAGAGCCATTCTGCATTTCT